>CM034146.1:538023887-539223887 GCA_019776745.2 Taxus chinensis
CTGTTGGTGTTCTAACTAACATCTGATAGGCCCACAAGGCCGGAAAAAGCTTTAAATGCCAATATCGTTTGTTCTCCTTAACGGTCTTAAGGAGGATGGACTTTAATGTTTTATTCATAGCCTCAGGATGTCCATTGGCCTGAGGACAATAAAGAGAATTCGTGTGATGACTTATCTTGAACTTTGCACACAATTCACGCACCTTGTAATTTTTGAAAGACATGCCATTATCGGAGATAATGACTTGTGGGACACTATACCTATAAATGATTTGGTTTAAGCTGAACTTAGTGATCACAAACCCGGGTACAGTGGTATGAGGCATGGCTTCCACCCACTTCGTAAAGTACTATGTGGCCATGATTATGAAGTTATGGCCATCTGTTGATGAGGGAGAGAATTTCCCAATTAAATATAGGCCCCATGTGGAAAAGGACCATGGGATTGCGATTGGTTACAAAGCTTGTGCCGATATGTGGATCTCGTGGGAGAACTCTTGGCATTTGTAGCATATGAGCACAAACTCTACTACGTCATGTTCTAGAGTGGTCTAGAAATAGCCCATCTAATGTATCTTATGAGCAGTGGTGTGGCCACCGAACTAATCTCCACATACTCTGCTATGTGACTCATAAAGAATATTTTCAAATTCTTTAGTGTCAACACATCTTAACAACATTCCATCGAAGGCCCTGCAATAGAGCACCTGCTCTCTATAATAACATACTTAGTGGTAATGAGATGTAATCATTTTCTTTGTTGAGATGTTACCCCCTTCTAAATACGTATGGTCCACTATAAAAATAATGATGTCGGTATAGCATGGACACGCAGAAATGGGGGGCCTAGTCTCAACAAAGTACACACACTCATCGAGGAAGTCTATATCTACCAAATCACCTCCACCTAACGGATTATCATCTAACCAATCCACAATTATTTTTCCTTTGATAGATTTCTGATTAACAAACGTTAACTCAAATTCACCCATCAGAGTTATGAAGCACCCAACCTTCTTAGACAAGGATCCTTGTGTGAGGAATGTCCGCAAGTGATCTGACATAATAATAACCCTCATTTCTTAATTCAACAAATAATTTCTTAAGCACTTTGTTGCAAAGACTATGGCAAGGAATTCTCTTCCTGGGTGTAACATGTCTCATAATCAAGCAACGTTTGACTAATGAAATAAATTGTGCACTCTTCGTTTATCATCATCCTCTTGAGCCAACATGCAGGCTAGTGAAACATCCATAGCTCATGAATACAATATCAAAGGGGGATCTGATCTAGGCAGCATTAGCATGGGAGGGGACAACAAGAATCATTTAACTACCTCGAAGGCCTCATTACATTCTTTTCCAATCAATGCTATAATCCTTTTTCAACAAATTATTGATTGGGTGAACAACAAAGGTCAAGTTAGGGATAAATCTTTGGATTGCCCCAATTTTTCCAAGAAATTATCTGATGCCAGACTTGTCCGTTGGTGGAATCATTTCCAATACATCTCAGATTTTGGCTGGGTCTACATCAATTGCTCGTGAAGATATGATGTACCCCAAAAGCTTTGCCTCTTATTACGTCAGATACACACTTTTCTGGATTCAATGTGACGTCGTATTTGATTAAGAGCGAAAGGATGATACAAAACACCTCTAGGTGATCGCGGTGCTTTCTAGCCTTAGCCAGTAGGTCATCCACATAGGATTCCACAATCTTATGTATAATATCATGGAACATATAAGTCATTGCTCATTGGTACATAGCTCCAATGTTCTTAAACCTGAATGGCATGACCGCATAATAATAAGTTCCACAAGGCATTATAAACGTGGTTTTACCATTATCCTCTTCAGATATTATGATCTGATTATACCCAGAAAATCCATCCATAAGAGACAATAACTCAAAACTAGTTGTTGCATCAACGATAACATCGATGGATGGTAATGGGAAATCATCCTTGGGACAAGCCTTGTTTATATCCCAAAAATCTATGCATATGCGAATCTTCCCATTTTTCTTGAGAACGGGGACTATGTTAGATACCCATTGAGAGTAATCAATTGGCTTGATGAATCCCACCTGTAAGGAGTTTCATAACCTCTTCTTTTACCATGATGGCCACTTTTGGCTTCATGGGCCTTGAATTTTGCTTAATCGGCTTTGACATCTAGTTTGGTGATGAGATTGTGCACCGCAATGTGTGACACAATCCCCGTCATTTCTTTGTAGTTAAACATGAATGCTTTTTGATGGTCCTTGAGAATGTGGGTATGTATTTCAACCTCCTCTAGAGTTAAAGAGGACCCTAGCTTCACAATCTTTGGTTCTTCCTCGGTCCTGATATTTATATCGATTGTTCCCTTGATTAAGGAGGTGTTGCCTTCCTCAAACTCAGGCAAGGCCGAAGGTAACTCTAAATACCCCTCTTCTGACACCTCACAAATTTCAAGTTTCCTTCCAAGGGAAGACTCTATCATGGGATTTCTAAAATAGGAAGAAGAGTGTTGAATTAGAGAAAGATTAACCTCATGATGTGTAAGATGTAGCTCTGCGAGAGCATTTAGATATTCTATATTTTCTTTATCAATTTCACATGCGATCTGTAATGATAGACTCGCTCTCAGTCTCTACGTATGTCAACATTGGACTTAATGGTGTCTTATGAACCAAAGGTTCTGTACAAACTGAGACTGTGAAGCTTGAATCTTACAACTCATCACTTGGAGTAAAGCGAGAATAAGATGTTGTGATTGAGTCTGCAAGGAGATTTTGGTCTCGTGGAATTGCCTCGATTGATATGAAGTTCAAACCTCTTCATTAAATTCAGCACTATTGTTTTGTAAAGTTACAAATGCTAAAGCACTAGTCTCATACACTTCAGATACTTGATTCGCAACCAGTTGTGAATCACCGAACACTCTAATATTAAGAGCACCCATTCTTTTAGCTACGATGAGACCAAGTAGAAGGGCTTGTATTCAGCCACATTATTTATGCACTCAAAGTTTAACTTGAAGGAAAACGGTAGAATCCTTCCTTCATGAGAGGTAAGAATCACACCTTCCCTAGCACCAAAATGACACTTGGCTCCATCGAAATGAAGAATCCAATAGTTACTTGGAAAAATGGATGTTGGATCATCTTTTGAATCTTTCTCCTTCACTTCAAAGTTACCTCAACCATAAAAACCTTGTTTGTTGGGAGAGAACTGAGTCCTAGGGTATGTTCCATGGGCCCATAGAATCAAAAGGAAGGAGAATTGGTAAATATTTTTCCAATTGCTCAACAATATTTTTTGTAGTCCCTAATGATACTATCTCTACGATGACAGTTTCATCTTTGACTATCAGCAATGTCTTCGATGAAACCCGTGACTTCTAATTCCATTGTAGGAACCAATTTTTCCTCTGGTACCGAGCTTTCAGGTTTATTTAAATGATTTTTAGGAAGCTCAAACTCAGAGTGGACTCCTGACCTCTTTTTCAAATTGGCTAAGCGTATGTCAAAGGGTTTTGGATCACCCTAAACCACAAAAACCTTCCCTAAATGCAGGAAAGTAACTCCCTAAAACAAAGTGGATGGAATCACCTTCATGTGATGAATCCAAGGACAACCAAAGATCATATTATAGTTGGTTTCCTAATCTATAATATAAAATTTGGTCAGTACCGTCTTAGGTCCAAGGGTGACCGGAAACACTATGGTTTTGATTGACATTGTCTTTGAGGTTTTCGTAGCCTTGGCGTATTTCGTGTCAAAGAGTAATTGGTTTCTCCATACCCTAGTTTTTAAAGGAAAGAGAAGGAGGACTATGTTGACTGCTACCCCCCCATCATCAATCATCGCATGATTTACGTAGTTGTTATAAATCTAGACTTGTAAAAACAATGTTGGATCACCTTTATGAACTATTTCAGCATTTGTGGGAATCTTGTTGATATCGAACACAAATCCAACATCTCTTTTAGGATGTCCTAGAGGATAGACATCAAAGTCCACGTGGTTTATTTGTGCTTCTGAAGGAGGGTGACATTAGCCAAATGACCAAGACCCAACACTTCTAGTAGAGCGGCCCTATGAGTAGGGGAATTCTTTAATAGATCTAAGAAGGAAATGTGTGAGAATGTCTTAATTAAGTCGTTGATCAAATCATAATCTCCTACTTGCTTGCTTAGTGTATCGTGGATGTCATTTGATGTATTCAGGTAGATTGGAATAGGCTACGAAGAATAATCCCTAGTTCTATGTGGCTGTGTTAATTTGTGGTTCAGTGTCAAACTCTACCAACCCCATAATTTTTGTTTGTTGAGGACCATCCGAAGGAGATGCCACCTGTGGGTTTCACGAAGTTGAGGCTTCATGATCATTGTGTCCCTATTACACTAACCTTGTTTGAACCATTAGGATCTAATTCTACCATCCTTTGATGACATGTGGGGAGAGCATCGTTAAAGATCCCAAGCCATGTTTTTTGCGGAGATACTAGTCCCATGATAGGTGTTTTGAGTGGGTGTTGTTGGGTTTGACAAAAACATGTCAACAAATAACTGTCTTTGGTCCTCTGGAAAATCCTATAAAAATTTATTACAATCGTGGTATGTTCTTGCGTCATGCCCGTGAACCATGTGGAAACCGCAGTATAAAGGTCAGGATCTTAATCTTGAGGCCTTTGGTTTGCACCTTGTTGCGGCCTGAAATTATGGTTATTGTTTAGATGTTGATTGTTATTGTTAAAATTTGGGAACCCTTGCCCTTGGTTTTGAAATTGGTTTGGATATCTGCTTGGGTATTGGTTAGGGCCTTGGGTCTGTGTTTGTCTTGATTGTTGGGGTTGTTGTTGTTGTTATTATTGTTGGCAATTAAAATCTATAGCATTGACTAAGGGCGAGAAGTTATTGTTCCTTTGATTTTTTTCATTGTTACTGTGGTTGTTTGAAGTGGAAGTATTTGGAGCATTAACAATGTTAGGTTTCTTAGGTTGTTCTGTCACTCCATCCATCGTGACCCCATGATTCTTATAAAGGGTTTTCGGTCCTTGGTTGTTATTCATGTTGTTGGAGTAATGAAGATGATTTTGATTAGGGGTGACTATCCTTCCATTAGCTCTGTATGTCTTACGACCACTGTCAATGGTTGCTTGGTCAATTTGAAGTGCACCCTCTAGAACCTCTTCATAGCTCCTTAGCGGGAACTTTTGAACCTCTTCCTTTGTCTCCTTGTTGAGAGAGTGAAGGAACAAATCACAAAGTTTTGTTTGATCCATATTTTGAGCACTCACCGAAGAGTAGAGGACCTACTGTCACCACCTATGAATTAAAGTGAGTAGCGGACTCATTTGTTATGTTCTTTCTTTTATGTGAAGGAAATCCCTTGACTCTTGTTCTTAACAAGCTTTTTCATGTCAAAATGCCTTTAATAAATTCTTGGATACTTGTTACTTTATAGGAGTTTATGGAGGCTTCATGGTATCCTATAATACCAATCAGTTGAGAGCAATACCTCTCAAGGGTCTTTGGGAAATATCTTATGCTACAACCACATCCCGTGGGAGTAGCTCTCTGAATGTTCAATCACATATGCATTTATATGGGTGCATTTGTATCTCCCTCTCTCTTTAAAATTTGGCAGATTCAAGCAAGCATTTTTGGAGAGCATTACTGCTTCATATAGTATAATTCTAGGGGTCTCTTTAAGATATTCATCATATGTGACCAATGCATTGAGGACTATTTACTCCATGGACGAACCTTGATGGGGAGGTGGGAGTAGGCATTAGGAGGCTGAAATGGTGCAGCGTAAAAATTTGTAGAGGCATAAGGCATCCCTTGTTGGATGAGCAAATGAACCAAGAAAATAATACATGTCCCCCTGCAATGATTTTGGAATACATGTGTAAATACAGGGGAGAAATATTCTAGTATGGAGTGGGAGGCACAAAATTATGGAACACCTACATTGCTAGATTGAGACGAAATTCGATGAATGCACATATGGATGGTTCCTGTTAAGGGTATCTGTACGTACCAAAAATTGTAAGGTACTGTACTGCGGAACGGTGTAATAAATGCCTCAATGATGATACAGGTCTCCTCGCAAGGTGTTCGGGATCCGGAAAGAGCTCTTCGGAGTATGTGTTAACATCCCGCATGCCCCGCTTAGCCCCCATGTCCTTTATTTTCCCCTTTTTCCCTCTTTCCTTGCCCCTCTTAACCTTCAGTGACAAAACCGCCGCCCTATAGGGCGGCAGTCTCGTGACCACCGCCCTGAACAGGGCGGTGGTCCTGTAACCGTCACCCTGAGCAGGGTGGTGGTCCTGGGTGCGTTTTCCAAAACGCTCTTTTGACACGACCCACATGAAATATCATGTTTCACCAGCTTTTCTTTGCCGACTTGAGCATGCATTAATGTTTTTGGTCCCCTGGAACAATGTTTTTCCTTTGTTTATTGTTTAGGAGTTCAATTTGGTTTTGGTTCTTGAGAGTTGGAATTCCTATAAATGCATGGTTTGTGTACATGCAAATGGTCTGATTTTGGTCTGAAGATTTTGGCTGAAGAATTTGGTCTGGAGTTTTTGAGTCTGAAGCTTGGCTGGATTTGGACCAGTTTGATCTTTGCTCTAGATTCCCTCTAGTTTTTAGTGTTTTAGTTAGCTTAGCTTAGGTTTAGATAGCCATAGCTTGAATTCACTTGCATACTTTTGTTTAGCATTGCTCAGCTGTTGGTAAGCCATAGACCCATCTTGTGCAGGCAGTGCTGTTGTTCCACCCAATCCGGTTAGAAGCTTGCCTCTGAATTCCTCTTTGCTGTAGATTTGTTTTACTGTGACTTAGAGTTCTTAGTTCAATTCATTATATACCTGGTTAGCTATTATTCAGCTGTTAGTAAGCCGCATATCCAACTTGTGCAAGCAGTGTCTTTATTTTGGAACGGAATAGCTTAGGAAGCCATTAAAGTTGTAGGTTTTTCTCTTCATATAGGATAGTCAAAGGTTCTGGTCGCTTCACGTTGCATGACTCGCAGTAAAATCCCGCTAGGAATTACATAAGCCAAGCTCTGTACTCTTGCGCTATCCCTCTCCTACTCGCATTCTCAGTCTACATTCTGAGCTGTCCTTGTCCCAAAATCTAATCCTATCAGTGCTAGCATTACACGCTTTTCTGGATCCAAGTGAACATGAAAGAACGAGAAGATCATACTGAGGGGACGAAATCACATACACCATCGGATTCGCCACTATTCTGTGAAGTCCAGGTTTTACATTTCAAAGTTCTAGTCAGATTCATATCAAATAGAGTAGTTAATCACTTTATTTCATTTCATTCTATTCTCGACATTGCCAAGGAAGCTGTGGGGATTGATAGTTTCTGAGAAACTATGATTCACTCCTCACTTCTGAGGTAGGATCGAGAATCTTGCAAGTAGATTAGACAAACTATCATATTTATTTAGAATAATTCTATAAATCGCATAGGTAAATAACCACACTCGGTTATCTTGTCTGTTTTAAATTATTGCTTAGCTATTATTTCTAGATACGCTTAAAATAGTTTGCTTTCCTTAAAATTGTTAGAATATTTCATAGAAAAATAAAAGTTATATGTAGTTAGATTTATTTCACTTAGTTAGAATTTGTTTCATCACAGTTAGATTGCATTTTGTTTCGTATGACAATCACGGGACCTCAAGAGCCCAGGGAATATATATTTGAGCCAATCGTGCCTCAACCAAACCTAGTCACAGCAATAGTTGACATAGACCAAAATCTCAGGATACAAGTATTCCAAACAACCACAGATTTACAACTGATCAGTTCACAGTTAAGAGGATTAAACATAGAAGACGACCAAGCACATGCGGTTTGGTCAAGTCAGCCAAACTACAGATTACTCTAGAAAACATCCACATGACTGTAGAGGGGCTCGAAAGAGAACAAACATTCGGGTGTGATCCTCTAGTTCCACAGCCAGACGCTGGAGACACCCTCGTAGATATAGATACCAGCTTAAGAATCCAGGTTGCGAGAACACCTATAAGGTATTATGAGAATATCGCACAACTATTGGTTCTAAACATAGAAGCTGAGAAAGCATATGATTACTAGATACTAGGGATTAGAACTTGATCTCGCATATGACCATAACAGGACCGCAACAACCAAGAGTCTACGGTTGTGATCCACAGATCCCACAGCCCAACGAATCCACAAGTCAGTTAGATATAGACACTGGCCTACGCACACTAGTATTTCAGTCCACCCCACTTCCACCTATCATCGTCGAACAACTGTCCTTACTAGATATAGTGGCTAACAAAGCTAGGGAATTCTGGACTAGGCCAGAAAATCGTCCATAGAATCGATTGTATTCATCATCCACTATATGACCTTATCAGGAGATATACACAAAACAATCCCAGGTCATTTTCCATGTATTCCGCAACCCATAGATCAAATCACGCCAGAGCTCGATATTGATTGGAGCCTTCGAGCAGTCATCCTCACTGATCGATCTATCACACCAGTCCAAGTTAGAAGGGCCTTCTTTGCTTTAGATTCACAAATTCCACTAGTGCGTGTCGAAGACATTAGATTGCCTAAGTAGTTTGTCTGCATATTCCATCCCCACCGGCTGTCTCGGCACGACCTCGGGAGGTCGGGTACGCGGAAGAGTCACTTGTAGATTCTCACGCTCGCCTGTCGCTTTTCCGACGTACAATTACCTTGATATGGAATTAAAGGCATGAAGTCAGGGAATGTTACATTTCTAGCTGGTATGGCATTTGAGAATGTACTTCTGGCTGATGAATGTTGATGATATCCATACGTGGCTTGGGGGCATACCCAAGGTGTCCATCCCCATAAGTAGATCTCCAGGGTTTTTAGTATTCATATGAACTGGAGGATTCTATCTAGTAGGTATTTGTCTGTAATTTTTTTTAACCCTTGGAGGTTGTTGAGGAGTATGGTATCCTACTATAAATTGTTCACTATGTTTCCACCCCTCATTGGCTATATTTTTGGTTGGTGGAGGGGTAGTGTTATTGTTTTGGAACATGACATCACCTTGTCCTTGTAACCTATCAAAAGCTCGGTTCATGTTCTAGAAGTGTTGTTCACTCCTAGCATATCGTGCTAAATATTCCTCATCTAGATGAGGGATTTGATCTGATTTCATGCTAATGGGATGTCAAAACAATACTCGAGGAAATGAACTTGCTTCACCAATGAAAGTCATGTTGTTTGAACTTGATTGTTCATGAGGATAGGTCTGCGTTACCTGGTCAAGTTCCTCAATACGTATAGAGGAACCAACACTGGCTCCCTGAAGTAGAGGGTTTTGATTGGATGAGGGGTTGTCCACCCATGTTGAAAGTGAAGGTGATTGTTTTGGTATACTTAATTGGTAGTTGTACATGTCAAAACCCGGGATGGGCTGACCATACTCATCTCATTCTTCATTAATTCTTCATGAATGAGAATTCATATTATTCTTCATGCTTGAAAGAGTGTTCATAATATTATTCCTCATTAATTCAAACACCAAGTGCACTTCACCCTTCATTACTTTGAGGTTTCCTTCTAGTGCTTGAAAGTTATCTTCCATTTTAATTTCTAGTGTTTGAAAATTATTATGGAAGTCATCCTTACTCACCTTATTATTAACCTTTATCCTGAAGTTGGTCTATGATACTATGGAAGCTGAAGATAAAAAATCCACATCTTCCTTATTTGGAGTCATTCCTAGAGTATATTGACCCTTCCCTTAACCCCTAGTTGTTCTCCTTATCATGATGTAGAGTTTGGATATTGGGATACAAGGATTACGGTAGGAATTCAGGGTTTGGGGTTTTGTATGGTTATTGGATGAATAGAGAGAAACATCGAGAATCAGACTTGACCAATTTTTGGAAAGTTTTTCAAAAATATAAGAAACTTAGAAACATTCCCTAAATAGAATCCTATGGAGAAAAATTATGAAAAATACTAATACATCTATATAACTTGTGAAAAATATGTCCACAAATCTTGAAATTTGGGGAGAAACGTACTCGACTGATTTTGCCACTTCTTTTTCAAAATTGTAGAAAAATTTACCACCATTTTGAAGATATAGTTATATCTTCAAAATTAGGGTTTTAACCTAAATTTGGTCAAATCAAATCTTTGATACCACTTATAATGTAATTATTTGGATACATCTAAATATCAGTAGCAATCTAACACCAAAGAACACAAAAATTATAGATAAATGATCACAATATACAAGTATAATGACTTAGCCACTTTAGGGGGAAACCTCCAAACCATACAATAAGACTCAAGTGCTCAATATGACGATAATATACTACTCCCTAAATTCTATATATACCCCTACTATATTATGAAATGCACCAAGGTTGACCCACTAAGTATATGAAAACATAAATAAATATAATATGACATGATAAGAGATTATGTTAGCCACAAGTCGATTATCCATATCCCAATATATGACCTAGGGTTAAGGGTGTAGCAATTTCTTTGACAAACATGTTATTTTAGGAGATTTTTTGGGCATTCCCATGATATTCACCCAAGTTTGGCATGCTTTCAAAGTGGATATCTTTTTCTTCATTTGGAAAGAGAGAAACTCAACGACTTGGAGGATAAGGAGGGCATCAAGGAGACTGTGGAGGCATATGACTGCAAGAAGGGTTCACGCTACTTTGATATCGCATATATCCCTGACCCTGTAATGAGGATGACCGTGTGCTTGGTTACCAAGCTGAATGGTCAAGAAAAGTGGACAAAAATAAACAAGGCATCATTTAATGTATGCCAGAAGATTTTAGAATGAACCATCTACAACTTGTCATCCTTTATTATAGATGAAATCATTAGCAACACGCTGGAGGGAGACAAGATAATGTTCAGAAATATTCTCCTCACCATCATTTTTTTAGAAATTGGAGTGCTTGATGGGCCAAAGAAGTTCGTATGGGAGTATCAATAAGAAGATCCCTCGCCCGTGAAAAGGTTTGAGAAGTATACCTACGATACCATGACGACCTCCCACAAGGTGCGCCTGGAAAAATGGTCCAAGCGAATGCGCGACACATTTGAGGTAGAGTGGAGGATACCTGAGCAACTTCCCACACTTGTAGGTGAAGAGGTTGAGTTTTTTTATGTATCAACATTTCTGCATTGGAAGATTTACTCTGACATATGGGACTCAGAGTCCATGGTGCAAATTATCATTCTCTTTCACCGTGCAGTATTTTCAGGCAAGGGTCAACCATTTCAAGGAGGCCAAAAGGTTAAGGTTTGACCTGAGTGAAGTGGACCAGGACCACCTCAAGCTGCATCGAAATCTTGTATATCCGAAGAAGCGTGCATATGTGGAGAATTATGTCTCCCACAAAGTACATATGATGAAGCCTTTAACACTGCCAATTATCAGAAGGACTACACCAAGAGTATACTTGCGCATCAGACCAAAGTTTGAAAAGGGAACTTACCTAGAGAATGATGTCTCCATTCATGAGGACCCCACATGGAGGAATAATGTTGCACCAAAGAAAGGGGGGAGATAAGTGCAGGAGAAGAATGCACCAAGTGTGAAAGCATGTTGGCGCGCCGGAAGGAAGCACTTATCCAAGCACTTATGCACGCAAGAAGAAGTCCCCAGTTAGGGAGAAGGCCCCATAAGAAGAGGTGTAAGAGTAAGAGGATCCTCCCACACAAGAAGAATCGCCAAGGAAGGATTCACTTGCTGGAGAGAGAGAGAGAGAGAGAGAGAGAGGGAAGAGTCTCCTATACCGGAATCACCAATTAGGAAGAAACAGAAGGTGGCAGGAGTGAAAACTAAGAGGAAAAGGAGGGCTTGGATGCCTACATGGGCAAGAAGGATGACTATGAGGATGAAGAAGTTCATAATCATCTTGTGTATGATATACATGATTCAAAAGAAGAAAGAAGTGAAGAGAAGAATGGTGAGGAGGAAGTGGATGCCCAAGGAAAAGGGGTGAGTGAATAAGTGAACACGAGAGATCAGAGGACCCCAAGCCTCACCAAGGAACAAATAGAAGAGGCCACACAGAGAGAAGTGGCAGGCATTATTAAAAAGTTAGTGGAATAGGAGGTAGAGTGTAGTACAGATGAAGTCCTCAAGGAGGTAGAAGAGGAGAGCATTATAAAAGAGTATGGTAGCATAGGCAAAGACCCCAGCCTAGCAGTAAGCTTTCCAAAGGTTGTGCAAATAGGTGGGAAGAGCGTAGTGGCAACACAGGAGTAAGGAATGGGTTACATCAATGATCCAAGCAAGGTGCTACATGTACGCTTCCAAAGAACCATGCCAATATAACAACTCCTAGTCATGCCCTCATTTGACATAGAAGGCGCATACACACGAACCAGGAAAACTTTATCTTGGGCATTTTAATCCCATATCGATGAACCTGAGTTTGAAGTAAGACAAGGGGTGCTAATGAAGATATCAGAGACAAAAGGGATAAACCCCTCGGTAAATGCTCAACAGTTGTCAGAGGAACAAGTTTGTAATGTACTCAACAAGTTTTTAGTTGAGGTTGAGGCCATACTTTTTGGAAGGAATGATAGGGTGAAATTCCTAGAGGCAAAATTGGAGGAGGAGGAACTTCTCAAGAAAATTAAGGATTTGAAATAAGAACTAATCAATGCACTACTAAGGCACGAACTGAAATAATATAAGGCAACGATGCGCGAAGTATATAAGAAAATTGAGATGATTACGGTTGTTATTGTCTTAAAGCATCCCGACCTAGCACCACCTGAGCAAAAAAATGAATCAAACTTGCAATGCCTGGAGGATTTGACTTGCATCCTCACAATGGAGAGGCACTTGCCTTAGAATCCACAGAAGAGGCACTAGCGCACCAAGAAAGGGAGAAGCTGAAGGTGGTAGAAATCATTGCTCGATATACCAAACTCATTGCCGATGTAAAGGTTGTCATGCAAGTTGTTGAGGTTGTTTATGATAATTGAACTGATAGGGATATGGTAGCAAGCATTTTAGTTGCTACACATGACATAGAGATCAAGGAATTTCAAGAGAAGAATAAGGGGGAACAGAGAAGAGAGGGATAAGATCCTGGCCAAAGTGGAGAAGAAATCAGAAGTTATCGAGACCTTACGGGGCTCAATCAAAAACTGATTGAAGGAGTTATATCCCCAGATCACCCATCCCTGGAAAATAACTGGAGGGTATTGTTAATACGATGATTGCCAAGGGGGGGAGGTAAGCACCCTAGTAGGGTGACCTCTGTCAGTAAGCGTAGAGTAAGGTAGATGCCTGGGAGAAGCTTGAGGTAAATATTGGAAAGGATTTCCCACTCCTCCTTCAGCAATAAATAAATTATTTTGCACCCCCCCCCATTCTTTAATTCATTCATACCTCATTCTTCATTCCTTCATTCTTTATTCTAATTATTCAGAGTTTGTCATTCTTTATTCATTGAAGGAAGATATTCCTGAGGGCAGAGAACAAGCTTAGTGTGGGGTGATGTTGGGCCTCAGAATATTTGCTGAGTGTCAAAGGGTGCGTAGGCACACGGGACCAATACAAAGAAGGGCACACGAGGCAAAGGCATGCAAGACAGTGGTTTTTAGAAGGGTTTAGTAAAACCCATGGCGTGTGTACCCAACAAAGTAAAGGGTTTCAGGACTTATCTATATTTAGTGATCTAGGAATCACACGAGAAAAGCGTGACCCGACTATGCATGCGGAGTGGATAAGGTGCCAGCTTGATAACTTGGTGGTTAAGAAAGGAATATTCCATGCAATGGAAGGATCCAAAAAGACATCATTGTAGAGAGTGGAGAGCTTGAATGAGAAGAAATATGCTTCATTAAAGGACCACATTGACACTTGGCGACTGATATGTTACTTCAGAAAGGCATGACGGTGGGCAATACAACTATATATAGAGATGCTCGGGTAGAAGAAGAGATGAGGGATATAGAGAAAATGAAAGGCGAAGCTCTGCAAGAATGATAAGAAGGTTCCACAGAGTTGAGGTTATCATTTAGAGGATTGTAAGAGTAGTAGCTTTTCTAGAAGGATGGGTTTGTGAAAATCCTCTTGTAATATGGGAGCATAGTTAGGGTTACTGATGCATAAGTTTGATCTGCATTGTTACATTGGCATGTCATGGCCTGGTGAATGTAATATGGCTACTGAACTTTGACTAATATGAATATAAGATTCTATTCTAAGCATAAATTGTTCATGGGTATGAATCCTACTATATTTCCTTTCTAGTATGGATCAAATTTGTTATTCATATAATGTTTCTCTAGTTACCTTAATGGGTATATTAATATAATACCTCATCTTAAGATCTGAGAATGAATGCATGGTTCTTTACCTTTTTACATCTAAGTTTCTATCATTTATCAATTTATTCTCACAAGACTCACATAAAGGAGGGGCTCGATGTCGGCCCGTGCCTCAGGTGAATGCCCAACACCCGCTGGGTGATGGGACAGCGTGTATGGGATTAGACTATTGTTCTAAGGGCATAAAAATGACTACAACAATTGTCTTGTGATCTAAGTCAGGTATATTTGTCATTTTCATTTATCATTTTGTCATTTTAATAAATAAAATTCCTTTTATCTCCTTAAAGGGGTTAAGGATCAGATCGAGGAAGGTCCCTTAGCCACAAAAAAACTAATATTTTCTAAGTGTGCTTGTATACAAGTTCAAATATAGATCTAAAAGATTTTTACCTCGTTTATTCAATGAAAGAACCCATAATTGTCCTTCTCTTCACAATGGAAACATAAGCTCATTATGTTTTAATTAGCATTGATTTGGATATTCATATCAAACTAATACATCTTGCAGGTGATCCAAATCTAGGAATACATTTTGGCAAACACGGTGGGACCATTTTAGATGTGGGTAACTCTTTTTTGTTTTCTGAATCTAACTATGTGTACTTTGGGTTTTATAGTATTTACGGTTTTATTTTACCTTTTTTAATGTTTTTGTTACAGATCTAACATTCAGTTTTAAAATCTGGTTGTAAGGGTGTAATGACCCTTTCAAGGGTTTTAACCACACACACAAAATGCATATCTAAATTTTATATTGCAGCAGACCGTTAATACAAAAACGGTGACTATATCTACCAGAAAATATGCCAAAAAAACACCATGAAACACCTTGAATCCAATTACCACAATTTTATATATATATATATATAATGGAATATTAAGTGTTGAGTTATGGAGCTTAATTGCTTCACATTAGCATGCTTTATTAACTTGCAGGAAAACACAGTAATCGATGTCATTTGGTAGAATGGTATCGATCAAGGCAAGGAGGAACCAACATCGGTTAAGGTAACTAGGATCGGTTCCCTGTGTGTGATAGTTTTATTTAACTCATGGGAATTATATCTAACCTTTTATATAAATTTGATATAATGGTTGTAATAGCATAGCTAAGTTTCCCTAAGTTTATATATGGTTATATAAGATAGAAAACTAGGGTTAGAAGAAAAAATAAGGGATAATTGTAAGAATGAATTCTTGGAGAGAGAAAAATAGAAGCTTGTGAGGAGGAAAGTACTATACATCTAGGAGGTGTCGAAGATTGTAGATCTTCATTGTATATTATCTACAAAGCTTTGAATAATAAGATTGGTTATTTCTTTGTGGACGTAGCCCACACTAGGTGAACCACGTTACATCTTATGTATTGTTCTTCTGGTTTATTTCCATATTTATTGTTTGCATGCTTAGATCTGAATAATATATCTGTATAATTGGTGTGATTAACCCCAATAGCTGGTATCAGATCTTTTTTGTTTGAGGGTTTGTGTTGACAAATTTACTCACAGAGGGATTTATGATTGAGTGGGAGCTACAACAATGGTAAAAGATGGAAAATACAGAGTTGAAAAATGTGACGGCCATAATTATCAGCTATGGAAGATGTAGGTGGAGGATTATCTATATCAGAAGAGATCTATATTTATCGTTGGATGAGAAGACAATACCTACAAAGATGACTAATGAAGAATGGAAGATTCTTTACAGAAAGGCTCAAGGATCTATAAGATTGAGTATGACAAGCATTTGTGGCTTCAAATATTAATAGAAGCAGTAACCAGGTAGAATTAATGAAAGCTTTAGCTAATTTATATGAAAAACCAAGTGCATGGAATAAAGTTTATTTGATGAAGAAATTATTTAATTCTAACATGCAACAAGGTGGATCTGTGTCTAAGTCATTTGAATAACTTTCCGGTCTATATTGTAAATCAATTAAAAGTCAGTTAATATTCCTGTTTGATGATGATAGTGAAAGCACTTGTTATTCTTGTGTTCTTTTCCAGATAGTTGGGATAGCTTTGGTAATGGTTGTTAGTAATACAACATCTACTACTAATATTTTGAAGTTTGATGATGTGATTGGTATAATTTTAAATGAAGAAATAACGTAAGAATAGTTCAGAGAGAATCATCATCTGGGAATACTTTGAATGTAGAAAGAAGAGGAAGGAAAAAGGAGAGATCCAAGAGCAAGAGCAATGGGAAATCAAAGTTTAAGGGATAACAGATCTAAATCTAGAGGTAGAGGAATAACTTGTTGGAATTGTGGAAAGAAAGGACATGCAAAGAAGGATTGTTGGTTCAAAGGAAAACAAAGAGAATGTACCAGAGAAAGGTAAAGAGGAAAATCTTGGTAGCATTAGAGGTAATGCAAGATGCCCTTATTCTCTCCTTGGATAATAAAATTGAATCATGGGTTTTAGATTCAGGAGCTTCTTTCCATGCTACCCCTAATAAGGGTTATTTCATAAATTATGTCTAGGGTAATTTTGGGCATGTTTATTTAGGAGATGATGAACCATGCATGTATTACTGGTAAAGGTGAAGTTCATCTAAAATTACAGAATGGAAATACATGATATTGAAATATGTGAGGCATGTGTCAAACCTCGGGAGAAATCTAAGTTCTGCAGGACAACTAGGTGAATCTGGTTGCATGGTTACATTCACACGAGACTCTTGGAAAGTTTTCAAGGGAGTCTCTTGTTGTAGCAAGAGGTAAGAAGGTAGGAATGCTATATTTGTCTACCTATATTACTGATTCCTTTTTGCTATTATCTACTTCAGATTCAGATGCAATCATGTGGCATAATCAGTTAGGCCATATGAGTCAAAAGGGAATGCAAATCTTAAAGGCTAAGGGTAATTTATCAGATTTGAAAGATGTAGATCTTGATTTCTGTGAGCATTGTATATTTGGAAAGCAAAAGGGAGTGATATTTCTCAAAGTTGGGGATCAACAAAGAAGTAGCAGAAATTGGAGCTTGTGCACTCAGATGTGTGGGACCAATCCAGGTAGCTTCTCATGGAGGATCTCAATATTATGTGACTTTCATTGATGATACCACAAGAAAGGTATGGGTTTATTGTATTAAACGTAAATATGATGTTTTTGAGACTTTTAAAAGACGGAAAGCCCTTGTTGAAAATGAATCAAATTCAAAGTTAAAGTTCCTTAGATCTGACAATGGTGGTGAGTACTGCATAGCAAGGATTTCAATGATTATTGTTTAGTGAATGGAATACGCAGAGAAAGAATGGTTCCTAGAAAACCACATGAGAATGGAGTTACAGAAAGAATGAAAAGATAATCATGGAACATGTTAGAAGTCATGAGGATACATGATTGAGATTACCCTTGCAGTTTTGGGCAGAAGTAGTAGATAAACATGGTTTATTTGATTAATCGTGGGCCTTCAAGTTCACTAGATGGTGGAATACTAGAGGAAGCTTGGAATGGAAAAGAGGTAGATCTTTCTTTTCTTAGAGTATTTTGGTTTAGAATATTTTGTGCATGTTGATAAAGAAAATAGAAAGAAGTTGGATGTTAAATCCAAGAGATGTACTTTCATTGGTTATGGCTCTAGTGATTTGGGATTCCATTTTTGGGATTTAGAAGATTCTATAGATTGTTAGGAGTCGTGACATTGAATGGAATGAAAAGAGAATGTACAGGGATCAGGTTTTGGTACCCAAGGATGAACCGATTGAAGAAGTTTGTTGAAGAAAACTATCATATCTCGGATTTACCAATCAAAATCCATAGGTACACCGGTGTCGGTTGACCCCTGACCGGTGTTGGTCAGAGCAAACCGAACGTCGGTTACAAAGGATCCAAACTGATGTCAGTTAGTAGAACAATTTCGGCGTAGAGGTTACTAGCGTTAGTCACGATTAGATTGTGGATAGGAATTTGACAGAATGTCCAGCACATTGAGCCTTTGGCACCCCAAATCTTAGTGAGAAGGTCATAAAGGGTAAGTAAACCTCAAGAAATATTTACTTTTATTATCTTATTTATTATTGACTGATAATGGTGAACCAGAGAGTTTTGAAGAAGCAATGCGAGATAAGACAACCACGTGCAAGTGGGAGCATGGCATGGATGAGGAGATGGACTCCTTGGAATAGAACTAGACATGGGATTTGGTTAAGTTGCCAGTAGGTAAGAGAAAATTGTAGAACAAGTGGGTTTACAAGATCAAGGAAGAAGAGGGTGGAAAGAAAAGATACAAGGCAAGGCTTATGGTAAAGGGATTTACACAAAAACTAGGTATTGATTTTGGTGAATATTTTCTCTCCTAGTTAAAATGAATTCCATTAGTATTGTTCTGAGTTTAGTTGCAGTAGAATATTTTTATTTAGAATAGCTTGATGTAAATGGCTTTCCTTCCATGGTGATTTGGATGAAGAGATTTATATGTAATCAGCCGCTTGGGTATGAAGTCAAGGGTAAGGAGAAACATGTGTGCAGGTTGAAAAAGAGCTTGTATGGGCTCAAGAAAGCTCCAAGGAAATGGTACATGAGATTTGATAGTTTTATGCATGAGCATGGGTACTTGAGATGTGAATTTTACCATTTTGTTTATTTCAAGAATCTTGAAAATGGGAGCTATCTTATTTTTTTATTATATGTGGATGATATGCTTTTTGCAGGATCTAGTATGTAGGACATTGGTGAGCTTAAGGGAAAGCTAGCTCACACATTTGCATATGAAGGATTTAGGATCTGCAAAAAGAAAATCCTTGGCATGCAAATACATATAAATAGGAAAAACAAGAAATTGTATTTGTCTCAAGAGGATTATATCTAATAAGGTGTTAGAAAGTTTCAACATGCAGAATGTAAAACCTGTTAGTAAACCTATGGCTAGACATTTCAAATTGAGTAAAGATCAGTGTCCATACATCACATGAGGAGGTCGAAATACATGAAACGAGTGCCATATGCTTTAACAGTTAGAAGTCTCATGTATGCTATGGTTTGTACCGAACTAGACATTACACAAGTAGTGGGAGTTATGAGTAGATATATGGCTAATCCAGGTAAAGAGCATTGGAAAGAAGTCCAATGGATACTCAAGTATTTTAAAGGGACATCTAGCATGTAGTTATGCTATGGAGGTTTGGATATTTCATTATGTGGATATGTTGATTCGAATATGGCTAGAGATCAGGATGGTAGGAGGACCACTATTGGATATATTTTCATAGTAAGTGGGATGACAATTAGCTAGATTTTGAGATTATAGAAAGTTGTGGATTTTTATACTACAGAGGCAGAGTATGTTGCAGCTACAGAAGATAGCAAGGAGATGATATAGATGAGTAGGTTCATGGAAGAGTTGGGAAAGGAGTAAGAGTGATTGTAAACTGTTACAGTGACAGTTAGAGTGCAATTCATTTGGCAAAGAACTCAACATTTCATTCAAGAATGAAACACATTCAATTGAGGTATCACTTCATATGGAAGGTATTAGAGGATGGATAGTTGAATCTGGAGAAAGGTTCATATGAGCAAGAACCCTGCGGATATGCTAATGAAGTCCATAGTAAAGGAGAAGTTGGAGTTACACTCCACTTCTTGTTGGTCTTCAAGTTTGAGACTTGAAGAGGAAGAAATAAAGCGAGGGAAAGGATCCAAGAATGGATGTTGTATAGGTATGGTGTAGTAATTAATCTCCAAATGGGAGATTGTTGAGTTATGGAGCTCAATTACTTCACAGTTTAGCATTATTAATGGAAAATTTCTGGAAAATACAATAACCATCATCAGTTAGGGGGAAATGACATCGGTCACCTAGCATAGGATTGACATCAGTCAGGAAAAGGAGGAACCGATAGCAGTTAGGTCTAACTGGCATCAGTTACCTGTGAAAGGATTGTTTTAATTAACTCTCGACAATTAGATCTATTTTTAGCATTAAATTATGATCTATTGATTTTAGTTGCATGTCTAAGTTCCCTAAGTCTATATAAGGACTATATAAGCATAAATTTTAGGGTTTAGAGGTAAGATGATTAACAATAATTAGAAAGAACTTGCAAAATTTGGTGAGAGAGAAAATTCTTGGTGATGAGAGCAAAAAGCTTGAGAGAAAGAAAGTACTGTACATCTAAGAGGTGTGGAATATTGTAAATATTCATTGTATATGTTGTAAAAGCTTTGGATAATAGATTGGCTTGTTTCTTGGTGGACGTACCCCAGACTGGGCGAACCATGTTAAATCTAGTGTTGATTTATGTCTCTTATTTTGTATATTTCTTTTGGTAGAATATCCACTTTTATTTGCATGTATGCTTAGATCTAATATATTTTCTATATACATCATTATGCTATCCCCAACATAGTGTGTAAGGTTCATGTATATAGGATGCCCTCAACAGTAAAGTGTGAACCGTAACACAAGATTGCATTATCGGTAAAATGGTGTTAGATATGTATGATGTATGTGATAGAGTAACATGTGAAGTGCAAACAGAGTAAATGAGTATAAATACGACACAACTAATAGTTCTAGTTGGGGGAGAATAATTACGATTCCCCCTAAGTGCAATATAATGAAGATGTTATCTAATAAAAGTGAAAGATGAGGGTCCCCCACCCAATTTTTATGGAGGATGAAGGCAGCCTGTGAATAATTCTGTAGGAGTAGTAAGCAATATGAGATAGACATAACCATGTAGGTAGATGAAATATATGCATAGCAACCAATGAAGTACACTTTAGAGGAGGTAAAAATATATGTGTAATAGAATTTAGGTGATGGAAACCTATGTGAAGTAGAGTGTGGAGAATGAAACAATGGAACTTTATGTATAGGAAAATGCATGGAGGTGATGGATACATTTGTGGAGTAGAGGTACAAGGTGGTGACATATATGGTTTGTATGGAATTTTCTGAATGGTAACCTAACAATGATGGTGATGGACTAGCCAAGACCTCAACAAGGATCATGTTATACTGAGTGTGAATAAAAGCTAGCAAGGATTGTACTTTACAAGTTAAGACCAAGGACCTGTTACTACTCATTCCTACATGGAAAAATGGACATATAGAAAAGTCCTGACTTGGTATGGTTAAGTGGTTAGTGAAGAAATGAAAAATGGTATTCACATGTCTTTGGGAACTTATGTGACTTGAATGAGAATGTCTTAGAATTATTATTCATGCATTGAAAGAGTGTTCATTATCTCATTCCAAGCTTGAAAAATTCAAACCCAAATAGAACTTCAAGTTAGATTAATTTGAGAAGATGGGGTTCATTCTAGTGTATTGTAGAAAGTTGTCTTCGGGCATTTTAAGGTCTAGTGGGTGGAATTATTCCACAATTCAACCTTACTTAACTCTATGATGGTAACCTTTGTAACCCCAATGCAAAGGAGTTAAGTGTTATGTAGTATTTAGGTCTGAGGAAAAATCAAGCATATCTTCCTTATTTGCGAGTCAACAGTTCCCCGCAGAGGTTTTTGTATGAAATATAAACCCCTAGTGTATCTACATATCATGATGTCGAGATGGAACAATATCCATGGGATCATAGGATCCTTGCATAAAAATTCCATAGGGTCAAGGGGTTTTGTATAGTTATTACAGGATGGGGAATAGAGCAGATAATCAGAACGAGCCCAGACGAAATGGTTCTTGATAGAACATTCAAAAATGTAAGAAACTTTGAAACCCCAAAATAGAAGGAAATGGAGAAAAATTATGAAAAATGCCAATGAACATGTGAGCAGTAAGGGATGGGGTGAAAAATATTCCCACAAATCCACCCAAACCCGCATATGGGAATACACACTTACTCAAAGGATTTCGCCAGCTTCATTTTGAATATTGTGGAGATTAATGGAACTCACCAGGCCATTTTGTTATAGTTGCATCTTCAAAATTAGGGTCTAACTGACCCTAAATATCACCCACTATACAAAAGGAGAAGACTTGTAATAAAATTGGAATCAGATGGAGTCCACATATTAGCACTAATTTCGACACCTGACTCCCAAAATTGTAGATAAATGACCACAAACTATGCTAAGTATTTGACTTAGCCATCTTTGAATACTTCCAAAGGATGCAGTCCCAGGTGCTCAATAAATGATAATCTATTACTCTCTAAGTACTGGTATACCCTTTTCTATATCCATCAATCAAAGGCTGACCCACTGAGGAGTAGGATGAAAACATAAATAAATATGATATGATATGATTAGAGATTATTAGCCACATGTCGGTTATCATATCCCGATATATGACCTAGGGCTAAGGGCGTAGCAATTTAAATTTGACAAACACTCTTTTAGGAGATTGGTTGGGCATTCTCATCTCATCTCACTCTCAAGTTTGGCATGATTCTCTATAAAATGTATACAAGACTCATTCATTTGGAAAGTGAGAAATTCTTCTAATCCTTTTGAATTTCTCAATGCACTTATGTGTGTGAGTTGTCAAGCCTCTTTAGGGTTTTAGCAAATGGCGAGTGCTTACCTGTCTAATGCTTCACTGTAGATTCATTAGTGCATCCTTCAAAAGGTAGCATTGTTTTGTGGCCATTAATATTTCCTAGGTTGTGTTCTATTGGGGTTATTACCTTTCATTCATTTTTTTTGTGGTTTCTATTCTCCTTACTAGGGTTCAAGATCATTATGTTTCAAGGAATTGGAGGTTTTAACGACACAGTTGCTCTTGTTGATTGCTTATGCAACTCATTCTATGGGGCTCCCCTCCTCACTTCACCATTCTGGACACCCTCAAAGAGAGTTGGGCTCTCCACCACCTCATCATCAAATATTGTTCTATCACCTTTGGATATCAGTAGGATTTTCCCTCACGTGACATTTCTCATTTTGGTTTCTATGGGAAGTTTAGAATAGGGTTCAACTGTTGATTTCCTTTAGAAGGGCACTAACATCACTATCATTAGGATTACTCTGGAGTCCATTTCTCACGTAGCAATCCCACAACTTGAGATGAATATTCTCCACCTGTTAGCCCTATTGATTGCTTCATCCATGTAGACATCTAAAAATAGCACCTTGTGCATAAGGTCTTTTATGGTGATAAAACACCTAGATGCTCTAAAAAGTCATGTCAACTTTCAATGAATTGCAGCCATGGTAAAGATATGAAATCTCACAAAAATGGAGATAAATGACACCTCACTATTCATTTACTAACCCTGAGCCACTCACATATTAATTAAGTGATGCCATTCCACCTACACATGTTCATGCCAGGGAATGTACTAAGAGCATTATCATTTCACCCATATACGTCTCATTCCCCCATGCACTCCAAATCTATAAAATCACCCTCACCCATATCTTTTTCATCTCTTCAACCCCTAGAATCTTTGAGCACTAAGGATATACTTCAATTTTTTTACTCTCTTACTCGCATATCTTGGTTTTACAGGTTTTGAAGAAGTGAAATAGAAGCATAAAGGATATATATTACTTGCTGCAACATTGTTTTGGTGAAATTCCAATACATGCGGAAATCGCAATGCGATTAGCTTGTGATCTCTGTGTTTTTTGGTGAATCGTAACTGAGATTGTCTTACGATCTGAGTCAAGTATATTTTTCATTTTAATCAATAAAATTCCTTTTATCTCCTTAAAAGGGTTGAGGATCTGGCTGAGGAAGGTCCCTTAACCACAAAAAAAACTAACATTTTCCAAGTGTGCTTGTATGCAGGTTTAGATTTAGATCTAAAAGAGTTTTACCCCCTTTATTCAATGAAAGAACCCATAATTGTCCTTCTCTTCACAATGGAAACATAAGCCCATTATATTTTAATTAGCATTGATTTGGAGATTCATATCAAACTAATACATCTTGCAGGTGATCCAAATCTAGGCATACATTTTGGAAAACATGGGGGGACCATTTTAGACATGGGTAACTCTTTTTTGTTTTGTGAATCTAACTGTGTTTACTTTGGGTTTTCTAGTCTTTACAATTTTGTTTTACTTTTTTTAAAGTTTTTGTTTCAGATCTAACATTCAGTTTTAAAAATCTGGTTGCAAGGGTGAAATGACCATTTCAAAGGTTTTAACCTCACACAGAAAATGCATATCTGAATTTTATATTGCAACAGACCGTTAATGCAATATCAATGACTATATCTACCATGAAATATGCCAAAAAACACCATGAAACACCTTGAATCAACTCACCACAATTATATATATATTATGGAATATTAAGAGCCAAAAACACAAAGAAATACTGAAGAACTCACTACTGGAAAATAATTATGAACTGAATATTACAACCACAAGAAAATTATAGATCTAAAGTGTTTGGTATTTGAAGATCTTATATGCAAATTTAACACATGCAAAGATATTTCAAGCCAAACGTATGTAGGGTAATATTCATACATACATCATCTCAATTATTTCAAGGCTATTATATAGCTATAAAAACTAAACTAAACCTCTTACAAAATAGGGAAGAGAATAATTATTCACCCATGAATAGTTTTACTAGTGTAACACTATAACTACTAAACTATATGAATAGAATAAATATAATAATATAGTTGATCAACTAACCTACTAACCATTTACCATAGTAAATATAATGTGAGCACTAGAAGTTATTTTCCTAACATTACCCCCTTAGTGTGAACATGGGAGAAAAACAATTGCAATTCTTTTGCAGTTTGTCGCCCGTGTATGCTCATGATCTAGACGGTTTTGTAGGAAAGCCAACAACCTTCAAGGAAGGTTTTATTAGAAAACCACCAACCAACAAGGATGGTTTTTCATGATAGCCAATAGCCTCAACAAGGATGGTTTTTCCAAGAACAACCAACAACTTGTAAGGATGGTTTTATAGGACAACCAACAACCCAAAACATATAGATGGTTTTACAGGACAACCAACAACCCAAATCATGATGTTACTTTTCCTTGTGCTTTCATTTGTCCACTATGCTTTTCCTTCAAGGCATTATGTAGGAAATATTACTCATTAAATACAAATCTGAATAGGAATTATCTTCAAACATATCACAAAAAACAACTGGAAATTTGAAATAGGAAAACACTGTAAAATAAGTACTATGAAAATGAAGCACACAATTGAAAGAAAACTCACACCACAAAATGCCACCAGATCTTCGTGCAACCCTGTTGTTGGTGACTGACAAGAGGTTGTTGATTGACCTTCAACCTCTTGTTCCTATGTCCTCTAGTATACATGATGTTAACTCAGTGGAATGTGAACATGAAGTACATTTGTTTCCACATTGAGTTTATTATTTTCTTCCCTCCTATAATGTGAAACACTTTATTTTTCGGACGTTGAGTAACACCAAAAATGTGTCCGTAAGGCAATTTCTTTTTAATTTCTCACACTTTGGACCACAACTTAATGAAAAATTGACAAATATGACACTTTTAACTTAGACTCACAATGACTATAATGAGAGACTTGTGACAATACAAATTATAACAATATTAGACACGAAAATAACTACTTATTACAAATTCCATTAAAGATTGGAATTAATAAAAAAAGACTATAGACAATGAAACTTTGACTCTTTGAAAATTAACAACACTCATTTGACACAATGACCCTTTTTACAATTTGATAACAAATGACCTTGATTCTTTTAACGACACTTGACAACAACGATGATGTTTTTATTACACAAAAATGACTATTTTAATTATAAGACTATTATTTTTGGACATAGTAAGTGCTTACACATTAATTTGACACTACAAATACAATAAGTCTCTCTCTTGAGAACTGAATAAAATTAAAATGAAACGACTCCTACACACTAAGTATATAATAAATAAAAACAAAACTCTTTAATGAAGAGCCTGAAGATATGGACTGGGAAGTTTAGAGAACCTAGTGTTCTTAGTCATAGGTGGATCTTTGGATCCTTGATATTAAAAGACACGTCATAGGATGATCATAACTCCAGTCTGGCACTCTTCTCTTGAATTGTTATCACGTTGTAACAACTATGATCCTATGACTTTTATTCGGCCTTTAATAGAATTTGATGCAGGTTGTATATGGATGATAGATATGCGCATGTACACTTATAATTGACTAAGGCACATTGAACTGCCACATATGTCGATTATAGGTATGAAACATTTGCTTAATTCCTTAACATGTAGATAGAGAACCAATTTTGATCCACTTCTCAAAAATTCAAGTCCAATTTTCCTCACTTGTTGAACCCGAGGCCAACTAGAAAATGGATGCAATAAGGATGATCCACGTGGGGATTGCTATGATTATAAATATGTGTGCGTAGGAATATTGTCAGAAAATCTTTCAATGCATAAAATCTACTCCTTTACTTTCACCATGATATTTTACACAAATTGTTATCAGCATGAACTCGAAAACATCAACTCAGATTTGTAATATGAGTCTGCTTCATGCACGTGATATCCTTGAACACAAAAATGAGAATCATCAGTCCCTATATAATTCAACAATGTTTGACCAAAGGTCACTCTTATTGGAGATATTGATGCGTAAACACTTACAAGAATATAAACGATGAGATTTTGTAATGTCCCCATTTTTAAAGACCCTGAGCCTATATTTCCCTATGGGCTTTGGAATGTTGCAAGGGAAAAATTATATTAAATAATTAAATATTATTGTCTGGAGAGTGATTTTTATCATTTGACATTATAAAGCAATAATTATTTAATTCAATTCCCACAATGCAAAATTAAAAAAGGGAATCAATTAAATAACTTTTGGGTGGCTTTAAATATTAAAATCACCCTTAGAAAAGGGACGCCACACCTAAGGAGGATAAAGTATTTTTATTTAACGATTTCCCTCTCCTAGGGATTTCGAATTTTGTGCCTCCTTGTTTATAAAAGGAGAGATTGGGATCATTGTGAGACTTATGTTGATTGATCATTTGATTTCACTCCATGCTTGGAGTATTGGGATGTATGCCCTAGTTCTTGCATTGTGCTATCTCATTGTAAGCTTCATATGGATCCATTTTTGAAGATATTGAATATTTTATTGTTCTCTCCATTGTGATCTCGTGTTGGTGTTCATGCATTTATTTGGATGATAAATCTGTATTTTTATGAAGGGTTTGAAGTACTTTTATGACTATTATTGTTGTTGTAATTTATTTAGCCATAACGACTAGTATTGGGGTTTGATCTATCATATTTTGAAATTATTTATGCTACATCTATTTGTTGATGTGTATAATCAATTATTTCATATCAAGGGTTGATTGTTTAAGGGTTTTGGAAGGGTTTTATGAGTTGGAAATTATTTAATTAATTTTCCCTAAGCCTAGCGACTGGTTTTCAGATTTCAGGGGCATATTTGAGTGGGTTTCAATCGGATAAAAATTCAGTTTGTTCGTTCATTGGAAAGCTCTTTATTTTTACTTTATTGTGCAATTTATTTCATGCAAAAACTCCAAGTATTTAGTGAGATATTAATTTTTGAAGTTTCAGTTGTTTTGGGTGCATTTTAATTAATTGTTATAAAATTCAGATATGCAGTTTGGGATCAATATGTGGTTGTAGAAATTAGGAGAGATAAGGAGAAGATGATTTCATAATTTTTGGAGTGGATTTGATACCCTAAATGTGTTGGGTGACCTACTTTTTAGGGAAAAATTAGGGTTTAGTGTTTGTTATATGAAATCTGGTTTTAGAATATTATTCTTCATATTTTTGTGGCCCAAAATCCAAAGTTTGAGAATTTTTTCTTGGATGGTTAAGTGGGAAATAATTTCAAAGATTGTAGCAGTTGGGGTTTGAATATTAATTATTTTTCAGCTGTTAAAAATCTTATTTCAATGCTTTTAAATTCTAATTGTTTTCTTCCAATCGATCCCACCACCTTGGCTAGTTTCAACCTCATTTGCGTATGAAATAGTTGACATTGTGATATTTTAGGTTGAAGCAAAAGAGTTTTTCCATTCTTCTCTTAATGTTGACAAGTACTTCTTCATTTTCTAAATTGTCCTAAAAGGGGACATTACAGATCTGTTAATGGAAGATCATACACAGGGGAACATAAGAACATAGAGCCCCTATAAAAACATTAACTTCCCATTAAAAGATCAGACACCGATTTGATACCAATGTTTGGTATTTGAAGATCTTATACACAGATTTAACACATGCAAATATGTTTAAAGCCAAATGTTTGCAGAGTAATATTCATGCATACACCATCTCAATCATTTCAAGTCTTTCAAGTCTATTATATAGCCATAAAAAAAACTAAACCTCCTACAAAATAGGGAGGAGAGTAATGATTCACCCGGGAATAGTTTTACGGGTGTAACACTATAAGTACTAAACTATATGAATAGATTAAATATAACAATATAGTTAATCAACTAACGTAGTAACCATTTACCATAGTGAATATAATGTGAGCACTAGAAGTTATTTTCCTAACATAGAGCATAAAAACCCTCAAAATTCACCAAACTTCATATTCCAACCTTATAAAATATTACAAATCAGATTATCAAACCAGATTTCCCAAATAGCTCACCAAATGCTCAAAACCCTTCCCAAGGTAGGTCGCTCCACCCTTAATAAATCAATAACAAGCTGAAAATGAAATATATCTCTCTAATTCAGCCTCAAATACCAATCCCAAGCCAAGGAGAAGGGTTTTTGTCCTTCCCTTAACCTCTAGAAGGGTTTTTGTCCTTCCCTTAACCTCTAGAAGGGTTTTTGTCCTTCTACGCAAGTCACATAAAGAGGTTTTCGTCCCCAAATGCAAGAACACGTAGCTCCAAGCTTACTTTTCTCCAAGAAGATAAATGCGCCTAATTATAACCTTCAAATGAGCTCTTAGATCTTCTTTTATATCCTTCAATTGGTGCCAAAATATAAAAAGGAAAGGCCGACATGTATAAGAAAGGAAAACACTAAAGAAATATAAAATATTAGTAAAAAACATATCATAAAGTTGCTCAAGGTTCTCCTCCTTCATCTTTACTTCTTTAGCACAAAGAAGGAATGACAAGAAGACCAAATATCAACTCCTAAGTGGGAAAAAGGGACATTACAAAGGGAGTTATAGCTGCGATTGTTTTGTAACTTTGTTTCTGCAAAAACATTAAAAAAACACTTGTTTATTCTTAAGGGAATGCATAAGGAATTAACACACACTAAATACAAGTCCGGATAAGGGTAAATACTTATCCGCATAACTATGGAAAGTGCTTGGGCATAGGCCCTAAAATTCATTAGGGAGAGTGCCATAGGAACCCCAAAGTAGCTGGCACATTGAGAGGACTCTCCAGATAAAAGGGTCAACAACCCAACTTGATTGACTAGTCCACCTATGAGGTAGAGCATGGGTTATCCTTAGTGATGACCCTGGTGTGATTGATCGAGTGGGATAAAACTCGGCTTGGTTAATCAAGGGGGTAAAGTAAATCTTGTGACTAGAAATTTTCTAATACACAGAGCTCGTTCAGATAATCCTTGACATTTAGAGAGTGATCCTTTTATAGGTTTCTAAATAAACTAGGCCCATATTTTATCTTAAGACAAACAAAATCACCACATTCATCACAACACTTCGTTTTAACTTCCACTATCTCTGAGTCGCACCTATGGCTGTTTCTATTCTTCACAACCTCTTCTCACACTGCCATACACATTTATCAAATTAATTATGAATTCTGATTTTCCCAATATTAGTCGCAATTACGAATGTGCTACGATTATCCACCCCATATGTTTCCCAGAGTCAGTTGCAATTGTGATTGATCAGTAACCTCCCAAATCCATAGTTCACTTATTTCTACTTTGTGATCTTCATTTCATATTTTCCTAGTGTCAGTCATAACTATGATTGCCATATGATTTCTTGGTCACATCATATTGCTCACTTTTTATATTCATGTGTCAAAGTCCTGGTTGTTAATGCGACTATGATTCTTCATGGCTTCCAATCACCTCCATGCCCATTCTCACCCAACTTGTTTCACCAACATCTCCTCAACTACATTGCCAAGATTGAGTTTCAACACTTGGTGAGACTTCCACCCGCACCGACTTATCACATGATTTACAATGATCCTATCCACCCCATGGTACCACACCATCCATACCCACTGCATCTTAAATTTCCCAAATTTGAAAAATTTGATGGCACTAAGGATCCCTAAAATCAATTATATTTATTCCATTATACATGTCACCTCATTCAACATAATGACGCTCTCATTCTCCGCATTTTCCCACTTTCCCTTGCTAGCCAAACACTTGATTGGTATTCCCGCCTCCCCCAACATAACATTTATACATTCAAAAAACTTGTGAGCACCAACTTATCTCACTTCTCCATCTAATTACACCCAAAGCAACACTAGTTGGCCTTCACATGCTTCACCAATCCCATAACGAGTCTATTCTTGACTTTTTTACGTATTGGCATGCACTTGTTCAACACCTCTCACTTCCACTCCCACAATTTGAGCTCATTGATCTCTTTTCCAAAAGTTGTGCCCCTCACATCTCACACCACTTACAAATGCATCCACTATGAACATTTGACAAGGCTTTGCACACCACACAACGCCTTGAGGATGTTATTTTCGTCATCCTCCTTCCTTACCACATGTTTCGATTTCTCCACCACCTATTACACTAGCACACTCCCATTTTTCACAATGTCATCCGCACAGATCCTTATCACATCCCATCACCTCATACACCCATATCTTTGCATTTATTACATTTTCTTAGGGCTCATAGCCTCCTCTAACCCCCTCACAAATTCACTCTATTAACTAAGTCACTTTCTTATATTCTCCACAAGTTGTTTGAAGTCATTCTCATCACTCTCCCTCCCAAACTGCCCCCGTCCTTGTGGCATTCCTCTTGGAGCAACAAAAAATTTAACCACTAAACTCTTTGTTATTCACATGATCAATACATGGCTAATATATAGCCATTTATATAGAAAAGCAACCTCCTACAAACCAGGAAGTCACACAACCAAACAACATGTTAATAGTTTTATGGGTATAACAAAAAATCTATTGTTGAAACAATATAACAAACCTATATTATTAATAATGAGTTATAATACAACTCATATTAATAATATTACAATATACACACATTTAAATAATGTGAGCACTATATATTTCCTAACATTCCCCCCTTAGTGCGAACATGGGAGAAAAAATAATTGCACTTCTTTCGCAGCTTGTCGCCCATGTGTGCTCATGATCTTTGCTCACCAATGGTTTTGAAAAGGTTGACCAACAGCCTCGGTATGAGCCCCTGCTCATCCGCTATGAACCCTTGTTCACTGTACAAACCCCTGTTCGACAAAAATGGACCCTTGTCCACCAAAATGGAACCCATGTTCTAGGTATGAACCCATGTTCATCCTCTTCAAGAAACATGATGCTGCTTTTTCTCTGTGCTTTCATCTTTCCACAATATTCAGGAAAGTACATATGAATCTACTCACTTTATTACAACATGAACATACAGAATATGAACAATGACACATACTCTACAACTGAAAGAAAACACACTAAAACAAAATGTCACAACCTCATTTTGTGGCCTTGTTGCTTACAGATGGCGAGAGAACGTTGTTTGTCCTTCATCCTCATGTGCCTCCATCCTCTAGTGTCATGTTGCTAGCTCAACAAAATGTGAACATGAAGCACATTTGTTTCCACATTGAGATTATTTTTTGCTCTCCACCCCCCCTGCTCCCCCCCAACCCCCCCACCAACAATTTGAGACACTTTATTTTCCGGACGTCGGGTAACACTGAAAATGTGTCCAAGAGGCAATTTTTTATTTTATTTTTTGAACTTTTAACTCTAACTCATAATGAACTTTTGACGAGACTCTCGATAATGACACATTTAGACAAGATAATAATGACACAATTTTAACTAGACAACACTTATGACTTTGATAATTGACACAATTTTAACTAGACAACACTTATGACTTTGATAATTGACGTAATTTTAACAAATTTATGAATTTTAGAATGACATTACGAGAACAATAACTAGAACACAATGGATAATAAAGACTAACAATATTTTTTACATGAACAAATATGATGAAAAAGCAATATTTAATTACTTTTCAATTTAACAATAACAAAAAAAACTACTCAAAAACTTAAAAACTTTTAACACCACCACTAAAACAAGATGACAAATATTGACTCAATAAAATCTTATATTGAATAATTATTGTCCCGGTAGTCATAACCGACTTAAATGAAATGACTATTTATCAACCTAAACTATAAATAAAAACAATGACCTTTATTTGACCTATGGATAAAGACCAAAAAATTCTAACCAAGAATTATACACAGCCGACCTTTTAATTAAATGCAAGGGCTTGGGTTTGCGTGGAGATCAGGTTTAAATGCCTCTGTTTTGTGTTGTTTAATGGATCTCCGATTAGATAATTTCAAAGATTCATTGCTTGCAGCAATTCAAACTGGTTTGCATTCAGGTCCCATTTCTTTTGAAGTCTATCCAAATTATCCCGTGTCTCTGACTAAAGACGATCTTTTGCAAGACATCTTAAAATTACATTCGGCTACAACAGGTCTCAATATGCGTCCTGGAGCTTGTCCGCTTGCCATTCATTATAAAGTGATTTACAAGCTTGTAAACACTATGTACCCTGCAGTAAAGCATGGAGTGTCCAAAGGCAGCAGCATGGTGAGTCACGTAAATATAGAAAGCCAAAAGATAGAACCAAAGCTTATATCCTGGTCACAAATCAGAGTACCCAAGGAGTGGACCCTCGGTAAGAAATTTATACAGTCTACGCAACCCAAGTTGCAGAATGCTACGGCAATAGAAGAGTGTAAAGATAATATAAAATTATCCTTTAGATCTAATTCTAGAATGAGTTTACCTAGGTCAAATTCAGTTCAGTCTAACAGTAGTTACTTTTCAGTAGGTGAGTCGTCTAACAGTCAGCGTCCTGTCAAAGAAAAGTCATTTTTGTGCAGTCATAGCTCCCTGGTCCATGACCCAAATACTGATTTTTTATGGTGCGATGATTGTCAAAAGTTAGTAAACCAGAAGTATGTCCCTTCTAATGGTCCAACCATTAATATGGCGTCAGGCAGTCACAATTCATTCCCTCTAGCAGAAAGTCATGAGCTGATATCCCCAGATGAAAAGCAAAAGGCAGTATTTTGGTACCAGAGAACAGTAGACAAACAGATCGAGCCTTCAGAAAGTTCAAAGATGCTGAACTGGACCAATAAAGCTGTTAAAGCAGTTCATGAAAAGATGGTTTCCCATGAAGAAAAGCTAGAGCAGATGCAGAGGACGCTAAGAGCTATTGAGCTCAGGAAAAAAGGTGACACAGCTGGTGCCCTTAAGCTTTTAAATTCTAGAGTAGAAAAGCTTGAGGATTCTGTTAAAAGAGTTAAAACTTTGGTGCAAAGTAATAATAAAGTTACAGTAGAAGAAATGCCCAAAGTCATAACACAGAATGTTGTAGATGTGATTCAGCCATTATTGGATCACAGTATCTCTGTAAAAAGTAGTGTTAGTAGTCAGCTAACCCATACTCATGAGCTAGTAGAAAGTAGTTTGGCTCATGTTCATGACAGTTTAGAGAAAGCAGATCAGAAAATAGAACAAATATTGGATGCAGTCGATGATCTTCCAATGATAGTACCAAAGATAGATCAGATTGTAAAAAATACTATCAAGAAAGAAGAAGGAGAAGGAGACTGGTCTAATGATGTTTCGTGGAAATAGGTAACTGATCTGGCTAACCCATCTAGTAAGCAGCCTCATAAGGAAATTTTGTCTCAGTATAAGCCATTATTTTTTGATCCAAATAAGAAGTTTGTTGGAATGGTAAAAATAGAGCAACACCAGCAGGCAGAAAGCATGATTCTAGGAGAATCATCAGGATCCCACACTCAGCCCGAACCTCTCCAAGGTATGGCTAGAGTGCAGACACTACAACCCAATTGGTATAACCTTGAGTGTAGATCTATTGATGAGATCAAGGAGATGGTGCATGGAATGATAGGTTGGGGAAATTCTCAACTTGAAATGTACAGAAAGGATCCACGCACTATTGCATCAGCAATAGCCAATGGTTTTGTAGGTATAATAAAGGAATGGTGGGATGTCCTTCCTGGTAAGAATGCTATTTTAGACAGTGGCTATATGGGACTAACTGCTGCTATTATTAAAGAATTTATAGGGAATATTGATGATGACAAGATGAAGAATACTACTATCTTCCTCAGAGCAAGACTCTGTGACATGTCAAGAATCAAGGAGTATTAGTGCCTCATGCAGAAGCTATACTACAACTCCGGCAATATCAATGATGAGACGATGCGACTAAGGTACATCGAATCTTTTCCTCCTTATTTTGCTACAGAATATAAGAAAGCAATGCATGGAATTAATACTTCACAACTCAATTTTGGAGCCATTAATCAGATCATAGATCAAACACATGCTAAGCTTTGCAAAGAAAAATGGGAAAAGAAACAGGCCATAAGGCATGCAAAGTCTCTTGGTACAAAATTTTGTGACATGTATGCAATTGATCCCTTTGGATGTGAGAATTTAGATGGTCCAGTCAAGTCCAAATGTACTGACTGTACATCTTTCAAAAAGGGGAAGGGGAAGTATAAGAAGTATAAGAAATATAAGAAGCAGTATAAAAGAAGTCATAAGTCTGAGTTTAACAATTCTTTTTAGAAGACCTTTTGTTTTCAGAAAGAAGATTTGGTCAGAAGATCTTTTGAAGTCTATTTAAATTATCTCGTGTCTCTGACTAAAGACGATCTTTTGCAAGACGTCTTAAAATTACATTTGGCTACAACAGGTCTCAATATGCGTCCTAGAGCTTGTCCCGCTTGCCATTCATTATAAAGTGATTTACAGGCTTGTAAACACTATGTACCCTGCAGTAAAGCATGGGAGTGTCCAAAGGCAGCAGCGTGGTGAGTCACGTAAATATAGAAAGCCAAAAGATAGAACCAGAGCTTATTTCCTAGTCACAAATCAGAGTACCCAAGGAGTGGGCCCTCAGTAAGAAATTTATACAGTCTACGCAACCCAAGTTGCAGAATGCTACGGCAATTGAAGAGTGTAAAGATAATGTAAAATTATCCTTTAGATCTAATTCTAGAATGAGTTTGCCTAGGTCAAATTCAGTTCAGTCTAACAGTAGTTACTTTTCAGTAGGTGAGTCGTCTAACAGTCAGCGTCCTGTCAAAGAAAAGTCATTTTTGTGCAGTCATAGCTCCCCTGGTCCATGACCCAAATACTGATTTTTTATGGTGCGATGATTGTCAAAAGTTAGTAAACCAGAAGTATGTCCCTTCTAATGGTCCAACCATTAATATGGCGTCAGGCAGTCACAATTCATTCCCTCTAGCAGAAAGTCATGAGCTGATATCCCCAGATGAAAAGCAAAAGGCAGTATTTTGGTACCAGAGAACAATAGACAAACAGATCGAGCCTTCAGAAAGTTCAAAGATGCTGAACTAGACCAATAAAGCTGTTAAAGCAGTTCATGAAAAGATGGTTTCCCATGAAGAAAAGCTGGAGCAGATGCAGAGGACGCTAAGAGCTATTGAGCTCAGGAAAAAAGGTGACACAGCTGGTGCCCTTAAGCTTTTAAATTCTAGAGTAGAAAAGCTTGAGGATTATGTTAAAAGAGTTGAAACTTTGGTGCAAAGTAATAATAAAGTTATAGTAGAAGAAATGCCCAAAGTCATAACACAGAATGTTGTAGATGTGATTCAGCCATTATTGGATCACAGTATCTCTGTAAAAAGTAGTGTTAGTAGTCAGCTAACCCATACTCATGAACTAGTAGAAAGTAGTTTGGCTCATGTTCATGATAGTTTAGAGAAAGCAGATCAGAAGATAGAACAAATATTGGATGCAGTCGATGATCTTCCAATGATAGTACCAAAGATAGATCAGATTGTAGAAAATACTATCAAGAAAGAAGAAGGAGAAGGAGACTGGTCTAATGTTGTTTCGTGGAAATAGGTAACTGATCTGGCTAACCCATCTAGTAAGCAGCCTCATAAGGAAATTTTGTCTCAGTATAAGCCATTATTTTTTGATCCAAATAAGAAGTTTGTTGGAATGGTAAAAATAGAGCAACACCAGCAGGCAGAAAGCATGATTCTAGGAGAATCATCAGGATCCCACACTCAGCCCGAACCTCTCCAAGGTATGGCTAGAGTGCAGACACTACAACCCAATTGGTATATAGCTTGAGTGCAGATCTATTGATGAGATCAAGGAAATGGTGCATGGAATGATAGGTTGGGGAAATTCTCAACTTGAAATGTACAGAAAAGGATCCACGCACTATTGCATCAGCAATAGCCAATGGTTTTGTAGGTATAATAAAGGAATGGTGGGATGTCCTTCCTGGTAAGAATGCTATTTTAGACAGTGGCTATATGGGACTAACTGCTGCTATTATTAAAGAATTTATAGGGAATATTGATGATGACAAGATGAAGAATACTGCTATCTTCCTCAGAGCAAGACTCTGTGACATGTCAAGAATCAAGGAGTATTAGTGCCTCATGCAGAAGCTATACTACAACTCCGGCAATATCAATGATGAGACGATGCGACTAAGGTACATCGAATCTTTTCCTCCTTATTTTGCTACAGAATATAAGAAAGCAATGCATGGAATTAATACTTCAAAACTCAATTTTGGAGCCATTAATCAGATCATAGATCAAACACATGCTAAGCTTTGCAAAGAAAAATGGGAAAAGAAACAGGCCATAAGGCATGCAAAGTCTCTTGGTACAAAATTTTGTGACATGTATGCAATTGATCCCTTTGGATGTGAGAATTTAGATGGTCCAGTCAAGTCCAAATGTACTGACTGTACATCTTTCAAAAAGGGGAAGGGGAAGTATAAGAAGTATAAGAAATATAAGAAGCAGTATAAAAGAAGTCATAAGTCTGAGTTTAACAATTCTTTTAGAAGACCTTTTGTTTTCAGAAAGAAGAAATATGTAGGAAGAAGTAAAAGAGATAAACCTACATGTTTTATCTGTAAAGGTCCTCACTATGCTAACAGATGTCCTCAGAGAGATTCAGAGAAAGGAAAAGCTAAAGTAAATGCTTTGGCCACTAAAGGTATCTCAGAAGAAACTCATGGGTTAATAAGTGATGATGAGAGTTTCTCTTCTGATATCTCCTATCAGTCTGATGACATGTTTCAGTGTAACATAGTTGATGTTTCTGATAGTAGTACTGACAGTAGTTCTGACAGTGGTTATGATTCCTTGCCTAGTTTTGTTCATATGGCAAGAGTTAATATGAATGCTAAATTCATTCATCCTATGGTGCCTCCTAATGCTGATATTCTCCGAAGACAAATGGAATTATATTAGAGTGAATATGAGTCGTGTCCCCCATGGGATACAACAAAGAAATCTTATCTTCAGAAGAAAGTCCGTGAAGCTCAGGATAAATATATCCAGCAGAATAATCTGGAGCAAGCCAGATTAATAAAAACACAAGAATCTGAAGAAGAAGATTGTCCAGAATTACAATATTCACCTGCACTAGTCATGCCTCCATTTCAGGGCAGAATTCGTCAAAGACAGATACCTCTCAGAGGAAGAGGTGGCCCATGGAGAGGCAGAGGAGAAAGAGGCAGAGGATTCAATAATCCTCCCAGTCAAATCCCATTTCTCCTTCCAGAGGAGAACATTACAGAACAAATGGATCAGAAGCATCCTGATCCCAATACTTATAAAGTTTGGAGAAGAAATAGAATCCAGTTTCTTGAAAAGGTCATTGATAAGGCCACAGAAGAATACTCCAGACTAATCACAGAAGAAGAGCAAGAGCAGAAAGATGATGAAGATATGGAACAAGCATATCAAGAAGTAATGGCTCAAAATCCTCAAGAAGAATCATTTGTTCAGCCTGCAGAGGTATGTACAATCTCTTGTTACACAGAACCCTTTCATTGCCATCACAATTTCTATTCCTCATATAAAGCCCTACAATCTTGATGCAATGATAGATACTGGTGCTGACATTAGTATGATCAGATCTTTAGCCATTCCACCTGATTGTTGGGAAAATACTCATCTCAAAATTAGGTTTGATAAAAGAGAAGTCATCTCCCGCTCAATTGCTTATATACCTATATCTATAGAAGGTTTTACCAGAACTGTAAAATTTTACCAGCATGATATGGATTCATATGATTGTTTGTTAGGAGTAGAGTTCCTCCAAGACTGTGGAACTTTTAGTATAACCAAAAATCATATCTCCCTATTCAATCCCCAAGTACAGATCCCTAGGAGATATTCATACCAGACAATTGTCCCACTCAATAAACCTGTCAAAGAGCCTAAACATGAGTGGATCCACAAGTCCATAGCCGCCTGTAAAACCAATATAGATGATATTGTAGAAAAGATCAAGAAAGAGCTTTGTAATGATAATCCACATGCTTATGTGGATAGGAAAAAACATTTCTGTTCACTTGATCTATAGATCATCAAAGATAAAGAAGAAAAGGAGCTCATCCCCAAATTCAGAGCTCATCACAGAGGAATGATTCCTTCTAAAAGGAAGGAATGCCATGAAGAAATACAGAAACTGATGAAAGGAGGATTCATCCAAGAATCCAATTCTCCATGGTCCTGTGCAGCCTTCTATGTAAACAAAAGAAGTGAACAACTTCGTCAGAAGAAGAGGCTTGTGGTAGATTACAAGCCATTGAACAAATATATATCTGATGTACAACATCCAATCCCTGCCAGGGATGACCTGCTAGCCAGAATTAAAGGATCAAAAGTATACTCCAAGTTTGATCTAAAGAGTGGTTTCTGGCAGATACATTTGCAGCCCTGAAGATTACTACAAAACAGCTTTTGTAGTTCCTGGAGGTCAGTACGAATGGAAGGTATTACCCTTTGGCCTCAAAAGTACTGAATGGAAGGTATTACCCTTTGGCCTCAAAACAGCTCCATCAGTTTTCCATAAAAAGATGGATAGCATATTCAAAGATCTTGCTGAATTTCTGATTGTTTACATTAATGATATTCTAATCTTCAGCAAATCTCCTAAAGAAACACATAGAACATTTGCAGAATTTCTATGATACAGTATATGCTAATGGTCCTTTGTCTATCTCCTAGTAAGATAGATGTTTTCAAAGACGAGATAGATTTTCTTGGAATCAGGATCAAAGATGGAAGCATAGAGATGCAAAAACATGTTGTATCCAAGATACAAGAGTTTCCAGATGATCTGAAAGAAAAGGAACAACTCCAAAGGTTCCTTGGTTGTGTGAACTACGTTGCAGGCTTCTACAAGAATATTGCAGCAGACAGAATTCTTCTGAACAGAAGATTGAAGAAGAATGCCCCCATGTGGAATTCAGAAATGACTGAAGCAGTAAAACGCATCAAACTCCAGGTAATGAAATCTTCCTCCTATGTCCCTTCCAGGACAAGGTTTTAAAGATTATTGAATGTGATGCGAGTGAAATTTTTTTGGGGTGCAATATTAAAAGGTAAAGATAATTCTCTTGCTGATTTTGCCAGTAGATAATTAAACCTGGTCAAGAATGTAAATGTTACTCAATTAGTGCATGAGTTTCATAGTCCTGTATGGGATGTTCAGAACTGCAAAAGCCAGATTGATGCAATAAAGAGAAATGATGACGGAATGTCAAGAGAAGCTCAAGGTCATATGATATATAGAGATTATATATATGTCTCTGAATATAATATGACAGAGGTAGCTGTGAGGTTTGTTGATCCTGAAATACCTCACTCTGAATTTCATTCTTTACAAGAGCCAATGGTTCTCTGTACTTTAAAATGGCCATGGCGCCATACCAGAGATGTAGAACAACTTGATCCTTTGCCCATTCAAGGACATCGACTAAAACAACTTGTTCACCAGGCCCAATACTTTATGGAAATTCAGCTTTGCCAAATTATGGATAGAGGAACATCCTCTGAACTTTGACCTCTGGAACAGACCAAGCACACAGGGAGATCGTAAATATATTAGCCAACATTTCAAATACTTTTTGGCTAAGTATCTTCCTACCAAGCTCTCTGACTCTCCTCTTCTTGATGTCTCTCCTGATACAGCCAGGAATGTCCTAATTCAATGTAAAATTCCTTGGTTTGTTAAAGTTCAATATTATGTGAAAGCTAATATGTTTCAGGGGCATCATTCCAATCCAAACGGACAACTGTGGAAGAGGATTATACTGCATCATACAATGGCTATTCATCCTCCAGCTCCTGGATACGCTCTACGTATTCCGGACCACTACATGTATCCATCTAGGCCACATCTACGACCAGATATAGACGGTACAGCGTCAGTTTCAAGACCATGGCTGGAAAGAATCTCGAGAAATCTAGAGCCATCACCTTTAAGGACTGATGAGACTTCTTCCTCATCAGACGATGATACTCCTGGTCCCTCTGTCTTGTTTGACAGCGAATAAAGCTAAGATAGTGGGGCTTGTCACTATCATGGTTTGTGTTTTCGGCTATGTTGGTAGGCCTGTTACCGATTGCGTTTAAATAAAGCAAGATAAGATGCTCTTTATGTCTTATCTGAAAGCGTGGTGGGACCGCTCCACTATAAAAAAAGGTGTTATCATGAGTGGCATGTACTCATGTTACGTGTGTCGGTTCCTTACTTTTGATAAAGTAGGAATCTTTGTGGTTACCGGAGTTCCCGGTTGTAGGTTTTCCAGGTTGCCTGTTACCCGGTGAAAAGCCTTGAGAAATCCTATAAATAAGGATCTTCTCATCTCATTCACTACACCATGGAAGCAACAACTGAAGTGTCTTAAGCTTTTGCGAAGAATCGGAAGTCCAGTTTTATTGTTCTTCATAGATTGTCTGTAAGTCATTATGATTGCTACTGTCTATGTATTTGTCCAAGTTCAAGAATTTCATTATCTTGTGATAATCAGTTGTGTATCTCTCTTTGAAGAGTATTTTGAAACAGATAATATATATGAGATTGTTATATCTGTGATGTCCGAGGGTATTTGATCAAGAAGTTTCTATTCTCTGTATGTTGTGTGTTTGAATGTTCATATAAGAGCTTGCTTCAGAGTTTGTCTGTTCAGAGTTTATGTGTTTATGTGATAAAGGTGGCATCAGAGCTTATTGTTCTTGTTCAGTTGTTTATGTTTGTATAAAGTGGTATCAGAGCCGAGTAAAAGATCTTCTGACCTAATCTTTATTCAGAGCCAAGTAAAAGATCTTCAGATCCAAGATTCTTAGAGTCACGAAAGACCCTTAGAGTCAGGAAAAGATTCTCTGTCTATAAATGAGTCAGTGGTTTTTGGTTAACATTTGGAGAGCGTCTTGATTTTTTAGTTGCAGGAAGAACTCCGTACAAGTCTTTGGTTTCCATCTGTGAACCCTGAGTTTTATACAACATTGTGCAGGCAAAGAGGCGTAGGTCCCGTCAAGTAAGTCGCCGTGATTGTGCGCAGTTTAAGGTTGACCCGATACCGTAAGTCCTGTCCGCAAAAGTTGCTCAGCAATAATAGTACTAATAATGGCCACCGGAGCTCGTCCTAGTCTGTCTTCCCTAGATATTGAAGATCAGGATTTGGTAAGCCTTTCTGATGTTTTGGCCAGTAAATTCTGACATCTCTGTCTTAGAAGAGTTTGACCCTTTGCCAGCTTGGAAGTTACCCAAAATATCTTACGACCAAGTCTATGCAAAGATTAATAAGTTTCATTTATTAGCTAGTACAATTTTTAAAACCCGTGAGTCTGTGATACAAGTTACTCAGTCCAGTAACTGTGAGTATAATATCCCTCTTATAGATCGTGCCGATATAAAGAGTCTTAAAAAACAAAATGTTTATCAGTTTGCCCATATAGGTTGTGTACAAATTGGTATTACTCCTTTGTTCCGTCGAGGTTTAAATGCCTCTGTTTTGTGTTGTTTAATGGATCTCTGATTAGATAATTTCAAAGATTCATTGCTTGCAGCAATTCAGACTGGTTTGCATTCAGGTCCCATTTCTTTTGAAGTCTATCCAAATTATCCCGTGTCTCTGACTAAAGACGATCTTTTGCAAGACGTCTTAAAATTACATTTGGCTACAACAGGTCTCAATATGCGTCCTGGAGCTTGTCCGTTTTGCCATTCATTATAAAGTGATTTACAGGGTTGTAAACACTATGTACCCTGCAGTAAAGCATGGAGTGTCCAAAGGCAGCAGCGTGGTGAGTCACGTAAATATAGAAAGCCAAAAGATAGAACTAGAGCTTATTTCCTGGTCACAAATCAGAGTACCCAAGGAGTGGACCCTCAGTAAGAAATTTATACAGTCTACGCAACCCAAGTTGCAGAATGCTACGGCAATTGAAGAGTGTAAAGATAATGTAAAATTATCTTTTAGATCTAATTCTAGAATGAGTTTGCCTAGGTCAAATTCAGTTCAGTCTAACAGTAGTTACTTTTCAGTAGGTGAGTCGTCTAATAGTCAGCGTCCTGTCAAAGAAAAGTCAGCGTCCTGTCAAAGAAAAGTCATTTTTGTGCAGTCATAGCTCCCTGGTCCATGACCCAAATACTGATTTTTTATGGTGCGATGATTGTCAAGAGACATTAATGGTAGAACTGGCAAGAAGGGTCACATTGACTGATTTCCCCTTCAAACGCTCTAAAAAACTTTCCACGCTTAGTTATGGAAGGGTGAAATCTCGAAGAAAAGCAAGCCACTGCTGATGGAAAAATCAGAAGTTGCTGCCAAAAGAGTCATAAAACAATTAATGTACACAGATCTTCGACTCGAATTGGTAAGAAGCTTACACAATTATCAAATGTCCAAACTGGTTTTCACCAATACGGTGTAGGTGGCTGTAACGCACCAAGAGATCAATGTTCAAAAGTCTCGATATACGTAGATCTGAAGACAGGCACGTGGAGCCTAACAATGGTGTCTTTGTAGACTGCGGCAGGTGTAGAAATCACTCTTATTTGATGCATACATGAATAAGAAAACAAATCTTGGATCAAACATTCATTTCCTTTGAAAGATCTGCGTGAAAGAATTACACAAAAACTGAATACAGTCTATACACCGATGAATACCAAACCAAGATCCAACTACAGCTGAGCGCAAATCCTTGTGGATGGAGAATTATTGACTGTTAATTAATGAGGAAAGAAAGCCACGTTTTCACAAAACAAAAATTCTCCCCCAATATAAATTTCAGAGTCAATCTGATCATAAACAATCCACACAAATAGACGGTCTAACACTCTATCCTAACTCCTCTCAGCTCCTCTCAAATCAATCCTTCTCATTCTCCGGGGAAATAAACAGACTCGTGTGGTTGCCCCACGATGAATCAATAGAACTCCATAGCCACTTTTAAATCCTGCTTTAATACCAAACCTTGGAGCAACAAAAAATTTACACACTAAATTCTTTATTAGTCACATGATCAATACATGGTTAATATATAACCATTTATATAGAAAAGCAACCTCCTACACACCAGGAAGTCACACAACCAAACAACCTGTTAATAATTTTACGGGTATAACAAAAAATTTATTGTTGAAACAATATAACAAACCTATATTATTAATAATGAGTTATAGTACGACTCATATTAATAATATTACAATATATACACATATTTAAATAATGTGAGCACTATATATTTCATAACAGTTCCTCCCATGAAATGTGTGCATATCATCGTACTAATGGTCATTCCACTGACTTGTGTCCTCAGTTCCACAAATCATTTAGGACCTTCTCGACAAAGGGGACATCAATATTGAGCCTCCCTCTCTCCTACACCACCTTCTAACACACATCCACTCATTTCACACATTATTATTCCCACTTCTTCTCCATGTGTCATGTCCCTATCATTTGAATCATTAATCCCCACTACCACCAAAACATCATGTGTACCTTGTACTTCCTCTTATAATTCATAACCCACATCATCACATGCTTCCACCTTGGACTCCACATCATCGCGCCTTCCTAGTGTCTCATCATCTACATCACTTCATTCTCAATCTCCACTGTCTTTGGATGTTGTCTCATCATCTTCCCTTCTAGCGCTCTCCACTTATCCATATCCTCTATCACAATATCCTTCTATCTTTCCCACCACACCTTCTAAATCATCACATGGTTCCATCATATACACTCCACTTATTACACAACCAATACTCCCCCTACATTGTGCTCTTTTATCACATATTGTTCCACGCATCACTTCACCTATCTTACCAACCTCTTCCACATGCATTTCACTCCCTTTATCATCACTCATTTAAGCACCATTTTTTCTTCTGGTATCCCCATTGCATCCTACACAATCTATTGTGTTCATTCACACTCCTCTTTCATATATTCCCCATAAATTATATTCACTTGATCTTCTATATCTTCATCACAAGCCACATACACTCACTCTCATTATTTCAATTCTTTTGGAGTTTTCTTCCACATTCACTTTCTTGACTCTATCGCCACTCATTCAAGCACTGTTTTTATTACCATCTCTTCCTTCTTCGTTTACATAATCTATCATGACCAAAAAATCATTTTTTCTCATCCACGTGCCTCACAAGCCTCATCCACATCCAATTACATCCCCATATTATTTTGATTTTCTACCACATCCTCATTTGTTTGGCATTCCCTCTTATATGCCTCTTCCCATTCCATGTCGCCATACTCTCATCACACCCATCCATCCCAAGACCACACCATTGGCTCTCGCGCTTCCTTTAGATATCACTATGTTCTCCACTCCTCATCCACCTAACATCATCACTCACTCAATGCATCATATAACTTTATCTTCTACCATTGATCCATTTTCATTTCCTCGTCCACCCAATTCTATCGTACATTCACCACGCTTGACATCTTTCTTTTTTGCTTCATCCCCTTACTTATGTCCTCCACACACCACCATTATATGGCTTTTATTTGGCATTATTGCTTCACTTATCATACACATCATTTCTCCACTCCAATTATTTCTCTCATCTATTACTTACTTTTATACATCATGTCTCTCACTCACCTAGTCCCTATACAGAAGGGGGACTTTTATTTGTCTTCACTACCACATTTTGCATGGTCATTACGTTCCACTTCTCTTCACCCGACCTGGATTCAAAAGACACCCAAATTCTCCGCACATTTCATTATATCACTATTAACACAAACACAAACACACATCTCCACAAAGCTAAATATATTTCAAAAATTAAAAAATCTATATATTCCAACAAAATTTACAATAAACAACGTTTGCTCACGGATGCTCTTCCACATTCGCTCCATTCATTCATATATCATTTTGATTTCTCAATTCACTGTTATATGCTTCATTTATAGTTCATTCACATTCCACATCTTGGTTTGTTTCACAACTTTTGGTGAACTCTTGATCATCTTATTGTCACACTTTCAGAGTAAAAAGTCTCTACTACAGTTACTTAAACTTGGTCCCTCCTTACTTGGTGAATTAAGAATGATTGTCCTTCTAGAGACCCATGCATGCTTACACACTTAACAACTTGTCATGAAGATCTTAGAGAATTATTTATCGATACTTACCAATGTTCTCCATCAAGCCATTAGTGGTTATAAACCCCTTACCAAACAGAGAGAGTTCTATATCATGTCAAAAACAAATCAAAACAATCAGTCAAAATTTAAAAGCAAAAGAAAATAAAAAACGCAATATCAAACACTATCTCTCAGGGGTCTTTCCAATATCTCTACCGGCACTATGGATTCCTAACTAGTAGTATAGTAATGCTACGACTACAATTAAATGTATCTCCATCGGGGCTATTGAATCCTAGTTGGTAGAGGAGCAATGCATGGTTTACAATTACTTTCCATTTCATTAATCACCTATCACATGTTTCACTCACACTTACACGTCGGCTTGTGTTTTCAATCATTATCTTATAGGTCTTCACTTCAAGCAACAATTAACATTCATGATCACACATAGGATCTCAATGAGTCACATGGATAATATGTCACCTTGTACGGTTTAGACCTTGTTCAAGATCCTGTTTTAGCTCACCTCTTGGTCTCATGAATCGGGCTTCCAACTCAATACATGTTCACCAACACTCTTGTTTCAAACCACATTCATATAACTACACATCCTTCATGCTTCGTCATTGCAATCATGTCACTTTCATACTTACACTTCACCTCATTAGAAGGAACATCCCTAGGCATCCGCTTCCTTCTACACATTTTTGAATCCTCGTCACTTTTCATGTTTCATTTTGCATTCCATTGCCATGTCATTTTTCACCACTTTGCATTTTCTCATTTTATTTTTATTTTTTTTCATGTCATCACATCATCGAATCACCTCATGCTTCACTTCTCACTTCTTATCTCACCGAACTAGTGCACTCATCAGCTTACCCCCACCCTCACCTTCACACATTTTTCACATGTTCGCTCCTTGATCCCATCCCTTATTCTTTCACTCATTTTTACCCCATATACCTCCCATGATCCCTCTCTCATTATCCTATCACTTTATCTTCTCACCGACCCCAACACACAACAATCACCTCACCCTCTACTCACTCTCCCAACTGGTCTCGACCCCTTCTCAACTTGCCTGACAAGTTGTCCTGGCAACTTGCCGATCTGTTCACCTCCCTTCCCACCCCGTCTCGACCCCTGCTCAACTTTCCCGGTGACTCTCCCAGTCGCTCACTTCCCTTCCCACCCACCTCAACCCCTTCTCAACTCGTCCGATGAGTCACCTTAGCGACTCGCTAGGCCGCTCACCTCCCTTCCCACCAGCCTCGACCCCTTCTCAACTCACCTGGTGAGTGTTGGCATGGTCTTAATAGGTGTTTTCATTGATGCAAAACCACATTAATGACAAAGTGAATGTTGTAGGATGATGTCATGATGATGTATATGGTGTGAACATACTAGTTCAAATGTATATCAGCAGCTAAAGTGAGATTCCATGAGGAATGCTTGTTCTAGCAAGCCTATACAGGTGCCTAGGAGATGCAACATGATAGTAAGAGCTTCTTGGATGCTTAGGAAGCATGTTGACATGATGTATAACATGATTTGAGGATGTTGGAGCACTCACAACAGTGGTATGGTATAGGTACATGTGGATCACTTGGTCACAACTGCTCGTTTGGAGTAGGTATGCTTGCTTGGAGGAGTGACAAAGTGGTTTGGAGCTAGATGAGATCATGGAAGCTTGAATTCAGGTGTATCATGGCATATGAGGTATTTTTTGGTCATTTTCAGAGGTTATATGTTAAGTTATTGCATTATTTTAGTTGACCCTAGCTTCTACAACGAGGATCTAACATGCAAGCTTAGGCAAGTCTTAGTGACTAGTGATATTGGGCTATGAAATTGATATTATGATCATTAGAGATATTAGAGGGATGATTCATAGTGATCTCATAAAATTTTTAGGTGCCCATGATGTGTTTTTTTCCAATTATGACTGATGTTGTAAGACATGGTCAAAATCTAGTGCATTTCCAGCTCGAAGTGCAACTTTAGATGCTTGTTGTGAACAATGTGCTTTGCATACCTTGTTATTTTTAGGGGTGCTTCTAAGGTGATTTTAGAAGGTTTCACAAAAATAATCAGGTCATTTTCACATTTTATGAATGAATGTTAATCAGGCAAAGTGGTCTAAAACCCTAGTTAAACCCTAACTAGAAGAAGTTGGTAGAAAGTGAAGTATAGTGACCCAATTTTGATTGGTTCATCAAAAGTGATGATTTTATGTTGTAGAGGACTCATAAATATTTCCATAAATGTATGGTTGAGGTCATGGTGATATGTGGGCCCCACCTAAAAATAATAGTTTATACAGAAGAAGGTTTTATGACAAGATGATCCAAAGGAGTAGCATGAAAAAATGATGGTTCATGATGATTGCGAGTTTCTATTGATGTCCATGGAGGTTTGAGAGAAATTTCATGTAGGTTCATGGTGTTTTGAGGACCAAACAGGTTGACTGGTCAAAGGGCAGTTTTGGGATCTCAAATTGCAGGGTTCAATAAAATGGTCATAACTTGAACTACATGTTGAGTTTTGAGATGATTCAAGTTGTGTTGGAAAGTAGATTAAGAAATATTTCCATTAGTATATGTATTTTCTCATTATTAGGTCATTTGAAATTATTTTTTTATCATTCTATGAGCCAAAATATTTCTAGTAGTTTAAGTCAACATGTGTTTTGATTGAAGTTTGATGTTATTTGAAGCATGAGATGGATTGTGTTGTACTTCCTATCACCTGAAATGTAAATATGGAATAATTTGGCATCCAATGAATCTATTTTTAGGTCTTGAATGTTTGTATAAATTATTTTATGAGCTAACCTTTGGAAACAACTTTTTTGGTAGGTTGATCTAGTGAAGGCAAATGTTGTTGTGGTTTGAAGTGAAAGATGTTTCATGACTTCTAACTTACTTAGAAGTGTTATACATGTTCTTCCATTTCTTTTGAGTTTTCACATGAAATTTTTTGGTTGAGTACAAATGATTTTGTGATCAGATGAAGTTTCCAGGGTGCTGAAGGGTAGAGGAAACAACTGTTTTGAGAATTGTAAAGGGAACTTGGGCTAGTAAATGAAATAATTTGATTGATTGATATTAATTGCGACCATGTATGATTTTTTTATGATATTTTATTCATATGTAAATGGTTTTGGGTTATGAAAAGGTATACATTTAATGCAAGGGCATTTTTAAGAATGTGCCTATGGGGTTTTGAGCCATTTTTGACATATGCAATGGGGTTTTTAGCTAGGCCGACCTAATTGGGTCACTTGTGACTATTATATTTCAAATTTGAAATGTTTCCTTGATGTATGGGTCAAACCAAATGGATGGAAAATGTTGTGCCTTAGTTTGAAATATAGAGAAGCATCTAAAAACATGTTTTTGGGTGTTTTTAGGAACTAGATGTGTGTGTGCATGTGGAACGACCTAGGTGAAGTGTGATTACAGGTGTTTGAGCATGTTTTGGATCTAAATCAAGCATGCGGTAGGTGAAGAAAAATAAGAGGACATGAAAGCAAGGTTTTGATGATTTTTAGAGGGTTTGATGAACTTATTTTGTGAAGATTGGTCACCTAGGGTTTGAGAGAATAAGTGTGAGCTGAATATTGGATCTCCATTAGTTGTGGTAGTAAAAAATTAGAGATCTACACATCATAAGGTGGTTGAGTGGGTGCTTTATCATGTTGGGGGCTTGTAGCCTCCTTGTGGAGTTGGTGCTTCACAAAATTAGGGGTTGGTGCTCCTTATAAGGTTGGTGCTCTACTAAACTAGGGCTTGTTGCTCCTTGTGGGGTTGGTGCCTCACTAAATTTAGAAACATATCAATATAAGATTGTTTTTCAGTGGGTTTTCTTCCCCTTGAGAGTTTCCCACTTATATCTTGTGTTCTTGTGGTGTTTCTTTGCTTTCATGGTTACATGCTTTATTGATGGTTTATGGTGTGCACACATTAAGAGTTGAACAAGTGGTTATAGTAATGGTATGCTTACGATATTTTGAGTTTCAGATTTGAAATATAATTTGAAGTTTTTATAAGGATTGATTCACCCCCCATCTTATCAATTGTGCTTCAAATAATGAGTTGCCCCAACGACTCGCAGAGTCGCTCACTTCCCTTCATACCCTGTACCGACTTCTCAACTCACACACCGAGTTACCCGAGTGACTCGCCAAGCCACTCACCTCTCTTCCTAGCCCACCCCAACCCCTAACCCTCCCCTCCCCTCTACTGCGGGTTACCCCCGCGACCCGCTCCGAGATCATTCCTACCATATCCCCTCTTCATTGAGCTCGCTACCCCGACTTGGACGATACAACCCTGATTCCCCACAACAACTCGGCCTCAACTTTCAGCTCGCTGCCACTCCAACAGAGTCGACACCCTATGACTCGACCTCATCCTTGCACATCACTCAACTCTCCCACTCCCCGCCTCTGTGAGTTACATTAGTGACTCGCCGAGCCCTTGCCACCTAAATCTCACCTACGCGGATCATTTCCCCCATGCTCTAACCCCCTAGCTCGCCCGAGATGCTCCCAACCTTCCACCTCTCCCAAAATTTCACTACGCCAAACTCCCGTAGATTGAGTCGCTCATGCGACTCGGTCATTCTCCCCATCTCACTCGCCCTTCCTAAAGATTTCCCTCTTTACTATTTGTAGACCTCATTTATCTTCCCTGATACTTACATCCCTTGTGAGTCACCTGTGCGACTCACCACCTCGCTTACGCCTTGACGAGCCCTGTTACCTTGGTCGAGTCGTCCCTACGAGTCAACGTAACTCCAATAAATTGCTCATTAGTCACAATTTCCCTCACCTTCTCACTAATCCCTTATCATCCTTAGCCTAGCTCACTCAACCAGCTTGGCGAATCGCTCATACGACTCGTCAGCTTGCCCCAACTTACCCTTAGTTCCCATCTTGCTCACCCCACTTGGCAAGTCACTCATGCGTCTTGCCAGCTCACCCCTTGCTTGCCAACCCAACTCACTGACCCAACTCACCCCAACCAACTTAACCTCACCCAACTCGCCCTGACTAATTCACCCTGCCCTGCTCGCCTCGCCACTCACCCAACTCGCCACACCGATCATCTAACTCATCACCCAATTTGTTGGATAATTCACATGCCTAGCTCACCACCTAGCTCATTGCCTAGCTGCCCACCTCACTCATTGCCTAACTTGCTACGACGCTCACCCAACTCGACGCCTTATTCACGTACATCGCCGCCTAACTCGATGTATAGCTTACCAAGTCTCTCCACTTAACGTTTTCACATCCTATAACTTGCCTCCAATTTTGTACATACCCATCACCCCGTTTTCACCTACACATGATTGGGGCAACCCTATCATCACTTTTATTCTGCATGCCTTTGCTAAGGATCATTTTCTCTCATCTTCAACTATCACTTTTCATCTCACGTTTCGTTGGGGGAACCTGCGGCTCCGAAAAGTATCGCTTGATGACGAAATCATACAACCCTCCTTTTCAACCAATCTTATAACGTCCAATCATCAACCACCTTAGTCAATCGACTCTATAGTCTCCGCCTCGTGAAATCAACCTATCAATCCCTTCATAGACTTTGGATGAATTGGCCCCATCGATCGCGTTTTCAGCTTTTTGTCTATCTAGTCAACCATCTAAGCTTGCAATTGCATAAAACACAGTCATGGGGTTAGACAACCCCCATCTCATCTTTACTTTTTGAGTTGGATCATGCCTACTACAACACACAAACCTAAAAATGGGCAAAATATAAACACTAGATAATGTACCTTCCACATAAGGTCTCTTATTCAAAAACATCAAAAAAATTATATAACATAATAACACCATAAAAAATAAAAAATTCCCACAAAATGGAGATAAATGACACCTCACCAGTCATTTACTAACCCCCACCCACTCATATTTAATTTTGCCCATCCCACCTACTCATGTGCATGCCCAATGCACTATGAACCCTATCATTGCACCCATGTGTCCCATTCCCCCATGCACTTCAAATTTATAAAATCACCCTCACCCACATCATTTTCATCTTTTGGCAATTCTTGGACCCCTAACTCTTTGTGCACTAAGGCTATACTTGAGTTTTATTTCTCTGTTACTCACATATCTTGGTTTTGTAGGTCTTGAAGAAATGAAAGCGAAGCATAAAGGATAGATACAACATGTTGTAACACTGTTTTAGCGAAATTCCAACACAAATGGGAATCACAATTGCGATTGACTTGTGAACTCCGTGTAGTTTTCGGTGAATTGCAACTGCGATTGTCCTACAATCTGAGTTAGGTATATTTTTCATTTTTATTTATTACTTTGTCATTTTAATCAATAAATTGTCTTTTATCTCCTTAAAAGGGTTAGAGATCTGATTGACGTAGGTCCTCTAACCACAAAAAAAAACTAACATATTCCAAGTGTGCTTGCATGCACTTTTAGATTAAGATCTAAAAGAGTTTTATCCACTTTATTCAATGAAAGAACCCATAATTGTCCTTCTCTTCACAATGGCAGCATAAGCCCATTCTGTTTTAAGTAGTATTGATTTGGAGATTCATATCAAACTAATATATCATGTAGGCGATCAAAATCTAGGCATACACGACCTAATTATTTTCATTAATGTGATTTTGTAGCTAGTGAGCTTTCTATGAGCTCGTATTTTTTTGTTTCCCATACCTTCAAACAAATTTGAACTTGATGTGTGCTTCCATACCACATACTTTTCTTTTGTGAGTAGTTATACTTTGGAAATATTTCAATTAAAAAAAAAACACCAAACCAAAGAGTGTTGATTTTTGTTAATTAATACATTTAAAATAGAAAGCGGCAAATGGCGGAGTAAATATAAGCGTCAATAATTGAGAAACGAGAATGAGAATGAGAATGGAAGGAAGAAATGTAACTCCCGGGGGTTTGGTCCACAGCATCAAAGGTGGCTGTTTCATTTTTCCAGATGTTTGTTTTTTGAATCAAAAACGAATCCCGCACATGATTGATTATCTGAATGTATGATATTTACATATGTTTGAATGCAATGCAGATTTCACGCGAAATCTGTTGAAGGAGTTATGGGAAGGAAGAATGCCTGGCGTTGGCATAAACATGTATCAAGCCTATTGCACTCCACTCGATCATCATCACCATCTCCCCTGGTATTCTTATCCTTGCTCCCTCTTGCCTTTTACTGAGCAAGGACATGGTACTGCTCTTGAATTAAAACATGAGTTGGAATTCATATCTTCTCAAAAAAGTTGTTTGTTTTTGTACTGTTCCGAAACTATTTTTAATCAATAAAGCCTTGCTTCATCGTTTTCTCAAATTCGTTTGATTTCAAGTACTGTTAGATTTTCGAGTCTTTCAGATTTCAATTAAAAAAAAAAAAATATTAAACAGATTTTATGTATCTTTCACCATGTCATACATTTCAAAATCTGTTCAGATTTTCCGTTTACTATCCGTTTTTTGATTTTGGTTCATAACAACGGTTCCAAGTATACGAAGGCCTAAATCATATTAGATAATAGTTTCGTCGATATAGAATTTTGTATATAGTAACCAAAGTCGTGCACATAGAAAAGGGATGGCAGCTACGATGGTCGGCGGCAAAAGTCTGTATGCATTTAAGCGTACAAGACTTCACAAACTCAAAGATTAAATTATGGCGACAACTACATTACATGCATGTATAATCATTCCTTTATGGGCCAATCTCCTTAGGAGTAGAAGAAGAAATACTTTTAGATTTCTGAAACTACTGCAATAGATTTGTAGCTGTTATGTCCCTTTCTAGGGCTGAAACTGAAAATAAGGGTTTTGGCTCAAACCCCATGACAACTTCTGATTTTTATTACAGCCACCTGTCAATCACTTTAACCTTAGAGGAACAAACTGAAAATGACATTAGCAACACAGAGAAATCTGAATATTTATGACAGGAAAGGAACTCATATGGCAGCCAACAATATCATCAGTTAGCCCTAACGATGAACCCGATTTTCTATTTCCTAGGTAGTATAAAGGCTTTGAGCCCATTCAAGGAAGGAAAGCAAGGGAGGTGAACATTGCCATAATTGTAAGTGATTGTATTTTCCTTATTTATCTGATTACTAATTATGGCTTGGAGTGATTCATTTAGGTGATAGGTGAATGACAAAGCAAAAAGGAACTTCTATCTTCTCCTTCGTTAAGGCCTTTTTTCTTGAGAGCTACAATGGAGATAAAAAAATACTCTTTCCCTTTTTATGAGGTTAGTCTTCTTAAGTAAAGATTAAAAGTGCACTTCCCCCTTCATTAAGAGGTCGATCATGAAGATTGATCTTCTAATTCATCATTGGCGCCAAAAAAGGGTACTTAAGGAGGTTCAAATGGAGGGGGATCATTATCATTCATCATTTGACATTTACTTGGATTTGAAGCTAGGGTAGCTTGTCTTCGTGCCATTGCTAGACGAAACCCTTTCCTTGGTCACCTATTGAGGACGAAACTCTTCAATAGGAACACACTTGGGGATGGAAACCCTCTTGTGTGCATTGGTGGCTTCACCCGAAAGTCACAAGTGAACTTTAAGGAGGATTTCATGTTTGTTTTTTCCCTTCTAACCCTAGGTGAATTGCTTGGGTGAAGGGTTTGATATCATCTAGGGCACTTTTGGACATTTTGAGCTGATATTCTTGTTCTTCATATTTTATAAGGCTTAAATCTACATTTTAGTGATTTTGAGTGGTTTATGAACTATTTCCAGCTCTTGGTTTTGGTTGTACTGCTGCTGTCATAAAATTAATTACAACTGGGTGTAATCACTCATTTTCTCTATTAGTTTGATATAATTTGGAATGATAAATATTGCCGTGGTTGAATTAATTATTTGGAAGCATTTTCAGCTCTATTTGTATGTTTATATGTTGATGTGAAGTCCCTATACAGTTCGCTGCCCTAGAGGACTGATCATTCATTGTTCAAATAGTGTTAAAGTATATTTTCAGTCATTTTCAGATTGATGTTTGTGTGTTTGAAGGTGCATTTTCAGATTTGATTCATTTGGGTTTAAGTCCAAAGCCTTATTTCGAGTTTCAGCCCTAGAAAGGGACATTACAGTAGCATACTTGACTTGGGCTATGAAAATAATATGATCATGTTGCCAAATTTCTATACAGTGTACAAGGCCTAAATCAGTCATGTCAAAAGCACAATGTCATCACCATTGCTTTTGACCTAAGTTGCCGCATTCGAATTCGTGTTCGAATTCGCCGATGATTAAATTCGTGGGTAAAAAAAATCAGCGATTAAATTCAACTATGAGAAATATATATTTTGATTAAATATAAAGCTATTAACTTTATAAAACTTAATTAAATATATTTAATTAATAATATAGAAAACTTTTTATAAAATATATTATATATTTTTTATAAAATATAAATATATATGATAGATAAAATTATATATATAATAATATATATTATATTATAATATACTTATAAAATTATATCTTAAATATTAGATATAAAAAATATATGTAATCGTATGGTAATGGGGTTGCTTAGATTTAGGTTTGGTTGTATTATTGTATATATAAGTTCAACTTTACATAATATATTTTATAAAATAAATATGCGTAAAACCTAAACCTAAAACTAAATAAATATTAAATAATAAATACTACACAATGCATGTTTATAAACTTAAAACCTTACGAAAAAAAACAGGCAACATCGAATCAAACCTACCTGTGTGAGTGGGAAGTGGCATGGTCGGGAGATGGAGACTCGGCAACCTCTGCGTAGCCAATGGAAATGGATATGGAGACTCAGCAAACACGATTTTGTAGCAAATTTAATAAAAAAATTACATCCGGCTTCCGTACGATTAAATTCGCGATTTTCAACGAATTTATTACGTTTGTATTAAATCTGATGGATTTCTATTTTTTGCCTTCAAGTTCGGCAAATGTGGCAACTTAGCTTTTGACATATAGAATCGGATCCGAAAGGCTCCTTTTAAATCTCAAATCTTGTAGATGTTGATCTATTTTGATATATCAGGCTTGCAGAGCCTGTTTTAGTCCGTACGAGGACTTAATCAACCTGCATACCAAGATGTTCACGACAACATGGCTAAAAACCTTCAGTCTGTGCCAGATAGACTTCTTACTCCAAATCTCCATTTAGGAAGGCACTCTTTACATCGATATGGAAAACCTTCCACCCAAATTAGTTGCAATTGAAAGAAGCAACTGAAAAGTGATTATCTTTATAGTAGGAACAAAAGTCTCTTCATAATCTATTCCCTCATGTTGCGAGAAGGCTTTCGCAACAGGATGAGCTTTGGACTTATCCAAAGTACCACCAGGTTTGCTGGATTTATGATCCAAAACTTTTTATTGTGTGTAATATCCCTTCCCAGTCAAAGACCCTTAGCCTATTTTGTCTACCCGACGGCTAAGGGAAGAAAATAAGGGTGACTTAAGTTCTATTCTTTTATTATTAAGTGCAAAAAAATAAAATAAAACATTATAAAAACACTTATTATAAATAATGGACATAATGATAAATATAAAAATAGAAAATTGAACCAAATGATAAAAGCACTTAGCTAAAATTGTTTATTTCTAGAAAAGCGCGACTTGCACTAAGGAGGCAAAAGAGCATAGAAAAAGGAAAAGGGTTAATGGGCCAAAAATTATTCCTTCTAAGAAAATGCGACTTGGTCTAGAGAAGAAAAAATGGAGGGAAGAAAACATTTAATGGAGGAGAAAGGTGATTGGTTTCATGTGTGGCTACTTTGGGTCCCATCCTTCTTTAAAAGGACAAGTAGACTTGTGTTGGGGGACACTTGATCATTATCTAATTTCTGAATTTTCTCTGAAGCTTGGAGCTTTGCCTAAATTATTTCTAAGGACGAAACCCCTTGGGAGTACTCTCTTGTGGACGAAAAGCCCAGGAGTATGTGAGGAATTTCTACACAAGGAATTCCATTGTGCTTGCACAGATTTTTAGTTATTTCTAGCAGTTGTTCAAAGGGATTTTTGCAGATTTGTATAAGGGTTTGTGGAACAAGTTTGCAGCAGTTGTTCTTCTATTTATCATGGGTGGAGTGACCCACTTCTTGGCTGATTTGTGTTGCCATTTGTTAATCTGATTTTTGTGAATCAAAATCGTTGTTTCCAAAATTTTTGAAGGGTTATAAAGTGCCATTTTCAGCCATATTGGTCTGCAGATTTCTGAGTATTTATTTAGCTCATTATACCTTTAAAAAAATGAGTTTTTCTTCTTGCATGGACTGTTAAAATTCAGAAGAACAGATTTCAGTGAAAGGATATAATTATAATTGCTGATTTTCATGAGATTCCAAATCTGCCCTGGTCGCATTTTGCAGATTTTAAATTCAGACTTGCAGGGTTTAATTTGATAAATATTTTATTGCTACTGGGGTTTGGATTTACCATAAATCCAACTTGGGGTCAAATTGTCCCATTTGGGGTGTGTGTTTGTTATGTTAGTGGTTTAATATTGTATGAGGCTTGCATCTCGATGAGACAACCCCTTTATTATTCGCCTTAGTTTTACATTAATGGTAATTAATGTTCACCATTAATTACGTAGGTGTGTTGGGTGGTTATCTCCCGTACATTAATGGGCTTGTAACTTGCCTTTGACAAGTCTATTAAAATGTTGTAAACCCAACTATCCGTTTTTAATGGAAACTACATGGTAAACTACCGTTTCTGCTATATTGGTGGTGCTAACTTAATTATTCACCCTCGTTTTACGTTAGTGGTAATTAATGTTCACTATTAATTACTTAGGCGTGCTGGGTAGTTGGGTGGTTATGTTCCGTACATTATTGGGCTTGTAACTTGCCTTTGACAAGTCTATTAAAATGTTGTAAACCCAACTATCTTTTTTGATTGGAAACTACATGGTAAACTACCATTTCTGCAATATTAATGGTGCTAACTTTATTATTCACCTTCGTTTTACATTAGTCGTAATTAATGTTCACGATTAATTATGTAGGTGTGCTGGGTAGTTGGGTGGTTATGTCCTGTACATTATTGGGCTTGTAACTTGCCTTTGGCAAGTCTATTAAAATGTTGTTAACCTGACTATTTGTTCTTAATGGAAAATACATGGTAAACTACCATTTCTGCAATATTGGTGGTGGTATGAGAGCCTGTAAAAATCATGGCGGGAGCCTGAAGTTTTTTGTTTCAAGCTAATTGCCTGGGATGTGCTGGAAGGAGTAATAAACAAGAAACAATGCTGATGGTGTTGGAAGAATGCTATTTTTGTCTTTTTGGCTGAAGTGAGTGTGGGCCCATGACATTCAATGCTGGTTTCAAATTTGTCTTTTGCTGATTGTTATTTCATTTGATCAAATCTGGGCACGTACTTTGGCTGGAGTGCTGGAATAAAGTGCTGGTCTTTTATGTTAGTTTTTTCTGTAAACATTCCAGAGCGTTTTGAATCTTTGATATCTCTGGAAGCATTTTTTTAATCAGTCTTGGTGTTGAAAAGTCTTGTTTTGGCTGACTAACATCAGAAAATGGTGTTTTAAAGACTGAAATAATGGCACGTGGATCTAGTATATGACATTTTCAAAGCTGAACAACATTCAAGCTGTAAAAGAAAGACAACATTGGAAAATAGGAGAAAAGCAAAACTGTCATTTGTGAGCTACAATCGGACGTGGGGTTGATCTTTCTATTCTCAGATAATTTAATTTTTACTGCTATTGTCAAAACCATTTGTGGGTTAGTGAATAAACAATTGAGAAGTAATTTCCTTTTGTATTAAAAATTTAGAAAATGAGTATGTTGAATACTATATTGTCAAGTGAATTTTCACAAAGGCTTGTAGAGGAGTTGGCTAAATCTATTTTGTAAGTCCTTGATCACCTGAGAAGTTAAGAGTTCAAAACCCTTGAACGCTTTTTTTGGTCAAAAGTCAATATGCCTTTTCTAAGGAGAATCTTTAAAAGAAATTTGTTTTTGTAATGGTAGACATAAGGATATTGTAATGTGTGAGTGATATGTCCCTAGCAGTGATCAAATTTGAAGGGCTCCCCATATTTTAATTTTTTCGGTCAAAAGTCAATATGCCTTTTCTAAGGAGAATCTTTAAAAGAAATTTGTTTTTGTAATGGGAGACATAAGGATATTGTAATGTGTGATATGTCCCTAACAGTGATCAAATTTGAAGGGCTCCCCATATATTAATTTGAAGGGATGGGTTAAGCTTGACCCTTCATAAGTGACAGATTAAATAACACGTTATCCTTCAATTGAAAAAAGAAAATAGTAATTACCTTTTAATATATATTTGATCAATTTATATAAAATAAATGTGAAAAAGATATATAACATTCAACAAAGAAGCTTGAAAGGTATTTAAATTAAATAATCAAGATTCAACAAAGTAATTACATGTTGAACTTGCTTCACTCAATGTCTACAAGATTTCATTCTTTTCCATTCCTCATAAACCCCATTCCAGTCTACCATTGTCTCAGTGTCATTTATTATCTTGGACAGAATAGTCTAGTTTTGATTTGTCTTAAGTACTCATTTATTTTTGCAGATAACTGGAATAATAAATATTTCTCTATCGACCCAATTTTCTCACCACAAGTTGAATTCCATATATGTTTTAGCAATCATACTGCCTTGACTTAAGCAACAATGATTCACGAATATTGTTTATTCTTTTTATGATAATAAATATTACAATGAATTAGAAGAAAACATTTTGTTTAGATGTGAAAGATTTAGCAAATTTGAGTTTGGAGTAGGGATTGCTTCCAACAAATATCTTTACAATTGGCATTTAATGAATATAGATGCTACAAGATAGGTAATGCAGGCATCCTTTACTCTATAATAGTTCCTTCTTGATACTCAACCCAGCCTCAAGGATGAACTGTTGTGACCTATTATATCTATATATGCCTAACCTCAAGGATGAGGAGTTTTGCATCATCTATGCGTACTCTAATCTTTGGTTGGGTATCCTCTATATCTTATATTTTGGTTGCGTCCTTTTGTTTTAAATTTTGATATATGAGTACAATGTATATTGTGTACTCCTATTGCCAAAAAAATTCATTTTGATAATTGAAGCAAATTGTGACCTGGCTTAGAAAGGAATGCCGAGAGCTAAAAGAGAAAGTCAGAGGCTGCAAAATTGCCATTGAGAGGCAAAAATGATGACAATTTGCTGGAGGACATGGAAAAAAGGATATCTGCCTTTGAGAAAGAGCAGGGAAAAATAAGAGGAAAACAATGTGACATCATTTCTATTCTCAAGGGAAACATGGACATCCTCTCTAACATCACTCATCTGCTGGAGGCTAACAAAGGCAAAGACAAGTCCAAGAGTGATTCCATATTCAAAGATATCAAGGATAACCTGGAAAGCTTCAGGAAGACCTTTTCCAAGATCATGAAATAGAAACTGGGGGCTGTCCAGTTTCAGGGTTTCTTATTGTCTGTATTTTTTTTGATCTTGGACTGATGTTTTGCTTCGGTACTGCTGTTGTTTCGCTGTGGTTTGGCTGTTGTTCAGTTGTGGTTTTACTGCAGTACTTGCTATTTCTTTGTAGTGCTCTTCCTCTGTAGTGCTTTTTTGTGTTTTTGCTGCTATTCATTGCTTATCTGAGCTTGGCCCTCTTGTAATCTGGGTAGGATCCCAGTCAAAAAAACCTTATACCATTACTAATTTTGTTTTTGTGACCGAGCCTTTTTGCATGATTTTTTAAATACTTGATTTCCTTTAGAAATTAGGAAAACATTAATGTAATTTACAAGGCTAGTATTGTTGTATATTCCATCAATTTATTGAATGTTTGAGCTTAGATGCTGTATTTATAATTAATCATAGAATACATGGTGCTGCTGCTCAATAATTTATTGAGGAATAGAATTAGTTAGGAGAAAGTATACATCCCAGTGATCCTGCCAGCAATTAACGTAGGGTAGTATTATAAATTTCATGAAGATGGCAAAATAGATGGGAAAAACTCTTTTTTCTTATCCAAAACATTCTAAGGTTTCAAAGATTCGAAAAAAAATTGATTGAATATCTTTAAGGTCACTCAGACACCATGCAAAAAATATTGCTCCCAAATTGGCAATGACTATTATTTGTAGATAAATATAATTAATCTTTGAGAGCCCCGCCATTCTGATTATAAATAAACATATCAAATTCTCTTGAAAACAAATGAAGTGCTTCACATGCTAACCACTGACCCAAAAAAACAAATGGGGTTTAATATTAAGTACCTTAATCTAGCTCCAATATAAGAGTAACTTAGAGCCTGGAGGAGTCCTTAAATAATTCAGCTATCCATTTGATTGCAAAAATACTGAGGCTGTCCATTAGTCTAGAGGTAGAGATTTATCATCTTAACAGCAAATTGGATCAAAAAATCATAGAAACAAGTAATGTTTATGAGCCCAATTCGTAAAATAAATAAGGGCATTAAAAATAAATCCCCAAGTTCCAATAACATGATTTATTGGCTAGCAAAAGCTAAAAAATAATATTACTATTATGAAAATAGAAACACTCAACTAATTTCACATTTAGTGGTGATTCATCCTTTTGTCCAACGATTTTATGCATGATTTGTGTGAAGTGAATGCAGATTTTTTTTAACAAAGAAAATAGAAAGTTAGCAAGCATGAATTATGTCGCTACAATTATTCATTTAATAATTTATTTAGTAAAATAAAATTTAACATTTATAAAAATTAACCTAGCAATGGACATAATATTTGCATGATGGGTGATTTTTTTAGTTGTCCGTTCTAATGAAAATTTAACATATTTGAGTGCCTTTTAGTATTGACATGGAATTTTAAATTTATTTATCTTGTAAAGTATAAATTTTTAATCACCCTTCTATGACAAGTTGAAAGATGTTTGAAGGGCATTGACAACTTCAAATTTGATCCTTGGACCCTAGGATAAAATTTGTGTTAGGAGTTAAAAGGGTATCTTTATAGCAAATATTATATTACGAATTTGTTAATGGGTAAAGGCAAAGCTCCAAACTCCTATTCTTAATCTTATGTTGAAATATTGTGTGTCATTATGGTCAAAATTGTAAGTCTCATCTCTGAAGCCGGGAGACTAACACCCAAGAATTACAAAGAATGAAGCATGAATATAGAAAACACATTGGTTTTCAAGGACTTATTGGAAGTCGTCAAAAAGCAAACTACCCCGGCCACCGATGTTGCCAAACTTCTTAAGTTTCAAAAATGCGATAAGCATACACTTGCTGTGGTTAAGTCTTCTTGTTCTGCACAAGTGATTATACACATTGAGGCCATTAAAACTGATGCTTGGAAGGCTTGGAAACCATTGAAAGATATGACAAAAAACCCATATATAAGAAGATCAATCTCTTAATGTAGTTATTGAATACAAAACTCAATGAAGAAGAAGATGCCTCAAAATACATCTCAAGGATAACAATTTTTAATGGAGGCAAAATTGATGATGAGATGCTTGTTTCTATCATTCTAAATGGACTCATCTCCAACAATACAAATTTTGTAGAAATGTTGCAGCTTAGTAAGCTTAATAATGCCACATTTGACTCCATTTATGAATTGCTCATGCAACATGAATGATAATTTGCCAAGAAGAAGAGCAGCACGTTCACAAAGGATGCATACTTTAAAAGGCAGGGAAGCACAAAAGAGAGACAAGGCAAGGTTCTGAATTGATGTTTTAGGCATCCAGTGTGATTGCACAACATGGAAACCTCTCTCCAAGTGTGGGACTTGTGAAAATGAGAGAGGAATCTCTAGATTAGAGGCTGGTTCCTCAAACTCCTCTGATTTAGATCTATATTTTGCACAACTACAGAGGTTCAGATCCTAATCCTACTCTAAATTGCAAGGAGACAGGGATAAAAATGCAAAAATGAAACTAAACTAAAGATGGTGATGCACCAAAAGGAGTGGTGAAACATTTTTTGCCATGTAAATAGACACAAATTCATGAAATGCAACAAGGGAAAACATACACAAGCTGATAGATGTAATTAGAGGTCTTAAAATGAAGTAAAACAATACAAACAGAGGACTGAAAGCATTCACAGAGTTTGCACTGTCAATTCCATGTAAAAATCTCTTGCATTCCACCCTCAAAGAGGTATAAACCTGCTACAATACTGTGAAAAAGGTCTGATTCTTACAACTATCACTTGCTGGAGGTGAAAGAAGAAGTTTTCTATGCCAAAAAGTGTTCAACCATGAAGAAATGAGCCAAATCTGGCTTTTACAGTACATGGGTCGAGCCCAGGAGAGAGAAAACATGTGAAAAATACATGGGAGCCCATCCCTCATTGATGGAAAATGCATTAAAACAGCATGGAGGACCTTACAAACCCATACCCTATCATTTTTGACCATATTGGAGAAGAATGCGACCCATTCTGTATTAAATTTGGTTGTTGAAATGTCATTTCTGGCCATGGACACGTACCAGAACTGTTTTTGAATTTTCTCTCTCCAAACTGAACCAAAATTAGAAATTGACCATGGAATCATGTAGATAATTTTAACATCTTTCCAATGATATAAAGAACGTGAAAATCTGAGCTCTGGATCAAAAGATATGATCGTTTGAAGATTTAGGGCAAAAACGGCCCAAAAACGGATCGGCGGGAAAAAATTTCAAATTTTACCTTTTTTTTGTCTTTGGAAAATTTTTTCAAAAATTCCCCACGCTCCACTGGTCAGATGCCACGTGGCAAGCTCTGATTCACTCTGGAATTCTCTCTCCTTCTCTTTTCCGCGGGTTTTCCTTTGAAAATCGACCTTTTTATACTCTTTTGGAAAAAAAATTTCATATTTGCCTCCGACCCCCGAACTCCTCTGCCACGTGGCAGCTTCCTATTGGCTGCGGGCCTCAAATGGGAAAATTTTCCACAAAAACTCCGCCGAGCCATAACTTGAAAAATATAAGGAGTTAGGAGGAAAACTTTACCTTTCTGGAAAGCTGAGAGAGAGCTCTATCTGATGGTGCCATTTCTAGAAAGCCTTGAGTGCCTGAAAAATCAAAAAATGTAGACTGAGGCACAAGAGAGGCAAGAACACAAGGAGTTAGCCACAAAAATGAGCTGGGGCACCATTTTGGATAACAATTTTGGTGACTCAGAGGGGTCATCTGCCTGCTAGATGAAAATACTAGTTGCCTGAAGCAGTCCATTGGGCATGGAGTCATCAAATATTCTATTTAGAACCCCAACTGACTTAGAATGTGCAAGGAGGAAGATGGAATATCACATGATGGAAGCAAGGACTGCAAAACATCTCCAGGGACAGCAAGCTATGCCAAAGCACTTAGGGAAAGCAAAACTAACCTACAGCAAAACAATGTGCAAAGCACTTGGAGGAATGAAAATCTAATCTAATATTTACAAGGTGGTAAATTTCCCTCTAGAAGCAATGCTTGAGATAGATTCCATTGACTGGAATCTGCAGTTCTTCACCATCCAATGAGGCCAATTGGAAAGCATTGTTGTTCTTGCACTTCGTGACCATGTATGGGCCACTCCAAATGGCATCAAATTTTGAATGCCTTCCTGGTTTTGCTCTATCCACATCCCATTTCAACACTAGATCTCCAACCTGAAAAGATCTATCCTTGGCCTTCCTATCAAAGGTCTTTTTGATCAAAGCTTGATCCTTTTCCATTGCTTGGGATGCCTGATTTCTGACCTCCTGCAGCTCCATCAACTCTGCATATCTCACCTCCATGGGCTCAAACTCTAGCAACTCTAATTGCTTCATGAGTTCCAATGTTGGCAACTCAAGTGACATGGGCAAGATTTCCTCTCTTCCATAAACAAGCTTGAATGGAGAGTTACCTGTGGATCTCTTGGGAGTTATCCTATCAGCCCATAAGGCTGATTTCAGTTTGGTATGCCAAGACCTCTGATTCTCATCAAGAGTCCTCCTAATGATCCTCAACAAGTTCTTGTTTGTAGACTCGGCCTGGCCATTACCTTGAGGGTAATAGTTTGATGAAGTGCTTAGGTAGATCCCATTCTTGACAGCCCACTCAGTCACCTTGGATCCAATGAATGCCAATGCATTATCTGAGATTATTGTAGCAGGTATACCAAATCTGGTTGCTATCCCCTCATAAAAGTCTAAGATGCTGGACTCATTTGCTTCTTTGAGTGCTACTGCTTCAGTCCACTTGGTGAAGTAGTCCGTGGCTGTCAAAATCCATTTGTGCCCTTGACTTGAATTGGGATTAATGACTCCAATGAAGTCCAAACCCCATTGCATGAATGGCTGGTCAACTGAGATTGGATGCAATGGAAGGGCAGCAAGTCTCTCTTTTCCTGTGAAGAATGCACAATTCTTACACCTCTTGATCCATGCATAGCAATCACTGAAAATTTTAGGCCAATAATAACCAGCCTTCATGATTTTTAGAGCTGTCACTCTCGGTGCAAAATGACCACCAGCTGATCCACCATGGAACTCTTCCAACACCCTATGAATCTGATTTGTGCTAATGCATCTCAGCAGCACTCCATTCACATCTTTCTTGAACAAAACTCCATCAACAATGGCATATGGGACAGCCTGCAATCTGAAGTGTCTTCTTTGGGTCTTGTTCATCTCCAGAGGGCATAGGCCTGTGCTTAGGAAGTGCATTATACCTTGGGTCTAGCAAGGAGTGGGGGCAGCATTGTTTTCTTCTTGAGTGCCACATGGCTCATGGCTGTCTTGAACTGTCAAAACAGCCTCTCCTTCATTGCATGCTTCTTTTTGCTTCCCCAAAACCAGCTGCTCACACAATCCTTTTCCTCTTACCAGCTTGGTGATTTTGATCTCAATGTCATACTCCATGACACGGGTGATCCAACCTACCCTTTTCTCATTCAAATCTTTGTTGAGGAGGAAGTCCTTAACCCCAGCATGTGAGACCAGCAACTGGACCTTGTTGTTTGAGACTAAATGCTTGAATTTCTTCAAGCTTCTGATTACTGCCAGCACATGCTTCTCAATAAAAGAGTACTTCACCTCATAGTCATCTAGGCTCTGGCTGAAGAAGGCAATTGGCTGCTCATCATTATCCTTGTTCTGCTGTACCAAAATGGCAGAAATAGTGTCATTACCTCCAAATGCATAGAGGATGAAATCCTTGGAGAAGTCTGGGTTGATGAGAGTTGGTGCTTGAGAGATAGCTTCTTTGATTGCTTCAAAACTCTCCTTGCCTTCTGCTGTCCACTTGAAAGCCATGCTCTTCTTTAACATTTTGGTGATGGGCTTGACAAGGGCTACAAAATCTGGGACAAACCTCCGAACAAAGTTTATCCTCCCCAAGAAACTCTGAAGGGCTTTCTTGTGGCTTGGCAATGGTAGTGCTCTTATGGCTTCAACCCTCTCTGGATCAATTGCTAATCCTTCTTTGGAGACAATATGGCCAAGGAGCTTTCCTTCATGTGCAAGAAAGATACACTTCTTAGGATTCAAAGACACTCCAAATCTCCTGCACCTCGTGAAAACTTGTCTCAAATGAGAGAGGTGGTCTGCTGCATTTTTGGAAAAAATAGTGATATCATCAAGGTAAATCAGCACCACGTTGTTAATCAAACCTTTGAACACCATGTCCATTGCTCTTTGGAAGGTAGCACCAGCGTTGGACAGCCCAAATGGCATTTTCCTATATGCAAAAGTTCCCCATTTGGTTGTGAAGGCTGTCTTGAACTGGTCTTCTTCCTTCACCATAATCTGATTGTAGCCTGAGTAGCCATCAAGTAGTGAAAACCTCTCGGAGCCAGCCACAACTTGCAAGATTTGCTCCATGGAAGGGAGTGGGTAATGGTCCTTGAGAGATGCTCTATTTAAGTCTCTGAAATCAACACACAATCTGATCTCTCCACTCTTCTTTCTGACTGGAACCAAGTTGGCAACCCAACTAGAATGCTTGATTGGGAATATGATTCTTGACTCAATCAGCTTGTCCAATTCTTTCCTCATGAGAGGCTCCATGTGTGGATTGACTGGTCTTTGTTTCTGCCTGACAGGCTTAGTATTTGGATCCAATTCAATGGTATGCTGAGCTAAGTTGGGATTGAAACCTTTCAAATCTTCATAGCTCCAAGCAAACACATCAGGGAACTCTTGACACAGCTGTATGAACTCATACCTTTCTTGTTCAGTTGTCATCTTTCCAATTTGCAATGGTTTGTTCTCTTCTACCAAGATGGATACTGAATCTTCTCTCTTGACCTGAATGTTTGCTTTCTCCTTTCCTAAACTGATCATTGGGATTAAAAATGGACTCCAAAGTGATAAGTCCCTTGGGCAGCTTGTTAGTTCTCAGCTGTACCACTTTGGTCACCATACTGCTGTTCCAATTTTTCTTGATTCTTAGCTGAGAACTCAGCTTCTTCTTGCAAGAAATGGATGATTTGCTGGTCATTCTCAAATACTTGCCAACTGACATTGTTATCCGGCACTGAAGGCCTCACAATCACGTGGATGTTTGGCTGTACCTTGTCTTTTTGAATGCTTTCCACAATGTCAAAGGCTGCCCCTACTACTGCAAGCCTGTCAGCAGCTTGATTCTCTTTCCTAGGAATGGATTTGATGCCAAAACCCTCAAAATCTTCCATGAGGTCCCACACCCTATTCTTGTAGCACCTGAGTAGATCATTCTTGGCAGCATGTTGTCCCTTGACCTGATTTACAATCAATTCACTATCACCAAAGACTTGCAAGTTCTTTATTTTCTTCTTGATTGCCCAATGCATCCCTTGCACCAAGGCTTCATATTCAGCAGTGTTATTGGAGCATGCAAACTGAAATCTAAAAGCTGAATAGTACTTTACTCCTTGAGGTGAAACAAGCATGGCTCCACCTCCTGCACCTTGTCTACTCCTTGATCCATCAAAAAATAGCTACCATACCTCATTGTCATCTTCATGGTTTGGCTTGGTGATGCTAGGAATAGGCTGATTTTCTTCGTGTATGCAATAGACCCCTAGCTCAGATTCTTCCACTTCTTGATAAGGATCAAAAGCATGTACCTTGTTTGCCCATTCATCAAGAGTTAGATCTGAGGATGCTCCCAACCTTGGTGTCAGCTTCATCAGTGCTTGGGTGGTCTTCTTGATCAAATGCTAAACAATTGGCGTTGATCTAACTTGGAGTGTAAGGCTCAATGTGGAAGTTTGCAATAGGTTCAGACCTGATTGTAGCCTTAGTTCCATACCTCTTTCTGAACAGCATGTGTGACCAATCAGTAGACAAATATCCCCCAATCTTGGCTGTGAAGTCCCTTGACAAGCATAGGGCAAAGAGTGGTGGAAGGTCTATGACTGATACATCTTGTAAAACAACAACATTTGGACATGCATGCAAGGTAAGACTCAAGTTTCTAATCACCCCAACTGTTGTTACTGCTTGTCCCATCCAGCTGCACTACCCCTTTGGATATGGTTTCATACTGGAGCCCTAGCTGATCAGCTATTTGTTTAGGCATCACTGAGCTACTTGCCCCGGAATCTATCATGCAATTGTGCACTAACTGATTTCCAATGATTAATGAAACATAGAAAGGAGGGGGATTCAACATTTTACCTTGCTGTCCTCCATGATTTCCCTCAGGCTGGGCAGCATTTGTGAGCACTTTCTCTTGCATCTGAACTTGCTGATTCGAAGTTGGCCAGTCCTTCATGGCACACTTGTAACAAGTCTCTTTGGCCTGGGATAGATAGGGATTCCCACATTGATATATTAACATTTGTCTTCTTCATCTGATCAATGATACTGAATGGTGATGAAGGATCTCTTTGCTATCCCTTTGCTTGTACATTCACTCCTTGCACGTGGGCAGCAATAACTGGTATTTGAGTTGGTCTAGGAGCTATTCTTGGCTGCCCTTGTGCATTTGAAATTAGATTTTGCTTGCCAACCATTTGTGGAGCCATGGAAGGTTGTGACCATTGGTTGGAGCTAATGGCTGTTCTTCACCCAAATTCCTTCTTTTTGACCTTGTGTTGGCTGCAACACCTTGGGAAACTGCCTGATTCATGCCACAAAAATCCTCTGCTTGCCAATTTACCAACGTGGTGTCATTTGGGGCTGATTGCTGTTGGAAATGCCTTTCTTGTTGTTGGCTGTTTCCTTACAACTGCCCTCACCCTCCACACTAGTAGTTGTCACCATTAATGCTTGATTCAAAGCACCATTGAAGCACATGGATTGGTTATGAGGTTCATTGCATGGAAAACACCAGTCATACTCCTGAGCAATGTTGTTTTGTGTTGGCACCAATGCCTTAGAGGCAGATATGGCATTTGGATTGTAGGGCTGAAATGGTCTATTGGTAGGAGGCCTTGTTTGATTCATATTTACAGCTGGATTAGGTGGTCTTTGTGGTTGGTATGGCTGCCTGTTGGGCTGAGCTTGGGGCTGGTAAGAAGGTCTAAAACCTTGGGCTTGCTGCCTCTTGAGAGTGACTAGCTCATTGCCTAGGTTTTGCAATTGCTTCATGACTTCTTGAAGCTCATTTGGGGCACTTGGAGATGAAGTAGAAGCTTCATTTGAACTCTGATTTCTAGGAGTGGGAGAAGGAGCCAAATTAGGTGCTTGATTGGTATTTGGACTCTCTAAACTTGGAAACAATGGCATGGGAGGTCTAGGGGCTAGTTTGCCAGCTTGGATCAAACAATTTTCAGCCCTAATGGCAATGCTATAAGCCATAGGGATAGTTATGCCTCCCATGGACTGAATCAACATAGAAATATCAGAATTTAGAGCTTTGAGATAGTAGAGAAAAGCACCTTCTGCTGTTGGTCTGACTACCACTGGAATTCTCTCCCAAGTCTTTTGAAATCTGAAGTTGAAATCAGTCAGCTGCTCATTGGGAGCTCTCTTGATGGTTGTCAGCTGCTCCAAAAGAGACAAGTTGTCTCCCTTCTCTCCAAATTGCTCATGAAGTGCTATACATAGCTGATTCCAATTTGTGATAGAACCAGCTCCAAGGCTTCTAAACCATTGCAATGCTTTCCCCTTGAATGAAGATGCCAGCAATTTGACAGCCACTTGCATCTCATTGATTTCATGAATTGCACAAAGATTGGCAATGTCTTTAACATGATCACCTGGAGTAGTCTGATTTTCTCCAGTGAAGTAGGGAATGTTCTTCAAGGCTGCAATTGGAATTGGATGTTGTGCATTGAGGGCAAGTGGGCTGCTTCCTGTGAAGTTGACATAGGGGTTGTTTTGTGCCATTCTAATTGGTCTTAGAACCCTTGTTGATTGAATGAAAGGCCTACCAGGTGGAGGAGTTGAGAGAGTTCTGTTTGGTGGAGATGGAGACCTTTGGATTCTCCTCCCACTTTGCCTTACTCTTGGAGATAACTGCAGATATTCAAACAACACCTCTTCTTCTCCATCTCTTGACCTTGTGGTGATTCTTCTCATGAGTTTTCAGGCCTGCACTGCTGAAACCAGTTGATTCTTCCCCTTGGAGTCGCCAGATATGCAAATTATAGCTCTTTTCAAGCAAGAAAATTGCAGCAAATGCACATCAACTTTGCTGCAATAAAAATGAGACCTCTAAGGTCCCACCGGGCGTGCCAAAACTGTTGTTGCAAATCAGCAGCACCCCTGGATGCAAATCAAGGTTCTGAATTGATGTTTTAGGCATCCAGTGTGATTGCACAACATGGAAACCTCTCTCCAAGTGTGGGACTTGTGAAAATGAGAGAGGAATCTCCAGATTAGAGGCTGGTTCCTCAAACTCCTCTGATTTAGATCTATATTTTGCACAACTACAGAGGTTCAGATCCTAATCCTACTCTAAATTGCAAGGGGACAGGGATAGAAATGCAAAAAATTGAAACTAACTAACGATGGTGATGCACCAAAAGGAGTGGTGAAACATTTTTTGCCATGTAAATAGACACAAATTCATGAAATGCAACAAGGGAAAACATACACAAGCTGATAGATGTAATTAGAGGTCTTAAAATGAAGCAAAACAATGCAAACAGAGGACTGAAAGCATTCATAGAGTTTGCACTATCAATTTCTATGTAAAAATCTCTTGCATTCCACCATCAAAGAGGTATAAAACTGTTACAAACTGTGAAAAAGGTCTGATTCTTACAACTATCACTTGTTGGAGATGAAAGAAGAAGTTTACAATGCCAAAAAGTGTTCAACCATCAAGGAATGAGCCAAATCTAGCTTTTACAATGCATGGGTCGAGCCCAGGAGAGAGAAAACATAAAAAACGTGGGAGCCCATTCCTCATTGATGGAAAATGCATTAAAATAGCATGGAGGACCTTACAAACCCATACCCTGTCATTTTTGACCATATTGGAGAAGAATGCGACCCATTCTATATTAAATTTGGTTGTTGAAATGTCATTTCTGGCCATGGACATGTACCAGAACTGTTTTTGAATTTTCTCTCTCCAAACTAAACCAAAATTAGAAATTCACCATGGAATCATGTAGAGAATTTTAATATCTTTCCAATGATATAAATAACATGAAAATATGAGATTTGGATCAAAAGACATGATCGTTTGAAGATTTAGGGCAAAAACAGCCCAAAAACGGATCGGGGGGAAAATTTTTCAAATTTTACTTTTTTTTTGTCTTTGGAAAAATTTTCAAAAATTCCCTGCGCTCCGCTGGTCGGATGCCACGTGGCAAGCTCTGATTCGCTCTGGAATTCTCTCTCCTTCTCTTTTCCGCGGGTTTTCCTTTGAAAATCGACCTTTTTATACTCTTTTGGAAAAAATTCAAATTTGCCTCCGACCCCCGAACTCCTCTGCCATGTGGCAGCTTCCTATTGGCTGCGGGCCTCAAATGGGAAAATTTTCCACAAAAACTCCACCGAGCCATAACTTGAAAAATATAAGGAGTTAGGAGGCAACCTTTACCTTTCTGGAAAGCTGAGAGAGAGCTCTATCTGATGGTGCCATTTCCAGAAAGCCTTGAGTGCTTGAAAATAAAAAAATGTAGACTGAGGCACAAGAGAGGCAAGAACACAAGGAGTTAGCCACAAAAAACGAGCTGGGGCACCATTTTGGATAACAGTTCCCTCAAGAAGGTCCTCTCGACATAGACAAAAGCGAAGGCTCATTCTGCTGGTAGATCTTTTGGTCACTCTAGTGGATTGTAATGTCCCCCTTATGGGACCAATGGGAAATGGCAACCAATCAAGTAGAATCAACACCAAAAAAAATGACTAGATGACAATTGCAAACAATTACAGCCAGCTGATAGTGCTTGTGCCTTCAATTAAATGACTCAATAAACCTGAGGAAAGAGGTTTAATGGCCACAATCAAATGACACAAACAAATAGCTTCCAGCAGGGGCTAACATACGCAGAAATCCACACCAACTATGCTGCAATAAACTGAATACAAACTGCTGCAATAATCATGAAGTTCGTTGCCCAGGTATATTAAAATTATATTTAAAACCCTCTGATTTAGTTCGCTGCCTCAAGAGCATTTGGCACACCCAAAAACAATGTAAAAATCAGTCAATCTATTCGGGATAAATAGCACAATCAATATAGGATGAGTTCGCTGTTCTGAATGTACCTAAAAGAGTGTATGAAATCAGACTGGGCATTCCTAGTGCAAGTTGCTGCAAGAGGGACTGTAAAACATCTAAAACTCACTAGATCCCCTTCCTAATTACTGGAAATGCATCACAGTTAGATCTGTAGTGAGATATCTCATAACACCATACCATTTATGCAACCATCAGCTCTTCAATCTTTGAAAGATAACAGCCAATCAATGTGTATGTTATTTAGGGTGGAATCATTGCTAGAGGAGATGAATAAATGCATACAAACTTAAATCCAACCCTTGGTACAGTTCGCTGCCATAGACTGTGATTCGTATTCAAATAAGCATGGATTTTGATACCAAGGATCATGCAAATCACCTCCTAAAGATTGCTACTAGAAGGGCTCCAAAAACACCATTAAATCATCAATACACGTTGCTGCGAAGTGGATGGCAGAGATGCATACCAACCTAGATTTATACCTCTCATACAAGTCGCTGAACTGCTCCAAAGGCATATATCAAATCTGATCCAAACCAGTGTTTTAAAAACCGGTCAAACCGGAACCGGAACCGGCCGGTTTGACCGGTTTAACATTTTAAAGCACGAACCGTTTAGTAAACCGGACCGGTTGATCGGTTTTAGCCCAAACCGGCCGGTTCTGTACAAAACCGGCCGGTTTGGGCTAAAACCGGTCAAACCGGTCCGGTTTCATCCTGAACCGGCCGGTTTGGGCTAAAACCGGTCAAACTGGTCCGGTTTCATCCTGAACCGGCCGAGTCAACATTTCTTTTCTTTTTTGGCATTTCTTTCCTTTTTTAGATTTTTGGTGAAAAAAACACAAGGATAGAATAAAATTTGCCATTTTTGGAAAGGGTCCGGGAAGATGTAGCAACAAAAACTTGCATGTGCCATAACTTTCATTTTGTGGCTCCGTTTCAGGTGTCGTTTTCTCTAAAAGTGCATATTTTCTCGAGCTCTACGCATTGATGGCAATATTTTTCTTATTTTCATAAAATCTATTTTTGCACCTTTTTGGACCAAGCAACTTCTTGCAATCTTCTGAAAGAATCATGAGCTTTGATTGCTTGTAGACAGATTAGTAATTAAAAATACTGGATAGCTTTCCAAAACTCGACGAGTATTCTCCCGTGCTCGGACTAATCGTCCCACCTACCAACTTGGTCGCGACCTGCTTATTCAAATGTTGACTTCACATATCAAGTTATCAACAGATGCATAGGTTTTTTTTTTGCTATTTTAAGAGTCTTTTTTGTGTTTAAACTCCAATTTGCGCATCCTCAGACACAAGACTGAAGGCTATCGTAAAGGTCCCAACAAAAAGAAAGCATTAATAGCAATGAAAGAAAACACTGCAAATACATGGTTTTGGCTGCAAATTTATGTTTTTTTAAAGAAATTTGAGTATTTTTTAAGTTGCCGAGTATTCCCGAGTATTGGCCGAATATTGCCGAGTTTTGTTTTTTTGGGGTCTGCCGAGTATTTGCCGAGTGTGAGTATTCCAACTATCACTATATACATGAGCAAACTTTGCGTATTTTGTGTGTAATTGTTGGCATCATGGTTTCTAATTTTTCAAATATATTTCTTTCTTTAAAAATGTAATTTTTATGTGTTTTTTAGTAAACCGGTTCATAGAGTTTGAACCGGTCCGGTCCAACCCTCGACCGGTTCCGAGTCCGGTTCCGATTTTTAAAACATTGATCCAAACTTTATCTATAGATCGCTGAAAAGGGTTGATTATCCACCAAACAAGCATACAAAATCATATCCAAATCTCCCTATCCCAAATTGCTTCTATTAGAGGTTGCAAAACACCATAATACCATGCACTAATCAGATCATCACACTCAGAATGGAACAGTCATACAAATCGCTGCCAAGAGGGACTCCAAGCACCATTAATTCATGCACTAATCAAGTCGCCATACTCAGAAATAACAGTCACATAGAAGACATTCAAATGAGATAGAATCACTGCTAATATGTTCATTTTGCACTTAGTTTTATCCTCTAAATCAGTCACCAACAATGCACGCAATTCGCTAGGGTTTTCACTGGGTTATAAAATAAAATATTGCATTCAAACCAGTAGCTACAGTCAACACATAAGCACTATAAAAGTCGCTGGGCATAAGAGACTTTACTACAATGAAAATCGACTTGATAAGGCACCGATAAATCCTTTAATTTGCTATTCAAACCAGTTTCTACAGTGAAATTGCTACGATAAAACATGCAGATTTTCACTTACAAATTTCATTAAAATATTCGCTAAGGCCAAAAACATAAATCTCACTTTAGTTTGCACAATTAACTTCCTCAATTTGATCCTCAAACCAGTTTCAATGTAGATAGATTCTTCAACAATGGAAGAGAGAGAACAAGAGTATCACATTAGGGAATGCATCCCTTCTCCAAGCATAGAGCCAAAATCAAAATCATCATAGCATGTCTTACAATGGACTAACACCCTCCTTTTATAGACAAAGGGGTATAAAATTCGAAATTCCCTTTTGGAGGGAAAACATAAATTCTAATTAAATATTGCTTAGAACTATGTGCATTTTATTATTTTTAATTAAATAATAAAGATACTAGTCTATGTGCACAATAACTAACTAAAACGTCCCACCAAGGGGTTACAAAATAAATAATAGACATCTTGGAATAAATTCTAAGCTCCATTCTTAAGCCCATTGGGTTGAGAGTTTTTGATTCTTCAATGTTCTGAAAAGGGGACATTACATGGATCTTCAAGTTACTCTTCTGGATGTGCTTTTGATACATGGTCTGATCACGAAACCTCTTGTTTCGTGAATGTAGTTGAAAATGCGGTTTGAGAGTCAAAGACACCCATTTTGTGCGAGTTGTTAGGCTCAAGATTGAGATTTGTGTTTAAACCCAAAATAAATAAACGTGTTTGGTAATAAATTAGTTCCTTATTTATTTAAAGGCATAAGAGTAGTATAGGTTGTATATTCTGTTCAATTAATAAACATAAATGTGCAAAACAAAATATAGCTCCCAAAGCAATTTGTAAGATATAAATGAGATAAACGATTTCTTAAAACATGAGAAGTGCACTTAGTTGGATGAAAAGTTACAAAGATGATCTGAGTGTCAAGACTGATAATGATCTCGAAGTGCTTCGTCTGTGGAACTGTGACTGCAAACTAAGAGGGTACGAAACCATACAATATCTACTAAAGTGTCGTACAATTTGGTCCTAATTTGTATGGTTTTTGATAGGGATCTGTTGGCACTCTGTAACTTTTTGTGGCTTGGAAATGTGCTTTGTTGTCTGATGTTAGGGTTCACAAATGTACGACACCTCCTGTAGTGACTTGCAATAGATGGAAATCCTAAATCCTTGCACAAGCACTTCACGAACACGATTAGATAACAAAAGGAAAAATTCATGTGTGGTGGAGTTAGACTTACCCAGGTGGTTATCTCTTATTGAATTGGTCCATGCGCTGCATTACATCCCCTCGAAGGCGGGAACAAACTCCATGTAGTTCTCCTAGTGTATGTGCAAATGTATATGCAACTCTAATTTAATCCCTATCTTGCTCTTTTGTCTCTTGACACAAAGATAGCGGGTGTAACTATAAAAAAGTATAAATAAAATAGAATGTACCTTCCGTGATTGAGATATAAAGTGTTGTGCTTGCAGAAGCTAGATTAATTTCCTTTGACCCTTAAAAAGATGTTTTGTATTTACTTGCTCTTGCTATGACTTGGTTCTAGGACCTTTAAAGGCTTGTAAATGAGGAAGCTAGACTCTTGAACTTGGTTTGAGTGCTTCAGACTTGAGTAGTGGATTCTCTTACAATTGTGATGCTGTCTTAGGAAGATTTAAGAGAGCCTTGAGTGTTTTAGGAATGTATTTTGCAATAGGTGCTCTTGAGAATGCTAGGTGAGTTATTAAGTACATTAGAGTTTCTTACATAGGCTTTCGTAAGGTAGATGTCACATTAAGGTGGACCTATAGGATAAAAATTAATTTATATAGGAAAGATCAATGGACTATGAAGGGGTTACAATGCAAATGAAAAATAAATATTAATAATGTCTTGAAAAAGGGGACATTAGTTATCAGAAATAAGAAACAAGTCATATAAGAAGATGAGACATTAATAATTAAGCGAAAAATAAACACTGGAGTCTAGCTTCCCCATTTACAAGACTTAAATGATAATTAAGAAGATGGACTGTAATGTCCCAAACCGGGGATCAATGTGAAAATATGCAAACTAACAACTCTTTAATGCATCACTCAACTGAAAACAACAAACTACTTATACTAGTTGAGTAAATGACTCAATAAACCCGAAGGTAAGGGTTTAATGGCCTTAACTCCACTAAAAATTCTACAATCTCATGGATGTATACGGCTGCAATTAAAATCTGATCACTGTATTCTCCTAAATGCAAATAGAGACAAACTATTGCATCTATGGAAGTTACTGAAACACTTATACAATTTGATCATATGTTTTATGCCTGGAATGATGCAAGATAGGTGATAAAGAATGCATACAGATCAGATTAGCCTCCTTACATGGTTTGTTGTTACGATCTTCAAGTCACGCAAAATAGAGTTACCATGCACAATAGGAACCTGTCACAAAGAAAATGACAAAACAGGGTAAGTTGCTGTTCATTAAGCTTCAATTCATCCTTAACTCATACATACAAACCCAGTTGCCAACCTTAGATATAAACAACTCTATATGAGACCCAATTTATATTGAATCGTTACCCAATATGGTATCTCAACACCTTTACCCAGATCGCTGTTCATGGAAAGGAGATAGATCTATTAATTAATAAATATAAATCTTTAGGTGAGATCGTTGGTTAATTAATAAATATAACTCCAAGCATGTTGATGAATTATTGATTTCAATTCATGCTTGGAGAATTGGGATGTATGCCCTAGTTCTTGCATTGATCTCTCTCTTATTTGGATCCATTATTGAAGATTATTGAAGACTCCATTGTTCTTTCCATTTTGCTCTCTTGTTGAAGGTGTTTGTGCATGATATTTTCTCTCTAGCTTTGGCGACTTGTCTAGGGTATTGGCACATTTTATTGAGGGTAAAATCTGCATGTTACTGAGTATTTTGAAGGGTTCCAAGTGCTGGAAATTATTTATGCAATTTACCTTAACCCTAACGACTGGGTTTGGGATTTCAGGGGCTGATTTGAGTGGTTTCTAGTGCATGCAAAGATCTGATATTTATTTTGATGAGAAGCTCATAATTTTCCCTTTCTACTGCATTTGGTTTCAAGTTAAAAGAGTTAGTATTTTGGGAGTTATTAATTTCCAAAGTTTCAGCTAATTTTCAGCAGTTATTATTTATTATTTTTACTTCTGCAAATTGTATTGGATAAAGGAGTGTAAATACCAACTGGATTGCCCATCAAACCCTCACCTTGGCTCACTCCAACCCTATTTGGGTTGTATTGAAGTTGACACTACGGTTCGTTGAGGTAAACCTAGGAGGGTTTATCTTCTAAGTGTTTATTTTTGCAAGTATTTAATAATAATCAGTTAATATCCTACAAGGGGATATTACAGAATGCCAGGTGAGTTATTAAATACATTAGAGTTTCTTATATAGGCTTTCGTAAGGTAGATGTCACATTAAGGTGGACCTATAGGATAAAAATTGACACATGAAAAGATATCAAATTGGCAAAAGAGCTGGTGGAGAGTGGAACATGACCATATGGGTTGGCCTAAACCATAGTACAGATTGGTCCTAGTGCATTTGGTTTTGTACCGGCAATTCATGATTGTGAACAAGAGAAAAAACTAATAATGGAAGAAACAATACACATAAGTGCAAACCTGATCCCTTCCTTAGTGTCTCCTTACAACCTCGGATGAGATGGATGAAGTACCAAACTTGTTGAATCTCTTTAATGGATTAAATATGGATGCTCCAAATATGACTCCAAATGGAAGTGTATTCGTGCTACGAGCAATGATGATGAATGATGTGCTTGATTATGAGATCTTTGATCAAATGGACAACATAATTGTGCGTGAGATTGAGTGGCAATTCAACATAGTAACATTGCAAATGCCTTAAGCTTCCAAAGATGGAATTGTGAGGAGATGAGCCTCTTATTTATAACCGAAGGAGAGGCCATGGATAGAGGATCAAGTTTTGACTGAGTTGTAGGTTAATGTATAAATTTTCCTGATTTAGCATGTTGATTTGGTCTGTGCAGTTGGCTTGTTTGAATAAGAATTTTAGAGGCTTTAATTTGAATAATTGTCTCCTGAATTCTTCAATTGTACGTGCAATTCAACTTCCTATTTTGTAGTTTTCTAGAACTTGAGTGAGTGAGCTAGTGAAGTGGAGATGAGACAATATTTAGATTTTTATTTATTTAAATATCTAATTAAATTAGCTGAGTGCATAGTGTATGCTTTATAGGTTGTAGAATTAATTAATTAATTCTAATGGGATGTGGATAAATAATGATCCAAATAATAATGCGCAAAGAGTAGGGTGTATTTTTAGGGTGTCTACAATTGCCCCTCATTAAGGTGTTATTACGGAGTAATAACATTTTAAAGATAGTAGACACATGTAGATTAATGAGTGGATGATAGGGAAGTGTGGCAGATTGCTTGATTTCCCTGGTGAAGCATTTGGATGCCCCAACGAGTTTGGATTATGCTAAGGGAGTGCCTCCTCAAGCGGTTAAATGACACAAGAAAGCGGTGGATAGTCGCTTGATAGGAGGAAGGAGAATGCTTGTAACTCAAGAGTGATTAGAAAGATACTGAGAGTGATTTTGCTTGTAGCTTGAGATTCCATTCAGATATTGTATTTGAGAGCAACCTTATTTTGTTGTTGCACAATAGAGTTGGCATCATGATTATTAAAGAATCATGATGGTTAACCCATTACGTGCATAAACAAACACACACACAATAAACAATGAAGTAAAAACAAACTCAATATACACAGTAAATATATACACCATGGCTATAAATGAGCGAAGATGATAAACAAAATACGTGTAATTGGTCCAAAGTAACTATCAATGTAAAACATGTAGAAATGAAGACAATTTACTATGCCCCTAATGTGTTCCACAATGATGATTGATTGAATTTATTTGCCTCCCAAGCAAGGATGCATGCAAGGGGTAAGATCAGACTGAAGAGTGGGGTCAAGTGACACTCTTGTTGGATCTGGATGGCAAATTGATTTAATTGAGTTGCCCCCAAGCAAGGATACATGCAAGGGGTAAGATTGGATCAAACTGAAGAGTGGGGTCAAGTGACACTCTTGTTGGATTAACGTTGAAGATTGATTTGATTGATGAGGTCATTGCTTCCAAGCAAGGATACATGCAAGGGAGAATAAGAGCCGATATTTTCCCAAGAGAGGATACACAAGGGTTTTGATTTGTTGTAGGATAGTTGGAACGAACACCAAGGATAGGATTCAATTTCAAATGTTCTATGTTTTAAGATTATTGTTGATTTGTTGATTTTGGTATTGTTTGGAAGAGTACCTTAGTGTTTGATAGTTGTGTGAATGTTTTGAAGTTTGTGGACAATGTTTGTCTGATTTTTTTGTTTTTTTAACTAATTGTAGATGTTTTTGTTTTTGGATAATAATTGTTGTTTTTGGACTTTTGATGATTTGGATTTTTTAGGGATTTTTAGAATATTTGATTTTTTTTATTTTTGACTTGGTAAAAGGGTGCACTGTTTGAACTCATGTTCAAACAATTGTAAACATTTCATTCCATTGGCAAAATGTAGATGATATAGTGATAGGATGTCTAACTCCACTCTTGACTCCACATAACTAGCAAGATGCGAGGGCTCAACACCGAGAGCCAAAAAGGACGTGAGACAGGCGATAGTGATATGAAAATGAAGATGATGAATGCAAAGACACAAGGTGTAACAATGGTCCATTTGAGAAAATGTGACTCACCTCCAGTTAAGATTATCTGACCGATTCCAAGATGATTTCAATTTATAGGTTTTGACTAGACTTAGATCCATTGATGGCCTACTGATTGACAAGATTTGGTTAAAGGATTTGTCTCTCTTAATATGAGAAACTAAATTGTTTCTTTGGATTTGTATGATTAAGCACTTTTGATTCAGATTGTTTGAAGGCTTTCTTTTGTTTGATTTGTGAAGTGACCCCTAACATCTTGCTCCATGGCACCAGTAAGAGGCAAGGGCTTAACACCGAAGACAAAAATGTAGGCGAGTAAGGATACCTTCCTCCTTTCCCAGTCTCACACTACTAGTAAGAAGTGTGGGTTCAACACCAAAGATTGCGAAGGACAAAATGTGTAATAATTTACATTTTGTTGTATTTTTGATTGATTTTGCTTTGTTTTGAATAGTTGATTCATAAACAGGGCCCAAAATTTTTAATGAACCTCGGAACCCTATAGGCACTTGTCAATTAAACTCCATAAAATTATCAACTTAAAAGGAAATTGCAATGAAGGAAAGGAAACACCCACACATTGCACAAAAGTTGATAACAGAGTTCGGCAATTGCTTACATCTCCGGGTTCAAATGTTGAACCGATTCATTACACTTCCGATTACAAACAAGTACAATTTACAATGAAGCTACGCAGGTACAACTTGAACCAAAGTTTACCAGTTGATTCCACAGGGACTCCGAACTGGCCTCCAGAAGAACATATACAGTTGACTCCATTGGACTCCGAAGTGATCCTCTTGAAGTATAAATAGTCTTCTCCACGAACAACTACCATTCTGTTGCACAGCCACGACGCCTCTACATAGAGCGAAGATCCGAGCTGAACAAATGCAGAAGAACAATGCTCAGGTTGATCCACAATGGCTCCGAACTAGAACATACAAGTGATCATATATCCAGTTGACTCACATGGACTTCAAACCAGATAATAAAATGACCACGTAACTAGTTGATTCAATATGAATCTAAACTGGTAAATAGAGAACAACGATCTCCTCCACTAACAACATCTACTTTGTTGCACGGTCGCAGACAACCTCTTCGTAGAGTGAAGAATTGAGCGAAATGAAGTGCAGAAGATCAAATCTCCAAAATGTTTTCCTTCAACGAGATGCACGCTTAAAGACGGCTCCAGATGGGCTCCAAGCACTCGAATGACTTCCACAGGGTAAAACGGAGTCATAACATCACCAAATCTGGAAAAGAAATACATCGTCAAGAGCGTATCGGAATTCTGGGCATATCTCCAGTTTACACTGAAGGCTCGTTCTTCCTCTAAGTGCTCCGAAAATGATGATTTATACAGGCTGCTGCTTAAGCACATGGCTTATAAACAGATAGTGATCAAACCTCTCTCCATAACTCCCGTCTGGAAAGCTAAAATGGAATAGTAAGAGGTCTATTAGGAGCGTCTCGGGGTGCTGGACATTTTTCCAGTTGACACCGAGTTAAAGATATTAAAAAGGCTTCTAAGTGTTCCAAAAATGAGCATTTACAATAAATCCTATACTAGGCTTTAGATCACAATGCAGGCCTGTATCAAACTTGTGTTCCATTACACCCACCGAGCTCCCTTTTATACTTGTTGAGCTCCATGGTGTGGCAGTGACGCATTAAATTTTTTAAATGGGCGGTGAGGGTTCGATTCTCCCCACCGACCCCCTTTCCCATCTCCTTAAGCCTTATTAAGGCCTTTGTTTTATAACCACCGCTTTAATATATGCCACATAATCGTGGCTTACCCTTTTGGCCGGTCCGCTTCGTTGATTCCACCAACTCCTCTTTCCACGTGGATCTTCGAATGGTGGGAGTGGATAATCCCACATGTGTGGGCGTATAACTCCCCTTAGCCTTTAAATAGGCTCGACCGACCATTATGATACTTGGCCGCGTCCATGCTACCACCTGTGTTTTGCCCGCCCGCATATAGAATGGCCGAGTTGACTTCGGCCACATCGAGCTAGTGGAAAGCCCGAGTTGTCAGGGCTGACGGTGGAGAGTATGAGAGCCACGTGTGTCGAGCACGTAATAAGGTGGGCGGTGGGGTTGAATACCCACGTAAACCATGTAGCTCGCCCTAATGCCAATTCGATGTAGCCCGATCCATAAGATAGCTCACTGAGCTATGAATTGGCGTTGCATTATAATGAGCTCGCCGAGCCATAATGTGAACTCGCCCAATATAATAACAGCTTGCCCTGCAATGCGCCGAGGGGAATAAAGAGCTCACCGACCGAGTTGGTTCGGTGCAATGCAAATAGTGGTGGCAGGCCATGTGGTGGTTTGAGGACCCACCACGTGGTGAAATATCGAACACGGCGGCAAAGGCACCCCTCCATGAAAAAAGCGTGCCGAACCTAGCCGAGGGCCCCCGGCCAGTAAAAAGCGGGGGTCCACCCGTCCAAATACGAGTGTCGAAGACCGGCGTCGCAAAACCACATTTTTGCTCCTCCACACTTACACTCTGTGATGTCCCCTTTTTATACAAATGGGGATTTCAACAAACTTCAACACAAATCAAACCAAGAAGGATGAGATCCGTTTGATTCAACGTCAAATAACCCAATGTTGGCTAATTACAACCCAAGATGGGGCTGGAAGTAGCCAAGGTGATGGGTGAGATAGGAAAATCAATTGGAATCCAAATCTTTTCCAGTTCTGATTTTCATAGCAGCAAATATTAAATTAAAATAGTTTGCAGACAACTGAAACTTAAAAAATCCGTAACTAAATCAATATTTCATCTTTTCACATGAAACAAAGTGCATGATAAACTAGATTTTTAGATCTTTCCAAGGCACTAACAATCAGATTTTTCTGATCATGAAACCCTTCCAAAGCAGGCTCAAAATTTCCAGATATAGTCACTAGGGTTAAGGAAAATTAAATTAAATTATTCTAGCCCTTTTCTAGCTTCCAAACACACCAAATCAACTTCCCTTGCTCTGAAATAAATGCTAACATAAACCAGATTTTAGATCTAGCTCATTTACCATCAAAACATGCCAAAATAATCTCCAATTCAAGTCGCCATAGCTAGGAAAAACACAGTAGTGAACAGCAGTAGAAAAAAAGCTCAAACCCTTCAAAGATCACTTCTAAAATGAGCAATAAACATGCCAATTTGTCCCTTAAATAAATACGCCAACCTCTAGATCAAGTTGCCAAGCTTTAGGAGGATTTATCATGCATAAATACACTCAATAATAACACAAGAAGGTTTCACACTCTCCAAAATATGGTGGTGTTGATCAAACATCTTTGTTATGAGAATTCATGGGCATACATCCCTCTTCAAGGATGACGATAATTTGAATATAATCAACAACATGTCTTCAAGAGGTAGCCCTCATCTTCTTTTATATCTTCACTTTTAAAACCTCCAAGTTTCCCTCCTCTTTTTGGCGCAAATCCTCATGTAGGAGAGTTACTTTTAAAAATGGTCTTCTTTCCTGAAAAATCGAACTCCAAATAGAACATTAATTTCCCCTGTTTTATTATTTAAAATGAAAACATAAGAGGAGAATCAATATTTAATTTAAAAATAAAGGAGCTATGACATTTTCCCAATTTTTATCCTTTAATCCATGGGAAGGGTGGATTAAAGGTAATTAAAATTTTATGTAATTAATGTCCTGAAAAAGGGGACATTATACGCTCTGCTTCCGCCACGTGTTGCTGTTGCGTTGGCCAGTTGACTTTGCCGAGTCCGAACTGCGACCAAACTTTTACCGTCCATATCTTGAGCATACGAGCTTCGTTTTCAACATTCTAGGTACCGGTGGAAAGATCTCAGAATGCTTTACCACTGACGTGGTTTAGGGAGATTTAGGGAACTCCCAACATCCCAAAATGTCCTCTGGATCAATACTGCTTTTTGGGAAGGAACGTTTGCCCCCAAATCTCAGCCTCATGCGATTAGTAGGACACAAGGGCTTAACACCATAGAATGAGATTGGACAAATGACCCGGGTAAAGAGGCTTAGTGTTTTTTGTTAAAGAGTACTTCTTTGAAAGGAGGATTTTCCATTAGGAAGCTTCTAGACAAGACCATAGATAAAAATATCTGAAATGGGAGAAATGATATCCGGGATGAGATACACAATACCTACTAGGAACAAGATTACCTTATGTCTTATAGGTGAAGAGTGTGATATTGAGATATCTGCGAATGGATGAAACAATTAAAATTGTTTGTACAAGCGGCCTCCCCTAGTGTGGAGAGTACCCATGGATAAGAAGTTTTTTCTTGTACTTTTATTGATTTTTAAATAGCCCTTTGATGAGGGGTTGGCTATGAGAGTTCCGTTTTTTCTTTTTTCGCTTTTTGATTTTTTGTGGATTAGGATTTGCAATGGACTCATCATTTGGGAAGAGATCCATGGTTGTGAGATTTGATTTGTCTTGATTTATGAGACTTGGGTAGACAAGGTCCAAGTCAACAACGTGAATAGAAAGATTTTCGATGAGTAGGTTCGTATCGGCTAGATCATCGAAAAAGTTGTGTGGATAAAGGTAATTTGTAACTGACATTTTGGAGGTCATATTCTCCAATACATTTGTCAATGATATCCAACGTAGGTGGCGTAGTAGATATAGATGATTGGGATTTGTAATGGACTCATCATTTGGGAAGAGATCCATGGTTGTGAGATTTGATTGGTCCTGATTTACGAGACTTGGGTAGACAAGGTCTAAGTCAATGATGTGAATGGAAAGATTTTCGAGATGAGTAGGTTCGTATCGGCTAGATCATCGAAAAAGTTGTGTGGATAAAGGTAATTTGTAATTGACATTTTGGAGGTCATATTCTCTAATACATTTGTCAATGATATCCCATGTAGGTGGAGTAGCAAATATAGATGATTGGGGTTTGAATAGGATATCAGCATCAATGCGGTTTTTATCTGTGACAGGAATGACGCGGGGAGTGAAGGATTGATCTGTAGATGGGCCTCCAAGGCATCTTAACAGTTTTGTAGAGCAAATATTCAATGTTGCTCCGTTGTTGACGAGCACACTTTTGATTTTATGATTAGTGATGATATAAGGAATTGATTTTTATGATGTTAGATTTCAAAAGGTCATGAGGACCAAATGATAGGATGGGATTATTTGATGATAGCTTTACGAGTACAACTTGAAATGGTTGTGTAGATACCCTTAGCAACACACACATCGTGGAATGCATGAGTAAGGATAACTTGAAATGTAGGTGATGTTTTGGTCAAATCCATGAGAGGGATTTGCGTAGATGTCTTCAGTAATTGTTTGACAATATCATAAGAATTAGGCGAAGATTGTGCATTGGATGGTTGTTGTGGAACAATAGTAGATTTAGGATGGGAAATTTGAGGTATTGTGGACGGTGTCCAAACCTGCTTTTGTAATGTTGCGACAACAAGACTAGGAGTGTCGGGTTTGATGGTAACCTCCTTGTGAGGCGGTAGGATCTAATGATGAAATGATATAATCAAGCTCAACCTTGTTTGATGATTGACCCTTGTCTCTAGATTTTTCAGTTTTACCATGAGTTGAAAAGGGGTCTTGAACACGTCCAATTTCTCGTTTGACGTTGTTGTATGAGAGGTGTTTTCAACTTCAATATCTCCAATGTCAAGTTAATCTTGGATATAATGGTGGAGATTTAAACAACGATCTGTAAGATGGCTGTTGATGCGATGGTATTCTCAATATTCGGATTCTGTATACCACATAGGTTTTGGTTGCCCTTTTGCGAAGGGTCTTGTGGGTGGATAGTTTATCATTTTAGCATTTGCTAATTGATGGAGTACACTGGAAAGACTTTCTTCGAGGGGTGTGAATTGTCTTCGTTTGAATTCACACGGAGTAGTTTCTTGACTAGGGAGTATGATGGCTTGATTAATTGATTTTGATTGGGGGTTTTGCATGTTTTGGACATGATGAGAATCAATGATCCTATTGCTTAACAACGTTTCTGTTTCAATTGAAGATTTCAGATTTATCTTGATTTTGGTGTTAGGAATATTAGTGCTCCATTAATATTGTACGGGTAAATACCAAGTTAATGTGTGGAATATATTAGTGTAACAATACACTAATATAAGCTATTAGTGTTACATGAGTTGTTTGAACAACACACCTTACATGGTGGTTTGTTGTAGGAGTTAAAATAGAACTCCTCCATATTAGGAGTTCATCCTCCTATATATTTATGTAATATACAAAACGAATATTATTGCGTGTTTTATAATTTGAGCTCAAACCAAATTCAATAATTGGTATCAGAGCGAAGTTTAATCTTGTTTTTGTGATGGAGGAATAATCGTTCTACAAGGCAAGGTGGTTATCCTTTGTTGTCTGAGATATGAGATCTGCGTCTGTGGAAGTGTTCAGAGCGTAGATTTAAGGATTTCGCATTGTGTTACATATACTGATTATTGTGTGTTAATTTGTCGGTTGGTGATGTTGAGTTGTTGGAAATAATAGTTCACAGCCCGTTAATTAGCTCCTGTCAGACATTTGGGCAATAATTCAGTCATATCTCTGATGTTCGTTGGACCCATATTGCACTAGTAGTCCTCTAAATTTGTGCGTTATCCAGGTAAAAAGGACAAAGTGTGTGCAGACTGTTCAGGCCATCATGATTATCTTTGAGAATCGCCCATGATTTTGGCAACGCCATTCTGTCATACATATCTCTTTTCTGATAGAAGTCACCTTAGCTCTGCAATAAACTCTACATCAGTAATTATTCAATTCTTTTTCCCGTACGGTCTGATCATGACATGTGCATCCTCAAAACTCATCAAATTGTTGCATGTCATTCGAAGACTCTGTAACATTCACCATTTCAACTGTGCCATCACGTTGCAGCAGGATTCTCAACAAAATTCGCGGCGTCAACAATTCTTTGCTTACACACCGTGTGTATCACCCTTTCAAATCATATCTTGAATTGTCCATACACCTATTCACACCTTGTATGCAGATCTGGTAGATGGTGAATGAGCAGTTGGAATCAGTATGATATTTATTGAGCCGCTTCAACAGGATGCCTTAACTCTGACTTTTTCTTAAGTTTGTTGTCAAAATAGTGTTCATAGGTCTTTTTGTTTTGTCAAGTGGATTAGTCACTACTTTCAATCTTTAATTGGAATTTGTTATTTTTTGTTGTAATTATTTTAATTGCTTTGTCAAGTCAACTAGAGTCAATATTATATTTTTTATTTGTGCTGTCAAGCAACAAGTATCCATGTTATAGGTGTGCTTTTGTTTTGAGTTGCAAATCTATGATCTTTTATATAGCAAATATTGCTTTTAGATACTTAAATTTCTCTATAGCCCAAGCGGCTCTCATATATTTGCTAAAGATTTCACCTATTTATGTGTCAACGGTTCAAACCTTGAAGTGGGAATGGCATTCAAGATAGTGAAATGCTCTTTTAAAAGTGGGGTATTTTATAAAGTCTTGGTTTTGCAATCTTTGTAGGGGAAGTATTTTATATAGTTAGAAGATTAGTGAGGGGAAGATTTTATTCAGTACTCATTTTAAAAGTAATATTGTATTATTACTTTTAAATATTTTCTTCCTTAAAGTGTCAAAATTGTAAAAACAAAAAAAGTTGCCTTACGGATGCATTTTCGGTGTTATTTGTGTAATGTCCCCTTTTCCCAATCGAAGACCTTTGGCCCATTTTGTCAACCCGACGGCCAAAGGAAAAATATAAGGGTGACTTAAGTTACAATAAGTTATTACAAAGTGCAAAAAAAAAAATATTAATAAAGCACTTGTATTAATTTATTTGACTTAATAATAAATTTGTAATCTCTAAATAGGTGCATTGGGTCTAATATTATGTTGTATCCTTTCTAGGGAAAGTAGAAAGAGACCCATGCTATGTTTGTCATCCCTAGACAAGAGAATGCGACTTGGACAAAGGAAGGAAAGTTAGTTTAGAAAGGATAAAAGTTATCACTCTTCCCAAGAAAAGTCCGACTGGGCATGGGAGGCCAAATAGACCTTAGGGAAAATAATAAAACATTATTTAATGTTTATTTATTCAAGGAGGAAGTGCACCTAGGTTTGGGTATACTTTTAGGGTATTTTGGCACTTTTTTCTCATTGGATGATGAAAAAGTCATTTTGTAATATTTTTCCTATAAAAAAGGAGAGGGGCGGCTTGGGTAGAGCACCATTGTAATCACTTATCATTTCTGAATCTGATCTTAAGCCAGGTGCTTTTGTATTAAAGTATTCTAAGGACGAAAAAACCCTTAGTATATTGCCTCTGGAGGACGAAAACCCTCTTCTTAGAGTATGTGAGGGATTTCCACACAGGAAATTCTATTGTGCTAGCATGAGTATTTTCAGTCAGTAGTTGATAGATCTTGTACCGGGGTGTGAAGAATAAGATTGTAATTGGGCTGTGCCATTTTGATCCAGCAAAGCGACCCACCTTTTGACCAGTTGGAGGTGTTTTGAAGATATTTCAGGTCTAAAACTCATTGCTGTATGTTGCATTAATTTTTGTGGATCAAATGAAGCGTTTTCTGTAATTTTTGGAAAGATTTACAGTGCTGTTTCAGTCCTCTATCATCTGCAGATTTCTGTGTAAAATTCCAGCCCCGTTTTATGTCCAAAAACATCAGATTTTGCTTCATAATAAATTGTTACAGTTCTGAGCTTGTCATGGCAATAATGGATAATGCTGGTAGTAGTTTTGTCGTGGACCTTCATCATCTAAACTAGTCGCCCTTGTTGGAAATCTTCTATAGCAGTTATATTTAATGTTGCATAATCTTCCAATCAGTTTGGGTATCATTTCTGGGTCTGCTAATATAGAAAAGCTTGCATTGTATTGCTATTTGAGTGGATTCTATTCAAAACCCTAGCCGCATTTTATTTAAATCTGCATTAGTATGATTGGCCTAATAGTCATAAATCAACCTTGAGTGTTTTTTTTTATTGATTTAAATTGTTGGAGAACAAGAGAGATCCATCCGGGGATCTTTCAATTTGACATTTGGAAAATAAATGATTTCACATGGTGGGGGAATAATAAACAATGTGGAAATCTAGAATCTTGAGCAACATGATTGCATTCCGCTGAGTTAGCAGCACACCAATTGGAGGATAGAGGCAATGTAGGCAAGAGGACAATCAACGTCGACAATCAACGTCCTCGAATTCGTCACTACCTTAGAGGCCGCAAACTGCTTTAGTGACACCTTTTGCTTTGTGTGATAAATAAGAACAAAAGCGCATCCCTATTCCTGTGTGCAGTACAATGTTTTCCCTGTTATGATGATAATGTGGAGATTTGTACCATTGAAACTATAGTAGGAAGTGTTCTTGATCAAATTGTTGATGTGAATTGGTTGATTGGTCCCAATTCATGTATTTACTTGGATAGGTGGATGGGCCCCTATTCATGGATGATGTAGTTCCCACAGTCAGTGTTGAGGATCGAGACCATGTGCAAGCTATGGAGCGACATGTTGCTTGGTTGAAATGGTGTTTTTCCCCATGTTCGCACTAGGGGGGAATGTTAGGAATATTAGTGCTCTATTAATATTGTATGGGTAAATATCATGTTAATGTGTGGAATATATTAGTGTAATAATACACTAATATAAGTTATTAGTGTTACATGAGTTGTTTGAACAACTCACCTAATATGGTGGTTTGTTGTAGGAGTCAAAATAGGACTTCGTATTAGGAGTTCATCCTCCTATATATTTATGCAATATACAAAACGAATATTATCGTGTGTTTTATAATTGAGCTCAGACCAAATTCAATATTTGGGGTTGTTATTGTTGTAAGATTGATCTTTCGAATGATTTTGATGAGGCCTTCAACAATAAAGGCTCTCTCTATTTGAGTTTCTTTTTGATGATTTCTTCGAAGTTGTTTAGACAATGCATTTGCATTTGGAATGATAGTTCCAAATTAAGATTTGGTATGAAAATGCTTACCAATTGTTTTTTGGGCACTAAACAAGGAAATCGGTTTGCGATTCCTTGCCATCATTAAAGGAAGGAGGCGAAAGTTTCGTTGTTCCTTTGCTTTGTTTTGCAAAGGTCCGTCATGGTGAGTTTTTTTGACATCTCATGAAGTTTTTCTAACAATGCTTCGTTTGACACATTGCGTGTGATCGCCATTTGTTTAGTGAAACCAGTGTTTGATTTGATCAAAGGTTGATTTGATCAAAGGTTAAAATTGTGTTATGGACCGAATAGATGGATATTTTGTTTTTTGATTCGAGTCGGGGATTGGTTTTAAAGTCTGTTAGGACTAATTTGATTATCCAAAGGATAAGATTTAGCTTTGATAGGACTTTGGATATGAGTATCCAAGGTATAAGATGTAGATTTTGATAGGATTTGGATTTTTGGACGTGAGTGTCCAAAGGAACTGGGTTTGATTTTGGTTTTGGTAGAACACAAGTTCTAATTCCAAGTGGATTTTGAAAAACTAATTTTTGATCTTTGATTGGATTGGATTTGTGTTTGTGGAACACAACTTTTAATTTCAACTAGAATATAAAACAAAAATGTAAAAAAAGTGTTTATATATGCCAAGTTTTGTGATAGTAACTTTGGCATAACCGTTTCTGTTTACAAACAACAAACAACAAGTATGGTATGTTATTATTTAGATTGTTTTGGCTGTAAGAGGGTAAAATCCATTGGGTAATCCGCACAATTTTTTATGAAAACTGCAACATGTAGGATGCCATGAATGAGTGGATGCAAGCTTTTATTTCTTTAAAAAGATGTGTCTTTCGATATATCTAGACTTGATATACCAAATTTGTATGGGGACATAAGTGGTACAAGGAACCCTTGGAATACTGAAAGAGACTCACCTAATTATTATTAACCCACTTAGAGGAGTGAATCACCACTCTAATGCCAGACTTTGTGAAAAGGTGGTGGGTGATGGGGGAATGATATGTGAATGGTGTCTTTATTTCTCCTCGAAGAATTTATAGGGATGATGCCACACATTTTTCGTTGTTACAGTTATATTAGGCATATACTCACAGTAACCCCAATCACGATAGCTTGACCTGTAAATGGGGGACAGAGGCGAGGAAAGCGCTGAATGTTGTATTGAGACTAAGTCTCAAGTGTAATGCAATGTAAAATGAATTTGTGCATGGAATCCGTGTCACCAGTGTAGCTAAGTGGTGATGAGACCCACGTTGCTATGTGCAAAAACAAGTATGAGATGATTACAAACAAGTTTGTTCCAAATTTGATGAAAAGAAATGCGAAAAAATGACAAGAAAAAATAAAACTATACTTGACTTGTTGTTTTAGCAAATTTTAAAACTTTGACAAAGGAAACCTGCATCTAAACTAATTAATAGTTTTTTGGTTGTTTTGCTTTGATAAATGCTCCTCTAAACGAAGCAGTCCTGCACAAAACGGATTAATAGTTTTTCTGCAAGGCGAAGTTAGGAGAAAAGTTTACAATAAAAGATCATGGCCGTTTCTGATTCTCAAGATCATTTAGAGATGCAAGAGAAGAGCATACATGGCTTTTGTTCGTGGAAGCAAATAAGATGATTAGCGAAATAACTAATAAAAGAATCATTACCGCTTTTGATTCTCAAGATCACCTGAAGGCACAAGAGAAGAGCATACACGACTTTGATTTAAAAAAAGAGAATGATAGAAAGGGAAAAATGTTGAATATTAGCTCTAAATCATTTTATTTTATAAATAAACCTGCAGAACAATGTCAGGACATCACAGAAAACAATAGGAAAGTAAGGAGAAACATTTTGGAAATTTAGAAAAAAACAGAAATTTACAGAGAATGCTAGCGCAACTACTTTAACGTTAACACATCTACTTTCACGCTAACGTAGGTAACACAAATGCACTTCTAATCATACACAAACGCACCTTCAATGAATGTTAGCGCAACCACTTTAACGCTAACGCAAGGACATAAATCCTAACACAGGTTACGCTAGCGCATCTACTTTCACGTTAACGCAAGTGTGCAAAAAATGTTAGAACACTGAAGCACGCTAGTGTAGACAATTGAACGAAAACACACTTAAGGTAACGGTAACGCATACACTACAACAAAAATGCAAAACCTGCAAAATAAAGGTAGAAAAAGAACGCTAGTGCAGATTACAAGCTACGCTAGTGCACATGATGAAACAAAAACACAAATCATCTGTACCTACACAAAAATATTAGAATATGACCAAAATGACTGGTTTTTTTGGAACTTCTCTCAAACCGACTCACTAGAAGACCTGTAAATTTGTCAGTAATTTGTAAACACTTCAAGAAACATGAAAATGATATTAGAATGACAAAAAACAAATGAGAAAGTGTGGGTGTCCCACCAGGCGTGCCAAAATGTGAACAAGAGAAAAACTAATAATGAAAGAAACAATACACACAAGTGTAAACCTGATCCCTTCCTTCGTGTCTCCTTGCAACCTCTACCTCAGATGAGATGGCTGAAGCGTGGAATGAAGTACCAAGCTTGTTGAATATTTTTAATGGATTGAATGTGGATGTTCCAAATATGACTCCGAGTGGAAGTGTATTCGTGCTACGAGCAATGAGGATGAATGATGTGTTTGATTATGAGATCCTTGATCAAATGGACAATATAATGGTGCTTGCAATTGAGTGGCAATTGGACAGAGTAACACTGCAAATGCCTTAATATTCCAAAGATGGAATTGTGAGGAGACGAGCCTCTTATTTATAGCTGGCTATGGATTGAGGATTAAGTTTTGACTAAGTTGCAGGTTAATGAATGCATTTTCTTGACTTAGCATGTTGATTTGGTCTGTGCAGTTGGCTTGTTCGAATAAGAATTTAAGTTTAATTTGAATAGTTGGCTCTTGAATTCTTCAATTGTACGTGCAATTTAGCTTCCTCTTTTGTAGCTTTCTAGAACTTGAGTAAGTGAGCTAGTGAAGTGGAGATGAGTGGAAGGTGAGTGGATATTTAGCTTTTTATTTATTTAAATAGCTAATTAAATTAACTAAGGAGTGCGTAGTGTATGCTTTATAGGTTGTAGAATTAATTAATTAATTCTAATGGAATGTGGACGAATAATGATCCAAATAATAATGTGCAAAGAGTAGTGTGTGTTTTTAGGGTATCTACAATGACAACTAAGCAAGATTCTTGGAAACATGAGTGTGAGTGATACACCGCATTGGATAAATGCAAGTTAGTTGAAAGATCCCCAAATGGATCTCCTTTGTTCTTCAATGCAATTTAGATCAATTAAGACACCAAAAACTGATTTATAGAATTCACACTAATACAGATCTGTTTTTATGGAAGAAGTGAGATTAGGGCTGATCATAGGACCCTCATAGAACAATGATTGAATTGAAGAATTTCCAAACTAATGACAAATACAGATTTAATACAACCAAATCAGTCCTTATAGGAATATGCAACCATATGAAATCATATCCTTAACTGTAGCAGTAGCTACAGAAATGGCGACTAGCACATGAGGATGAAACTCATACAAAAGAAGCCCAACAAATAAGATTCTTAGCAAATCTGATCCCTATATTTTATTTATCCAAATTATGATGAAATCTGCATTTTTTAGTGGTCAAACAGGACTGAAATAATCTGGAATCTGTATCAGAAATCTGCAGATTTAAAGAGGCTGAAACAGTCATATAAATCCAACCATAATATTGAAAATACCTTCTCCTGAGCTGTACAACAGATAGCAGCAAGGATCAGACCTTAGAATGACTTCAAAAACATCAAATAATAACCAAGGATGAGTTGCTCCAGTAGAGAAAATCTGTACAGCACTGCTACAACATTGATCTTTAATTCTTTATTGCAAAAACTCCTCAACTACCGTTGGAAAATATTGAAATTCTGTGTAAGCTCTGTGGAAAATCCTATGTAGAAATTCCTCCTAATCTCCAAGAGGGTTTTCGTCCTTTAGAAGCAATATACTAAGGGTTTCCGTCCTTAGAATATTTTATACAAAAGCACTTGGCTTAAGATCAGATTCAGAAATGATAAATGATTATAATGGGTGGTCTAACCCAGCCGCCCCTCTCCTTTTTATAGGAAAAATATTACAAAATGACCTTTTCATCTTCCAATGAAAGAAGAGTGCCAAAATACCCTAACAATAGGCCCAAACTAGGTCGCACTTTTCTAGGGATGACTCTTAATGTTTATCTTGGTCTCTCATGCCAAGTCGCACTTTCCTAGGGAAGAGTAATAACTTTTATCCTTTCTAAACTCTATTTCCCTCTTTTGTCCAAGGCGCATTTTTACCTAGGGATGACACAAAATTAGGATGGGTCTTTTTTCTACTTTCCCTAGAAAGGACACAATCATAATATTAGACCCAATATACCTATTTAGAGAATATTAATTTATTATTAAGTCAAATAAATTAATACAAGTGCTTTATCAATATTTTTTTTTTTTGCACTTTGTAATAACTCATTGTGACTTAAGTCAGCCTTATATTTTTCCTTTGGCCGTCGGGTTGACGAAATGGGCCAAAGGTCTTTGATTGGGAAAAGGGGACATTACATTAGTATATGAATGATTGGGTAGTGTGTGTAGTAAAACAAGTTACATTAGAGAGAAATGGGTCATCTAGGTTTAAGATGTGTGCGTAAGTCATATTGTAAATATAAAGCCAAACTTGTCATTGCTAAAGGATAAATTGCCAGATTTATATGTCTACATTTGCCCCCACTTTAAGTATGAAATGAAAATTACATGTTTAAAGGAAAAAATTCCCGAGTGTGTACACACACTTTATCTTTGCTTATAATTGTTGATTTTGTTTGGTGTTGGCATGATCCATGATGAAATATGTAACATAGTGTAGTCAATGTCCATAATAGAAATTGAACTGTAACTTGAATTTGAATAGTATATTTGTAACTTTGAAAATTGAACTTTGCATTTGTAACATAGAGAGACAAAAGCACGGAAGAAATACACCCGTACGCTTCTTCGAGGGAGAAGCTCTTGTATTTGTTGTACTTAGAGCTTTGGATTTGTATCGTTTCGCTAAACGATTGGGGTGATCATTCCGCAATTTTGCTGAAGGAGAAGCCGGAGTTAGAGAAGATGAGTGTCGCTTGAGCTAACACCAAGAGAAGAGGTGTTATAGGACATTTATCTGAAGAACCCCAAAAGAAGGAAGCAACTATAGAGTTTTTAACCACCCTAATATCTTCCAATAAAAAGTGGGATGATGGATGCCGCAAGCTTTTCTAGTCACTTTGATATCTTCAAATTCCACGGACCACATCGTTGCAGATAGATCTAGGCCCAAGTGTAAAACAACACAAAATTGAAAGGGAATGGCTAGCCCATGCCCCCATCGTATGATGTAATTGCTTGAATTTGACAATGCAGATTTTCTATAAACATAAAAAACGAGAGTCAAAATGACACTTAAAACATGTATCAGCCTCCTCGATCCATATGGGAAATTTTCCATGCGTTAATGTATGCTTTGTTATGTCACCAAGTTGAATTGTCTAGATTGCCATGTGGCACCACTAGAGGCTGCCACATCACCAATCTTGTCAGTTGTGTAGATTGGTCGAAACACTTGTATGAAGGTGCCACATGGGGTCACTTAGAAACCCTAATTCTCCTATATGGAAAAATCCTTGTGCTAGATGAGCAAAAAAAGTTTTTCTTTCCATAAAAGCTTCCCTAAGCAACTCTTTTGAACAACACAAGATTTTGTAGATCTACCACGAACTAGTCCTTTGAATTGCTTGTATGCTGAATTGATCTCTTCTTCAATAAATTCAAATCCTAGCAAGAAACGTGGCTCGTGATAAACTCCTATTTGTTGAAATGCTTCCACTTTGAGGCAAGTGAAATGTGCAAATTGAACAAGTGACTCAAAAGAATGCACATGTGTTAAAAACCATGTCGGATGTGTTTAATAGTCAATGTTAGTGTTTAGCGTAAAGGGTATGTCCATGGGTGGTCCCCAGTGAGATCTTGTTCCTACAAATATTTACAACGTAGCAATCATAACACACAAACATAGAGGAATTACAAGTAGGCAATCTGAAGGACTTTTAAGATCACAATCATGCTCAAGTAATAAGACAAATGCAGAGTTACAAGCTATATATGACAAATGGGCGAGTCCTAACCTCTTACTAGATAACCATAGTTTTAATGTCTAGAGGTTATGAGTCTCCAAGGCTGACATACATAAAGGTTTGATATCAGAGTCCTCCGTTTACTAAGGGTACAGAGGAATTTGCGTATCACTCTTACACATGTGCAAGTAAAAGAACAAGTAGGCTATGAATTGAAATCGTAAAGCATTTGCAGGGTACTAGAAAATATGTTAAAATAAAGGAACCCTCTAAAGCAAATGAATACAAGAGCAAATTGTAGCACCAAAGGCACCGAAATTTTGATAAGCTAGCGAAGACACACACTAACCATGTCCTTAGCCTTTGCCTCCATGTAGCATCGAAAAATAGCATATACACAATATGAAGGTACCATGCCTTTTCCTTTGGTTCACGATAGTCCTTTTTATATAGTAATTGACATTGAGAAGATTTTTAAACGTCGACAACTTTCCTTTGTGTTCTTGATAACTTTACAACACCCTTAGGGTCAACTCCTAAAGCATCCTTAGGCTTTTAAAACTAATCATTGGCACATAGTATAATCTAGTGTTTTAAAAACCGTTCCTGGTTCAAAGTTCGACCGGTTGATTATGCGTTTTTTTGCAAGCCGTTAGAAAATAGGCGAACCAATGATCGGTTCTGGTACGGAACTGGCCAACTGAACCATGACTGGTTCGGTACTGAGCCGGTCAAATCGTTTCCGGTTCTAGCAGATTTTTAGTTGGACCGGTCCTAGATCCCCCCTAGTTGAGGGGCAAGTCCTTGCCCAAAAAAATAATTTTTTTTTTCCAATTTTTTAATTTTTTTCTTTAACTTCAAATCTTTAAATACTAGTTTATCATATAACTATTTGGAAAACACCAATATCTATCTATTTCAAGGCGTTTATCTTGAATTTGTAACATAGTTTTGCCCATTGAAGGGTTCCATATTGATTAACAAATCGATCACCTTCTCTGCAGATTTCCCTATGTCTAGTAATGGATTGCTTCGATCTAGCTACTCCATTGTGTTGGGCTCGAATAAACTTTAAAATGAAATATATTTGGGAAGGACTTAATGTACTCTTATAGGGTAAGATTTTTTTTGGAAGCCACTCATTTCTATTTGGAAAAAAGTCTATATGTATAAATATAATTAAAATTTACTTTGGAAGCTTTGATCACTTAACAAACTTACAAAGCCTATATGTAATTCTATTTGAAGAAAAAGGTTGTGTAGATGATAAAAGTAGTAAGGCATAGATCAAAACATTTACTAGTTAACCATAACTTGACTATATTGTCTTACAAAGACATAATAAGAATCAAGAGTGATATATGAAATCATATATTTTTAAGCACAAATGCGGATGTTGGACTGTCACATACTACTATGAACTCTGAAGAAAAAATTAACCACCTACTTCTTCACTACTTATTCGCCTCATCTGTTTGGAAAGCCTTATTTAATCTCATGGGAGTCAACTGGATTTTTCCTGAATCTCTTGTCTCAGCTTGGGAGCAATGGATGCCTCCCTTCAAACATCTGGTCATTAAAAAAATCTGGTTAATCTCCTTCCCTAACATTCTCTGGAGTATATGGAAGGAATGTAATGCTGGCACTTTCGAAGACAAGAAGCCTTCTCTTACCAGACTTTTCAATCAGTTGTTTGAAGAGGTTAGACAGAACATTCTTAACTTTAAACCTCAGAAAAAGCTTCATCAGAATGCAGAAGAAGCCAAAATTTTGGAAAATGGAAAGTCCCCTTTTTCATCAATATTATTCCCGATAGATGCATTGATAGAACACAAATTACATGGAACCCACCTCCCCTAGGTGTTTTAAGCTCAACTTTGACGGTGCATCGAAGGGAAATCCATGTAAATCTGGTGGGGGTGGTTGCATTCGCAATGATAATGGGCGTGTTATTGCTGTGTATGCTGGGCCTATGGGGGTGAATTCTAACCATTACTCGGAGGCTTTGGCTGCCGTGTGGGGGATTAGACTCGCCAAGTCCCTTACTATTCAAAATTCAATTATCGAAGGTGATTCTATGAACGTTATCAATTGTCTTAAAGGAACCTCTCAGGCCATATGGACTATTAACATGAGCATTGATGAGGCCATCCAATTATCTAAATCCTTCCCTAATTGCTCCATTCTTCACATGTATAGGGAAGGCAATAAGCTTGTTGACATTATGGCTAATATAGGAGTGTTAGCTAGAGATTATAAAGTTTGGCTACTAGGGGAACCACTTCCTCTTAATCTCCTAACCATAATGATTAATGGGCAATAGACATAAAGACTCCCTCGCATGTAAGATTACACACGTATGGAAGATTGTGAGCAGGCTCTCCTTTTTAAGGACCTTAGACTCCACCTCTAACGGCACCCATTTCCATTCGATTTTCAACAAGGGCAAGAATCACAAGGTTTGTTCAGTTGGAAGTATGGGCGGAAAAATTTGCAAAGTAGAACCAGTGAATAATGAGGATTGGATGTGGGAGATCCTGAGTAAAGGTTGTTTTAAAAACTTTATTGAGCAGGTTCGCGGGCATGACTTGCACCTCTCTCAAGAATTTGTTAAAAATTGGAATGGCAGAAAAGTCAGGTATAAGGAAAGAGACTTTGAAATAACTGAGGAACCTATAACAATTATCACTGGTCTCCATATGAAATGGACTAAGTTTTATAAGAACAAGTATGATTGTGAGGTGAAAGAAGGGAAATTTTTTGATTCGGGGGAAAGGCCAATTCATGCAAAGAGTGGCTTTCTGAGAGATTCTCTCGCATCCCCCTTCGACAAAGCGAGCCTGCTATTGGTGAAGTTCATCACCATTGATGGTCGATTCAAGGTAACTCCCTATTTCCAACTTGTGTTCCTTAACCATTTCCGCAGAGGTGCTAATGTTAGTTTCCCTTTTTATATTCTGCACTCTTTGGAATACTCTATCAACCTTGTAAACCGGGGGAAGAGAGTCCAACCTCTTTACCATGCGGTCATCCATATGACATACAAGTATCTAGACCACCTTATCCTCCATTCTCAACCCTCTCTTGCTCCCAAAGCCCCTAGCACTAAGTTTGCGCTCCCTTCTCATATCCCCCCTTCTCCCTCTGTTCCCTCTTCCTCTAAGATGTCTGCTACCCCTGCCTCGGATCGTACCCTTCGCAGCAAAAAGGTTAAGGGCAATACTAGAAGTGACTTTCCCTCTTCTCCACCACCTAGGGTGAAGGAGAGGCGGCTCTGAGTCTTCTTGCTATTGGAAAGAAGAATGTGGAAGCTCCAAAATCTTCCGCGGTGAATTTAAGAACTAAAGTGGAGTTACACAGTGATATGAATAATTGGCTTCGAAGAGAGAGTAGAGACTTGAAAGATAAAATCAGAAGCTGCAAGATCGCTGTTGACAATGGAAAAAAGGACGACAACCTGTTGGAGGCGATTAGTAACAGGGTTTCCAAAATTGAAAAAGATCAAGAAAGCATTAGAGGCAAATGGTGTGATATTCTGACCATACTCAAAAGTAACATAGATCTTCTCACACTCTTAACCCACCAGCTTGAGGAGGCCAAAAGAAAAGAAAAAACCAAGAAAGACAATAACATCAAGGACATCAAGAGTAGCTTGGAAGGCATCAAGAAGACCTTCCTGAAGGTCATGTAATAATTCCTGTTGGATTTTCTTCTTCGCTTTGATTTTACTGGTATCTTGCTGTGCTTTTGTCGTGGTTTGGTTGTGGTTGTTCTGCGGTTTTGCTATGGTTGTGCTGCAGATTTTCTACTGTTTGGTTTTGAACTTGCTTTGGCCTGGTTTTAGATCTGTCTGCACTATTTTGTAATATCTTGGCTCTGGTCTTTTTGTACTTGGGTAGGGTCCCAGTTAAAAAACCTTTTATCATTAATTAAAAAAGATTGATTGCATAGGGAAGGGTGGACTTGGGAAACAAAGGAGGTTAGGATCTTGACTATATCATGTGTAGTAGTAGGAGGATGAACCTCAAGAATCCGGGGTTGTATAACCTGCGTAGGAGCCATAGGATGTGCAATAGAAGCCCGAGGAGGAAGCCTGCAAGGGATAGACCTGCTATGGGTAGCATTAATAGGAGACTAAGAGGAGGCTTGCAAGGGATAGACCTGCTGGAGGTAGCATGTGTAGGCATGACATGCTTAGGATTAGCAACTGTCGATTTCTTATGAAGGAGATTATGTTATGGGGCCTCGTATGTGATACCTGTGTCTGTAACAACTTGTTGATTGTAGATAAACTTGACACATTGGTGCAAGATAGATGATATAGCCTTAAGAGTATGTAGCTAAGGGAAACTTGGACACATCATATGAGCCAAAGGAAGTGGTAACCGGAAAAGGAATAACCATAGTAGCAGAGCCAACCGTAAGAGGTATAACAATATTCCCAAGAGGGGTCTTAGAATCATATATCATGTTTTGCTTATTATACCCAATAGAAGAAAACAAATTGAATGTGCATATATTGTGTCTAGCACCACTTTCAATCAAAACACCGTGAATAGGGCATTGGCCAACAAAAGCTCGAACATAAAGTGTATTAGAGACAAAATCATGAGCAATATCGAAGTCATTGATTGTAATAACTAGCCTAGGAGGTGACAAAGTAGTGATAATACCAATTAAGGAGTCCAGTGGGTGATCATAGGAAGGGGGAGGCTGAGCTCGATAAGTATGGTCTTGAATTAGATTTGGCAATTTTTTGATCAGGAAGCAGGTCATTGAAAATCTTAAGCTTAGCATTGTCATTAGTAGGCTTAGATTGCTCAAGAGGTGAGTCAAATTCAATAGCATTTGCATTGATAAGATCTTGGACAACATGATGAAACTTGATACATTGATTAGTAGAATGACCAACACATTTATGATAATCACAATGGGCATTAGTGTCAAAATGTTTACCTTGAGGCTTGCTTGTATCAACCTCTAAAATCGGAGGGAGAGAGACAAGGTTGCACTCTAACAAATTTTGAAGGACCACTTGGGGCAAAAAGTAAAATGTTTGAATTACCTCTGAGGAACAACTTATAATTGAAGCTTGGTAGGTTGAGAGACAATGTTAACATAACCTTAGCATTGATATTTTTATCATTAGGTTTTCCTTGAGACTTTAGCATTATATGTACTGTGATTCTTAGCAACAACTTGAGCTTGTTCATTGCAAGGAGCTTAGCTTGTGCATTACAAGGAGCTTAGCCTTGTGCTCTTACAATGGGTGACACAATTGATCAAATGACCAAAACTTATCAAAGATAACCAATTCTTGCAAAGGAGTAAGAAGGCTTTGACTGATAGATCTTGAAGCTCATCGTCATCTAGGATATTGTTCATTTTAGTAAACATAGTCTTCTAACGCAGAACATAGTCACTAGTGGGCTCACTGGAGCCTTGTCGCATTTTAGACATTGGAGAATAGGATATCTTATCTCCAATATTGATTGAAAATCGCGCAAAGAACTGATTAGCCACATGGTTAAACGCCCATACTGAATGAATAGGAAGGTCATAAAACCAATGTAATGCAAAGTCCTTGAGGCTCCTAGGAAAGAGCTTTGTAAGTAATACATTGTTGTAAGCATAATCTAAGCAAGTGTCATGGAAAGCATGAAGGTGCTGTTTAGGATCACTTTTGCAATTATAAATAGGAAGCTTAGGAGCGACATAACCAATAGGCAAAGGATAGGAGGCCACTTTAGGAGTAAGTGGGTTGTGAAGTAATAGAATAAAGTGCATGAAATTAAAAGAGGTGGATACATGTACTGTCCCCTTGTTCAAGTTTTTCTCTTAGAAAGAAAAAGAAAATAACAATAACAAATTAATAATTTGATTAAGTGCAAAAATAGTTATTTTACGCACTTAGGATTATTATTAATTTAAAATTTTAAATGGCTTTGAGGAAGTGAAAAGAAAGAGGTCAAAAAGTGTAAACACCAACTTAAAATAAAGAAATTAATGGAGTTAAAGGTGAATCATAACATCCCAAAAAGGAGGTCGGTCTCCCTGGTTTCCTTTTTGGTGTTTGGCGCCAACCTTAAGTATTTAAAGGGGTTGCTTGGGGTGGATGTAGTTAGTTTTGCATATGATTTGGTTTTCTTTGAAGAGTTGCGGCACACGCTTCTCTCTCTCTCTCTCTCTCATCCATTGACAACGAAAACCCTCCATGTAGGTCTATTAAGGAAGGAAACCTTCCATGGAGGTCTATTGAGTCTCAAATTAAGGACTTGAGAGCCTAATTAAGGACTTATTGCCATTCCCTTTTTGTGGCAATAAAGTTGAATGAGCTAGGGAAGGAATTGCATTCCCAATTCATTTTTCTTTTACTAATTTTTAATGTTTTCTCTAGTGTTTTCTTTATCTAGGCAAGTCGGTTGGGTTGGAAGAGTTTTAAAAACAAATTAAAAGCCTCAAAGAAGCTTTATGAGGTCGGCCCTTCTATTTTGGCTTTTGGCGCCAAAGGAGGGATATAAAAAGAGATCAAAGACTTCATTTTCATCATCAATCTTTGGCACATTTACTCTACACTTGATCTTTGGGCTGATTGCTCATTGTCATTCCACTTTTGGGTGAAAATCCAATTGTGTCTTTTTCCAAGGAAGACGAAAACCTTCCTTGTGGCCTGGTTGGAGGACGAAAACCCTCCATTTTTGGGTGAAGTGAAGATAACTTGAAGACCTCTTGCAAATTTGAACATTAGAAGATCAAATAAGACATCTACAAGGGTTTGCATGCATTGTTGAGCTCTTCCTAGTTGGAACAACTAGGGTTTGATAGCATTTGAGTTCCTTCTAGGGCACAAGTTGCAAATCTGATTTTATATTTTGATTTGGCATAATTTCTAAAGCCGGAATCTATATTTGTGGTTGTTGGGGTTTGGAAACCCTTCATTTCATAATTTCTTTGGGCTGTACTTCTGCTGCATTTAATTAATTTTCCAGCTGTGTTTTCAATCAAGTTTCATATTAGAAAGTGGCTTAAATATTTCCTAAAATACTTATCTATATTTTCGTTGGGTTATTTGAGGAGTTTCAAGTGATTTCCCTTCATTTTTGGACTGCTGTTATAAAAATTATACTGCTGATTTCCAGCTGTCATAAAAATTAGTTTGCTGGTCTAAAATATGAAATTAATAATTTTGGGGTTTGTGTGATTTCCTCTTTTTTCAGTTGAAGTCCCAAAAAGGGACATTACAGTGGTATCAGAGCTCTGATCTTCCCATCCTAGGGTTTTCATGGAAGAGGGCAACAAGGGTTTTCTATACTATCGAAGGAGAAGGAAAGGCGTACCAACCAAGAGAGGAAGATAATATGGCTAACCAAGATCCTCAGGAAGCCAAGATTGATAAGATTATTGCGGGACAAGAGCGGTTGGCGGATACCATGGATTTCGTAGCCCTATCACTTCAGAAGATTAATGAACCTAGGGTTCATAAGGGAGATGGTAGCTCATCCTGAGCTAATAACGCACGACGACCTTTGGGATCAGCCCATGGATCAGCCACAAGGCCTACTTTTCTTCCAAGGGAAGAAGCTATTCTGGATGTCGGAGCAAGGTCCTTTATGGGGCAAAGCATTGACACAAGATATGAAGAGTATATGGCTCTCCCAAACGATATATGAGAGGCAATTTCACTTGCCGAGTTCATAGGAGTGAAAAAAGGAAGAGCTAGGCATGGACCTAGGTCTCAAACACCTCAGAAGGGACTTTCAACATGTCAGGAGATGGGAAGAGGAGAAGAGCTTCCAAATTGCAATGGCGATAGCAAGAAGAAGAACTCAAAGAACAAGAACAAGGGAAGATCGATATTCAACATGAAGGTAAAGCTTCTTTGAAAATAAATGATGTTTTTGTGGTTTGCTAATGATTTCATGTGGCGGCAAGTTGGTGAAAGAAAATCAGATCTACAAGAGGTTCTTGAGACTACGTTAGGGTACGGGTACGTCTACGGGTTCGAGATGTGCATACGTCAATTTCAAAAGGAGGCCTTGGGTACCTGATACGTCATGAGGGTTTCCAGTCTGTACATATATATATATATATATAAGATATATATACATAATCATATGACATACATGGTAAGCAATCTTACTCATTTATTAGTCCATAAAACCCTCACAATATGTGTTTGCAAGGGTTTGAATCAATGTTCATAAGCATTCAATATACTTAAGACTTCAGATTGTCATTGAGGATGAAGCTGCCATACTAAAGGGATATATGAATAATCTTTTCAACAAGAATACAAACAAAACCTGATCCATCTTCTAGGAGCAATGTCCAAAGATTGGATCAAGGAAGGATAGAATATACTTAATATTTTGCATAGTTCATTGATCATGCGACTGCCATACATCTGATATAGAAGTATCAGGTCAACATGAATACGGGTACGGTTTCGGTATGCTGATATATCGTCTAGATTTTCCTTAAAATCAAGTTCCTGCATGGTACGGTACGCCAGTTTTTAGGGTATAATATTTTAATATCATATATATGCTAGGGTATTGTTTATATAAATATGATAAAGTACGCATATAAATGTATAAATGCCTTAAAGAAGCATATTGCATAGCTTGGGTTTGTCGTATTTACATACTGAGTACATCTCGCATACGTTATTGAAATGTCTGGACGTACTCAGGAACAACTCGGAAGTCATTCAGACGTAACATGAAAACATAATTTGACGTATCCGTTCCAATACGTTTGAGGAATTGAGTCTTGAGATTGTGTTGATTCATATATCCTAGCAAAACATGTTACATAATGAGTTAATAACATAATATGGGATAATACGGTTCAGAGGCATGTCAACTTCTAATAGCAGGACTCATCTTGATGTAGAACATGATCATTTTCAGTCTGCTTCAGAATTTACAGATCAAAAATGCATTTTTTTTTAGTAAGTCAATTTAAAAAGTCGTTTTTTAGGGATCGACCCTCACACTATGCACAGTGGCAAGGGTACGCTAAGGGTCATGAGAATTATTACCATACCCGTAGCATACCCTGCCACTGAAGGGTACATACCCAGTACGTACCCACATCGTACTAGTACTTGTACTAGTAGCCTGGTATCCGTCTTCTAGAGCATGGTACAAAGATGGGGTCTAGGAAAGAAGAATTGCAGACAGTCTTGCATAGTTATGGTAACGAAGAGCTTGCTGGAATTTTTAGAACAACAATCAAGAAAGAGGCAATTTAATGGTGTACATGACTCCGACAAGAACCATGAAGGCATGTCCCATGCAAATGTCAACAAAATATTGTTGAAACTGAAGGTGGAAAGTGCTTCATTTGTTGAATTTGAGGAGGAGAGAGAAGGTTGATTCCTAACTCTGAAATTCCTGAGTCACAAGATTGGGAGTATAGAGGATGTTCTCAATCACTCCTCATTCGGCATGGGAAGGTGGATATGTGGAAGGCAACTCAAGGTATGATCATATTTCATATTTATTAACTTCTTCTAAGTCACTACAATATCTCCCTTATCTTGAGCAACATGATGAAAGTAACGGGAAGATGAGTGGTAAGCAAGCTAGGGTATTATTTTTATAATCAGGATTGTATGAATCAGCTTGCTATGGTTTTTATGGGATCTCAAGTTACTCTCAAGATTGCCACTTTTGGATATATGTGAAGGTTATGGATAATTCATCCAATGAACATACAAATTCAGCCTCATGGGAGATACAAATTCAACTTGCTACAAGGTATGCAATAATTTAGTTTTCATAAATCAAGGTGAAGTAATGTGTCATGCCCTTGTTTGAGATTGGTTCTCTAAAAGAATGCCTTGCAAGAATGCCTAATGAGACACGAGATTCTATGGGAGTTTTGTGGTATAAGTCATCCTTGTAACACGATTGAGAGGAGCTTGGAAAATATGAATCATGAGTCATGAAACACGAATCATTGTGGAAGTTGTGTCAAATCTTGTGGCTGTTATGATCAACACATTCAGCTAGCTTTCACATTCTTTTTGCAGTTTTCAAGTGGATTTTTGATCACAAGGAAGGGGTGGCCTTCTCTCTAGCAACATGGACAAGGTAAGAGTAACTTTCACAAGATATTTGCTGGCCACCACGATTTTGAATCTAAGAAATGAAATGCAATGCTACAACCGTTATGAAATGTCTCTTCCCAATTTTATTTGTTGGGCTGTGGTTATCTTCTCGGGGCAGCAATGGAGGGGCAGGGTGTGGAGACATTCTTTTCAATTCAAAATTGTGGGTAAGAGGATTCACTCATTGAGATCAAGTATGGCTAATGTTCCAACCTATTTGGGATTGTTTGGGACGAAACTTTGGCCAAAGTATGGCTGTTATAATTGCATATCAGCACTCATAAATTCTGATCCGAGCTACAAATTTTGAAGAAATCAGTTTGGGGTAGCTTGGAAGCATCTTTTGGGTGCCAAGGTAATCAATATTGCCAGCTGTTGTAATTTTGTTTCATTCGTTGTCCACAAAAATTTTAACTCCTTGTCCATTCTTTTGACAACCGGAGATGGGTCTCTCACGATGAGGTTAAAAGGTTTGCAATCTACTGATCACTATTGATGTGTTTTCAGCTACTATACTTTTGATTTTGAGAAATAAAGTACATGGTTACAACAGTGTTTGGGACAACCTGGATGAATCTTCAAATACGCATCAGTTGAGAGGAGAAAATGAGATAATTGCAGGCATTGAAAGAGTGCTTGTCACCATACCCCATAAGGTGTGAAGAAGAAATGATGGAAACAACTTTGGTTTTCATTACATAAGTTTATTCCATGTCAGATTAAAGGTGTTGAACAAGAAGAGCATCGTAGTTTGTTTCTCACCCAATCACATGGGAGAGCCTATGGGGTTTCAGCTGAGGATAGTGAGTTTGTGCCACTTGTTTGGGTGCCTTGTACTTCTACGTCTATCATATTACTAAAGCTCACATGGGTTTGTCATATTTGCATCATTTTTATGCTGCTAATCACAATAATTTCAGTCACGAACAACGGTGTCCATGTGCAATTTAAGAAGGTTTCCTTGCATGATAATGATAGTAGAAAAGCTCCACTAGTGAAGACACTCCACCTAGCCATCCTTAGTACTGAATTGGATGGAATCCCAGGTGACTTACTGCTGTTATGATTTATTTTCAGCCTACATGCAAAGCTATGTTGCAAGGTGTTCATCATGTCCCAGATAGAAGAATCCATTGAAGGGAGAACATGTAGGTATGGGTGATGGTATGAGTAGACACCATGATCATTGTGGGTGGAAGTTGTTTCCCTTGATAACTATGGGATCCAGATTGTTTTGGTATGATGGTATCTAAGCACGTAAGCTTGTGTCAGTGTCAGCAAGAGCTCTTTCATTTGACAGGTACAGGATCTAGATTATTGGAGCAGCCGAGTTTGCAATTGCTTGGGGAAAAACAATTTTGGGAGGGGAGGACTGTAATGCCCCCTTTTTCGACTTGAGAGCCTAATTAAGGACATATTGCCATTCCCTTCCATGGCAATAAAGTTGAATGCGCTAGGGAAGGAATTGCATTTCCAATTTATTTTTCTTTTACTAATTTTAATGTTTTCTCTAGTGTTTTCTTTATCTAGGCAGGTCGGATGGGTGTGGAAGAGTTTTAAAAACAAATTAAAAGCCCCAAAGAAGCTTTATGAGGTCGGTCCTTCTAATTTGGATTTTGGCGCCAAAGGAAGGATATAAAAGGAGATCAATGACTTCATTTTCATCATCTATCTTGGTGCATATTTACTCTATATTTTGGTTTTTTGGGCACGATTGCTCATTGACTTTCCACTTTTGAGGACGAAAACCCTCTTGTGTGGCTTTTTCCAAGGAAGACAAAAACCTTCCTTGTGGCTTGGTTGGAGGACGGAAACCCTCCATTTGTGGGTGATTTGAAGATATTCATTGAAGACTTCTTGCAGATTTGGACATTAGGGCAGATCAAGGAAGATATCTACAAAGGCTTTGCATACATTGTTGGAGCTCTTCCCTAGAGGGAGCGACTAGGGTTTGGTAGCTATTTGGGTGCTCTTCTAGGGCACAAACTGCAAGTCTGATTTTATATTCTGATTCGGCATAATTTATAAGGCCGGAATCTATATTTTCATGATTTTGGTGATGTTTAATTATCATTTTCAACGTTGATTTGTGGTTCTTCTGCTGCTGTCCTAAATTTAATTATAGAAGTATATATTTGTTGATTTTCTCCATTTGTTGTTACCAAATTGGATCGATATTGATTTCCATGATTGAAATAATTATTTACAAGTATTTTTCGGTTGTTGTGCATGGTTGTATGGTGAATTCAAAGCACTTATACAGTTCTCCTAGGGGTTGAAGGATGATTACAGTTGTTATAAAAATCAGATTTCATTTCACTTGGGTCTGTGTGGTTTCCTTCTATTTCAGTTTCAGTCCCGAAAAAGGGACATTACGACTCATCTCAGAGACGTGCATTTCTATCTTCCCATCCTAGGATTTTCATGGAAGAGGGCAACAAGGGTTTTCTATACTATCTAAGGAGAAGGAAAGCGACCTTGGAATAATTATTTATGGCCATTTTTGTAAGTGGGTTCACTGTCGTTGCAAAATTAATTATCATACTACAACTAGGGTTCTAAAAATTTAGTTCTTGGTTGGTACTTGCTCTAAAATAATAACTATTATTTCCTACATGCTTTGGATGGTGTAAACGTGGTATTAGTGGTGAATAATTTTAATTTCTCTCTTGCTGACACAAGATTTCAGACTATTGTAGCTTGTTATAAATTTTGGTTTGCTTTGATTTGGGTTGGTGCAATTTCTCTCTTTTTCTTCGGCTTAGCCTGGAAAGGGGCATTACAGTGGTATTAGAGCATTGATCTTCCCATATTGCAGGGTCAAAATCTAACATTTGAGGCAAATCTACAATGGACACATGAGTGAAAGGGAACTTAAGAGAGAACATGGATTAGTGAACTAAATTCTTACCAAAGAAAGAAGAAGTCATTCCGGAGGTTGAAACACGACATTTAGTGGGTCACAACATTGCGGCCAAATATGAGGAGTATAGGGCTCTTCTAAAAGTGATTCATGATGCCATTTCACTTGTGAAGTTCATAGGAGTAAGCAAAGGTAAATCAAGGCTCGAGCCTAGATCTCAAGCACCACAGAAGGATATTCAACATGCCTTGGGGAAAGTGACACTCTCCACATTTGATGGTTCTAACAAGGGGATGCCTGATGCATGGATGAAGATGCTAGGGTTAAACCTAGACCAAAAGGGTATGCCAAGGAGCCAAACCTAAAGGAGTTTCCCTTGAAAGAAGAAAAAGAATCAGCAAAAGTAAAAATACATCAACACCTCAAGAGTTCAAGGAAGAAATCATGGGGCATGAAACGGAGAAAAAGAAGATCTGCGAGAGGTTTATGAGGATTGAAAAATGTTGTTCCGGTTGAGGCTTTGTTGGACGAGGAACCAACTCAGGATGGCATCTTCTATACACTAGTGTATCAACTATGGATGTGTAATGTCCCCTTTTCTATATTAAAATAATTAATAATATTATTTAAGTTGGGCGTAGTCATTTCTAATGTTTGGGCAACTTAATAATATTATTATTTTTAAAAGTAAAATTAATGATTTAACCAAGTTGGCCAAATGTAACTTTATGTTATAAGGCAACTTATGTTTTATTATTAAAAATAAAAGTGACTTTTAAATGAAGTAAGTCGCCCACCAAAATTGAAATAAAGAGGAAAGTAAAGCTATAAAAGGAGGATGAAGGGGTTCATTTGGGGCATCTATCATCTTGATTTTATGAGTTGAGCACTTGCGCTTCTACTTTCAGCTGTTGAGGACGAAAACCCTCTTAGCATCAATCACTTGAGGACAAAAACCCTCATCGTGATCAGATTTGAGGACGAAAACCTTCAATATCTTCTTGGTGGCTTCACTCGGGGGTCACATTTGAGCGTAATTTTGGATCATCACAACCAAGACATGATTTGCATCCCATTTCTAGGGTTGTCTACACCCCTAGATTTCGGATCGGCGTTTAGGGAATTAGTAGCAGATGGAATTGGTTGGATTTAGTTTGTAGTGTTTCCTTTTGGTCTCGTCTTGTCATTTGGAGCGTCTTTTGTGAGAAAATTGCTGTAATCTTGCGGGTATTTTTCTTATTTTATGGTGTGAAAATAAATAAAAATAAATTCAGACTTTGGTTGGAAAAATTATTGTTCATCATTTACTTGTACCAAGTGGGTTTCTAGATGCTTTGGGCCTTCTGGGTATTTTTTTATTGTGATTATTTGATAAACAAAGGAAGCTTTCAGATTGCTGTATTTTCTGTCTTATGGGTTTGCATAAAAATCAGATTGCTGTTATACTTTGTATAAGGGTTTCAAAGAAATTCCAAAATTTATTAGATTTGTCCCATATGGACATTACAAGGTGTCACAGATTGTTGTGGTGGAGTCTATGGAGGAGTATGAGATGAACTAGACTCGTCATTGTGTAAAGGCATCATAACACTCTCTGATACAACTTGCTGATTACAACCAAAGAATGAGTCCGTTTCTTTCACATCAACATCCCAACTAACAACTATCTTATTAGTGGAAATATCAAGCAACCTATACACTTTGGATTGATCACTATAACCAGCATAGAAATATCTTGAACTTTTAGAGTCTAACATACTCCTCTTTCAATCAGGGACCAAAGTATATGTAGTTGAGCCAAAAATATGAAAAAGGGGTTTGTTTCTGGACCAAGCTTTTTCAGGTGTGACTTCCTGCAACGCTTTGCAAGGACTATAATTTAGAATATATACTGCTGTGTTTACTACTCAACATTTGAAAGGCACACTTCGACTATGCATAATGCATTGGACCATCTCCATGATGGTCCTATTTCGTCTCTTAACCACCCCATTTTGCTATGGGGTATATGGGTTTGTCAATTGATGATGAATTCCTTCCTTATTGCAGTAACCCTTGAATTACTTGGAAGTGAATCCGCCTGCCCAGCCCCCCACCCCATTATCGGATCTTAATGTCTTGATTTGTAAATTAGCTTGGTTGTCCACCAAGGCCTCGAACTTTTTGAACGAGGCAAAACAGTCAAACTTCTATTTCAATAAGTAGACATATATCTTTCTAGAATAATCATCCACCAACAAGATAAAGTACTGTGCACCAAAAACTGTGGGAGACTTTCATGATGGCTCACAAAGATTTGCATGAACAAGATCTAGGAGTCCCTTTGCACACTAAACACCTTTTGTTGGAAAGGCTTACTCTTATACTTCCCAATCAAACATCCTGCACACATACCTTTCTTGTTTTGGATACTAGGAAAACCAAGAACCATGTGGGCTCTACTAAGTTTGGTGAGATATTGAAGGTTGAAATGTCCGAGTCTCTCATGCCACAAAATGCTGTTATTACCCTCCTCAACCAAGGCATGTAATTTAATTGTGGTAGGGTCCACCGGCCTATACAAGCTCCTTGCCCAATACCCATGGCAACAACTTTGTTTTGTTTTACATCATTATCCACCTTTTTATTAATGGAGATCTTTCCTTTGAAGTAGGCATTGTGATAATGAACCACCCTTTTGCATCCTTGCTGAAAGCAACAAATTATTTAGGTATAACAATTGAATCTTCTTTGAAGTCATGTATTTGTCCTCCGTCACATGCTTAAAGGAGTTAAAGTTAAATTTGCTAGACAACCATTTGGCTTCCGCGATGTTGGCTAGTAGCTTCCAAGCTTTTACTTTACCCTTCTTAATATTGATTATGATTTTGGAATTGCCTTCCAGTATCATATTTTTCTATCCTTTTAAAATGACAATCTTTAGCCCCTTCAACATTGCTAAAGTCTTTGGTTGATTATTGGTCTATTTACCCTCATCTATTTTATAGAAATTACATGATTGACCCTCAAAATCCCCAAAGGCACCAACACTGCCAACTCGCTTACGATTGGCGTGCCGTCAAAGTTAAATTTCCAAATCACCTTAGGGTTTTCAAGCCTATTTGAATTGGACCCATTGTTTTGGGGTAAGACATTTTTGTGCCAGCTAATCATTCCAAGATTATGCATACCTTGCCTTTGATCACACCATCTCTTCCTTTTCTTCAACCTAGCATTAACCATCTCTGATATAGCAAAATTTCAATCTTTATCCATAGTCTATGATGGAACTGTTCGTCTTTGAATATTCTAATATGCCTTTCCAACCATCAATTCCACATAATCACTAAATGTTCAAATTCCAAGATTCAATCCAACTCCTAATAGAGCTCAGGCTAGGCTAATTGTGATTTCATCTCCCAAGTATCCCAGACCTTCCAAGCATTTTGATAGTTTAAAAGAAGTTGATCACAAATCTCCTCAACTTCCAAGCAAAGTAAGCACATAAGGGCCTGTGAAATCCTCTTGTTATCAGTTTGCCATAAGTCAAAATTTTTTCTTTCTGCTAACCACATGCTTTACCATAAGAAAACATTGATTGTTGATTGTACACTTCCTTGAGGGCCTCCTTATAAGCATGATTTACTTAAACTTTTTGTAATGTCCCTTTCTAATGCTGAAACTGAAAAACAAGGAAATAACACAAACCCCAAGTGAAGTAAATTTTGATTTTTGGACCAGCAAACTGAAAATTAAATCAGTATGGAACATCAGTCTGATTTTTGGAACAGCAGTGAACAACAACTTGCAAAGAGTGAAAATTCAACCAAATATCACCATAGAAATTATCCATAACATATATGAACACTTTAAGAATATTTTGGGACACTTTTCACCATAAAATCCAATGAAATACTCAGTTGGAAATTTAATTATAAACAACAGAAGTACAGCCAAGAGAAATGAACAAAAATGGAGTCTCCAAACCCCAAATATGGCGAAATATGATAGAAACCAGCCTTATAAATTATGCCAAAACTGAATATCAAAGAATGATGAAGTTTTACTTCCTAGGAGGCACCCAAATGATCTTCTATGCAAGTCACTCCCTAGGAGAGGGGCTCCAAATAATATTAAAACCCTTGAAATCATTCCTTGATGTCCTAGATGCAAACCAACAAATGGTCTTCAATGAAAGTCTTCAACACCACCAAATTGAAGGTTTTCTGTCCTCCTTGGATGCCACACTAATGGATTGTCGCCCAATAGTGGAATGGAGTTAGAGCAATCAGCCCTAGAGACCCAATATACAGTGTATTTGCCAAAAGTGATGTGCAAATGATCCCCTAAGACTCCTCTTATACCCTTCGGTTGGCGCCAAGAGTCATAAAGTGTAGACTGACCTCTTAAGCTTGCTTTATCTTCTATTTCCATGTTGGAAACTTCCGAACCTTGCCGACCTCTTAATGAGCTTTACTTTATCTTTTAATTTCATATTGGCAACATTATAATCCCAGCCGACCTGCCTTAGGGAGTTAAACACCCAAGAAAAACATTAATAACAATAAAGAAAATAAAAACGAAACCCAAGGACTTACCTTGTGCAATTCCTTCTTGGCCACGGGAAAAGAAATGGGAAGAAGTCTTCAATTGGTGCTAGTTTGAAAAAGGGGACATTACCCTTACCTTGTCAATGTCACTAGAAGAAGAGCACCACTTCCTTGTGATCGAAATCCACTTGGTCGCTGCAAATAGAATGTGGAACCAGCTGGAAATAATAACCAAAAGATCTAAAACAGCTCACATAATGATTCAGGGTTCATGATCCACATTTTCCAAACCCACCTCATTCATGTTAGAAAGATGACTTACACTCCAAAGCTCCCATGGAATCCATGTCGTATTAAGCCTTCTTGCTATTGATTGTACACTTCCTTGAGGGCCTCCTTATAAGCCTGCTTTACTTAAACTTTTTCTGAGACATCTCCATCCCAGATCAGCTGATCCATTCTGAGATAGAAGAGGGAAACACTAAAGTTTTTTCCTTAAGAAAAACGTTTTTTGAAGGACTAGGCCATTCCAAGTGTTTTCAATGCACAAATTCCTCAACACTAGTAATATAGCCACTAAGTACATGACCCACTCTTGAATAGCATGGTCCGTAATCTCTCTGAATTGTTCGTCCGGTGAAGAGGTATAGTATCATTCCAAGCATCAAGCTAGAAGTAGTCCTTATGGTCTTGCTTTACCTGCGATTTTAATCATTATTGGATGAGGGATTTGCAGGATTTAATAAAATTTCATAAACTAGAGCCTTTGGTAATGTTATTCTAGTTGAAGATTGTCTCTTCCTTAGGGGAGTCCAAGAATTTGGCTTGTAGAATTTTTCTCCATAACCTTCCTTTCTCTTGACAAATGTGCCACAATGTTCAACTTGATTCCTAGTGCTATATTCATCATTTTTCTACATAAAAACCCAACCACCCTAGTCTTTAGAAGACTTCTACCACTTTAAATAATTTTTATCTGAATGTTGATTATGTTGCTCGGGATTTTTGTAGGTGCCTTCAACAAAGACAACATATGAGTTGGGATAGCATTGGAAAGAGGTCTGGATCAGCTGAATTCTCCTATATAAAGAATTTCATTTATCCTTCCATGATGATTATCTAGCTTGAATTTGATCAACAATGGTGCTCCAAACCTCCCATTTCATCCTTACTTCAAGCCAATGCATGCCTGAATATGAACTTGGCAAGGGTGCTACCTTAAATCCTTAATCTGAATTTGGATTGCCTGCAGTACATTCAAGAAGAAAATATTGGATTTGGTCGCATCTATCCTTTGACCAACTATAAGCTTCTATTTGTCAAGAATGACCTTTAGACATCTTGCTTCCTCCATTCCAAGCTTCCCTGCTAGCAGAGTATACTCTGCAATTGCAAAAGGGTTGTAGGGATGAAGCTAGAAGTGATCTGCACAACACCTTTCAAATTTCCATCTGATTTTGCTTTCTTGATAGCTCTACCAAATGCTTCAGCCAGAACGATGAGGTAAGGTTAGTTAGAGTCTCCTTGACGCAGCACTTCTGAAATATACAAATAGCCAACATGAACTTCCTTGACAAGAACTGAGAAAGACGGGGAAGAGATGCAACCCCAGATCCAAATTTTGCAGTCAGCAGAGAATCCAAACACGTCCAGAACTTTTTGAAGGAAGCCCCTATCGGAAAGTATACCTTTTCTCTTTCCATTTTGTAGCAAATTTAGATTTTGTCTAGGATTTTGTCTACCTGCGACAAAGCTGCCTTGTTCTTTTGAGATCAATGTTAGAAGGAATTTATAAATCTGCTTGCCTCAATTTCATTAATACTATTGCAAAGAGCTATAAGTTTAAAGGCATCAAAGTATTGAGCATCCTCCTTTTTTGGATTAAGAACAAAAAAGGTGGAGTTCCATTCTTTGAGCATAGACTTTTTTGTAGTTTCTTTTAGTGCCTAAACCACATCTTTTCCCACAATGTGGTAAAAGTTTTGGAAAAAGCTACCCTGAAAAGCATTTGGTCTCAGGTATTTGTCAGCTCCAATGCCAAAGGCATCCGATTCAACTTTCTCTGCTGATACACACTCTTTAGAATGTCATTTTCAGCATCTGTAATTAGTCTTGGGATATTCCTCCTAAGCCGCATCTTATTACAGCCTTCTTCCTGCATCAACTGTTTACAGTAGTTTATTGTTTCAGCCCTGTTTGTTTCATTTTCTGTGAAGACATCTTTTAAAGGTGTAGTGACCCTTCGTATGATGGTTGATAAATAGTAAAACTTTGTATCTTTGTCCCCTTCAACCATTCCATGCTTGATTTCTGTTTCCCGTTTCTTCATTCTCAAATCTTTATTCAGATCTGCCATAAGCACCTTTTCTCTTTCAACTGTGCTTTGATACAGACCTTTAGTTGCTATTTTCTATTACACTTTTTGGACCTTTGTCTAGACTTGGTTCTTCTTAGATTTCCAAAGCTTTCCATGTTCCATTTCCTAACCTCCTGTTAACATAATTTTATTGGGATAGAATGAATCGTTTGAAACCTTTCTCACGTCTCTTCCACCACTGCATCAAGTTTTCTTTAAAATTTGATTCTTACATCCACATGAATTCAAACTTAAACGGATTGCCCTTTGGTCTATGATCCTTATCTAGCTCTAAAGTGATTGGCCAGTGATCTTACCCAACAAAATGATAGACTTTTGACCCAAAATTTAAACCTTTTGTTGCATATTTTGGACTTATGAGAAACCTTTTCAGTCTTGTTGTGATTAACTAATCTCCTTGCCTTCTATATGTCCATGTGAAGAATCCTTCCTTTGGTTCAACATCTACCAAGGAGAGATTCATGCAAAACCATCTAAAGTCTATCATAACCTGTGGGGCAAAAATTGCTTCCCCTTTTCTCTGCTAATTTTAGGATGGCATTGAAATTCCCTCCTAATTTCCACAGAATATCACTGTGATTGTTTTGAAACGCTTTTAGATTCTGTCTGTATTCTTCCTTTTCTTCCACACCCACTGGTCCATAAACATTGTAAATTGCAAAAACCAAGTTTCCCTTTAAATTGTTTTTGCTCATATCGATAAATTTTCTAGATTAGGGTACAATCATACTTGAGAAATTTTTAGGAGTTATATAATGGTTAACCCTCTGTAGTCTATAATGGTCTAACCAAGGAGAGATTCGTGCAAAACCAAATAAAGTCTATCATACTCTGTGGACACAAATTGCTTCCCCTTTTTCTCTGCTACTTTTAGGATGCCATTGAAATTCCCTCTTAATATCCATAGAATATCATGGTGATTGTTTTGAAACTCCTTTAGATTCTGTCTGTATCCTTCCTTTCCTTCCAGACTCACCAGTCCATAAACATTGGAAATTGCAAAAACCAAGGTTCCCATTGAATCATTCATGCTCGTATTGATAAAATTGCTAGATTGGGGTACAAGCATACTTGAAAAAAGTTTAGGATTCTACACAACGGCTCACTCTCTGTAGTGCCTATGAATTCCACAAACTTCCACTCACTTTTTCTCTAGCCGGAATTTGCTGTTTGATGGAAGGTTAAACATCTGATCTTAGTTTCTTGGAGCAAAATAATATCTAGTTTCTCTTTTCCTGGAAGATTCCTCAAGAAATGATTTTTCTTCAGAGACATTTAATTTGACATTCCAGCATAGGATCTTTATGGTGCATTGGTGGAAGGCTTCTCCCTTCCATTTGAGATCAAATATGTGGTTTTCTATTGGTGCCCAGTCTCCAAATCTGCTCAAGTTTCTGGATGGATTTTGATTTTCTTAGATTCCCTTCCTCTTATTCCTACAATTCTTGCATCTAGTAAGGAATTTATTGCAGTTGTTTGGATCTTGGCTATAGTTTGTTGACTTCTTTAAGTAGGTGATTGTTCCTATTTGCTCAAAGTTCACACCCCTATTTAGAATAATATTGAGACATTTCTCTAGACTTTCCCGCTCTTCTCTACTTTCTAAAATTTCTTCTCCGAAACACTTTTTCCATTGGGTGAACTAGAACCGAATTCTATCCTCCCCGAACTTGAACCTTGTGACTTAGGAAAGAATCATTAACCCCTATGAAAGCTCAGATTTCTATCCTCTTCACTTTGGAAGATGAGGAGGAAAACGCCCTTGGCTAGAAATCTTATCTTTCGTCTTCTTCTTTTTGTCTACTTGGCTCACATCTGTTTCTTTATATTCTCTACACCAACTCATATCCCAATGAATTTACAGATTTGAGCCAACACCCAGTCAGGTGCCCTCTTTTTGGATATGCAGTGGTGGCAGAATTTGAGCTTTACTGTTCACAGGCAGGGGTAGCTATTGTAGCGGCGCGATTCCCTGCTCGTGTCTGCAGTTGGAGAATTTATGGATCCTTGGGATCACATGCATGTCAGGTGTGACAGGGGCTGTAGTGCACATTGGGGGAGGTGAATTGTGGTTTGAGTGCATGGAACCCCTTTGGTCATCGAAGAAATGGAAGGATGTTAAGAAGCCAGCACAAGCATTGAACCCTAAGCATCACTAGCTCAAAGTCATTATGGCTTTCTTTGATTAGCTGCTTTACATTGAATCCAAAATTGAATCTTCTCTTTGAGCTATTGGGTCTTCATCTACCTCTTGGACCAATATATCTCCAATTTGTATCTGCCTCTGTTGACTTTTGTTTTGCTTGGAATCTAATTTGTCAAAAGTCTTGAAAAGGATTGCGTGTTGTTCTTCCCTGTATTCCTCCTCTGCTTCTTGAGCTATCCCCAATTCTCCTTTCTGTCTTCACTGTTTCTTGATCTGTTCTTTCATTAGGTTTTCAATACTCTCTAATCCTCAATTTTGCCATTGCTGCTTCACCCGTTCATTTGTTAAATACTTGCTTCTTCATGGCTATGTACATCCATGGAAACATACACATGACAACACCTCTCGACACAGTTTTTCTTATTTGGGCATTTCTAATGATATTATTTTGGAAATTGAATTAAAGTGTCTTCCTTTATTATTTTGTACCTGGATTAATTTTTTTATATAGAATTTTAGTGGATATTTCCTTGAAATAAGCAAGAATATCATTTCATCTTCAGGACAATGTTTCCATAGTTCCCATTTTTTGTGTAAATGATGTGTGCCTATATTCAATACTCCATTGGGTTCTTTGGGTGTCTACAACAGACAGATTATTTCCATTGGTATCTGTATAGTTATATCTTGGCTGCACATGGTTCTACATGATTTTTGGTGTTGGACAAAGTTTGCAAACTCTTCTTTATAAGAGATGTTTTCATGCAGCCGTGAATCAGAAAAAAGATTGAACAGACTAAGAACTGAAAGAAATCTCTATGCATCATCATTGACGCACTGGATCATAACATTCGATGCATATCTGTAAAATCTGTTATACACAAATCTAATAAATTGTCTCTGGCTGAAACAGCTCCTGTACACTAATGACAGTGAAGTGCAAGGAAGTGATAACCATGGAAACAAAGACATCAGCTCGTAGGCTGGGTATGTGTCATCTTATTATTTATTTATGTGTCACCTATTTGGTGTTTTAGCCAATTATAAAAGCAGCTAGCTCGAGTTCTATTTCTTTTTGAAGGAGGTTCGGACTTAGCACTTACAGAATTTCCTTGAATCTTATCTTATGCAAGTTGCAATGCTAAGAATACTCCAAATTATTCAGCAGTTGCTGCAAGAAAACAAGCATGCTTCTAAGAGGGATATCTACTACACGGATCCTACGATTTTTCTTGGTTGGTATTTTCTGCTTTACGTGAGAATCTCTGTTATCCTTGAAATTTTGATAGTACTTTTTAAATTTGACAATACTTTTGTAATTTGATAATACTTTTTCAATTATTATAGTGTTTTGAAAGTGGAAGTCTATCAATTTTGGTGGCCTAAATGATCTTAAACTAGGTGGTATACGTTGAAATTCTCTCATGGTTTGTATTATCTCTATGCAAAAACACATTAATAATTGGCACATATATATTCTTGTATCCAAGGTAAAGACAATGATGTGAACCGTGAAATTGACGATAGTGAAGGAATTTGGGAATCAACATTGCTTCTCTGTGGCTTTGCAAGCTATACTGTTTTGCAAGTATAAGATATGATAATTGTACACCTGCTGGTTGTCAAGGAGTAGATGCCACATAATGTTGAAGAAGTATCTTCTTAAGCAGGTCTGTACATGGTGCTAACAGATGTTTCTGCTTTGATGTAACAGATCAGCCAATGGTGGATCGTGCAATTGATGATGTCTGTATTTATTTTCAGTGCAGCCGTCATAATCTAAATGTGGTGCGTACAAAAGGCTTTGTATTCTTTTAAATGGCATTGTTAGATTCACAGTGAAGTATTAGTAATTAAATATATAAACAAACTGGTGAATATGTAAGGATTATATGTACAATAAGAAACCAAAGTTTCCCAAATATGAGCATCACGAAGTGACAGTTACTCTGAAAAAGTATGAAAAAGGTTTCTGAGCAATTTGTGAAAGTCCTTAGATTTACCTTTTTTTGGTTCTCACCGAGAGCTACGGCGTCTATAACCCTAGGAAATGGAATCTTCCATGTGCATGAAATTCATGGATGGGTATTTTCTTCAGAGTTTTAGTTGAACACTTTATGAAGCTAAAACAAATAGCATATCGTGGCATTGCTGGAAAAGCAACCCAAATTTCTTATCTTCCAAAGCAAGAACAGTTAGCTTATGTCCATGTTAAATGCGCTATAAGTAGACTGTACAGTCTTTGTAGTAAGAAATATTATTCTGTTGCCTAGCCAAACATATGGGAATTAAGAAACCCATTTTTATTTCAAGAAATATTTTAGTGTAACTCATACATATAACATATCACAAAAGTTATTTTTTGAACTGAATTATTTATACATTGTCTTTATCTAATATTTGCATATCAAATAATTAATGATTTTTTTTCGAAATGGATAAAATATTATACTAATATGTAAGGAGTGGGTTGTATTTGTGAATTTTTGGAAGAGAAAAAAATCAGGCATTCAACATTTTCCATTAGATATTTCCAAATTACATTGAATGAGTTTCCGATGGTAACTAGTTTACAAAATGTATGGTTACAACTGCCTTTATATTCTTATGATATACATCACAATAATTATCCATAGCGACTATATCTTTAGACTTTAGCAATGCATTTAATGTACCAAGTTTGGAATATCTAGAGAAAGAACAAAAAACACATACCATTTGTATACACCTTATTTTCTCTTATTGACGTTTTCTTTTGCAGGGATCATCACCACATTAATCTCCCTGAAGATTCATCCTAAGGAGTACATTTGGGATTGGGGTGGGACAACTTGTAGCACTCAGTGAGAGATTCATTGTGGCATTCCTTCCTACTAACACCTTTATATCACCTTGACATCAACCTTAGTTGTCCTCTTAAGTTCCCATTCTCCCTTGTCGACCTTCTTCTTCCACTTTGCCAGCACTTAGCTGGCATCATCAGCTTGACCGATGCCGTCCTGTAAAACCCCCCCGTTTTGGCCCACTTCATCCTCTAGAACTAAGTTATGACTTCTAGGGTTTACGTCTAATTTATTGAAAAATACTATTGTTTCATGAAAGATATATTTGTAAATTATATTATTTGTAAGTTTGTTTGTTTAGTTTGTTTAAAGTTTAAACAAACTTATGTAGATAGGTGTTTGTAAGATTGAGTAGGGATAAAGAATAGCATGTAATTTGAAAAGTTGAAAACAACTCTTGTACATATTAAAATATATATAGTGCGTTGCTTTAACAAAGCACTAATATGGGAGTGAGTGAGAGTTTTGTGGGGAGATGGTGATTAGGTGAATCTCCTTATTTATAAGAGTGACATTCATATATATATATATATATGTCATCTCCTGATTGAATTATTATCACAGAGAAGATTATTATGTTTTAAGTTTTTGTGCACAACTCTACCAAAAACTACATTTGGTATTAGAGCAAGAATTCTTGAACCACGAAAGAGCAAGTTTCTAGTGAACAATCAAATGGAAGAATAGATCATTAATGGGCAACTCCAAAGATTGTTTAGTTGCCTGAGTTATGACTTATTTGTTAAAAACAATTCTGTTTTAGATTAGTTTTTTCATCTAACATATCAGTCATAGTGGATAAGAGTATAATTTTTGTAAAGATATATGCATTAGGTATTCATATTTGCTTTGGTGTTTATTATATTGTTCCTACAGAAGGCCGTGCCTTGATTTGCATTCTAGACTTGGATAGAAGTTAGTAGAGAGGCATAATATAAATTTGAACGTAGCTATACCCATTATATGAAAATCCTGCAATGATTGTCTTTGGGATCGAACAAACTTTGCATCGGAATCACTGTCTAAGCATTAGAGGTGTCAATGTTGTAGTCCCAAGTTTTTGTGTGGTTAACGAGGAAATAACTATTATTGTGCCTGCCGCTTGAGTTTGACATCGAGCTACAAGTACTCCATTCTCCATGAAGTATTTAGGACATCAAATTTGTTTTACATTTTACTTTGAGCTGCTTCTAATATTTCAAGCGCCATTCATTATAGTCTGAATTGGATTGAGATCTTCAACAATTCAACATCTCCACATTCCGCTGAGTTAGCAACATCCTTGTTGGAGGATGGAGGCAACAAAGGAAGGAGGTCGAATAACGACCTCTTGTCAGCCACTAGTGAAAGGGCTGCATAGTGCTTTGGTGGCATTTTCATTGTGTTCAATTTGTTTATAGTATTTGCTATCCGTTGTGCTGTTTCAGTATGTTTTTTGTTTGGTGTGATTTGCTAAATAAATCCCTTTGCTGACATTTGGGGAAAGAAGCATATTCAACAAATATGGCTATTGGGAGCAGGAGAAGATTTCGAGGTAAACTCAATATGGATTGTTGTCCATATAGTTTGTGAGCTTGATAAAAGGAATCTTGGAGAGATTCAGAATTTAAGTGTTTGGGGAAAGGAGTCCGAGAACCTCGAGAATTCGGTTTGTAACTATGCCTTTACGAGGGTAAAGAGACAACTTGATGGAGTTGTACTTGGTCTAAGCAGTGCTTTCAGGGAGCAACTTTTGCAAGATATTTTTTTTCTCTTCTCCCATGTTCACACTAGGGGGATTTAGAAATATTAGTGTTCCATGAGAGATATTATAAATTAAATGATTTATTAGTAAGTTTGTTTAGTTTATTTAAACAAATTGACGTAGATGGGTGTTTGTAAGATTGAGTAGGGATAAAGAATAGCAAGTAGTTTGAATAGTTGAAAATAACTCTCGTACATATTAAATATTTATAGTGCATTGTTTTAACAAAGCACTAATATAGGAGTGAGTGAGAGTTTTGTGGGGAGATTGTGATTAGGTGAATCTCCTTATTTATAAGAGTGACATTCATATATATATATGTAGTCTCCTGATTGAATTACTATCATAGAGAAGATTATTATGTATTAAGTTTTTGTGCACAACTCTACTAAAAGCTACATTTATAGGGTTCCTATTTGTTAATTCTCAATATATGATTGCATAATCTGCTCTGCTTGCACTCGCAAATCCACATTCGGAAGAAGAAGATGTAGGGTTCGAAAGAGCTTACATCAAGAAAGACAAGTTGAAGCATATTGGGCCATTGAAGATACCAAGAATAGGAGTTGAACTAGTAAGCTCTACCTCAGTTTTTGGAGTCCCCAACTTGAGGTTTACTTAGTTCTTGTACTTGTCCATCTTGGCTTCACCCACAACAATCTCTCACAAAGTGCTTCAAGACAAATGGGGAGATTAATGAGCTGAGAAGTCAACCCCATGCATGTACCTCTAACCCTAAGCTCTTTCTTTTGTACTTATGATGGTGATATTGTTCTATGTAGTATGTATTTGATATGATAGAGTAGCATATACTTCGTTATCTTTTTATATTTTATTAATTTTAACTCTTACTTATAGACTAGTGGTACCCCTTTATACAACCTTTAGATCAAGTAGCTCTTGCTTATTGCCTAACAACACCTTATTGCTTATAGCTCTTGCTTCAGTGTCTAACGACACCTTGGATCTAGTTAGGTTGTACACTGTATATATCCTTAGTGATTGTGAATAGATTCCCCTTATAGGCCCATTACAAACTCCTACGCACACGACCTTTGCCTGTAGCCCCAGTTTGCTTTGTAGATCAACAATTTGTGTGCGTTGGATTTAGAACGGTCTTTTAGCTTTTCGTGTTTTAGAGGATCCTTTATAGACTATTCTTGGCTTTCAAACATTTTGGTGAACCTGATCTCCCACTGCTGATTGGGTTATATTTATGTTTTTCTTTCCTAGCTTCTTAGCATTTGTCGAGCAAACCTTTGCTTGTCAAATTTCTTTTCTTTCTTATGTAATCTTGAAGGTTATTCTCTCATTCCTACTATGGAATACGTTAATGATATTCAAAGCAAATACCACAAAATGGTCCCCCTTCTTTCAAACACAACCTTTGTCCAACATGGATTACAACGGCATCTTCCAATACTAAGAAAGCCATTGTTCCTCCTACCAAGGTCAGCAAAAAATCTAAAACTATTCAACAACTTCCGCCTACCAAAGACTTGGAGCATGAAGGAGAACAAAATGACTATGTTGAGATCACTCCCGAAATGCAACAATTCCTAGTGGAAAATCCCCGATATGCTGGAGAAACTCTAGAATTAATTCTCACTCTCATGGCTTCTTCTCCTAAAACCTCTTATACCTCTAGAACAAACATGTTTGCAAGCATTGGGGCAAATCAATGTATGACTTGTCCCATCCTATCTTCATCTCCAAGTCCATCTACAACTACAACTATGACAAGTGCTACTTCTTATCCTTAAGGCAGAAATAATGGAATACTGATTTTTCCGTAAACCCTTATCAAAATACAACAATCTGGAAATTTTGGAAAAGTACCCTCATAGATGAAAATAAAAATTTCTGAAAATAACTTTTTTTCAAAGAAATCTGACTTCAACAAACCCAGATTTTCATTCCAAATCCTAAGGAAAAATACATATTTTTTTATAGGAATTGACAACTTTCTTCAAACCCTCATGGTCCAAATACAACAGCCTGATTTCTTCCTTTCTTAAATGTAAAATCAACAAAATAAAAATACCCACTTGGGCCAAAGCATTTAGTAAACTTCTTGGCACATGAATATGATGGATAAGAATTTCTACAACCAAGAACTGAATTTATTTCTATTATATTTCAGACCACAAAATAGGAAAAATATCCACATATGATTATAGCAAATTTTCTGATAAGTGATGCCCAAGATGGCATGAAGAGGCCAAATGATGCGTATGTAATACGGGATTGAAGAAATTTGCCCATGGATGATTCCCGTAACGCAGGTTTGAAACCCCAAAGGGTGTAGACATCCCTAGAAATGGCTGCAAATGTCTCCAAAAACCTTCCCAAATTCGATTCCAATTGATAGGTGGCTGCTCCACTGTAGAAAACACTGAAAACTTGATCTGCATATGATGCCCTAGTTGCCAATCTCTGAAATCACCTTGAAATTGTGCCCTAGCTTTGAAAATCTTGCCTTTAAATTTGCATTTTTGATCTCTAGCTCAAATGTGATCTCTGTGAGACCACTAAAGAGAAATTGAGGGGTTTCGTCCCCAGAATATGAATGCCAAGAGGGTTTCTGTCTTCGATAGCAGAATACACAAGAGGGTTTCTGTCCTCTAATGCAAAGGTTGGAGCAACAACTTAAACTCTTCATGAAAATTATGATAATGACCAAAGATGTTCTCCAAGTGACCCCCCCTCACTCACTTTTATAACTTTTCCTGTCACATTCCACAATGAAAGAGTCCCAAAAACAATTTTCCCCTTTTTTATTTTAATGTTTTTTTCTTAAAAAACAAAGGGGGAGGGAACCCCATCATATTAATTTGAAATCAAAGTTTACATATTCTACTATTCTAGGCTTGAAAGCTCTGAGTCCAAGTATGGCATTATACAAAAAATGATACATATTATATTTCATTAGGAAAAATCTGAATCCAGAATTTTCCTCAAATCCTCTTGAAGCTTGATTGACCATCTCTGAGTAGGCGAACCATAACAAGTAATGTTGTAATTGTCAAGAGCCCAGTTAGCTAACCCATTTGCTGCTTTGTTGCATTCTCTGGGTACATATTTGAATTGAACCTCCTGGAACTTATCTTGCAAGCTTTGAAGCTTGCCCAACTCTCTTAATATTTTCCATTTTTTGCTATGAATTTCTTGTGAATCAGATAACAAGCTAACAATTACCTTAGAATCAGATTCAATTTGGATTTTGTTGCCATCCAAATTTAAAAGCCTCTTGCATACCTTTATAACCGCTTTGATCTCAGCTAAGTTATTAGTTGTATCCAATTTCCCAACAAAGAAGAAATCTACTGATTTATCATAATATCTACCAATGCCTCCCATACTCGCCTGACCCGGATAACCCCTTGAGGCACCTTCTGTGTTCGCCTTAACTTTATGGAAAAGTCACTTTGTTTTTATAAAATAACATAAGTGCCTTCTTAAAACCCACTTTCTAATTTGTCATTACAAAATCACTTTATTATAAAGTCACTTTTTCACCCATGCACATGAGTTGTTTTTATAACTTAAATTAATTAAGTGACTTATTTTGAGAAAAGGGGACATTGCAACTACCCTTAGTAATGCACCTCCACAAACCAATAAAACAAAAAACTCAAGCACATAAAAATCCTCCAATGGATTCCACTCAAATGATCATGCAATGTAATGTCCCTTTTTGGGGGAAAAACTGAAGAATAAGGAATTAACACAAATCCCAATTATATCAAATCTGATTTTTAAATCGGAAAACTAAAAATTAAACCCAGCTCAAATCAGCGATCACATTTCTAGAACAACAATGTAAAAATGGATGAAAAACACTTGAAACTCCTCAAGTTACTTTGCCAAAATATAAATAAATATTTTAGGCATCAACCAAAACAATTTTCAATATGAAACCTTGATAGAAAACATTGTTGGAAATTAATTAAAAATCAATGAAGTACAACTCCAATAAAAATTATGAAATGAGGGTTTACAAACCCCAAACTCCACAAAAAATTATTGATTCCGGCCTTACAATTAATGAAAAATTAGAATATCAAATAAAATCTGATTTTTCGTGCCCTAGAAGGCACCCAAACACCCTCAAACCCTAGTCGCTCCAACTAGGAAGGGTTCTAAAATTCATGCAAACCCTTGTAGATGTCTTCCCTGATTTCTAGAGTTCAAATCTGCATGAAGTCTTCAAGATATTTTTGTTTCATCCAAGGATGGAGGGTTTTCGTCCTCCAACCAGCCATAAGAAGGGTTTTCGTCCTTCTTGGAGAGAGCCACACACTTGGATTTTCGCCCAAGAGTGGAAAGACAATGAGCAAACAACCCAAAGGTCCAATTAGATAAAATTCCCAAAGGTAGATGTCTCCAAATGAAGTCCTTAATCTCCTTTTATATCCTCATCTTGTCAAAATATCCATAGAAGAACAATCAAAGAGAAACAAGGATAAAAATGCCAAAACAAACATATAATTATGCCAAAAAATGAAGATAAACCAAAAGGCGAGAGAACAAAATAACTCCAATTCAAAGCACAAATCACATGCATAAGACAATTAGGAGTACAAAATATGATTGATACAAAACAAAATCATGCTCATTCAAATGCAAAAGAAAGGAAGTTTGACCTTATATGAAAATAGTTTTACCTTTCCCAAAAGAAGATTTATCTAAAGAAGGCATACCATTATCATTAAACGCACCAAATATTTAAGGATCCAAATTTGTTTAACCCTTGAGTAAGTGTATTTAGTTGTTTTCCAACAATGAGAAGGGTCACGATTTGTTCTTCCACAAGATTTACAAGGATGTAATTTTCAACATTTAACAATAGTATGCCCATTTTCACGACAATGTTTAGAAGTCTTTGCAGTTTAACCAAAGTATTAATAAAATGAGCCTTATATTGATTCGTAGGCCCTAAAGCATTATGGTGCAATGCATTTAGATGAGGAGGACAATACAATTTCTTATTAAGGTCAACTTCATTAAAACCGAGCCCTTTAAAGTTGGAAGTAGGTTTAAAACAATGAAGATCAATAATACTATTTTCATTCTTACCAAGGCCACCTCCATTGTAACTCATTGATATTGTAATTTTTAAACCAGGGTTGGTAATTTTTTTTTGTAAAGATAAAAAACTACTAGTTGAAGGAAAAGCAAATTCAATGTAGTATCAATATTAGAGAAATGGTGTTTTTCAAGAGATGCAAGTTGAGCATTAAGAGTGTCAACTAGATTTTGTATTTTACTCAATTGTTCATCATGTGTGTTTTGTAATAATGAATAGTCCTATTTTGACATTCAAGTTGACATTTGAGAGCAACAATTTGATTATCTTTTCTAGTAAGTTGTTGTGTAATATAGTTAAGCAACTCATTGTTTTGTTCTCTTAACCATTACATATTAATAACCTTACCAAAAAATGGATTTAATAAACAATTAATCTAAAAGTCAACTCAAAAAACATTTGATCAATTTTATTAAATCAGCTCCAGAAGATAATTTAGCTCTAAGCTTAACCAGGATGTGCTCATGAACTTGGGAAAAAAATTCGATAGACTTGACAAAAATACTTTTAAAAACTTAGTTATAAGAAAGTACCTCTTGAAACAAATTCATTTGAAATCCCACACATAAAATAGCTGTTACAAGAAAAGGTTGAATTGTTTTTAAACATACAAAATAACTTGAATAAAATTTTCTATGTGGATGAATATTTTAAAAAATGAATGAAGAGCAACAAAAAATAATCAAATTAAATCAAGTTTGATATTTATAATGGCCAAAAAATAAAGCCAATTCAAAAGCCAATGAACAAAACAACTATAGCAATAGGTTAATCTTTATTTGCAAAAAATAATTTAATTATAATAGCTCACATAAAAAGATTAATCGAAGTAACCATGAAATAAGCATTTGAAATCAAATTTTATGATAATTTTTTGTTTAGGCTCAAATGATCATCATTTTGACCATTTTAAGCCCGCGTCCGGGGACCATCAAATTTAATGCATTAGAAATTTCTGTATCATCACAAACAGAGAGCAAAGCTAGAAAAAACAATGATTTCTTTGTAAAATCTTATAGCTTTACAATACCTTTATTTTAAAAAATGAAATGCAAGGAATGTAAAATAATACCACTAAACTAACAAAAAAGTTAGTCAAATAAGATTTAAGAAAAATGTAATAAAATTGCTTGAAAGAAAAAATTGCAATCTGTAAGTGAAAAATTGTATTTTCTTCCCTACAACCTGCAAAAAAATACCATGCAAATAAAATACAATCTAAAACAAAATAAGAACATTTAGTAAAAGTGCTTATAGACAAAATAAAGTTTGCAAGGGTGTTAGTCCTTTGAAAAAAAAGTGTGAAAAATGGGGGCTCCAAATGCAAGATTTCTTTTGCTCCTCCATCAAAGCACCTGCATATTTAACTGCCAAGTTTAGTATTATGACTCTAATACCATAAAGCAATACAATGAATTATTTATTTGTAAAATTTTATAGCTTTGCAATACCTTTCTTATAAAAAATGAAATGCAAGGAAGGTAATAATAGTAACTCTAAACTAACAAAAATGCTAGTTAAATATGATCTAAGAAAATGTAATAAAATTGGTTAAAAGCAAATATTTCAATCTTTAAACGAAAAAAATCGTATGTCCTTCTCTACAACTTGCAAACAAATATCATGCAAGAAAAATACAATCCAAAACAAAATAATGCCATTTAGTAAAAGTTCTCAAAGACAAGTCCTTTGACAAGTTTTCCGTTGCTGCCTCCCATTGTTCCAAACACAAGATGCTGGGATGGTCAGTAATACATCAGGGTCTACCAGCCAAAGTACGATTGAGCAAGGTTGGTTTAGCAGATGCATTATGCACTTAATTGGGAACAAAGAAACAATTGATCATATCTTTTGGTAATGCCCAACAGCAAAAGGTTTTTGGGGATGGCTGCAAGCTGAACTCAATTTCTTTTTTCTTGCTTTTCTCTTCAAAAGGGCCTCTTTTAGGAGATTCTTAGATGGTTAAGGATAACTGCAAGGGTTTATGGCATACAACTAGTTTGGCAGAAATCAGCTTCCTTTAGAGGACAAGATGCCAAGCCGTCTTTCAGGAGGATACCTTCCCCCCTGAGTATGGGGAAGTTGAAACTCTTCAGACAAGAGTTGGCTTTGATTGTACAAGCCAAGTTTGAGTGGTTTCGTAGAGATGTGCTCTTTTCCCCTGGGGTGCAGGCCCAGGTGCTTTCTTTCCTTGCCTATGTAGGGAGAGACTCCTCTTGTTAGCATTATGCTTAGCTGATATAACTTTTTGTTCCTTGAAGTAAAAATAAGATGCATTTTATCAAAGAAAAGAAAAAAGTGCATAAAGACAAGAAGTTTGCAAGGGTGCTAGCTCTTGCAAAAAAGTGTCAAAAATGATGGCTCCAAATGTAAGCTTTCTCTCACTTCTCCACCAAAGCACCTACACACTAGCTACAAGGTTCGGTAGTACAACTCTAATATTATGAAAAAAATAATTCCATGATTAACTACTAAAGCAATGAATTATATGTGAAAATATATAGTATAATTGATATTCACGACAAAGCTACACTATGAAAGAGTTGAGACACAAGATTTGTCAATTGGGAAACTAGTACTTTGGAATAAAACTCCATGTGTTATCGAAAGATGGCCCATAGCAATTAAAGAATAACACAATATTCATAAATCTTCCTCTACGAGAAGATAATTAAATTTGTATAAGCACAAGGAGAAGCTGCAAGCCGTAATTTACATTACAAAGAGAGCCTAATAAATAGGCAAAGAGATCCAACAACCTAACAACGAGGAAGCTAAATAAGACTAAAGACAAATCTAAGTGAAACCTCCTGATTACAAGCCAAGGTTGGCTCAAACAAACTAACAACATAACCTATGTAACATGTTATCATTACGTTATTACATTCATAATTCTAAAACTATTCTAACACCCTTGCTTTATGACTAAACCGGAAATAACTCCAAGCTTATCTCAGGATTTTACAAATTTGTCTTTATGCAAAGGTTTAGTCATTATATCAGCTGGTTGTTCAGAGGTAGGACCAATAATAAAGACATATCTTCATTATTAACCAATTGTTGGATGAATCTCAATGTGCTTAGTCCTGGCATGAAAAACTGGATTCTTCACCAACTTTAGCAGGAATTTGGTTGTCGCAGAAGATTGCAGTCATGATTGTTTGATGATTCAAGGATGTAATTTTTCACATCACTAATGGTTGGGCATATTTTGTATCCTACATCTTACTTTTCAAACTTGCACTGTACCTTTAATTTCTTTACTTAGCTTCAATTGAAGAGCTGTGCCGCTATACTTTGAAGCTTAGTCTACACATGAAGTTGTTCCTGAACCAAGAGAGAACATGTAATCTATTGTAGATTTTCTAAAATCAATCTGATTTTGGCTCATTTGTAAACATTAATATTAGACTGGAAGCTCAAAATCAATAGTTTGTTCCCATCATAGAATGCCGACTTCAAGAGTTCCTTTGACATATCTAAGAACTCGTTTTGTAGCTTGGCAATGTTCTTCATGTGGTTTAGACATGAAATGAGAAAGATAACTCACTACAAAACACAAATTCACGGTCTAGTAGTAGTAAGATAAATCAGGACTACCTACTAATTTTGATACATTATTTCATTAACAGTGGTGAATTAGTGTTAGTTGACCCAGTTTTGTCCCAACCTCCATAGGTGTAGCTTGTTGGATTACAATCATACATTCTGAATTTGTTCTAACAAGGATTTGACCACATATTTTGTTTGGGATACAAAAAAGTGTAGTAACCAAAATTGTAGCACTTTAAAACTTTACACCTAGACAATATTGAAGTACTCCTAGATCAAGTCATTTCAAGCATAGAAACAGATGTGCAGCTTTCACCTGTTTAATTAAGTCATTATTGCTTAGCCGGTTGATGGCAAGATCATCAACATAGACAACTAAAACCACTATGTCATCACCAATCAAGTTTTAACATAGAGAGTAGATTTTGCATCACATCATTTCTCTAGGCAAGATATTTATCAATTTTGAAATGCCTAGGCTCGAGGAGCCTGCTTAAGTCCATACAAGGACTTCACTTGACCTGCAAACCAGATGCTCTTTTCGAGGAATATGAAATCCCTATGGCATTGTACCATGTATACTTCCTGCTCTAAGCCTCCATTCAGGAAAGCACTCTTGACATCCATTTGATATACCTGCCAACCAAACTGAGCATTTGATAGCAATAACCATTCTGAATGTTACCATTTTTGTTGTAGGAGGGTATGTTTCCTCATAATCTACTCTTTCTTCCTGTGCATATCCTTTAGCAACAAGGCAAGCTTTATACTTATCTAGAGAACCATTTGACTTACATTTTACTTTGTAAATCCATTTACAAACAATGACTTTCTTACCTGGGGGGGTAAATCTGACAAGACCCAAGTTCCATTCTTTATTAGAGCATCATACTCCACCTTCATGGAAGATTCCCATTCTGCTTTCCTTTAGCTTCTGCATAAGTATTGGGCTCAAAGATTTGTGACACAACTGAATTGAAAGAAAAGTTTACTTGTTCAAGATTTGTACTGCTTGTTTCCCAGATCTGGTGGATCTACCTTCCAATGATTTTGGAAGCTCATCTTGCCAGAACATCCTGTAGTGTGCTATAGTACCACTTTGTCTTTTTATGTTGATTAGTCGAACACTAGTTTGTTTTACTAGGTCCTTCTATGGAGCTAGACTTTTTTGGTGTTTGCCTTTTTAAGTCCTGTTGCATTTTAGGACTAGCACTTGATTCATAATCATAAGTAAGAATCCAAATATTACTAGTATCCGTAGGTGTACCATCTTTTGAGAAATATGGAACTTTCTCATCTATTTTCACGTCTCTACTTATCACAACCTTATTTGTAGAGATATCTAGTAATCTATATGCTTTGGATAGCTCACTATATCCCACAAACATGTATTTTTTACTTTTAGCTTCCAAACCTCGTTTTTTTTTCTTTAGGAATTAATGCTAAAGCAATACAACCAAAAATGCGGAAATCACTTACATCGGGCTTTCTACCTACCATGCTTCTTCAGGAGTGATGTCTTGCACAACTTTACATGGACTTCTATTCAAGATGTATAGTGCAGTATTTACAACTTCTGCCCAATACCGAAAAGGTACATTTCTGCTTTGTACCATATAACGTGCCATCTCCATAACAATCCTATTTCTCCTTTCCATTACTCCATTTTGCTGCGGAGTGTAAATAAGTGGGATATTGCATATGTATACCTTTTTGTGTGCAGTAATCATTGAATTGTTTGGAAACAAATTCTTCTCCATTGTCTAGAGTGTTCGGAGTGCTATGACTCTTCTACATGTTTTATTCATAACCAATGCTTTCCATGAAACAAAGTTAGAAAAACAATTTCATTAAAAAAAAAAAATAATCCACCCACATTTTCAGCTAGAACAATCATCAACAATCAACAGGAAATATAGTGCACCAAATACTGTGCTAGTTTTCATGATATGGACCAAGTCTGACATTTTTCTATTCTCCATTTACTATAGGAAAGGGTTGCTTAATCTGCTTACCCAAATGACATCTTGCATATACATCTTGATTTTCTTGAATAGATGGAAGTCCATTCACCATGTGATTTTTGCTCAAGACATTAAAATACTGATAATTAAGATGACCATATTGTTTATGCCATAGAGTACTAGTTTCTCAATTGTTGCTAAAGCATATTATTCTATTGTTTGTGGATTTACAAGTTTGTATAGGACCCTTTCCCTTATACCAATAACAACTATATCATCATTGAGTGTAGCTACCTTACATTTGTTTCCTTCAAACTTAACTACCAATTGCTTGTTTTTGGTGATTTCACTGTTAGATAAAAGATTCTTGTTCATATCAGGTACATATCTAACATTACAAAATGTATATTCGTACTGATTGTGCAATGTAATTTGCACATCCCCAAATCCCTTAATATCATGTGTCCATCCATCACCCAAGGAAACAATTTCATAACTACTAACATCCTTAATGTAATCTACATACCAATTTTTATGACATGTATAATCCCAAGATGCTTTTGAGTCGAAATACCTTGTGTGTGACTCATTGGATTGATCACATGATGTTGTAAATGCAAATTCAGTAGATGCCTCTCCTTTTGCTTCTTTTGTAACATTAACATTTAGCTAATTAACCATATCTTTTTGTATATTTCATACAATCCTAGGTCTTAAAATGCTATACTTTCTTGCAATAAAAACATGTCCATTTCTTTTCTTAGAATCACTTACAATACTTTTGGAGGTTACCTTTGTGGAATTGTTTGTATTCCACTATTTTGCCTTTCCCTTTGACCATGCCATGAATTGCACTCTCCGCAGCCATTGATGTCAAGGAAGCTGCATGAATTTTCCTTCTCTCTTTCTGCATGAGAAGTGTAGACAACTTCTCAAAATCAATCTCTCGTGTCTCCGCAATCATATGCAATGACTGCAACAAATGAGTCAAATGATGTTGGCAGGTTCTTTAGTACCAAAGCAATCAAATCTTGCTCATCTACAAGCTTTTCCATTACTTTTAACTGATCACAAATGTCCTTCAACTGCAACAAGAATTCAGAGATCGAACCAACCCTCTTGCATTTTAGCAGAAGATAACAAATTTTTCAAGTACAATACCCTACCGGCTTCTGAACCCTGGTACTTGAATGTTAGACTTTTCTACAAATCTGAAGCACTAGTTGCATTTCTAACTTCTGGAATCGAATTATCAGCCACTGAAAGTTTTAGCAACATCAATGCTTCTCTACAATGTTTATCATAGTCTATTAGGTTCATCAACAAAAAGTCTTGTTTCTTTTCCAAGTACAATCTGATCAAATCCTTTCCAAGTACAATCTGATCAAATATTTCGATACTCACAAATGGTAAGTATCTCGCGACTCTACAAACTAAAGATTTTACTTGTCAATTTTTGTGAATCTGGCAACAAAAGTGTTGTAGAATTAGCCATTTTGACCTAGTTTTTCATGAAAACAATTAAATTGGAAAAACTATAAATGGCTTTTACAAAAAATATCTTTTGCTCACTGATTCTACTCTAAAACTAGATAAATACTACCAATTTTCAGCAAATAATTCCTTGATAGTTTGCGAGAAATTTAATTTTCCTGTCTTTTGCAAAATAGCCTAAAAATGATGGAAAAATTAAAATCTTGAGTTTTACCATTTTTCAAAACCTGCAAGGCCACCTTAAATCTTTTTAATATTCGAAAATTCATATTGCTAATAATCAGCCAGCTAACTCCAATGATCTTGTGTTTAAAAATACCTATGAAAGGGATTGGGAGGGAAAAGTTGAATTTGAATCTCAGTTTTGGACTAAAATGGAATGCGGAGGATACATGTGACCTTGAATATGAAAGACAGGGGGATTATTTGATACAAAGACAAGTCATGCAAAGCTGTAAAACCACAAACTTTGGCTAAATAGATTTAGATTTTAAATCAACCAATAGAAAATTGCTATGCAAACCAACTTTCATGTAGGGAAATGGTGTCCTCCTTCACCCACAAACACTCTTTTTGTAATGTAACTTTATGGGCTCTAACTGAAACAAAGGGAAATCACACAAACCCCAATATATAGTAAATTGAAAATTATGACAAGGTACAACAATCAGATTTTTATAACAAGAAGGAAAATGCAATATCTCTTCAAAAATGCATCATTCACACCATCCAAAGCATGCAGGGCAACTTAGAAATATTTTAGAAAAAATATAAACCAAGACATAAGCGTTCGAACCCCAACTGGAATTTATTTAATTTAATATAATACAGCAGTGTAAACCCTTACGGAGATGGCTGGAAATGACGGATTCCACGCCCCAAAATGGAGTCCAAATGTAGATTTCAGCTGCTACAAGTATGAGAAACACAATGATGGCTGAGTTTGATGCTACCGTGCTCGAGAAGACCCCTAATGCCACCTTAGGGAAAGTCCCCACCCTAGGAGAGGGCTGAAAATGCCTTCAAATATGAAAATGACTCTTTATGAGATCACCTTGTTACAAGCTTGAGGGGTTTCGTCCTCAAACCAACTCACCATTGAGAGGTTTCGTTTTCAATAGGTTCTCCAAGAGGGTTTTTGTCCTCAATGGATGAGAGAGAAAGCGAACAAGCTCACGACTCCAAGAGAAATAATTCCAAAAGTATGCATAACCTCTTCCAAGCCAAGCGTCCCCTTCTTATAGCTTGATGTGGTGCCAAAACCAATTAAAGTCTTCTTAAGAAAACCGACCTCCTTGGTGGAATTAATAATTCCTTTTTCCTTCTATTCTTCCATTGGTTTTTCATCTTTCCTAGCTGACCTGACTATACATAGAAACAAATAAAAAACAATGCAATGCTCTTGAAAAACATGATAATTACTCTCCTTGTTCATTTCCTTCTTGCCCACGGAAAGTGGAATGGTCTCAAAGTCTTCCAAAGAGACTAGTGCCGAAAAGGGGACAATACAATCCTCCCCTCCCAAAATTGCTTGCCCACAAGCAAATGTAAGCTCCCATGCCCAAATACCATCATGCCAAAGTGAAGAAATATGCCGTAATGCTCCAATAATCTAGATTTTTTACCCTATCAAATGAAAGTGCTCTTGTAAAAACAAGCTCATATATTTGTTGTCCCAATTATTGTGCTAATGTTCCTTCAACACGTCTTGAACGGGACCTTGTTAACATACACCAAACACTTGCAATCCAAAATAATGGTTAATCTGTCGCTAAATCACGCTCTGCTACCAAAGAGATCCATAATCGTATGCAATTTTAAATTATGAAAAATACTGCAAAATTGCACATAAAAATGATTCAAAATGGATGTTTAAATTTTGCACTTTTATGCGTTAATAAATGATTGTGCAAAACCAGATTTAAAAGATAAAATAGAACTCCAAGAACTTGCAAGTTGTTAACGGAGTTCAGCAATTTGCCTACGTCTTCGGGTCCTTTAAATAGATTGATCTATTTAAAATAATTGCAAACAAATACCTTACAATGAGGTTTTACAATTTAAAAATCTCCACAATCTATTTAGGAGTCTCCTCTTTGCAAATAAACTTCAAACAAATCCTCCAAAATGGATTTCCAATGCCAAAAATCTTCCTCTAAGCCTCCATCTACCACAGTCGAGGAACCACCATCCCTTATATAACACATGGCGGCTAATAGGTTGTTTACAACATAATGGCGGCTTGGCTGGGCGCTTATCCTTTTACCCCAGAGATCACGGTTCAAACCTCCTTGAAGCGCTCCATACATAGGCACATTTGCTATATTTGAAGTCTTTATCCTACATTGGGCGTGTGGGGATAGAGTTGGTGACTTATAAATTTATGCGTTGCATATTGAAATTGGCTTTAGAGCCGCTTTTGTTGGAATGTGCAAGGCACGTGGATTGGGTGCATGGATTGCTGTGTGGGCCTTGTGGCCATTGCGAGTTGAGTTGTGTGCACGGTGAGTTGGCATGTGAATGTGGTGAGTTGGCAGACTTAAGTGCTGGTTATGTGGTGGCAAATAATTAAATATTGGCATAGTTTAAATTTGTGGAAATTTAATCCCACTTGCACAACTGGATGGAGAATTTAGAATATAAATTGAAAGAGTGTCGAACCTGGCTGAGGGCCCCCGACCAGTAAATAGCGGGGTCCATATGTCTGAACACGAGTGTCAAAGATTAAAGGAGAAAACCAAAACCTTATTTTGCACCATTCTGCCATTTGTCGCAAGTTGATTAGTCCACTTGGCGAACTTGCATGGGTCCACATCTCCTCAGACCTGCGTGTTTTATTTTTTTACCAGTTGGGCCAAAATTTCAGCATGCGATATCTTTCACATACGACCTCCGTTTTCCACGCTCTGCATACCTTCAAAAAGCTCTCAATGTGCTCTATGCAATAAAATTATATGCAAACGAATTTGAATAATAGATCAATGTTTCTCAACAGAGATCCTCGTGGATCAATTCCAAGTGCAAGAGATGGGGAACTTAATAGAGACATTTACCTTGATCCTCAAAAGATCATCCGAAATCCCCATGCTAAAATTTCAGCATGCGATATCTTTCACATACGACCTCTGTTTTCCACGTTCCGTATATCGTCGGAAATCTCTCGATGTGCTCTATGCAATTAAATTATTTGCAACTGAATTTGAATAATAGATTGACGTTTCTCAGCAGAGATCCTCCTGGATCAATTCCAAGTGCAAGAGATAGGGAACTTAAAAGAGACATTTACTTTGATCCTCAAAAGATAATCTGAAATCCCCATGCCAAAACAATCTCGGATTTGATTGGAATAAGCTATATTTTCACAATTGTAAGTTGTGTTCTTGATCTTGACACCCTTCATAGGATGCTTTCCATGATGACCAATATATTGAAAGGATCTAGTGTGATGTGAATCTATACTATTACCATTTCTTACATATCTTGAGTTGCACTCATAGGAATGATTGGAATACTTACATTTTTCTTCCTTAATGGAGTTAGGTAGGTGATCTCACTTTTTTGCGAATTCCTATTTCATTCCCTTTTAAGATTTAAGTGTGTTACTAACTAATATACATAAAAATGATGAAATAATGCAACAAGTGGATATTCTAATTTAATTAACTTGCAACATTAATTGCACAAATCAAAATAACGCTTTTCAAAGTGACTATACAACTATTAAAAACACAAAGAAGAATTGCACTTAGCTGATTCTGTGTGGATTTGGGAGTTTGAGTGATCTAAATGTAGGAACATGTTGATTTGGGACTGGAAGTGCTTCGTTACAGAAATTGGCCCCTGAAACTCATTGGTCAAAACTGTACAACTAGGTACAAAGTGTTAGTACGGTCTTGACCCTTCTGTACGGTCTTGGACTTGCTTGGAATCTGGGTTTGCAACTTCCTGAGTGCTCTTCCTACTTGGAAATGAGTGTTGCCATGTGTTTTGTAGTGAAAGGAGTTCCTCTAAAACAAAGTTAGGTGGGTTTGGGCACCCCTGTGCACCACTGACGTCGCTACTACTCCAAAGAGGGCTAAAACCGCACGTCGTTTTCCTCGCATGTGATATCTACCGTAGTGCAATCAAAACTTGACAACCGCACTTTGACAATGCTTTGCTCGAGTTTCACACTTGCTCAAATACTTGGGAAGGGTCACTTTGTTTGCTTGTAAAGTGAATTTGGAGACTCCTAAACTTGGAAGGAGACTTCAGACCTGTAGAGAGTGCTGCCCTAATGGATGTGCACGAGTTATTTCGCAGTTTTGGGAGCTTTGAGTCCTTTTTGTGCTTGTTTTTACATGAGGAGTTCTTAAAGCGCCAAGTTCGCAAATGAGGTATGATGTACTTGCTTATATATGCTTTCGAAGGCTAAAATGTCATGAAAAGTTGACCAAGGGGGATTATTAGAAGGCGATGGAATTGAAAGCTTGAGTGCAAAATGTGTTGGTCCAAAACTGTACTATCGGGTGGGTTTATAGAATTGTACAAACTGGCCGAAAATGGTGGTTTCGACCGAGAGGGAAAAAACATGTTTTGACTTCATGGGTCGGAGGATGGATGTTTCTAGAGGTGTTTTATGTTGTTAAACTTCAAAAACTAACGATAGAAAGGTGTGCAAAGATAAGCAAGTAATTGAAGAGCAATCAGGGTGTGCTAAGCAAGAGTGAGGAGAGTGCTTTTGTACATTCAAGTGTGCAATGTCAAGATCAACAATGTCAAATGATAGATTGCCAAATTTGAGTGTCTACAGTAGGATAACCTTTTCCAATTCTTGATGGAAAAAAGAATCAATCATTTCAACGTGCAAGACCAAGTCTGTTTACTGTAGCATCTTCTTTTGAGGTTCCCTTGTATGATGTAGAACTTTATCTTGTTGCTGACCTAACCCTAACTCTTCATGATGAATCTCTTCCTCTTGTATGGTGGATTTCTCTATGGGCTGTTCCTTCTCACTTCTTGCAACTTTGATTGTTCTTCTTGCTCCAACATTACTGTTTGGAGATTGTGTTCTTCTTCCTTCCTCAAGACATGTTGCAAGTCTCCTTGTGTAGCTCGTGGTTTAGGTCTTGGTCCAATTCCAACTCTATCTTTCTTCAATGCCATGAAGTTAGTGAGTGGTAGCTCTTTCCAGATCTCAACTGGAAGGGCTCTATATTCAGCATAGTTGGCAATAATGTCATCCGCTATGGAGGGCTGAGTTTCCCTCACTGGAATGATTTCTTCCTTTGGATGGAAAGTAGGACAGAATGACTTAGATGAAGAATCACTCATGGTTCTTGGTGGCTATATTTTATTGTTTGCCTTTGAAGAGATTCCTTCAACATTTGGATGTTGCATGGTATTGATCAGTTGTGCTATCACATTAGCCAATCTCTCTTGCCCTTGGGCAAAACATGAAACCTAGCATCTTCAAAAATTATGTCTGCCATTTTATCTTTTTGCACAAATACCCTTTAGGCTGGGAGAATCTTTGCTTTGATACCACTGTAATGTCCCTTTCCGGGATCTAAATGAAACAAAAGGGAAATTGCACAAACCCCAATAGATAGTAAACTGAAAATTATGACAACCAATTGAAACTTTATGATAGTAAGGTACAACAGTCTGATTTTTATTACTGCAGCAAGTAAAATGCAATATCTCTTCAAAAATGCATCATTCACACATCCAAAGCATGTAGGGCAACTTAGAAATATTTTATAACAAGTATAAACCAAAAAATAAGCCTTCAAACCCCAGCTAAAATTTATTTAATTAAATATAACAACAATGTAAACCCTTACAAAGATGGCAAGAAACGAAGGATTTCAAGCCCCAAAATGGAGTCCAAATGTAGATTCCAGCTGCTAAAAATATTAGAAACATTGATGGCTGAGTTTGATGTTGCCATGCCCTAGAAGACCCCCAATGCCATCTTAGGGCAGGTCGCCACCCTAGGAAAGGGCTGGAAATGCCTTCAAATCTGAAAATAACTCTTTATGAGACCACCTTGTTGCAAACTTGAGGGGTTTCGTCTTCAAACCAGTTCACTATTGAGAGGTTTAGTTCTCAATAGGTTCTCCAAGAGGATTTTCGTCCTCAATGGATGAGAGAGAAAACAAACAAGCTCCCAACTCCAAGAGAAATAATTCCAAAAGTATGCATAACCTCTTCCAAGCCAAGCGACCCCTTCTTCTAGCTTGATGTGGCACCAAAACCAATTAAAGTCTTCTCAAGAAGACCGACATCCTTGGGTGAATTAATAGTTCCGTTTTCCTTTTATTCTTCAATTGGCTTTTCATCTTTCCCGGCTGACTTGACTGTACATAGAAAACTACTAAAAAAAATGCAATGCTCATGAAAACAATTGAAAAACATGAAAATCACTCCCTTTGTTCAATTCCTTCTTGCCCACGAGAAGTAGAATGGGCTTAGAGTCTTCCAAAAGGACTACTGCTGAGAAGGTGACATTACACTTTCTCCTTGAATGCTGTTCTCTATTTTGCTCTTTTAGATCAAATGAAAGATGAGAAGCAAATCAAATTAGAATTTACCAGATCAGAATTTCACTCTTCTTCTTGCCACACCACTCTCCTTCCTACGCTACACTTTTGCTGTATTCTTCATGCTACTTCCAATTGAAGACCTTAACCCATTTTCTCCCCGTGGGTTTAAGGAGAAAGCAAGGGGAAGATCTGAGCTTCGTAGTTGCATCATTATTTTGATAGTCATTTCATTTATATATTTATGTATTCCTATTGGGCGATTAGCGCTCCAATAGATGGCTATGTAATTAGGAAATAAATAAGTATTTGTGGCATGTAGGCTCAATACTTAATGAACTTTTAAAAGATCCTCCCTTAAGGGGCCGGCCTTTCTGGATCGCATTGTAATAAGCACCCCTTATGTCTATATAAGGAGGTCGCTTAGTCATTTGTAAGGATGCTTTTTTGTGAATCTATCCTATTGGTGAATGCTGCTTGTTGAAGCCCTTTCTCCATCTCATTCAAGGACGAAAACCCTTGAATCGAGTACCTCCCAAGGACAAAAATCATTGAATCGAGTACCTGCTAAGGACGAAAACCCTTGAGGAGAGGGTAGTGTGGACAAAAACCCACATTATCTCATTTGTGTTGATCTCATTGTTGGTTATAACATATTTCTGCCCTAAGCCACTTGCTTAGAGGTATGTTCTCAAGGATATTGTGAAAGATCCCAAACCCGTTTTTGTCTGAATATATATATATATATATATTTATATAATGCTCTGGCTTAGATCTGAACTGATAATATCAAAGGAATTCATGAAACATCACACTGAAACTGCATAGATAAATTAAATACAACAAACCCCGCAAACCGGGCGAATGCAAAATAAGCGCCTAGGGTTTAACTAACAGATTTCTTTATAAATATTTCAGCTGTATATTTAATAATGATTTCTGAAGCTAAATATTACAACAATACAAATATAAATCTGCAGAAAGATTTAATAACAAAGATTGTCCAAAAACCCACAGTAAAATGAATCAAAACCCTAGCCGATTTGATATATTTGCTGCTGGGAATTACAATAAATATCTATCATGAAAAATACCTCTGACACAATAATAAATAATTGTAGAAGAAGCCGCCCCCACTTAGATAGATGTGCAAATGCCCACTGCTGCAATTTATTCTTTTCTCTGAAACTGTTGGAATGCTGAATAACTGGTGTAAACAATGAAGATTCCTTGATGGAAGCTTCTCTCACTGCTCCTGGGGTTTCCGTTCGCAAGAGGAATAATCCAGAGGGTTTCCGTCCTTAGATTCTGTCTGCAAAAGCTCTGTGCTAACTGCTGTGTGAAAATAATAATATTCTGAATGCCTTTCCCAAGTCGCATTTTTCCCCATATAGCCAAAAACCCTTCCAAAGACCCAAGTCACACTTTTTGGCTAACACCACATAATTAATATTTAATTAATTATTTTGCTTCACTAAGCAAGTCGCACTTTTGGGTTTATTTGACCATTACCCAAACAAGTCGCATTTTTGGCGAGGAAGACAATTTAAATAATTTATTAATTTATTTAAATGCACTTTCCTAAGTCAAAGTCACTCAAACAGTCTATTAATTCATTATATGTGCTTTAATGATATTTTACTTTATTTTGAGCACCATATAATAAAAATAATAAACCGAAGTCACCCTTGAAAACACCCCTTTGGCTGTCGGGTAGACAAAACAGGCCAAAGGTCTTCGACGGAACTATTCGAGAAAGAGGGACATTACAGTCCTCCCTTCCCGAGATTGCTTGTCCCCAAGCAACTGTAGAGTTGGATGCTGTAATATAGTCTCGCCTTCCCATGTAGCATCCTCCTCTAGTAACTCCTTCCACCTCACTAGGAACTCCTAAATAACTCCGTTCCTCAGTCTCCTCTCTCGGCTGTCCAAGATCTCCTCTGGCACTAGGTCTAATCTCCCTTCCTCATCCAGGGGTGTTAAATCTGTAGAAGAAATAATGTTCTGCCCCAAAGCCTTTTTAACAAGACACATGAAAAACATTGTGTATCTTACTCTTGGAAGGCAACTCCAGCTCATATGCTACTTCACCAACTCTCCTCAACACCCTGTATGGCCCATAAAATCGCAGCTTGAGCTTTTCAGCCCCACTCTTCTTGAGAGTGCTCTGCTGTAAGGCTGAAGTCGTAGAAAAACCATGTCCCCTACCTCAAATGATCTCTCCACTCTGTGCCTATCTGCATACATTTTCTGCTGATTCTGGGCCCGCTGAATATTTTCCTTAAGTACCTTAAGGATTTCTTGGATATCCTGTAAACTCTCATGAGCCTTGGGAGCTCTACTGTCCCCAAATGCCATATCAACAAAGGATCTCGCATCATACCCATAAAGTGCTCGGAATGGAGTCATACCAATAGACATATGGTAAGTGGTGTTATAGCAATACTCACATAAATATAGCAACTTTACCCATGCCTTCTGCTGCCCTGCAACGTAGTTGCGAAGAGAACCCTCTATCCATTTGTTCACAATCTTTGTCTGCCCATCCGTCTGAGGGTGATGACTAGTGCTAGGAGTCAGCTCAGTGTAAACTAGATGGAAAAGCTCCTGCCAAAATATGCTCATAAATCTGCTATCCCGGTCACTAACTATGTTCTTTGGAAGTCCATGTAACCTGAATATCTGATAGAAGAACAAATCAGCCACATGAGGTGCCTTAAAGCTGGTAGGGACAGCGAAAAAGTGTGCATATTTTGTCAACCGATCCACTACTGCATAAATGCGATCATTCCCTTGCACCGCGGGAAGACCTATAATGAAATCCATCGAAATACTCTCCCACTTCTGCTCCGGAATTGGCAATGGCTGTAGCAAACCTGCTGGGAAAGTATGCTCTGACTTGTTCTGCTGACAAGTCATACACTCACGGACATGGCACAAGATATCATCCTTGAGACCCTTCTAGGAGAATCTCTCTCTAATCTGCCTGTATGTTTTAAAATACCTTGGATGTCCTGCAAGTGGTGCCTCATGGAAAGCATGCATAATCTTCTCCTTAAGTTCAGATTCAGGAACTAGGTAAATTGTGCCCTTATACAAAATCAAATCAGCTATTACCTTATACCGGCCATCCTGAATTTTTCCATCCATAATGTCACATGCCCACGTGTTTTTGGAATACTCAACTAACAGTTGAGATTTCCAATTTGCTGAAATCTCGCTCAAAGAACATAGGGCAGCGAGATGGGGTTTCCTGGAAAGTGCATCAGCCACTACATTCTTCGTCCCCTTGACATCCTCAATGTCAAAATCATATGCCTGGATCCTGCTAACCCATTTTTGTTGCCTCTCATTGAGTTCTTTTTGTTCCAGGAAATATTTCAAACTGTTGTGGTTGGTTCTCACCACAAATTTTCCACCCACCAAATACTGTCTAAACTTTGCCAAAGCATGCATAATGGCAAGCATCTCCTTATCATAGGTGGAATACAGTCTCTTATTATCCCTCAGCTTCCGGCTCTCAAAGGCAATAGGATGGTGATCCTACATAAGAACTGCACCAATCCCCAATCTCGAAGCATCACACTCTAAAATGAAGGGCCGTGAGAAATCTGGAAGAGCCAAAACTGGACAGGTACTCATAATTACTTTGAGCCTCTCAAATACTACCTATGCCTCATCTGACCAACTGAATGCACCCTTCCGTGTAAGATCTGTCAATGGAGCTACCAGCTGAGAATAACCCTTCACAAACCTCCTGTAGTAACCGCATAACCCTAAGAATCCTCGCAAGTCAGAGGTATTCTTGGGTGGTGGCCAATCCTGCATCCCCTGTATCTTCTCCTGATGGACCTTGACCCCATTGGCCCTAATGACATGCCCAAGATACAATATCTCCGTAAGTCCAAATTCACACTTGGACATCTTAGCAAACAAATACCGAGTCTCCATTATGCTAAGTACCTCATCAAGATGCCTCAAATGATCATCACATGTCCTGCTATAAATCAAAATATCATCAAAAAACACCAACACAAACTGCCTCAATTGCCTATTGAAGAGATGGTTTATACATGACTGAAATGTAGCAGGTGCATTAGTGAGTCCAAATGGCATCACCAAGAACTCATAGTGCCCATAGTGACACCTGAAGGCTGTCTTGTGAATATCCTCATCCCAAACTCTAATCTGGTGGTAGCCCGATCGAAGATCAATCTTCGAGAAGTAGATAGATCCATGCAGCTCATCTAACAACTCATCAATGCGAGGAATGGGATACCTGTTCTTGATGGTCTTCTTGTTTAGTGCACGATAGTCAACGCACATCCTCATGGTCCCATCCTTCTTCTTCACCAAAACTACTGAAGAAGCAAAGGGACTTGAGCTAGGACGGATGTGTCCCATCTCCAAGAGCTCTCTGATGGCCTTCTCTATCTCATCCTTGTATGTCTTAGGATGGCGATAAGGCGTAGTCATCACGGGCTTAGCACCCTCCTCAAGCTCTATAGCATGCTCAAACCCTCTAGCATGCTCAAACCCTCTATCTGGTGGTCTACCTAGAGGAATGTCACCAAACACTGGGCCATGCTTATCCAGTATGGACTGGATGTCAATATGAAGGGGCTGCTCATCGTCTGAAGAAGATTTGGATGAAATGAAACACTGGGCTGCCCATGCAACCTCTCCATGTCGTACTATAGATTCCATCCCGCGTGCTGAAACAACTCTAGGCCCACCGTCAGAAAGAGCCTGAAACACAATCTTCTTCTTATCCACCATAAACTCCAACTCCATCCTCCGGAAATCCTACACATATCTGCCAAGGGACTGTAACCACTGAATACCCAATACTGTATCAATCTCACCAAGTCCAATGACATAGAAGTCATCGGTCAATGTGTAGTCCCCCATCTAAATACTAAGTCGTGGAATCCTCTTAGTGCAACTGATAGCAAATCCATCTGCCACCGGTACACTAAATCCCTCAAATTCCTCAACCTGTAATCCTCGCTTCGCAGCCAACCCCTCATCAATGAAGTTGTGCGTAGCTCCACTGTCAACCAGACAAACAATCCGCTGTCCCTTAAGCACTCCCTTCAGCCGAAAGGGATGGTACCTAGGAACGCCTGAGAGTGTAGCAATAGTAACATCGGATGAATCCAATGCCTCACTCTCGCTAAGCTCTATTTGGGAATGCTCCCCCTGTGCATCATGGTCACCGCCCTCAGCCTCTGCATCTGTATCTGACGCATGATCATCCTCCCCATCGGAAATCACCTCAATGAGATGCACCTTGCCTTTACCAAGGGAACGATGTCCAGGCTCCCAATGGTCTTTGCAATGAAAGCAAAGCTTCCTCCTCCTTAACTCGTTACGAGTCTCCTGGTCCACCTTAGGAGGTGGTGCACTCTTCTGCGGGGCGGTAGAGCGCTGAAATGGTCTGGAGCTTGTGGGAAACTTCTTATTGGGCTGATAAGAAGTGGGCTGATAGGAAGTGGGGGATGTGTCCAAATCCAATGTCGTCTTGATGGCATCATGCAACGTCCTAGGCTTAAGAGCCTTGACCAATCCTCTCATCTTGTCATGGAGGCGCTCTATAAATAACATCACCACCCTCTTCTTAGGCATCTTTGGAACCATAACTGCTATCTGCTGAAATTTGTTGATATAAGAATCAACATGTCCACTCTGTCGGAGCTGTGCCAAGTCCCTGTAATAATATAACTCCACATCCTTGCGATCAAATCTCGCAATCAGTCTATCGCTGAAATCCCTGTACGAACGTAGAAGCTCATGACCCTACGTAACTAACCCATGGTGCCACCAATCATAAGCCACCCCCTCAAGGTGCAATGTAGCGAATTGTATGGCCTCCTGCTCCCTCATGGGCTTGAGGGTAAGGTAGGTGTCGAGCTTGTGAATCCAAGCCCTGACACTGATCTTTCCACTACCACCAAAAGTGGAGAGGGTTACCTTCTTGGTAACCTGCTGCAAATCTCTGTTCTGCTGTGCCCTAGGTCTCCTGTCATGTCCAGTCCTCATGCTGTCTCTCCTCTGAGCACAATACTGTGGGAGGGGAAATGCATCCCTCACATGTTGCGGCAAACTCCTCCACTCATCGCTGACTGCCATGATAGTATCCGGGAAAGCTGCTTCTTCCGATCGTCCCTCAATCTCTGGTGGGTCACCTCTAGGCAAGAAGTTAGGCTGCATAGGCCTATCTGCAGTCCGTGTAGGTCTCCTCTCGTTTGTATGAGTATGCCTCCGCTCACGGTGTGGCGATCCCCTAACACTCCCAAGCACTATAGGTGATCTGCTATGACCCCTGTAGCTACTGGCAACTGATACGGATCTATCCCTCCTGTCGTGCCTGTCCCGCGGCCTATCTAGTGCCAACCTGTCCAAAGTAGTGCCCATGCGCTCCATGGTTTGTAATAACTGCCTCTGCATAGCTGTCATATCCCGAATAAAATTCCTATCTGGATCTGCATGTTCCTCTCGAGGAGGACTCTCAAGTCTCTCGCCCAAATATTCCATTATGTTACCTCTTGCAATACCAGCTTCGAGTCGTGCTCGTCTGCAGGTGTAGTATCTATGTGGACCGTTCTCTCTGTGATGCATTCAAAGCTGATTTCTGTTTTAATACCCTGTCTGTTTCCTTCCCACACAGACTTGGGAGGATACACTGCTCTGATACCACTGAAAGATCCCAAACCCGTTTTTTGTCTGAATATATATTTTATATTATATATATATATATATAATGCTTTGGCTCAAATCTGAAATTGATAATATCAAAGGAATTCATGAAACATCACACTAAAACTGCATAAATAAATTAAATACATAAAAACCCCGCAAACCGGGCGAATGCAGAATAGGCGCCTAGGGTTTAACTGGCAGATTTCTTTATAAATATTTCAGCTGTATATTTAATAATGATTTCTGAAGCTAAATATTACAGCAATACAAATATAAATCTGCAGAAAGATTTAATAACAAAGATTGTCCAAAAACCCACAGTAAATGAATCAAAACCCTAGCCGATTTGATATATTTGCTGCTGGGAATTACAATAAATATCTATCATGAAAAATACCTCTGACATAGTACTAAATAACTGTAGAAGAAGCTGCCCCCACTCAGATAGATGTGCAAATGCCCACTGTTGCAATTTATTCTTTTCTTTGAAATCGTTGGAATGCTGAATAACTGGTGTAAACAATGAAGATTCCTTGATGGAAGCTTCTCTCACTGCTCCCGGGGTTTCCGTCTGCAAGAGGAATAATCCAGAGGGTTTCTGTCCTTGGATTCTGTCTACAAAAGCTCTGTGCTAACTACTGTGTGAAAATAATAATATTCTGAATGCCTTTCCCAAGTCGCATTTTTTCCTATATAGCCAAAAACCCTTCCAAAGACCCAAGTCGCACTTTTTGGCTAACACCACATAATTAATATTTAATTAATTATTTTGCTTCACTAAGCAAGTCCGCACTTTTGGGTTTATTTGACCATTACCCAAACAAGTCGCATTTTTGGCTAGGAAGGCAATTTAAATAATTTATTAATTTATTTAAATGCACTTTTCTAAGTCAAAGGCAGTCAAACAGTCTATTAATTCATTATATGTGCTTTAATGATATTTTACTTTATTTTGAGCAACATATAATAAAAATAATAAACCGAAGTCACCCTTGAAAACACCCCTTTGGCCGTCGGGTAGACAAAACAAGCCAAAGGTCTTTGACCGAACTATTCGAGAAAGAGGGGTCATTACATATTGCTGGTTTCTATATGATTTCTTTGCATGGTTTAAGCTCCCTATGATTTTTAAAGGTGAAATCTTCCATTTTATCAATTATTGGTGCAAATTATATTTGATTTCAAGAGGGGTGACCTATATTGGAGTGATGTTTTGGTATGTGCGGTGACATTTTGGCAAATCTGGAATTATCATCTTATTCTCTATATTTTATAAGGCCAATATCTCAAGTTTCATGATTTTTGGTGCTTTCTAAGTTGGGTTATGAATTTTTAAAGATACACTGCAGACAAGGGTTTTTATGAAATTCATATCTTCATATCTAGGGTATTAAAAATCAGATTTTCTTGCGTTATATGATTGTTGAGTTTATAACATAATTTTAGAAATTTAAGTGGGGTTAATTGAAGAGTTTCGAAGGATCAGAAGTGAATTTGAATTCCACAAACAGTTCGCTGCCCTAGAATATTGCAAAAATTAGATTACTTTCAGTTGGCCGGTTTTCTAAAATCAGATTGGGAGATTTTTGGTTTTGAGCTAATTACCTTAATTTTCAGTTTTTATCCCCAAAAGGGATATTACATGAAGCCATAATAGGTTAGGATCTATCTCCTTTGATATTGTGCTCGTAGCACAGGCTACATGGGTAAGGGCTTGTATCTGAGTGTGCTTAACAATCGCCTTTTATTGTAATCCATAATCACCTTGATAGTTATAAAAAATACATAAGTAGCATAGCAAAGGCAATGATGCATCCATTAATTAGAATTTTAGTCATGGAATAGCTATTCGTTACTGTTACATTCTTGTCTTTGTTGTTCAAAATCTTACAATTGAATAATTGCTCTTTTAGTTCTTTCTAAAATTGTGATATCTGTTTTGTCTCTTTTGCAGGTTTCTCCAAGCAAAGGGTATTCTACTCGGAAACTCTTCTTGTTGCAAAAAAGTGCACATATCTTAATCTTATTCTCTGTTATCTTATCTAGTGGCACTAAGATGGATACAAGATAATGATCTATGATAACTAGAAATGGTGGACATTATAATTTCCAAGAAACAGAATGTCTGTCACTTTTTTCTCGGTGGAAGAATGGGTAGATATATCTTTTCTCATATATAGAAATCTAATATAAAGCTATGTGAAAGTGTGATGTTGCGTACAAATTGAAGCTCATGAATTTGACATTTTTGTGCATTGTATAAGGGCGGATCTAGATATTTTCAGCAATAATTTAGAAAGACTGCAATGCCAATGATAATTTAATGGAAGAATGAATAGAAACAAAGATGCATTGATTCTCTTGGAATAAAAATCCACATGCATATGGTGATTATAGAAAAACTATCTGAACAAATTTATCTGGGTTTAAAGGTGCTCAACAATGCTTAATAATGGTTGTCGATAGTGTACTCACCTTGTTTTTCAATCTTACCATTGGTTTTCTCTTTACAGGTTATTGGCGCATTAATCTCCCTTAGTTTGTGCCTTAAGGGGCATTATCAGGAATAAGGTTGGGCTGGTTGGTACTAATTTGCTGAGACAGCTGTCGTTCATGGCATCTCCCTAGCTTGGCCTAGCATGCCTCCTTACTAGCTTCCTACTACTTCCTTATTAATCTCTTTATGACCACTTGCTATCCTCAATATTATCACCTTTACATCTGCGTGTAGCACCTTTAGATCCCTTACAGATCCACGATTATTACGTCCCTAGGCGCTATCCTTGGCTTGTTTTTGTTTGCCCCAAATTGGTCCTCTACCAAAATATTTAAAAATTTAGTGCTCAAGAGCATAAAATGAATCAAAACTTGACGTAATTCAGATTATAAAAATATGGCAGAAAGCACGATAATTAGAATCTAAAATCAAGCTAAAATACGGTGGTCTAATTAATTTCCAGAGCAAGCAGTATTAAAAAGACAACTAAAAAGATAGAACACTTAGCTGATTCCACACTGTCTGTATGCACAAGAGACTATCAGAGGATCAAAGAAGAATTATAATGCAAGGATGAAAAACTTTTGAAGCTTTTAGACCGATCTAAGATATCTAGGACATTGAATTGTAGGGAGGATAAGAATTGGTACTGATCTTGTTTGGGGGTGTCATTCTTGTCCTATTTTAGGCTGTTCTGCCTGATTTTTGTGGACGGTGTTTGCCTGTCTTTTCTCTATTAGAATCTGACTCTAGAATCTTGCAATGATGTGCGACATTGCTGATTTGGCTTTTTCTTTTGCTAAAACCCTAAGATTACTTGAAATAAACAGAGGAAGATAAGCCCTAGAATAAGCTCGGAGTGACCTCCCACACCTTGTTGTTTTGAAGTACTGCATTACATACTGAGGAACATGTCCCCTGTAGTTCTTCCAATAAGAGAAAAGTTATTCTTTAAATCACGGCCTATATGCTCAATGCAACTAGATAAATGATAAATCAGTATGCAACTTAGGATGATCCTTATTTTGGCAAGAAACACTTGGCAAACACATGTAACTTTGGCTTTGGAGCGCTTATGAGATAGAGTTCTGCTCTTAGACTGCTTGAGAGATTTATGTTGTGTATAAGCCTTTTTTGTAATGATCTTCAAGGTGATAAGTAGTCAACATAACCTCTAGGGGTATTGTTTATGTATAAGATTCTTTGTCAAATTTCCCATGCAAAGCCGACCTGAAAATCATGCTTAGGTTGACCCAATGCATGTGCCCAAAACTTAAAAAATGATTTTGGACATGGGGAGGTAGGTCTGATAGGCCTGGATAGGTTCGGTGCCAGATTCTGACCTTGACTGTCAAAATTCATTCCTATCCAAAACCCCTAACGGTGTTTTGGAATTTAAAGGACATTTGAAGTTGTACTGAGGAGGATAAATCGTCATTTTGTAGGTTTTTCAAGCTTTCCTAATTGAATGGACATATTATCATTTCCCCAAAGTATATGGAAAGTCAAATTACCAATAAACCTTAGGAAGGGGAGAATGAATAAGGTCCAACAAAAGGGGAAAATGTGTGTCAAAAGAGTCAAATATATGTCACCAGTCCAATTGTCCTAAGGGCTGCCAAAATTGATGTTGCCTAGTGCCTTAAACCAAAAATAGGTTACTGCAATATCTCACAAGATTGGCAACTCAGATATTTAACACTTGTATGTCCTTTTGTGCATCAAGTCATGTGCCACACTTATTTATTTTCGTTCTTTACTTCCCCTGCAATTCTTGAACATTCACGTCATGTCTTTTCTTAGGGCTATTATGTTGTGAGGCTCAGAGATATCTTCCTCCGAGTTGCTTGCTTCCTTTTCCCTCACGTTTGCTTTGTCTTTTCTCTTTAAGTTCATGGCTTGGTCGTATGTGTCATTGTACCTCAAAGGTAGCAGTCTTCATAGTTTTGAACTTTGGTCTGAGACCTTAAAAAAACCACCTCTTCTTCCAAGTTCCGACCATTTATTAGAAGATTCTCCAACTTGGATATCAACTCCTTCAGCCTCTTGTTGTACGTACACACCTAGTAATTTCCCCTTACTTTGTGATGTAGATCACCACTACTATCTCATTATCATCTCAGAGTAACTTGTGTAGTATGGGTATTATACACAAACCAAACAAAAAATGAAGTAAACGCAAGAAACACGACTAGAATAAACCCACTTGACATTTTTTTCATATAGCATAGCATATTCATGGAAGAATTCTCCCGAATATTTAAAATTTTTACTAGGGGAATACACACAAGAGATCTCTCTTAATGTGCATGCACACATCATAAATAAGAAGGATCCCAAGGCGGTATGTTTTGTTGGGTGATAGCTGTCAAGTACCACTTGTATTGGACATAGCTAGTAATCCCAACTAACAACTAATAATTAAATATGCGCATACAAATACATAGCTGGAACGGACATATGCTAACCTTCCTCTGAATGGACTCAATCAAGTTGGTAAGCCTAAATAGATGCTAGATCTAACTTTGAATGGAGCCAAGGATGGACAACCAAATCCTAATTGGTTTCTTGAAAATTTGTATTTTGTGGTACACTCCTAGGAAACCCCCTGTTGGAGAGGGCTCCTGCATTTTTCGTGTAGCATTGAATGTCATTGAGATTCGGACCCAGGTCCTGCTGGAAAAAATGAATCCCTTTTAACTAACTAGTCTCATATCTTCGGTTTTGGAAAATTGAACTAGTGATGCTCAACTTGGAACTAAAAATTCAGTGTTCAGACCAGTTTTTTGACGTTTGATCTATTGCGCACTGTTGTCCAACTTGCTGACCCTGATGCTCAGCTTATTCGCCCCTCCGTCCAACACTAGGATGTTTGAGTGCTTGACTGTAGTGTCCAACACTCGAATGTATGACTCTTTGACCCTAGCATCTGGCTTTGACAATTATTTACAAACATCTAAGACGTAAAGCTCCAATTCTACTGGGGGCCTGCCTATAGTTCTATATGGCCCCGACCGACTATAGACCGACTGTAGACTGGCCAATGTTTTACTTTTACTTTCAGGGTCCCACTCTTGGCATCTGATTGCGACTCCGAATTCTGATATCTCCTAGAAGCCACTTTCAAGCATTTGAGATCTTGGATTGACAGCTTTGCTGCTGTCTATTTCCTAGACAGACCTCGTCATTCTTCAAAATTTCTGATTTTTCTTCTTCTTATTTTTGTCGGATATCTAGGATGTCTTCGGCTTAACTTCTCAAACTTGCTATTCTCCCAGGACTGATTTCTTATATGATGCAATTAATATCAAACTTTGATACTTCCCATTGGATATCTTTGCCATTTTTAATTTACCTTGCTTTGCTTTGACACCCTAGCTATAGATGTCTCTATTGAATTTCTTCTCTACAATGAATGGAAATGCTAGATGTGGATTCTTTTTTATAATTTTTTATTTCTGAATTCCATTCCTTGACCACTGCAACTTAGTTTTTCACATTTATTTATTTATGTCTTATGCCATTTTCACTGTTAATTTTTTTTGTTTCATTCTTTTCCACTATATTTGGGCCAAATTTTAATTGTTCCATCTTTTCTATAGTTTAATGTTGAAGGCACTTTATAGCTCAATATAGCATTTTCATTCAAATTTTTTGAGTCTGCAGCTTCTAAAGCTTCAACTCCATTCACTGTCTTTGCAAGGTGTTGCATCTAGATTCTCCAATAGTATCATCTCGTTGCGGTAGATTTTCATTTGCTTTAGAAGGTCCAAGCCAAAGCATTTAAACCTTTTCGGGCTCAATTTCTCGCCAGCCACATAATATTAAAACAAGACCACTGAGATTTTTCTTCTATTTTGTAAACCCTTAGTCATGTGCTGAGCCATCACTCTTTCCTCTTCCAGTATATTAAATTGCAAATCATCTTTCCTTTAATGAGTCCTGGTCACCGAGCTTATTTTCTATTGCAACTCTCAAGCTCGGACCAACTATTCTATTGGCATGACCATTTCTTGGCCGTACATGAAGCGGAAAGTAGTGCACCGTCATCACTTTGTAGGCCATTCTATAAGTCCACAAGATTGTTGACAGTTTCTTCTCCCAGTTATCTTCTTTAATTCCACATGACTTTGAAATCATCATTTGTTTCCTTTGCTTGAGCTTTTGCTCTCAGGTAATATGGACATAAGGGTAAGTGGAATGTTTTAAAATCCAATGTCAAGTGTTTGATAATTTCATTCACAAAGTGATTCCCTTGATCACTTATAATCTGTTGAGGGATCTCGAATTGGATCATGATATGCTCATAAATATACTAATATGTGCTTCTTGTTGTGTTATCTAGCAGAGCTTTGCTCTTTGCCCACTTTGTTAAATATTAATAGCGATTATAATATACATGCATTGGCGCAATCGGATCACTTGTTTGAAAGGTCCAATAAAATCCAGCCTCCACATTTCAGACAATTCCTAGGGTTATGATGGCGAATGGGGCATGATGTCCCTTTCCTCCGTATCACATGATTGTACTTTGTCCTATGTATCCTTGAAAAAGTAGGCCATCACAAACCTCCATTCTAAGACTCGCGAGAAATTTCTGTGAAACTGACATTTTACGGCTTGTCAAGTAATCTCCTCACTTATTGTGAGCTGCGTCTTAAGCTCAGACTTGTGAGTAATTACTTGCTATTACTCGTGAGTTTGAACTTAATACTCGACTACTGGGCGCTAGTAACCTCCCGTGCATGAAAAACATTGTTTTGAACATTTGGTCACAATTTTCTATTGTTTTGGCTCTCCTAAGATGATTTTAATCAATTAGCAAATACTGCAATGTGATTGTTGGTGATTTCCATTAGCTTTACATTTATTTTATGAATTTATATCGTTTTCTAAGTAGCGATAAAGTTGTCAACTAATAGCTGAGTCTTGTGTCCAAGTCAAAATTTTGGGCTCCCGAGTAATTGCAGAGTATGAGTTTTCGGACAATGCCACAAACTTGCCAACAACACCATTGATGCAGTGGCATCGGGTCCATGGACCCTCATGTGTTTCCTATAGGATATTGTAGATCTCTTCTTTCAAGACACATCTCCACAATACTTGGTCCTGCCTATCTTATATAGAAACCTATTGATCATCTGAAAGGTTTTGGATTTGAGCATAATTTTTAGCCATCATTGTTGCATGTATTATGGAAAGGACAAAGCTAATGGGAAGTTCTCAACATTCTCATACCATGATGACAATATGGCTATATGAAACTATTCATGACCTGCATCAACAACTTTCTAGACTTGATCCTTGAAAGTTGGTTTGTAACCACGTGATTCTTGGCTGGTCTGACTATAATTTTGAACATGAATTCCTATAAGAGCATTAACTATCAATTAACTCGGCCATTGATCACTGGTTTATTGATCATGTGCAAGAGTGCTCTGGGGTCCACATAAAACAAAAAAGGATTTGCTGATAGGTAGTCTAAATTTTTTGAACATAGTAAACAATACCAAGTGCTTCCTAATGTGTTGCACTATGATTGATCTTCGCTCTCGACAATAGCTGACTGGGAAAGTATATTGAGTGATATAATAAGTGGCTTCTTGTGTCACTGTACAACAAATTGTAATATTTGAGGTGTCTACATGTATAGGGATCTCTTTATTCCAGTTTGGGTAAGCCAGAATAGGTGCACTGATCAGCTGCACCCTCACTCAATCAAATGCATTATGTTACTTCTTTGTCCATTTAAACAATACTCCTTTCCTTGTTAGTACATCCATGGGGGCGACAATTGTCAACATTCTTTATTGACCTTCGCTAGTACCTTGCATGACCCAAGAAAGATTTGATTACAGCAACATCTCTATGTCCCTCCATTTGCACCATAACTTGAATCTGATTTGGATCCATCTTTAATTTTTCATTGCAGACCACATGGCTCAATAGTTTGCAATGTAGGAACATGATTGTGCAGATTTTGGGGTTTCGGGCCAACTTGGCTCCCTTCCCCAATCACATTCATTTGGCCAACATCTTCAAGTGTGTTTCCTTGGGACCATAGATGTGCAATATGATGCGTTGGAAGGTCGTAGGTACATTGCATAGTTCAAAGTTCAAACATTATTCTAAATAATTCAATAATTTTCAAAGGGACTAATTCTAAATGGTTTTCACCCATCATATTCAATCTAAATAAGTACAGCTAGATATGTGTCTATCTTGACTTCAAAAACTTGAATGCTATTACCATAAAAGGCTCAAACCCGATTCCTTTCACTGACTACATCTTGTAGGATGTGGCAACTCGTGAGATCTATTCCTTTCTTGATGGCGTTTATGGCTACAACCAAAACAGTATCATAGAATAATGTTTGAACTCTGAACTATGCAATGTAGAATAATGATCCAAATATGAAGGATGTTGGGTTGCAAAAGGCATCATATTGGCAACACAAGTGTGTAGGATCCAAATATGAAGGATGTTGGGCTGCAAAAGGCTTGTGCAAAGATGGTGTATATGGCTTGATCTATTTAACATTGAATGCAGGATGCACGTCCAAGTACAAAGGACTATTTAGGATGAATGCGCTTCGACCAGTTGTATAAAGAATGGTGTATGGATCGTATTCCAATGGTTTGAGCTTATGTGGAGGATCTTGGGAACACTCTTTTTGTAGGTGCAACCAAAATTCATCACCAATATGTAAAGTGTGGTTTTGAGATGCGAATCACGATGATTCTTGTACTTCTCTTGTCAGCATGTCAGAATTTGATGACCTTGGGCAATCATGATTGCTGAAGAAATTTATGCCAGTAGGTCATTTATTTTAGTTCTTCCATCTGTTCCCCTTCCAAGCAACATATAACACACTTTGAGAAGATTCTTAGAAGTTGGTAATGGTGCAAACAAAAAAGGGGAAAGGGGCTCCCTTTGGTTTCACAGGATATTTGAAGTCTTCCAAGAGATTGGGGATTCCAGACACGAGCAAAAGGAATGGCCCTTGTCGGGGAGTGGATTGGAAGAGCAGTGGAGGGTGAGGCTTCTTTGTAGGTTCTTATACGCCACATCATCCTTAATTCACACGATCTAAAATAATGAGGGACACTTCGAGTTCTATGATATAATTGGTAATGCCACAACATTTGTATTTGCTGGTTCAACACCACTTAAGAGAATAATGGCTGCTTGGCATATTTTCTTGGGCTCACTCTCTTGGCATTTTGAGGGGTTACAAGACACTTGAGATGTAGCTGAACTGCCTATTTGGACACACAACTTAGACAAGTTGCACTTTACTGCTCTTTTTGGGAAAAAGATAGGCATGGAAGGTCTTGTTTTATTGGGGGAGATCTTTGGAACAATGGCAAGCTATACTAGCACTCTGTGATGTTTGGTTCAGAATGAACACAAAATAAACACACGTAAACTATGTTCAATTAAACTCAAATGAAGTTTACAAATATATAAGTAAAATGTAGTTCCTAGATATAAGAAATTTACTATAACCTCTCTCCCCATAATAACTCAACCCTCTTATTATATCTACGTAAGTGGTTTCAACCACCCACTTACAATAGCAAACTTATTACATTTAGTTTCTACCATAGTCAATAACATAAAATAATGGAGCACTAAGTATTATTTTCCTAACATTCCCCCCTTAGTGCAAACATAGTAGAAAAACATTCACACTCTCAACTGCAATATGCTCACCCCTGTGGCATGCCCATCTTCGTGGCTCATGTCCTTGATATAAATGAAGGGATCTCTACTCAACCTTCCATGGTTTTCAACAGGTTTACCAAGAACTTGGACGTGAATACGTCCCATCAACTGTTCACCTCATGTGGTTTTCTGGATCTCCATGAACCTTTTCAAGATCCATGAACTACATATACTCAACTATATTTTTACATTAGGGGATAACATAGGAAATTCTGCTCACATAGGATAAGATTTCACATTACATCCCATAAGAACAAAATGTTGTCAATTGTAGCCACTGTTATTGATCGTTGCCACTCGAGCTTGAACAACACAGGAAACTGCCACTGCCACTGCCACTGCCACCGAAAGTTACCTTTGACTTTAGCTGATTTGGTGCAAAATGGAAATGGAATATTGGTTCATATTTCTCCCCACAATGTGAAGTTTCCATTTATTCAATATTTACAAAAATAGGAACACTGAAATGAATCACACTGCACACATTTAAACACAGGAACTCTAAAACCACAACAAAAAGCAAAACACACCAAAAAATGCCAGCGCAGCTTCGCACGGCCCCATCGCTGGTAACTGACGAGAGGTCACTGATGGACCTCCTTCCTCCATTGCTTCCATTCTCTTGTTGGATGCTGCTAACTCAGCTAGATTTGGATATGAAGCTCATATTTATTGCAAATTGGATGTCGGTTACCCCGAAAATGCATCTGTAAGGAATATTTTTTTTAGTTATTGGATATTTACAAATTTGACAACTTTTGACAACTTAGGATGACTCAACAAAACAATCTTGATATTAATGACAATACCATGAAAATAGAGTTTTGACTTTGATGACATGCAAAGAGATTCTAAACACAGACATAATTTTTAAGTAGACTTTAGACCTTATTTTTGACGACAAGATAACTATTGACATACAATGATTTTAAAATAATCCAATTAAAGATTGGATTTCTGATTGACAGTTTGACACAAATCTTCACTCAAGACATTTTTATGTCTATTGACATGTACCAAATAAGCCTTATGTTTATAACCACGTAGTGCTATATTTTGTACCCGACATATTTTTCAATACACAACACATTAGCTATACACTATGTCAAATAGACTACTCGACTACACTACCTAAATTTACCAAACTAAAAATAAACAAATTACAAACTTTTGACTAACCATTAGACTATTGACTCAAATACAATTAACACACCTTGGGGATAAATCCGTTTGCAAAACCGTGAATGCACACGTGGCGAGTTGAGTAACGTGGCTCTATCAGGAAATGGGAATCTATTCGCTGAAAGGCTACATGAAAGCCAAATGTTCTGGACGACGAGCATGGTTTGGTCATAAGATAGCGCATGGAAGTCACAATGTCCATTGTTCAGCACAATGCAAGCTACCATGGGGTCAAACTGAATATAAAGCTCCATAAATGGCAGAACTACAACATATATTTGACGTTAAAAACGTCTACTTTGCATATCAATTACAGATCGATGAAATTCCCAACTAGTGCTTCTAATAGTATGCACATAATAGGCAGATGTGTAAATAGGTGTAGATTTAGTGCTAACGAGTCCACAGATGAAAGTGCCAAGGGAAATGTAATGAGCTCGATGCAAGATTCAGGAATCTGTCCAATGCAAGTCTGTGGCAGACGTAACTAAGGCGTCAAGTAGCGGATCTTGACAAAGGGGTCTGTGCTCAAGCTTGAGACTTTTAACGGCATGATACCCACATTATGACTGCAACATTTAATGGAAAAGCACACACACTCAAGATCCTGTAGATTGCTTAGCAGAAATACACAGAGGAATGCATATTTAATTACACATCTCCAAAGGTGAAATACCAATATATCTGCCCCTACAAATAAATTAAACTTCCATCACAAGCTTTTGAGATTCCTGCTCTGATACCAAATGTGATGTTTGGCTCAGAATAAACACAAAATAAACACAAGTAAACTCTATCCAATTAAACTCAAATGAAGATTACAAATATATAAGCAATGCAGCTCCTAGAAATAAGGAGTTTCCTGCTCTGATACCAAATGTGATGTTTGGCTCAGAATAAACACAAAATAAACACAAGTAAACTCTATCCAGTTAAACTCAAATGAAGATTACAAATATATAAGCAATGCAGCTCCTAGAAATAAGGAGTTTGCTGTAACCTCTCTCCCCATAACAACTCAACCCTCCTATCATATCTATGTAAGTGGTTTCAACTACCCACTTACAATAAAAAACTTATTTACATTTAGTTTTTACCATAGTCAATAACATAAAATAATGGAGAACCTAAGTATTATTTTCCTAACACACTCTTGGTGGGACTTAGCTAGAGCACAATTGTTGTCAGATGACAAACTTTCTTTTCAAGAGCATTGGAGATGATTCCTAGAGATCTCTCTTCAAATGTCAATCATGGAGGGCAACTCCATAGTTAGAGGAATTCAAAGTGGAGCAGTGGAAAATTCTTCTTCAAATATAAGTGAAAGAAGCAATATAGTTAAGTGAGACATTTTAATGCTGTTGCCTCTTGATTGAACAAGCAGTAGTTGATCATGGATCCTAATATGTAGTGCCAACATCAATGTCACATTATTTGGAAAACAAGAACCTCCTCCAAACACAAGGTGCTGGGATGAATAGTAGTGCATCAAGGTTTTTCTTGTAGAGAACAATCGAGCTAGTTGGTTATCATGGTGCTTTTTGCATTTTGTGGAAATGAGGAGACAATTGACCACACCTTATGGAAGTGTGCAACAAATAGAGTGATTTGGGGATGGTTACAAGTTGAATTCAGTTTCCTCTATATTGTCCCTCTCTCTTGGTGAAGACCTTTTCTAGTGAATTCTGTGATGGTTAGAGACAGTAGCAAAAGTATATGTCACAAAATTCCCTTTGAAGGATAACATGCAAAGTAATTTCAGACAAGACAAGAATTGTTTTTTTGGAAGATACCTCCCTGCTTAGGATGGGGAGGTTGTGACTTCTAAGACAAGAATTGGATTATTTTGAGGAAGATAAGCTTGAGTGGTTTCAAAAGGATGTGAATCTTTTGTCCATTAGGCTGCATGCTCAGGTGCTTTCTTTGCTTGCCTATGTATGAAGGTAATTTCATTGGTTATCATACGTCCAATTGACGTAAATCATTTGGTCTCTAAAGTATTATAAGACGTGTTCAAAGACTACAGATGCCATCTACTAGATAATAGTATAAGATGAAATATACAAATCTTGTATGAAATTCAGAAAATATGAGAAGATATTATATAGAATTAATTCCCAACATAAAGCAAATAAGATTAGAAAAATTTCTTAAGATAGAAAGACTTAAGAAAATTGGAATGAGTACATATGTCAACCGAAAATGTGCCAAAAATTATGTCAGACATTTGTATAGTTAACTAGGGTATTGAAGAAATTAGCCTAGATTGAAAGGTTGAGAAGGCTTCACAAGCATGGGTTTAAAACTCACCACGCAGAGCCAAATCTTGTGTATTTGCAAAGGGTATTCATTGACGACCATGTAAGGCCAAAAAATCCCTTGAGACTAATTATGTTAAACATCTGCTGTAGTCTCATCAAACACAAGATTTGTAAAGGTGACCAAGTTCATTTATAGAGTTTTTGGTGGAGAAATCCTTTTGGTTGCAGGGAAATTAATAACTATGTTAGATGCCATTGAAATCAGTCAAGGGCCACCCTTGTTGACTTTTGTTACATTTTGTTCCTTGTTCTGCTTGTCGGATGTTCATAGAAGACATTGTAGAGCTTTTGAAGACAACTCTAGTACTAGCTCAATATTTTTCGAGAATTTCCCAATTTGTCTATGCTTGTTCGACATGTGCCATGGCCAAATTACTAAGAGTGAAGAAAAGTCTTTGCACTCTTCTACTTGTTTTACAACAACGGGATTTTGTTTCCATGGATTTCCAATCTTTTTTACCTACTACTAATTACGACCACGATTGTGGTTTTGTGGTGGTTGATAGGTTATTTAAAATGGATGTGTTTTTTTGGTCCTTGTTTGCATTTTTAGAATCTTGCCTTGAAGGGGAAATAACCAAGGCCAACTGAGGGAGCTTTCCTTAATGGGGGTTGAGCCACCCCCTGCTCACTAGGACAAGAACTGTGACTAGATGAGGGACGCTATGAACATTGTGAAGGATCCTATTGTTGGCTCCTTGAATGTCTCCTATCATCAGCTCCATAGCCACGACCCTGGGAAGGATACCATTGTTGGGGAGAATCTGGAGATACTTGAATGATTACACATACGATGCTCTCCCATTGGTCAAACAAAGATTGGAGGTGTTCCACCTCTAGGCGGACCTTCTCTACATGCACATAAAATTGTAGTGCGATGTTGGATGCCACTTGTACTTTATTAGCAACAAAAAACAACCATCAAGAGATAAGTGGTACAAAATTGCATTATTTCTTATCTTTGATAATTGGAAAAGAGTTTCAATATGAAAAAATGCCAGATTTAGTTCTAATGCGCTAGAAGCAAGGCTGGATCCCCTAAGAGAACCATTTTCCAAGAGATTGTCTAGGAAAAATGGTCGGAAAAGGGTGTGAATCCACTTCCAGGCTAACAGTACATGTCTACAGAACCAAACAAGATACTTGAAAGTCTTTGGGTGTTGACAAGAGGGGAAAATAGAATTACCAACCCTAAGGGGACAACCCTTGTTCCAATTGGCAAGCCTTGGTGAAGAAAGTGAACCTATTTAGGCTCAATGATAGCTTTCCAAATTTTGGAAAACGTCCCTAAGTTTCAGCAATAGAGTCAACTTCTAGCAAACATTTAGAGAAGCAACTTGAATGAAATGTGGAGAGACTGATTGGTTACCTAGCCGAGGTTTGTACCGGTGAAAGGGGGTATCCACAAGTGTAATATCCCCTTCTCGAAAGCCGCTGTTCGAAGACCCTTAGCCCATTCATTGTTTCCCGATGGCTAAGGGATTAGAAAAAGGGAAACTAAGTCATAATAAATTAATCTTAAAGTGCAAAATAAAACTGTATTATAAGCACTAAAATTAATTTATTAGTGACAAAATAAAATTAGAAAAAGAAAAGTCATTTTATTTTATTTCTCCCTAGTGGATAAAGGTGACACATATGGGGATAGAAAACAAAGGGAAAATATTAAATAAAGTGATGGAAAATATTAAATAAAGTGAAGAGGGCTGATTGGTTCTTTGTGTGGCTAAAGGGTCAAGGGAAAGTTATAAAAGCAAGTCGCCATGCATGGAGAAGGCATCACTTTGTCATATTTTTATATTTGAAAATTGGTTGAGCTACTTGCTTTCCATTTTTTACCTCAAAGGATGAAAACCATTTGAAGTGTTGCATTAGAGGACAAAACCCCTCTATTACCAAGGATTGAAGAACGAAAACTCTTCATCCTTTATGCGTGGGAGCTCTATTCAGGGGTTTCCATTGAGTTTTAAGGATAATTACAAAGTTCTAACAATGTTGAAGGTCCTACTTCGGAGATTTCTGTTACATCCAGCTAGGGTTTGAAGAAGAGTGTAGCTTATTTTTGGCATGCATTTCCTGCCAGATCTAGGGTTATCTACACCCTTGTGAGTTGAGTTTGACACATTCTAGGGCACGGCTGATCCGGATCTCATCTCCATCTTCATTGCCATATTTTTAGAGGTCATTTCCAGCTTGTATGCATCTGATTTGGGCTTTGGAAACATTTTTTCCAGCCTTGTTTGTAAGCTGATTTTCAGCAGACTTTAATAAAATTTCCAGCTCTTCTTCTTGATCTGAAATATTATATTTTTGGTGTTCTTGCATCTATAATAAATTATGAATTGTTGGGTTAAAGATTTGGACGATTTTGGATCAGTTTTGAGTATCAATCATCTCCAAGGCAATTCACATTTTCTTGTAGACATTCATATCTGCATTATTTTTGTCAAGTGTACATTCTATAAATTGTTGTTATAGATCAGATTTGCAGCCGTTCCATTTGGGGTTAGAAATTATCCCATTGGGGACATTACAACATGCCACTTTCAATTTCCCACTCCTTGGAGGTATACTAAACTTGAATTTTGTGGATATGCTCATGTGGGATAGCTTGTTGAATCTCAGTGATAGAAAATTAATTGGTGTTGATCTGAAACTTAGCACGAAGGGAGGTCCAAGGAAGCAAATTTTTGGTTTATTTGCAAAAGGGTTGTCCTTTCGCGCATTTTTGTTAGTGCGCTTATCTTTGGCTTGTTACACACTAATCTATTGATGTGCCCAATTGTAGTTAGTTCAATTTTTTTGCAAGGCTTTATGTAGGAGTAAGTGTTTTGAGGTCTCGTTGGTTTAGCGCCAATGCAAAAAGAATTTAGGTTTGAGCTTGCGATAGGATGTTCTTGCACAACAATGCGAACATAAGGATTATTGCGCAAGGAGTTTCCGTTCAGCCATTGGTTGTGAAGTATTGCGTCTAAGGTTTGCGAGGTTGGAACTCATGCACCTTATCTTGTGTGTGGTCGTGCATGCGATTTGTTATGATTGGAGCTGTTATGTCCTGTTGCATTTAATACCATAAATCATAGAAGGTTTTTAGATCTCATTTAATGGTGCATTGAATCGTGTAGTGTAATGTTCCTTTTTCCAAGCTAGTCACTATGAAGGCCTTGGGCCCATTCGACCTTCTGTGGGTTTCAAGGAAGGAAAGCAAACGAGGTGAACATTGTCATAATTGTATTTTCCTTATTTATTTGATTACTAATTATGGCTTGGAGTGATTGGACCAGGTGATAGGTGAATGAAAAAGCAAAAAAGGAACTTCTATCTTCTCCACATGAGGCCGGTCTTCTTGGAGGACCAAGTGAAGATTAAAAAGTGCACTTCCTCCTTCATTAAGAGGTCGGTCATGAAGATTGATCTTCTAATTCATCCTTGGTACCAAAGGAGGGTACTCAAGGAGGTTCGAATGGAGGAGGATCATCATATCATTATTATTTATAATTTGACATCTACTTTGGATTTGGAGCTAGTGTAGCTTCTCTTCTTACCATTGAAGGACGAAACCCCTTCCTTGGTCACCTATTGAGGACACTCTTGGGGACAAAAACCATCTTGTGTGCATTGGTGACTTCACCCGGAAGTCACAAGTGAACTTTAAGGAGGATTTCATGATTGTTTCTTCCCTTCTAATCCTAGGTCATTTGCTTGGGTGAAGGGTTTGGTACCATCTAGGGCACTCTTGGACATTTTGAGGATATGAACTTGTTCATCATAATTTATGAGGCTGAATTCTCATTGTTGGAGTGATTTTTGAGCTATTTCCAGCCCTTGGTTTTAGCTGTAATGTTGCTGTTATAAAAATTATTACAGCAGGGTGTGATCACTTACTTTCTCAATTATTTTGATATAATTTGGATTGATAAATATTGTTGGGGTTGAATTAATTATTTGGAAGCATTTTTAACTCTTATTGCATGGTTAAATGTTGATGTGAAGTCAGTTTGCTGCCCTAGAGGACTGATTATTCTAATGGGGTTGAAGTGTGTTTTCAGTCATTTTCAGATTGATGCTTGTTGGGTGTTGGTGTATTTTCAGATTAGATTCATTCAGGTTTGTTGCCAAACCATTGTTCTCACTTTCAGCCCTAGAAAGGGACATTATAGTGGTATCAGAGCTTCGATCTTCCTAGCCTGGAGAATTTCATTCAGAAGAAGTGGATGAATGATGAACATACATTTTGATGATGTTAGGGTTGAGAGGTTTGCCCTAGGGCAAGAAATATTGGCGAATAGGATGACATAGTTGATCCATGCCATGCAAAACCAAAATGGAGAAGGAAATTCTTCGGGAATTCATAGTGTAAGGCATCCCTTATGGTCATGTTTTGGAGCTTCTGCTAGGCCATTTCAGCCTACCTTTCTGCCTGGGGAAGAAGCCATTCCAGAGTTTGAGACACAACATTCGGTGGGCCACAAAATTGCTACCATCTATGAGGAGTACATGGCTCTTCTAGATGAGATTCATGATGCCTTGTCACTCGCTGAGTTCATAGTATTGAAGAATGGTAGAGTAGGATTTGGGCCAAGGTCTAAACCCCAGGCTATACCGAAGGAAAATGGGAAAGATGTCCTAGCCCTAGAGGGAGAGAATCCCTCCATTATGATCAAGGATGAAGAACACTCGAAGATGTTGTGCATTGAGAAGGAGCAACCCATGGAAGCCCTAGAAGCACCTATCATTGCTCCTAAGGATGAACTCTTGACTGATTTTCGGAACAGCAGTGTGAAGGGGCATGTGTTGGATGAAGAAACCATGGAGCATGAGCCCAAGAAAGAAGGAAAATCAGATTTAGAAGACGGTGAAGAAAGGCTAATGGTGGAAGCTCAATTACCCAAGGATAAGGATGATGATTAGCTTGTTGGAGTTTCCAAACAAGAAATGAAAAATAAATTGATGATGTTCATTATTCTGGCAAGATTCATGATGTTGTTCCCTACATGTATCAACAAAATGGGGATGCTTCAACAATTCTCATAAGGCAAAGAAAGATGAACATCTGAAGGACAACCAAAGGTACGAAGGTAATTCAGATTTGTTGCTTTCTGCTATTCCATTTCAAAATGTTGTCATGGGAGGACTATAATGTTCCCTTTTCCAAGCTAGTCGTTGTGAAGGCCTTGGGACCATTCCACCTTATGTGGGCTTCAAGAAAGGAAAGCAAGGGAGGTGAACATTGCCATAATTGTAAGTGCTTGCATTTTCTTTATTTATTTGATTACTAATTATGGCTTGTTGTGATTCGACTAGGTGATAGGTGAATGACAAAACAAAAAAGGAACTTTTATCTTCTCCACATGAGGTCAATCTTCTTAGAGGACCAAGTGAAGATTAAAAAGTGCACTTCCCCCTTCATTAAGAGGTTGGTCATGAAGATTGATCTTCTAATTCATCCTTGGCACTAAAGAAGGGTACTTAAGGAGGTTCAAATGGAGGAGGATCATCATATTATTATTATTCATCATTTGACATTTACTTGGGATTTGGAGCTAGTGTAGCTTCTTTTCTTGCCATTGAAGGACGAAATCCCTTCCTTGGTCACCTATTGAGGACGAAAACCTTCAATAGGATCACACTTGGGGAAGAAAACCCTCTTGTGTGCATTGGTGGCTTCACTTGGAAGTCACAAGTGAGCTTTAAGGAGGATTTCTTGTTTTTTTCTTCCCTTCTGACCCTAGGCGAATTACTTGGGTGAAGGGTTTGGTACCATCTAGGGCACTCTTGGACATTTTGAGGTTATGAACTTGTTCCTCATGATTTATGAGGCTAAATTCTCATTGTTGGTGATTTTTCGAGTGATTTATGAGCTATATCCAGCCCTTGGTTTTGACTGTACTGTTGCTGTCATAAAAATAATTACAGCTGGGTGTGATCACTCACTTTCTCTATTATTTTGATATAATTTGGATTTATAAATATTGCCGTGGTTGAATTAATAATTTGGAAGCATTTTCAGCTCTTATTGCATGGTTATATGTTGATGTGAAGTCCCCATACAGTTTGCTGCCCTAGAGGAATGATTACTGATTGAAGTGTGTTTTCAGTCATTTTCAGATTGATGCTTGTTGGGTGTTGGTGTATTTTCAGATCCGATTCATTTGGGTTTGTGGCCAAACCCTTATTCTTAGTTTCAGCCCTAGAAAGGGACATTCCATGTAGTGACTGTAAGGGTGTCAGGGACATTTGGACCTTATCTTGTATATAATATTGGGACATGTTTAATTTAGGAGACTTCAATAAATGTCATATAGGTAACTTGTAGCTGTAAGGAAATATTGTAAGTAGTTGGGTCATGCATCCATATAAGCATGCCCCTATGCTTGTGCTAGGGAGTTTCTTTTGTTAGCGAGTACAACGATTAGGAAGCTTATACATGAGTGAGCTTAGCAAATGGAGATATGCGGATCTGGTGTTGTAACACTTCTCGTTTGTGAGATTGTTGGTGTGTGTGTGTGCTGTATTCCTTGAGGTTGAATCAATAAAAATATGAGTTGTGTGGCATTTGATTGCATATTCCGCTGTGTATTCTAAGGTTTGCGGGTCCAAGGCATCTCTTAATTGATTCCTTAACCGCGACTGTATCATTTGGTATTAGAGCAAGGTTTTAGTCCCTGTAGGTAAGTGTTGCTTTCCATATTTGTGAGTGTGGGTAGAAGGTAGCCGCAGACATCTTTCAACGAGATTGTTCGGTAGAAGATGTGAGGTGATTTATAGTTGATTATGAAGGAATGACACATGAAGGAGGTTTAGGTGGTTTGAATGCAAGTCCACAAACGACTGGAATGCCAAGTCTTGCAGATTGGGTAAGATTGATGGGAAATATGCAAGCTTGTTTAGAGACCATGGAGACCGAACAATGCCGAGTTGTGATAGCAAAAGATGCAAGATATACCGAAGTCACAGAAGAAACACTTGAGAACTAGGTCACATAAGGAGGAGAAGAGCTTTATGAACAAGAAGACAAATTCTTGTGAGCTTTTGCAAGAATGACTAGAAAACTAAAGTTGGGGCCTTCAAGTTATTCGGAAGTTTGAGTTTTGAAGAACTCACTGATTGGATTTCAAAGTTAGAGAAGTATTTCAAGTATGAAAACATAGGAGACCCAAGCAAGTTAAGTTAATTGATGCAAATCTGAAAGGCCGTGCATCCTTATGGTGGGAGCATGTGACAGTTGAGAGATTGCTCAAAGGCAAAGAGAAAATTAAAACATGGAATGGATTTGTCGCGCTATTGAAGGTTAAGTTCATTCCCATGGATTATCATATGACTTTGTTCAAGAAGCTTCACAACTCGCAACAAAAGGGAGATGGGTGTAACTGATTACACTAAAGAGTTCTATGGGCTAACCATTAGAGGGAGATATCTTCAATCATCCCCCTATACGCTCCCCCACCGTTTTCGGCGACGCCCTCGGCGCCGGTGCAGTCACTCGACTTAACTACGCCTTCTTCCTTTCCAGCGAGGACCTGCACGAGTTAGCTCATTTGCAAACCAAATAATGCATGCACCATAAATATTAATGCCAACCAAGATTGAGAAAACAGAGCTCTGTATTATTACAAAAGGGTGCTCCACGAGCTGGATTACAAAGGCTTCACAAGCCAAGAGTATTTACAAAGGAACTGGGTCGGACTCAGCCGAAAATGCCCAGAAATGTACAAATGGACCTCTGCACGGTCCTGGTGCCACAGAATCGCGCGTTGCACTAACTCTGCAACTTTGGGAGCCAAAACCAGAAACTTCCCGGGAGGTCACCCATCCCAGTGCTACTCTCACACGGGCGCGCTTAACTATTTTTCCCAGGTTCACAACCTGATTCCTGTGCCTGTTCTGATTCTGCAAAGTGATGGTTCACCAAGCCACCACTGATATAAATGACCCAGGGCCCTCTGTAGCCCCAAATCTGAAGATACGCTCAAGATCCACTGATCTCAAGACGGTTGACCCGTTGCCCGCTGCACTTTGCACTGCTGATATTGAAGATGACGTCGAGTAGATCTTATGGTATGTGAATGGATTGCACATCACAAGATGAGTTTGAGATGATCTGATTGCGATTTGTTGAAGAAGCCTATTAGTGTGTACTAAAGGCGAAAGAAAAGTTATTGCGCAAGCAATAAGGAGTAGTGTGAGGAAAAGGAAATTTCGTGCATGGACTTGGACTAGGAGGTGGAAATGATAGAGGTTATTCTATGCAAGGAGGTGCCACCAACACTTTGTAGCGCAATGGTACTAGTGCACAAGGAGGTAGAGGAAATTTCAGAGGTAGAGGATCTAAGATGAGGTAGAGGTCGTGGATTCCATGGTACATGTTTTAGATACAATGAGATTGGACATAGAGAATTTGAATGTCCACATGTGCATAATGAAGGAAGTAAGAGAATTGATGCGAGTGCACATATCACACAAGCGAATGAGGGAAGTGAAGAGGGCGTTGTTAAAACTTGTGAAAGAGGAGAATAGTTCCATTTTTGAGAAAGAATTTGTTTAGAACCATTTGTAAATCTAGAGGTAAATATTGCAAGTTGATTGCTGATAATGGTAGTACAAATAATATCGTTTGATAGGAGATGGTAGGTAAACTTGGTCCTAAGAGAATTACACATCCAAATCCGTATAAGGTTTCTTGATTGTTGAAGGACATCAGATTTTGTTAAATGAACAATGTCTGGTAAGTTTTAAAATTGGCACATATATGGATGAAGTCATGTGCGATATAATGCCCATGAATATTTGTCATATTTTGCTTGGAGGCCTTGGCAGCTTGATCGCAAGGAACAACATGATGGTCATGTAAATACTACACTTAGATGAAAGAAGGATTAATACACGAGTACTGTGAAGGATAAAGGTGAAGAAGTAGAAACTAGTCCGAAACTTTTGATGGTTTTGGGTAAGCAATTTCCGAGGGAAGTGAAGGAGCATGCATGTTTTGTGCTCATAGCAAAGCTTGCAAAAGTGTTGGGCACACAAGGAAATGAAGAAACATTTCTGTGCGAAGTGAAGGATATGTTGAGTGAATTTGCAAATATCGTTTCAAATGATCTACTAGATGGATTACCTTTCATGAGGAACATAAGTAATCAAATGGATTGGATTCAAGTTTTGAGTTTATTTGGTGAAAATGCATAAATATTGTTCATTTTCATCTTTCATATGCTTCTTTGGATGGGTTGCTATAGATTGATTTTCACGCTAACAAGTGTGAATGAAAGACCTTTTATAAGCCTAGCACAGGACTCATATAAAGCTTAGTGCAAAACGAACCTAAAGCCCAACATAAGACTCACGCAATGGGGCGTAGGAATCGCATTTTGGAGCGAAGGACTCACACAATGGAGCGCAGGACTCACACAACGCGACGTGGAACTTACCCGGTCAGCATATGAGTTGCATAATTCAAGGAGCACCTAATTTGTATCAGCATCCAACTAGCACTTAACTTGCACAGTCAGTGGAATGCCTAATTAGCATCAATTCTGTTAGAAACTCAAATTATTTGGATGGCGATTGTCTTTTTAAGCAAACAGATTAGCTCCTTCAACAAGAGTAAACTGACAACCACTATTATGCGAAGAACTCAAGTACTTGAGTTGTTTCAACTCTAGTTATCTCCAAAGTATCAGTTGAGCGTTGTTAACAAGGACTCCACTCACATTTAAAATGATAAATCTGGTCAATAAGTTACATGCAATTGTTATTTTGACCTTGTGACTCCTAGTTATGCTGTTCTCATACAGATATGTTAGTTAACTGTTTAGATAACTTCTGCATTATTGTTAAAATAACAAGTCCTCTTGAAGAGGAACGTGACATCGCCTATTAAAGGCATATGTATTAGGATTAGAAAAAAGGTTAGCATTTTTTAGAAGAAAAGGATTATATCAAACTATTATTGATCAATAAAAGGGCATGATTATGAGTTTTGTTTTGTTTTTGTAATTAAAATACTGCAACCGGATCAAAGGGAATGAGCAAGGGCCACTCCTCCCCAATGTGAAGGGAAGTATTAGATGTTTGTTTAATTTTTTGATTATTTAGCAATTGATTACTTTCAGGCATTACAATATCTACAACATTTAAGACTGCCTTTCTGTTTCAGTATGCTTTAATTCTTTTAATTCATAGATTTAGGAGTCTTTGTTATATCATCAAGCTTTGATCAGATAGAACAAGTTCTTAGGAATAGTAGTTGGTTAAATCTTTTAATTAATTTAGATGCATGCTAAATACAGTTTCAACCATGCTTTGTTGCAAATAGCCCTGGACACCACCCTAGTATTGACAACTATTGAATGATTAAAGTACGATTATCAATGATGCTCATCAGTGCAAAGACAAGTTCATGCATTGTTAGATAAAGAGTTGATTTGCAAAAGTTTGAGCCCATGCACAATACCAACAATGTTAGTACTTGAGAAGAACAGAGAGTGGAGGATGTGCACCGATTCTAGAGCTGTAAACGAGATCACAATTAAATAAAATTTCCATTGCTACACATGGATGATCTGATGGATTGCCTGAGTGGAGCAATATACTTCACGAAAATTGACTTGAATGGATATCATCATATTCGTATAAGGGAAGGTGATGAATGGGAGATTGCATTCAAAACAAAGAGTGGTTGGTCTTCCCGTTTGGTCTAATTATTGCACCAAGTACATAGATGCAATTGATGAATGAAGTTCTAAAGCAATTTTCGGGTAAGTTTTTCATTGTATGTTTGGATGACATACTGATTTCAGTAAGATAAGGGAGGAACATTTGTGCAAATTGCTATAGAGATTGCGAGATGAAACATTGTTTGTGAATTTGAAGAAATGCAGTTTTCTGAAGGAGTTATTATACTCGGGCTTTGTAATTTCCCAAAAAGGTTTGAAGATTGACCCATAAAAGGTGCACTCAATCATGGATTGGCCATTACCTAAGGGTGTTTTCATGGCTTAGCAAGTTCTTACAGGAAGTTCATTAGGAATTTTCGTGTGATGTGTGCAATAATTGCTAATGTAATGCATTCAAATAGGAAAGAGTTTGTATGGAGTGCAGAAACGGAACATAGTTTATAGCAGTTGAAGAAGAAAGCAACTCAATAGCTAGTGCTAGCATTACCAAATTTTGATATAGTGTTTCAACCAGATTGCGATCTGAGAGGCGTAACAATAGGTGCAGTATTATTTCAAGAGGGAAGACATCACATATTTCAGTGACAAGTTGAATGATGCGAAACACAAATATGTAGTGTATGACCTAAGAGTTCTATGCCATGGTGCAAGTGCTCAAGAAGTGGATGCATTACTAATTGCCAAAAGAGTTTTTGTTTTTGTATACAGATCATCAAACATTACAATTCATAAGTAGTCAGGGGTAAATTGAACTAGCGAATTATGAAGTGGGTTGAATTACTACATAGATATTAATGTTGCAACATTGGAATGGTAAGTCAAATAGAATTGCAGATTTGTTGAGTTCACATAGTTTTATTGTGAGTGAAATGAGAGTGGAAGTCATAGGCTTTGATTCTATGAAGAAGCAATATGTGAAAGATGAAGATTTCAGTGAAGCATGGAAAGCATGTACATATCCAATGAGTGCCAACATGTGTAATGACCCTTTTTGAGGGTTTTATCAAAATATTCTGAATTCTGAGAATTAATTGCAGCAGACTCATTATTTATGGCAGCGACTCAGTTTTCTTTGAAAATTGTACCCAAAATCTTCTATAACTATTAACTAACACTGTGGAATGATTATTCATCAATTTTGATAACTATTATGCCCAAATCAATTTGATTTGTGCTAAATAGACACTGCTGGCAATGATTATCAACTGGAAATCGCTGCAGCCTTAAAGAATTTGATTTGACCATTAAATATGCATCAGAATCCGTGTAAATGCAGATTTGGTCTTTAAAATGCAAGTCAAATTGGAATATTTATTTTATATGGCGATAATATCATCCAATAATTCACAAATAACACTAGAGCAAGTCACACTTATTGGAATTAATGAGATTAATCTGAAAATGCTCAACAATGTTTTCAAATATGATAATATAGCTTAAGTACAAATAGTTTAAAGTCAATATGAAGGGTTTTCGTCCTTCATATGGACTTCACATGGGGTTTTTGTCGCAAGTGGTGGAATAATGAGAGAAACACTCTCAAAATCAGTTTTTACAAATGATAGTTCATATTCAAATGGCTGCCCTTAGTCCCCTATTTATACTTTTCCTTCATGGCGGCAAAATAGAAAAGACATGGCCCGCTCCCTTATGACCATTCATTATGCCTTAATAAACAAGGCCGGCCCATATAATCTTCACTAATACACTTTAAAATATTCATAAAATAATAAAAGACATATTATCAGCTCTCCTTTTTATCTTCATCAATTCGATCAAGGAGGAGGGATACCCGGAAGATCCAATTATGCCTTTGAATTTGGGAAAAAGGGACATTACAGTCCTCCCTCCCCAAGATTGTTTGTTCCCAAGCAATCGCAATCTCTTGGATCCCATATGATCCTTGTAATATTCATTTTTGTATCTACACGAGAAGCAAACTCCTTAGGAAAAACATGAGTGTCTGACAAAGGAAAAACATGAGTGTCTGACAACACTCCTTTAGGTCCTGCAATTGTCTTCTTGCTTGTGAAAACTCCATATTATTTATGCATTTGATGGCTGCCCTGTACAATATTGCAATCAAGCATTCTCCTTTCAAAAATCAGAATTGAAATGGCTGGTTTCTCTCCCAAGTGTCCACCCATGGCCCCAAAATTAATCTCCAACAATGAATTCATCAATTGCATAGCTAAATATTGAGCTATGGAAATGATAGGAGAGCTGATCATGGTGATGTCAATCGCAGAAATGATGGAACAGCAGCTTGTACATTTCACAATTTCTTTCCCAATATGAAAGAACATCAATGACTTCCATGTGTCTGAGACTTCATCCCCAATTGCAGCAAACTGAAAATGACTCAGATATATAGTTGAAAGTGAAGAATTCATACCATATCCCTTAATTCTTTCCAAACCTTTTCTTGAAGCCTAGAAGTTTGTGGATATGCAAACAAACACATCAATCAAACACCACAACTGCTGCTCAAAATCTGAAAAGGGACTTCTTACCATGCAAGGTGTAAGCCATGTGATCCATCCTTCTTTGTGACAATGATGTTTCCGAATGTACATTTCACAATTTCTTTCCCAATATGAAAAAACATCAATGACTTCCATGTGTCTGAGACTTCATCCCCAATTGCAGCAAACTGAAAATGACTCAGATATATAGTTGAAAGTGAAGAATTCATACCATATCCCTTAATTCTTTCCAAACCTTTTCTTGAAGCCTAGAAGTTTGTGGATATGCAAACAAACACATCAATCAAACACCACAACTGCTGCTCAAAATCTGAAAAGGGACTTCCCCCCTTTACCATGCAAGGTGTAAGCCATGTGATCCATCCTTCTTTGTGCCAATGATGTTTCCGAATGTTAAAAGCAAATGTATCAATGAAAATGTGGCCATTATTCCCCATGTTGCACATCATTCCCCATATCCCTATCATGCTCATTTTCATACTCATTAGAGCTCGGTATGGAGGGAGAAATGAGATATAAAGAGTCATATCTTGGGCTGCTCCCAACATAACTCAGAATTTCTGAGTTGAAATCAGACCTCTTCCTTTGGCATTTTCTACTCCACATAGCATCGAAATTTATGAGAGTCATCTGCTGAAGCAATATGTGGTGCAAGGGGTCCTTCTCATCATGGATGATCAATGAAAAAGGGCTGAATTTTTGTATAATGTAACTGTTGTTCCAAATCAGCGGCATATAATTTCAAAAAGGCAAGCTTAAGACAACATAAGCCAACCCTTTTATGGCTCTTGATCATATCTTTCAATCTTAGTTGAGTTATTATGCTCGGATCAAAAGAATAATACTCATTCCAACCCAACTTTATGCACACAACCTTTATATCAAATGATTGATGAAATGGAAATGCGGAGCTTAACATGTGCCCATGTAGATCATCTTCAAATAAAGATTTGTAATTTGGTACTCCTATTAAAATGCGATCATGCCTAATTTCACCCTCATTGCTATCCCAATCTGAAAATGTTCCCATGCAAAAAATAACATCCCTTACCTCTTCATCCCGTGAAGTGTGATGTGCACAAAGGTGTTCCATCATTCGTGACCGAAGAGGATACATCATATATGAAGCATAAGTGTTTCTATCCAACCATTCATGGTAAAAAATCCGAATTGGTACATAGGCCCAAACTGAAATGCTTCCATGCCAAGGGCTGCCCATAATATTCAGAACTTCTAAATTTAAATCAGCATATAAACCGAGTTCCAAAATCACATTTCCTCCATTCTTATTTGTTTTCCGGGTGCTTGCCTTCACTATGCATTTCTCCGATGCTTCTTTGACAAAATTCTCATCATGACATGAATATAGTAGCGGTATTAAAGAAGGTAAAATGTCATCATACCTCGACTTTCCCATGCATGGAACTTCTTCACAGTTCTCTCCATGATCATATATGCCTTCAATTTGTCTCCCACAAGCTGCTGCTTTGGGAATTCCAGCGAGCTCTTGGTCTTTATTCTTGCCCGGAAATTGATCCTCCATTGACAACTTATCTTTTCCCATAGGAAAATCTGATTTTTCCCTTTTTCGTGGCTTTTGTCCCATGGTTTTCTCCTCAAAAACATCTTCCTTTGTACTGCTGTTCTGAATATCAGTCAATGGTTCGTTTTCAACAAGAATGACGGAAGCTTCTATTACTTCTAAGGGCTGCTCCATAGGAATATCATCATACATTAATGAACTTTTATCTTCCTGCTGGAAATCGATCTTCCCTTGTCCTTTTTCCACCTCTTCTTTTGCTGATGCAACTTGGAAGCTCTTCTCTTCTGTCTCCCTTCGTGGCTGGGCATGCCTAGGCTTAGGCCTAGATCTTCCACTATCCAACTCCATGAACTCTGTGAATGACATTGCTTCAAGGATTTCTTTGGGAAAAGCCATGTATTCCTTATAAATTGCTTCAACATTTTCTCTTCCCGTGGTGCTTGGATCTTCTTCCGTTAGGGCTTCAACTCTAGTTTTCGGACTTGATCGTCGGACTGTTCCCATTGTTTGCTTGATATTAATTAGATTTTGGATAGACATGGCAAGAAGGTCCAAGGCTTCTGTGAGTATTTCTTGTCCTGCCATAAATTTATCCATTGAATTTCCCTCAGGCCCTTTGAGAATCAGGCTCTGATGCCACTGTAATGACCCTTTTTGAGGGTTTTATCAAAATATTCAGAATTATGAGAATTAATTGCAGCAGACTCATTATTTACGGCAGCGACTTAGTTTTCTTTGAAAATTGTGCCCAAAATCTTCTATAATTATTAACTAACACTGTAGAATGATTATTCATCAATTTTGATAACTATTATGCCCAAATCGATTTGATTTGTGCTAAATAGACACTGCTAGCAATGATTATCAACTGGAAATTGCTGCAGCCTTAAAGAATTCGATTTGACCATTAAATATGCATAGGAATCCGTGTAAATGCATATTTGGTCTTTAAAATGCAAGTCGACTTGGAATATTAATTTTATATGGCGATAATATCATCCAATAATTCACAAATTGGAATTAATGAGATTAATCTGAAAATGCTCAATAATGTCTTCAAATATGATAATAAAGCTTAAGTACAAATAGTTTAAAGTCAATATGAAGGGTTTTCGTCCTTCATATGGACCTCACATGGGGTTTTCCTCCTAAGTGGTGGAATAAGGAGAGAACACTCTCAAAATCAGTTTTTACAAATGATAGTTCATATTCAAATGGCTGCCCTTAGTCCCCTATTTATACTTTTCCTTCTTGGCGCCAAAATAGAAAAGACATGGCCGCTCCCTTATGACAATTCATTATGCCTTAATAAACAAGGCCGACCCATATAGTCTTCACTAATACACTTTAAAATATTCATAAAATAATAGAAGACATATTATTAGCTTCCTCTTTATCTTCTTCAATTCGACCAAGGAGGAGGGATACCCGGAAGATCCAATTATGCCTTTGAATTTGGGAAAAAGAGACATTACAACATGACACGATTGTTAAATCTATTTTGTGCAAGAAGGTTTGCTGTTCCAAGGAGTGCAACTGTGTATACCTATAGGTTCAATGCATAAAATTTGATTAAAGGAGAAACATAGTGGTGGTTTGGAAGGTCAATTTGATTATCACAAAAGATATGCATTGTTGGTGTTCAAACTAATAAAACTATATTTGGCTGCTAATTAGAACATATGTGCCCAAATATGTTTATGAGTGAAGAGTTTCCCAACTAGCAAAAGGGAGAAGAGAGATGCAAGGTTGTATCAACCATTGCCTATACAGAGAGACCTTGAGAGGATATAACTATGGAATTTGTTTTGGGATCACCTTGAACACAAAAAGGAAATGATTCCATATTTGTGATAGTTGATGGATTTTCAATGATGGCACTTTTTGGTTTGTAATAACACTAGTGATGCGACAAACATTGCTAATTTATTTTTCAAGGAGATTGTGAGGCGACATTGTTTTTCGTACAACATAATATCAGACAAAGATGTGAAATTTGTAGGAGATTTTTGGAGGATGTTTCGGGAGAAGTTGAACACCAAGTTGCAGTTTAATTCAGCATACCATCCTCAGATGGATGGATAGACAGAGATAGGCAACAAGAGTTTTGGTAATCTGTTGTGATGTTTCATAGAGGGTAAGCTAAGAACATGGGATAATATTTTGGCTCAAGCTGAGTTTGTGTATAACATTTCAGTTAAATGGAGTACCGGAAATACTTCATTTCAGATTGTGTATGGGTCGAGTCCAAGAGGAGTTGCAGAATTGCGCAACATCCGAAGTGGACAAAGGTAAACTACAGACACAAGATTTTGTAAAGCATATGGGAGATGTGCATGGAAAGTGCACAAACAGTTGGAAAAGAGCACTACTCAAGCATAAGCAATGTGTAAACATGAAGAAAAGGGAAGTAGAGTATTCGGTTGGAGACATGGACTTTAGCACATTTGAGGAAGGACATATTTCCGAAGGGAACATATAATAAGTTAATGTGGAAGAAAATTGGGTTGTGCAGAGTATTGCAAAAACTTGTGAAGAATGCATATGAGATTGAGTTATCTAAAGTAATAGAATTTTGCCTATTTTCATTGTGGCAAATTTGTATCCATATCATGAAGTGCAAAGTAGAGAAAGGAACAATTCCTAGATTCAGATTCAAAGTCTGAAGCAGTTGATAGGAGAGCACAAATGTCAGAAAAGGAACACGAGTAGGTGGAGTGGGTGATTGACACAAGAATCAACTAGAAGACATGTGACAAGAGTATAAATAATATCTAGTCAAGTGGAAAGGTTGAGAAATTGAAAATGCGACATGGATAAGGAAAAACATGGAATACCATTAACAAAATTCAGAAAGGGCTCAGAAGTAGGAGCTTATGTTTTCTTTGTTACTTGGAGTATATGGATGGAAAAGCATCTATGTTGACTTGCAATCCTAAATCAACCAAAAAAAATATCTTAGATTAGAAATAAGCTAAATCTAGCAGTGCACAAATTTCTTATTATGTGCAAACTGTGGTTTTTTTTGGCACAAGTCTTGTTGTGTGCAATTGTCTATATAAGTTTTGCGTATCTTGTGAGCGTGCATGTTTTATGTTGTCCTTTTGTGCCTGTTTGTTACTGCCCCTGTGTTTGTATTGTTATACGTAAATCTGTTGATACAAGCAATTGTTATCAGTTCAAATAAGTTTGCAAGGCTTTGTGCAGAAGTGTTTTGAGGTCTCATTGGTTCAGCCTGTCACAAAAAGAATGAAGGTTTGAGCTTGGTATATATCTGTTGGATAATTTTCTTGCACAATAAAGCGGGCACGAGGATTATTGTGCAAGGAGTTTCCAACACAACCATTGGTTGCAAAGTATTGTGACTAAGCTTTGCGAGGTTGTAATTTTTGCCTTATTTTGTGCACGTTTGTGCCTGTAATGTGTCATGAATGGAGCAGTTACATTCTGTTGCATTTAATACCTTAAATCATGGAAGGTTGTTAGATCTTCTTTAAAAGTGCATCGAATTGTGTTATGATTGAAAGTATGGTAAGGGGCCTTTGGGCCTTATCTTGCGTAGAGGATTGGGAGGCATTTGATTTATGAGGCTTCAATAAATGTCATATGGTTAACTTGTAGCTGCGAGGCAATATTGTAAGTAGGTCGGTCTTGCATCTAGATAAGGATGCCTCCTACAATTGTGCTAGAGAGTTACTTCAGAAAAGTGAGTGCAATGATTAAGAAGCATATACTTAAGTAAGTTTAGCAAGCAGATATCTGCAGATCTAGTGTTGTAACACATCTTGTTTGGGAGATTGGTGGTGTGTGTACACGCGTTATATTTCTTGTGAGTGAATCAATAAAAATCTGAATGGTGTAGCACTTGATTTCATGTTCCACTATGTATTTTGAGGGTTGCATGGTTCAAGTCATCTCTTAATTGGGACCTCTATGCAATGCCCTGTACGGGACAGATCTAACAAATTCTCGAATTTCCCTGAAACCCTTATACAAAATATAACAACAATCTGATTTTTATACAAACCCGTAAGACATAAAATACAACAATCTGAAATCTTCCTTTATTTATCAAATAATTAGAATACAAAAATACCCAGAAATCCCAAAGCATATAGAAATCCTCCTGGTACAAGTAGATGATGAAAAATAATTAATCCAACCTAACTCTGAATTTATTTTTATTTGTTTTCACACCATAAAACAATAAAAATACCTGCATGAGATTACAACAATTTTCTCACAAAAGACACTCCAGATGACAAGAGGAGACCAAAAGGAGACGCTGCAAACTGAAACTAACCAATTCCGTATGCTGTTGATGCCCTAAATGCTGATCTGAAATCCAAAGGGTGTAGTCAGCCCTAGACATGGCTGCAAATTGTGCCTTAGCCGTCCCTAGCTGAAGTCTAGTGGATTGTCTCTCGACTGGCTGAATTTCTTTGCTTGAAATGCAGATCTGAAGTAGGAAAAGTAGAAAATGTGCCCTATCTGAACTACAAACTGACACAAATTAAAAATAGGTGTGCCCTAGCTTTGATGATCCTAAATTATGCTCAAATGTGACCCCTGAGTGAAGCCACCAAGAAGATATTGAGGGTTTTCGTCCTCAAATCTGATGACAATGAGGGTTTCCTCCTAAGTGATAGATGTAATAGAGGGTTTTCGTCCTCAATGCACAAACAAGCAAAATTTTCAATGTTTCCCAAAAGGAGAGAAATAATAGATAAAAGATATCTCCCAAATGACCCCAACACTTCCTTTTATAACCTTTTCGTTGCTTCTCCCAAGTGGGTCGCCACATATGGGCCTTTAACTTTATATAATAAAGGGACTTTCTATTTAATCATTGGGTTCACTTAAAATAGAAAAAGTCACTTTTATTTAATAATAATAACATAAGTGTCTTTTATAAAGTCACTTTTCGACACAAGTCATTATTAATTTTTAGCCTTTATTTGAAAAGGGTACATGACACCCTAACTACAACCGCATCAATTATCCTAAATATAAAATCAATACTCCCTTCAAACTATTCGCACCACTTGCAGTTTGATCCTTCTAGTAAGGATTTTTGCTTACATATTATAGAAAACATTTAGGAGGGTGATAGAATGCCAACTACTCAACCCTTTTGGATCCCTTAGGAGTAATTTTGATAAGTTCTAGATTGACTATGTCACACCCTATTCCTTTTTGATGGTTTTACTTTTATGACACATATTTATGTTGTTCTGAGAACAAGTGACATTTTTTTATATAACTCCACTGCTAGATCATCACAGTCTAGAGATTTGTCATTCTTCATGTTATTTATAGCTGCCTCCAGCCCTTCTAGCTCTAGCTCTCTTGATAGAAAATATATTGTCATAGCATTCTACGTTTTGAGGAACCACTTCATTGACAAAATCCATGGGTGTGCCACGTAAAGGATTAGTGCCAACAAATGTGAAAATTATTTGAAAACGAACTTGAGAAATATCTCGAATTTGAAGTTCATCCATTGAGAGACACCATAGAATCTTGCAGAAAATGAATTTTCTTCCTTATGCTGCCACTTTAGACATTGGAAGTAACATTTGGAGGTCACCTTCTGCAATCTACTGAAGGTGCCACCTTATTCCAGCTCCTCTCACCTTATGTTTGTCAAATTTCGTAAGTTGAGATCTAAGTCACTAGCTTCACCCTTCTTTCCGGAATTGAAAGGCTCCAGTTCCGACCGATACTTGGCTTGTTGAGGCTGAAATCAGGCTTCTTGTTCTCTCGCTTAATGTGCTCTAAAAATCAGTCAACCCCAACCTCAAAGAAACTTAGCAGTATGCTGCATAGCTTCTTCCTATCAAAATGCGCACCCTCATTATCACTGAGGGAGGCAACAAGAATTGAATTCTAGCAATAGCCCTCAACAAATATTTTAACTCAAGAAGGGTCACATTTAGCTGTAAAAAGAATGCTTATCTCCGTGGTCATTAGCACCAATCATTAGTTGAATTTCGATGGGAAGATTATTAGAACCTATAATGAAGGACTCCCAAAAACAGAAGCACTTGCCACAAGATGAAAAAGTGATAGTCTGAGAGCTTGCATAGAATCTATCCAGCATACTGTGTACTCGACTTGTTGCTTGGTGATTAGACCAAAAATACCAACCAGTTGAATCCAGGCTCTTTCGCCCCTAGTTAACATCAAAAACACTGTATACCTTGTATCAATCCAAACTTGTCGCTTTTCAGGTAAAAGATTATTTTCACCCCCTCCAACCTGGTCATCATCCCACACACCATTTTAGATCATCACCTATGACCCACTCAGCAATACCCACACTTTGATACCAAACATTAGTGTCATCCAAATGCATTATGACCTGTGGTCCTCTCCTTCATCTCTTTGATTGCAAGCATTAATGTCATCCAACTGCACTGTGAGACAGAGTCGTCTCTTTTATATAGAACATGAGAGCTTAGCCAACAGGGAATAGCGCCCTCCACACTTCCTTTGCCCTCCTCACGAGAGGCAGAAATGTAGTCTCTTACGCTATGTACTCTGTTCCTTTATGGCAATATATTTAGTTTCGATTTTTTTTTTATCTAAAGAAGACTTTATAGTTTATAATCCATTGCTTTTATTGATGTAATCTGGGTCTAAGGTATACATATTTTTTGTATTTTAATTATTGATATTGAGATAATTTCCTATTATAAAGTATAAGCCACACATTTTTTGGTTGCTTTTATTCTAGGTTGGTAATGGGTTGGTTGCAATTCATAGAATTTGGAAGAGGGGTTGATTGCACAAGAAATATTTGCACTGTAAGTTTAGATTTGATTTAAAATATTTATCTACACCCGCTATTTTGTATTTGTTTTATGTTGAGATTCTGATGTATGACTAAAAAAAATGCTTCTTACAGGCTTATCCTATTCCCATGCATATCGAACATGTTCAAAGTATCCTTGAATGATGTGCCAAAAGTTAGTCGATGTTTAAAATTCTTATCCTGTGGGGTTTGTGAAATCTTTCACAAGTGATTCCAGACATGGAGCTTATGGAGAGAGGACATATTTTACATCATAAACTTCTCAGTCCCTATTCTGTTCATCTAAAGTTAGATGATCTTTTAGAATTTCCGTGTTTTATCCATAGCTTGATTAAATGGAGAACAATGTAATACATGTTTCATAGTTGCACAGTAATTGGTAGCCTGCAAATGAGTCTCATTGTACCTAATTTACATAAACACTTAGGCTTTTAATCAATATATCAATAATAAGTGAACATGGTTAGATTTCAGTGTTTTAAGGTAGAGTATTCCCCGAGAATACTTAAAAGATACGATGGTTCACCAAAAGTACTCTTAAGTGTTCATTGAAGGTTCTCTTGAGGGTTTAGGGGGCGTCTCCCAAAGAATTCAGTATTGAGGTTCCCTAGATGTTTGCCAGAATCACAACTATGTAATCACCAATGATGAAAGTATTGTATTTTATTCTTTTTGGATAAATGTATCTTATATAATTCTAGAGGACGAGTGGTTTACATCAGTTGAGAATTGCAATTACATGGAAAATCTCTCCCTACATTGGCAAGGAAAGAAAGCATCTAGTCTTGTGCTCCAACGTGCAAAGAAATCAAATCCTTTTAGAACCCCTCAAGCTTAGACAGTACAATCAAAACCGTAGCTTGTCTAAAATCTGTAACTTCCTCATAGGCAGTTATCTTCCCGAAAATTAGCTTTGCATCTTGTCCTCCAAAGAAAACTGATTGTTTCCAATCAAATTGTATGCCATAGATTCTTGCAGTTTTATTCGACCATCCTTGAATCCCATAGAAGACGCTCTCGACAAGAGGAAATTGAATTCATCTTGTAACCATCTCCGAATCCATCCAGCTGTTGGAAATTTCCTCCAGATATGATTGACCGTCTCCTCCCCATGCCACACAATGCAAAATGCATCAGCAATACCCACAGCCTACCTTGCTACATGCCACTTGACTTTTTGTTGAAGAATTCACTTCTCCCAGTCACTTCTCACAAGAGCACCACAAAGCTGGATTGATGATGTATGGTTCAACTCGATTCCTCAATAGTTTGACAACTACCATACCCTCACAGTCATTCTTTCTCCCAAGCCAAACTTAAAAGAAATTTGATGACTACCTAGTATGCTTTGATTCCATGGCAAACTTTAGTAATCTGTAAAGGAGACATGAAAGCAAACACGAAAGAAAAGCAGTGTTCAAGTGCACCAAAAATGCTAGAGTTTCTAATTGAACAGTTGCAATGCATATTTTATTCCTGTATGCAAATGAGAGATTCTTTGAATGGTGAACAACCCTCTAGGAAAGATTCATGCAACACATCATAGCTTTTCATCCAATATTTCCTTTTTTCCACAATCACATCAAATATTTAATTTATTGTAATGTTCTTTTCATGGGACCTAATATTTATCCTTATGAAACTGTTTTGAATATTTTATTGACCCTATGATATTGATGCACCAACCTATTTAAAATAACAAATTATATGGATACACCAGTATATCATCAAAGTCTATAACCACTGTTCCTAGCGAAGTGTACATGGTACTTCTAACTTATATAGGCCAAAAACATAGCTGAAGAAGAAAATATCTAGAAACTGTTCGAACATGCTTGTTTGTGAGTTTTACTTCCAATATGCCGACTAATCAAAACCTATTTCCACTGGTGCAATTGTATAAATACCTGAAATCATAGTAAAGACATTGATCTGATATTTAAGTATGTTGTTTGGTGTTCAATAGTGTTTTGAGTTTCTTAGTTGATTATATAAGCTAACTTCCAATATACCAATTGAGTAAAACCCATTTATACTGATGCAGTTATATAAATACCTGAAATCACAGTAAAGACACCAATCTGATATTTTAGTATCTGAAATCACAGTAAAGACATCAATCTGATATTTTCATTTAGGTATGTTGTTTGGTATTCAATAGTGTTTTGAGATTATTAGCTGTTTGTATGGGCTAACTTCCAATATACCAATTAACTACCAATTGAGCAAAACCTATTTATACTGATGGAGACATATAAATACCTGAAATCACAGTAACGACATCAATCTGATATTTTAGTATTTTTTTGTGTTCAGTTATGTTTTGAGATAATTAGCTGATTAGATAAGCTTGTTCAGATTAAAATTATTTATGAACACGTTCATATAGTTTTCTTAGATTCCCTTTGCAATGAATGGAATATGCTGTACCATAATCTAGTTCTAGTTAATATCTTGTTCGAAAGAGTGCTTTTGCATTCGTATGTTTTTGTTGAGATAATTAGCTTACAAATATCAGTTAAGAGATAATGTAAAAGAATAGTTTGCTAGTTTTCTTGATGATATATTACAGATATTACAAGTCTTGCCAAATATATTTTAGTTGTAGAGAAGGAAACAGGTAAAACTCATCTGGCCATTGTTTGGTGTGCAAGTTTATGACTCGTAATGATTATAAATTGCTGATGTTGGGTTCTTATTGTAGTATTTCAAAGACTGGCAAATGATGGTTTTTGTAAGAAAAATCAATGTATAGTTCTCTCGGTAAGCACTTTCATTTATTTTGTTCATGACAAAGATTCCATACGTATGTGATACTAATCTGGTCTTTTCCATTATAGGGAAGGGGCTACCCAGATGTCTCAACAAGGAGGTAAGACTTGTATAGTGTTTCTTACTTGAAGGCCACAATAATGGGTAGCGACGTTATTATCTTTATGACTTCAAGGTAGATACATGATAGTTGTAATCATATTTTTGTAATTAGGTTTTTGCGGCTTCTCATCAATGAGTTAAATGTTCCTGCTTATGGCCTGGTAGATTCTGATCCATATGGTTTTGATATTTTGACAACCTACCGTTTTGGTTCTATGGTAAGTAATCAATCACATGCATATCCTTTTACTGTTTTTGTCAACCATATGCATATTGTTTTCGATTCTTTGAAATCAAGGCTGGAATCTATCTCGTGTTGTCTTTGGCGATGGCATGCCTGGTGACTTAAGTACAAAGATATTGGAATGGAACAAAAAATAGAAATAATTTTTTTTGTATGTTCAATTCTTATTTTGATCTTTTTATAGTAACTTGTAACGTGGGTAAATGGATAATAAATTCATAAGCTTACATTGCTTAGAAGTTTGGATAGAAAGATTAAATCATTTAGTGCCTATTTGCATATTGAGTCTGTTTTAACTTTTAGATTAAGAGTCAAAAATTTAATAGCAACTCCAATTTAAATAACCGCATCTATTCGATAATCTTATTCTTAAGTTCATGTATCTTTGTATTTCGTAATGTCATATCTAAAGTATATTGTTCAAGGGAACTCGAGTTCTGTGGACAATGAAATCATACACTGATCTTTCATGCTCTCACATTGCACTCATATTATAATCATTCCAGAGATTAATTGTCTCATTAAACTCTTGGAACGGACACCTGCATTACTTTGTGAAGAAGTACACTCTTGCACATATTAATAGATGTTCATCACATTAGATGAGACTACCAGATAATTAACTATTCTTACAGCTCTGAGAAGGCCTACCTTGCACCTGAGCTATGGACTAAATCTAAAAAATCACAACAGAGATTTTGACTAAGGAAAAGTGGAGTAAACTCCAACTTAGAAATCTATAATTTCTAGTTTCTCCCATATCTGACCCGTTTCACAAGCTGAATTTTATTTAATACTTATAATTGATAAAGATCGGCTTGCAGGTGTCAGCTGAACTGTTAGATGATGTCTACTGACATGTAATAAATTATACTTATGACATATAAACATATATTTAAATTGGAAAATTTTCATCATCAATCTCAGTGAGATGCAATTGATGACGAATATGATTTCTTAGAATTTGTGGATCCATATACTGCACGCAAGCTGCTATATGGAAACATTAAAAAAAGTATTTTCACTCATCTTGAATCTGAAACTTGATCTGAATTCTGTTATGTTTAAATCAGGTTATCACCCCTGCATTTAATTTTGTCTATGATGAAATATGTATTCTTCTGTGTGTTGTACTCGGATTTTTGTTTGTTGTACTTGAATTCTGTCTTATGTAATTGTTCTTTGAATGAATTACTGAAAAACAATATGAAAAGTTATGGAAATATGAGTACCAAATATCCCAGATTGAAAGTAATAAAGATTAGATAAAAATTCATGGTACACAGTCCAAACAAAACAACAAAAGCAAAGTAGCTAGTGCCTAGACCTGAGGGGTAGAGAGTATCATGCCTAGCAACTGAAGAAAATTTGTTTCTAGACCCACGGGCTAGAGTGTATCATGCCTAGTGACTGAAGAAGGTTAATTTCTAGACCCATGGGACATAGCTTATTGTTCCTAGTAGCTGAAGAAGGCTTGTTTCTGGAAGCCAGAAAGACACACAAAAATTAAGGGCTAGTTTTTCCTTTTGCAGGCTAGTGGTGATTAGCCTAGTAACCAAGAGGGGAAGCACTTTGATCCAAGAGTTAAATAGTTGAAATATGCATAAGAATTGTCGGGGATGACAAGTTGGTTGTCTTCCCAAATTAGTGAGCATAATATTGATGAATATCAAGGGGTGCTTCCTATGGACGGGTTTATTTATGATCAACCACCATGCTAATCGATATTGATATTTCCCCCAGTAAGCCTTAACTCCAGAAAAAAGTCAAATGTATGCAGCAGATTTGGAGGACAGTCTGAGACAAGACCCTTCCTGTTGATACTATTGTAGAAAACAGTCAAATGTATGCTGCAGCTTTGGAGGACAGTCTGAGACAAGACCCTTCCTGTTGATACTATTGTTGATCCCACTGCTGTTTTTCACCAGCATGTACCTGCCAAGCCTTCAATATTGTGAGTTTGTAGCCCAAAGTTCAAAACTGTTAAATTATTTTGAATTCTCATATTACACACACACACAGGTGTGTGCGTTCGTGTGTGCGTGTGTGTGTGTGTGCTCATGCACATACGTACGCACGTATGCATGTATGTATAGCACAAACGCGCTCCATGCCTGTGGCCAAAGGCCAAATAAATGTGATGCTTTGCATGGCAACTTCCTAGCCTTTACTTTTGAGTGTATTTTGAAAAAGGGAGATGATCTATTACAGATGGATGAATAAACCTTCTACGGATAGGTTTGATTTTGGTCAACCACATCGTGCGTGCGCGCGCGTGTGCGCGCATGTGTGTGTGCTCACGCACGTACGTACGTACGCATGCATGCATGTATAGCACAAACGCACTCCATGCCTGTGGCCAAAGGCCAAATAAATGTGATGCTTTGCATGGCAACTTCCTAGCCTTTATTTTTGAGTGTATTTTGAAAAAGGGAGATGATCTATTACAGATGGATCAATAAACCTTCTACGGATAGGTTTGATTTTGGTCAACCACTGCCATTTTATATAGTTACTGCCTCCAATGGGCCTTCATTCCAGAGAGGAAGTCAAATCTATATTGTAACTACCGGATGACAGTTTGAGACAAGGCCCTTTCTATTAATGCTACTGCTGATCCCGCTGATCCCCAATAACTATAGAAACTGGCAACATAAACCTTCATAGATAGTCTTAGCACCTTACACGCATCAATCAGGATTGAAGCAGAGAAGAAACCTTTTCTCCCATGAAGCAAAACTCCAATTGATATTTGGATCGAATCATTTATGGAGAGAGATGAGTAACAACATGACATGCCATATGTACAGTATTAATAACAATATCTAAATATCAAACAATGCCAAACTAACTTCTATTGACTTGAATCAAAGAGGATTATGATTTATTACACAATTTGTATCTCTACTATTTCCAACATCTAAAGTAAAATGAGTCCTCAAGGCAAAACGTCAGGCTTATTTACATGTAGAAAAACATCACAATGATTCTAACCCCATTATATCTGTGATATTTCTGGGGAATGTATATTAAGAAAGGGTGAAATGGATGCATAATATCTATACCCCAAGCCTTAGATAAACAAGCAATCAAGCTGAAAAAATGGCCATGAATTCATCACAGTTTCATGGTCAGAATGCAGAATAGAGAAAACAAATGCATTTTAGAAAGTTGCTTGCATATCAGTAGCCTGCATTGTCATGTGGTTAATGGTTGTATTTTTGGTGTTAGGTATTTTGTAATGAATCTCATTAGTAAGTCCGGTTGTTGACAATTGTGCCAACCGACAAACTATTGGGGTTTCTTGTCATATAGATAGAATGCCGTGAACTTGTATCGAACACTACACACTACCTATGAATAAAGATTGATTACTATCATATTCTTCTATGATGTAATGTGCTATGCACGTACTATTATGGGATTGATATTCTTTAGTAGTGTAGTTTCTCTATAAAGATTCTGGTGTTGTACCTTTAAAGGATGTTGGGTAAAGTTTAAAGTCGGTTCAAAGTGGACATCAATTGGAAATACTTATTGTTGACGAGGTAATCCATTATTTGATCAGATCTTTGTGCTGAATGTAACCATTGAACAAAATGACCAAAAAAATTACAATTGTACAAAGAGGTTAAGGAGAAGAATACCAATGCCCTATGAGATATAATTAATGCTTTTGACCCTGAACAAAGGCTGAAGAAAATGTCACAATTAGGGAGGGGACCAAGAAGTTATTTGATCTACTCGATTGGTGGATCAACAAGAAAGACAACAAAGGCTGCAACAGGAAGCCAACTCTAAAAAGCCAAAGCAGAAGTAGAAGTCAGAGGTGGAGCTAGGGCTGAAACCACGAAAGTGTTTAGTTAGAACCTGTGGACCCTACACCAATCACAAGGAGTGGGTAGAGATTGTCACACCCCTTTTAGAGGAAATGTCAACCTTGCTGACTAGGTTTGGTTGGAGAGTGCTGCAAGAGAATCATATGAAGAGTTTGGGGTAGGCCAAATGACGAGGTGGAGGGAGTAACACTAAAAAGGGACCTGACGGTAAGAAAAATTGTACAGATTCCTGCCAAAGGAAGGGTTGAGCATATGAACATCCTACATAGACCTTATGAAGGAGGATAGTTGTAGCCGAAGAGCCACATTAGAAGTGACTCATAAGTTGAGCCATGCTTACTATATTGACTCCATCTCTAGTTAAACAAAAGCTACCAAAGTTTATTGGTGATAGATCAGAGGATCCCATACGACATTGCAGGTCATGTATTACAATTTGGATTGCCAATGGACACAAAGATGGATGTCTTTGGTTGTGATGCTTTCGAAGCAAACTTCGAGGAGTGGCCATTGATTGATACACTGATGCACCAAACATTGATTAGGTTGAATGGGAAGAACTGAGAAAAGCATTCAAGAATGAATTTAAGCTTCATAGAGACAATAATGAGAATGTTGGGGAAATCTATGATACCCAACATGTTAAACACGAGAATGTTCAAGCCAATGACAAAAGACTCAAAGAACTATTGGGAAAAATTGAAAAAAACCCTACCAATGACTTGAAGAAGCGATAATTCATTGAGTGGTTAGTACCTTCATTGTAGAGGAAAATAAAGGTGGTTCCATCCTCGTCTTACAAAGACACATACAATCGAGCCATGGACATTGAAAGTGAGAATAAGACATCCTCGCACTCGAGAAGACGCAAAGAAGATGAACCTGATTCCAGTGATGACAATGAACCTAAATTGGTCCAAGCCGTAAATCATGCAAAATGTTCAACACATCCAATAGTTCCAGCTAAAACAATTTCTACATCAGCAGCAGCTGCACTTGGAATGTCTTGTCTTCCCTCTCCATTCTAATTTTAATCATGTTGCCTATGCATTGTTTTGGAAGGGACTTGACTTGTTTGAGGGGGAGGGGGGAGGGGGATCGGGAATGGAGACGGTCATATTAGTATTTTCATATTTTTAGTAGCTGACTTTTTTATATGGTTCATGGTTGTATTGTCGGCGTTAGGTACTTTGTAATGACTCTCATTGGTATGTTACCCATTGGGTCTTCTTGTCATATAAATAGAATTATACATGTTGGAGAAAGAGCGCTAGGTACCAGGTACTCCTTGTACCAAACAATTTGTTATCACTACATATGAATAAAGCATTGACTACTGTTATAGTCTTCTATGCATTTAATATTTTGTGATTGATATTCTTTGGCTGTGTAGTTTCTCTATAAACATGAAACACCTCTCCAGATCATCATTTCCCCAAGAATTTTATCATATTTATGGGGGATGAAAATGAGGAAAAGAAACTCTCGTCTCAAAACCCATAATTTGAATGTTTTTTCACACCTTTCTTCTGTATCTTTATTAAAAACATAGCTTGTTGTCTTACTTACTGCCTTCACAATCTCCCGAAGCCCTTATCCCTGGCAATCTGTCTGTTCATTACACTACACCCAAAAAGTGTGACCAAAACTACATAAAAACTAGTCTAACTATGAAATAGCGTAAAAGCTACATACAATGGTCTCTCTCGGAGTAGGATTACTATTCTCAATGCACATAATGACACCCTTATCTGAATTCAAATTTGTCATTTTGTGCCATGTTGCATTCTAGATGAAAACTGCTTTGAAAAAGAGTATTCCTTTGTTCAAGTTTGATCATATTCCATGGATCTGTAAATTAGGCAGAGCCTTGCCCCCTTTGATGCAATTACCTTGGGAAGATGATGCCTAAGTTTTGATCATCTGAAATGTGGATAAGAATGCAAGAATGTGTAAGTGCAAATTAAATTGTGGATCATAGGTATGTTGCTATTAAGAATTGTCTAGGAACAACAAACATAAATACCTATATTTATGGTATGTAATTTGCTAATGTCTTCCTGGAAGACCTTGCATGATCATAAGCATATCTTTCTTTGCAAATAAAGATTTACAGAACATGAAAGGAGTTAATATCTGTTACATTTGCAGTATATTGCTTGAAGAATACTAAAGATTGTGCACATTGTATTACATTTTGTAATGACAAATTAGCTTGGAGATGCAAGTCTGAATATGAAATGCAGAGTATGCATGTAGGTCTATTAAATACTAAATTCGAAGTATGCCTTCTCTGTGAAGCAAATGGCTTATGATGCAAAAGCATTGTTAGCACCAGAGATTCGCTGGCTTGGAGTTTTTCCATCAGACTGTGACACCTTCCAGATTCCAGAGAGATGTCTGCTGCCATTGACAAAGACAGGTAGTATGTACTACTTTACAACAGCATTGTGTGTGCGTCTTTTTTATTTCTTTTTAAAACCTATTTTAATTTCCACACAAGTTTTAATCAGTGATCTTATTTTTAATTGATCATATATGATGCAATGCCTAGATAAGAGGAAAGTTGAATCCATGCTGAGAAGATGCTATTTACAGCAGCATGCTCCAGAATGGAGGTATACAAACTGACCTGTAGAAGCACTAACTCACATGAGGACCCTTTTTCTGATGTCTGTACTTGAAATTTAAATATAATTATAGACATCCATGGATCTTTGTGTCACTTTATGCTTAGTATTATGCTTTTTAACAGATCCCAACTGGACATAATGTGGTCCAAAGGTATCAAGTTTGAGATTGAAGCAATATCAGCTTCGTCATTTTCTCTACTCTCAGAAGGATATATTCCATCTAAAATAAAAAATGGCTTGTACATATGATTGTATTTGCATCAGTTTGCAACAGTCACGAATACCTACTGTCACGTCAGGTCAAAAGTCGTATCATTACCATTTATTCAAATTGTTTACCTTGATCTTCTTTAAACTAGTTTAATTCTTTCTTATGACTTGCATATGCAAATAGAAACAATAATGGATATCAAATATAAATACATTGATTTACAGCAATGTCACTACCTTAGGAGGGAAGTAATATCTTGTCTTTGACTTTATGGACAGATATAAAGTGGCTATAATACATCTAATAGTATCGATTCCGTTTTGGAGAAAGCAGAATGTACATTGAAACATGTCAAAAATGTAGATATATGTAAATATGCTTGAAACAAATTCAGTAAATGGTAAAAACTCTCAGATTTTTTGCTGAAGCAAAAACTTTGCAAAGCAATATGAATATTGATGAATAATAATTTAAGGCAATAAAACAAGATACGAAGCTGGTTAACACTATTTTTTTACAAAACAATGGATTGGTTTCCTGGAGATAGTTTTATAAAATGAAAAGGACAGACTTTCAGATCTTATGTGGTACAAAGCTTAAGACATGGCCGGCATAAATACTAGATCTCATTTTATATCAGGAGTGGAAGGGCAGCAATTGTGTTTTGGGAATAATTTACTCCCAGGGAAACTGTGAGGGGATTTGCTCCAATAAAACATCCAACTGAAACCGAATCACTATATACAAAGAATCTTTGATATTTCATCCATTTTTCTGTCACATCCACTTTTTTCGTACTTGTCTTTGTAATTGATATTTAATTATTCAACCAATGTTGAAATTTGAAGGGTTTAATTTTCAATCTTTCGATATTGTAAGTTGAAAAATATGGCCATCATTTATTGACATTTTATAAATAAACATCATACCAAGTGGTGCAGTCAAGATGAGGGTCTCAAGTTAATTAGAGCCCCACCTTGCAGCTTGGGAGTGTGACACAAAGGGATTTAACATAAAAACAATCTTTTTTATTTTATTTTTGTCTCAAGGTTTTTATTGCTTCCACATTCACACATACAATGGTTTAGGGCCTCAAAGGGCTTACAAACACAAAACAGTTTCAATGGACTCACATGTTTACTTACAAGCATCTACCAAAGCTTAACGGGCTTACTAACACTTGTGCAGACTCAACACACTACATAAAAATGAGCTTCCTATGACTACTTAAGTGGAGCTTCTTATTGATTCCCTAACTATGCGTGGTGTCAAGATAATTTTAGGCAGCGTCTCTGTGTTCTTGTGCCAAAAAGTCCTTAACACTGAAAAGGCAGACTCCCTAATAGACCAAAAGAATGTTCTCCACATGCCCCCTGAGCTCATTGACTCTTTCAAGCCAATAAATGCGGTTGTTGAGCTCTCTAACTATTCTCTCCCTCAAATGAGGCATTTGCTTGGTCACAAGGTCTCCATGATAGCTTGAATGAGTTTCTCCACTAGTGCTCAAAACGACAAAAACAACTTTCCAGAGATCTAGGGTTGTGTTCTTTGTTATTATCCATGATAATGAGCCACCACTCTGAACTTGCATCTTTGTCACACTCTCATGAGTCCTTAAGAGTCTCACCATCATGCAAGACTTCCAAACAATTAGGTTGTACCCCCCTTGAGCTCAAAATACCAAAAATGGTCCTTAGAAGTTTCAAGCATGTTTTGTGACTTGCATGTGCCTTCTTTGTGACTGAATCTAGCACTAAAATGTTGGGATCTTCATGCTCTTTCCAACGAGCTATAGTTTGCCCTAATTGAGTCCTTATAACCAAGTTATGAGCATTTTATTTTTGTAGGTCACCCTAATGCACTATTCCAATCCTTAGAACGTTGTATAAGTGTTGCATATAACGTAAGCCTAGGCTCCTTATTTCCTTCAGACACGTGCCTTCCTTTGTGTTTCCCCTCATGGGTGTATAATGTGACGCAAGCCTTTTGAGTGACCCCATTAAGGATTATTAAATCCTTAGTAAAGTGCTCCAAACCTTGTGACTTGAGCTCAATGAGACCGAAAGGGTTTTAGACCTTACCTAGAGTTATCTAACATGTAATCACAAACTCAAACTTATAGAACACCATTTGTTAACAAAATGAAATATTTTTGGGTGATGCAAGATTGCACGTGCACCAAGGGTGCACTTGCTTCAGACACCCGAATTGAAAAAATAAGTGTTTTGGCCATTGGAGATGATGGCCACTATGTCTCTATCCAGTACATCTAGTTTCTCTATAGATTTGAGCTCTATTTTTTGCTTTTTCACTTTCTAGTTGGTCTTTGCCCTTCTCTTCTATGTCTTGTGAGATCGGGCCCACCGTAAACCAACCACGCCCCCCTATATTATGTGTTTTCTTTGAGTTTTGTGGCCTTGAACTCACTTGTGTCTGCACTCCATGAAAATCCTTCTTGGCTTTGTGTCTCTTGTGTCCGATCTTTAATTGGACTTTTTATCCATCTTGTTAGCTCTCCTTTTTCTCTCATGGTTGAAATCTTCATCTTCCCCACTGTCAATGCTCCTTGTGCTATTTTATGCCTTCTGAGCTTCAGATGGCTCATCTCTTTCTCTCCTTCGTTTCTACACATTTTATGAGCTGAAATGGTTCAAATTTGTGTTTGCTAACGGACTCTCTAATCAACTCAGTCTCTTCTCTTTTCAAGGCTTCTCTAATTTCCTCCTTCTGATTTGTCTCTTTTTTATTCTTCTCTTTATGAGTGCATGGCTGATCTCTCCTTTCATGCCTTTGTGCAATATGGATTGCACATTGAGTCTCAATGATCCCTACATGGGATTCGTTATGCCTCTTGAGCTCACTTGGTTCAACCTCTAGGTGCTCTGCTATTGAAGAGCTTAATCAACCCCAAACCTCTGCTTTTTTCACCAATTAGGGTTTTGGATGTGACCCCCTTCTCTCCCACACTATACACCCACACACAAACAATTGAGAACACAATTAATTAAAAAAATGTAGGACCTCAAAATCCCTTTGGATGTTTCCCATATAGGTACCTCCGATTCTTCCCTCTCTTCTTCTTTATTCATCTCTTGGGCTCCCTTAGAAGCTCCTTTAAGGTCTAAAACTAGCACTTCCTCTTTCTCTTGCTTTGCACTACTCCTTGAACCTACAAAAAACTTCAGTATGTGCTCACTAAACTCAACATTCCCTCTTATAACTTCAAGATGGTCACACTCATCAAACGTAGGACTTTCACAACTACTTTGTTTAGCTGCTCTATTAAGAATCAAAATGACTCTCATCCACTTCTTCACCAAACATAGGGTCTCCTTAGATCTCCATCTCTGCTTCCTCCTTCATACTTCTCTCCACTTTTCCACACTCTTTTCCTTCATTCTCAACTTCTTCATCTTCTTCCATGCTTTCTAGCACGATTCGTACACTCTCTAGCTCTCTCTTGAGCTGCTCAACCTCTGATTTGGGCATTGTTGATTTACCCTCCACTTTCTTCTCCTAAGCTGCTATTCTTTCTTGCATGTATGCCATCATGCTCTTTAGCTCTTCTACTTGGGTGCTTTCACCACAACCAATTCTCTTTCTTCATGACAACTTATTGTTGCCATTTCCCTTCTCCTTGTCCTCATACTCACAGTCTTTTCTAAGCAAGTTTTTATTTCACAACTCACTCTTCAAACTTATGTTTCACAACTTGAAATAGACTCACTCAACAAGAGTCTCTCACACTTCCTCTTCATTTCTCACTTCCAAGCTCCTCTTTCGTAGCTTGTAGCCCACTCAAGCATGTTTCTTTTCCACAACATGAACATGACTCTTCAAAAGTCTCTTATCCTCTTTTCACACTTCTCTTTCCCTTCTCTCGCAAAACTTCTTTCTCACAGTGTGTTAAGACTTGACACAAGTGTCTCATACACTTAAAGGAGTCACACGACATTCACAACTGACTTTTGATCACTTCTCTAAAAAAGTTACTTAAATTAAAACCAAGTCGTGACACTTGTTTTTGTTGACAAGGGCTTCACTATAGGATTAGGAATAGGGTCCCCTTATGGGTGCATTCTAATCCCAGTCTTAGGTGCCCTAGTCAAAGACTAGAGATGCAAAATGTAGTGAATAACAACAGAAAAGACTGGTCTAAGAGACTACCATGAACTGTGAGAGTAAGTGACTAATGTACAAGGATCAAATAACTGACACTCTAGCCAATGCCTATATTAATGTACAAGACCCCAAGGGGATTGTTTGTCAGTTAGTAAATACTTTTCTTATGCAAGAACCATATGTAAAAATCATACTATTGCAATTTAATACCCATACCCAGTAACCCTCGCATGATTTTGTGACTACATTTAAGCCATGTGCACATTGTTCATAATGCAGGGATGATAACTTATATACCCAAAGAGATGTATGGTAAATCCTCTTGACCTAATGCCCACTTTCCCTCACATGTTGTGGAAACAAGTTGAACCAACGCTGGATTATTTCCATCATACTCATGGATAAGCATAAGGGGTGATTTATCCTAGGAAGAACCTTGTTATAAAAAATACCCTTACCTGGACAAGTTTCCATATTATAAGTTTTATCACCAGTGTATTGTAAGAGTTCTCACATAATCCTATAAAACAAAACGTTCCTTCTATGCATCCTGCTTATCAACAAATTGGAACTATTAGCTTCCATTGGCGTACAAGAAGCTAGGATTGTAGGATTCTCCTGATCTAGTACTTCCTTAAAACATAACATCAAGTTTTCCCCAGACTACCTAATGATTGCACGATGATGGTCATGGTGGTGTCAACTCTCCCCTTCATCCTCAAGATTTGCCCGACCATCTCATACATTGTTGCATTGGGGGATCCCAATCGTCTTACGAGACCACAAAAATACTCTTCCTACTTCTAATTTGCTTGAAAATAGACAGTTCTTAATGCTAGTGAATGAAATATGAAACTTAGAACTATTTTGTACAAAATGAAAAGATATAACAATTCAACTCACAACACAATATTTTATCCTAGAAACCCCCAATTTGAGGGAAAACTAGTCTAGGAAGGGAAATTTCTCTTTCTTCCCAATATTATATTGGCTAATTCAAAAGAAAATACAGGATTACAAGAAGCTGAAGTAAGGAAAACAATGTCACTTCCTCCCTTCTCTACTTGTTTTCTCTATTCTCACACCTTGCTTCTACAAAAAACAATTCTAGCATCAATGGTTTCTTCTCACTTCTCTCCATCAAGTCTTTGATGATCCAATTCCACATGTTCCTCTTACTTAAATAGCTTACTCCCCATGTCCTCCCATGCACTAGAGAATGGGAAGAGTCATCCAAAGAAGAGACATGAACCCATAACATTTGAAAATATGCGACCATTCATGGATTTATTTTTTTGTTTTCATTAGTGACAGGACCGCCTGGTGAATGCAGACTGGTGGTTACACAAATGCCACTTTGTGGTTATGTAACATGTTGGTATGTGCAAAGGATCTATGTAACCAGGGGTAGTTACACAACCACCTGCTCTGCACAAGGCAGAGGTTCTGTAACTTAACAATCTGCTCTCCTTTTTTGATTAATTTTCCTTCTAGTTCTGGTTGTTCTGATGAAGTGGTGTTTCTTTAGATCCCTATGGATCACACCTCCCCTACTCAGGAGGCTTTTGGTCCACAAAAGCTTAATGGGGGAGTAGATGAGGAAATAATTCCCTCACTTTCTCCTTTGAGTACCATCGGGCCTGTCTTGGTGTCTTCCCTTGAGTCCAACCTTCCAAGATTCTTGTGGACCTCTCCTTGTTTCTCTAACCTTCTGCTGCAGCACTACATCCTCCTCTAACTTCACCTTGTGAATCCAAGATGCAATCTTCTATGGAAGGTAGCAACTGACATTATTCTTCTTCATCAAGCATGGATGGCTCATATAGGTGTAAGTTCTCACAATTTACTACTGAGTACATCTGCATGAAGTGTGGAAATCAAGTCTGAAAGCATTTTCTCCAACCTGCTCCAGTATGGTGAAGGGTCCATACCATAGTGGCTTGAGTTTCTTGTTTGACCTTGTAGTCTTTCCTTTCTCAAGTAAATCCAAACCTTGTCTCCAACATGAATTTTGTGCTCTCTATGATGTTGATCATGTCTAGCCTTATACTTGGCTTGATATTTCTCCAATTGTTCTTTCACCTTGAGATGGATTTTTCAGATCCTCTCAATGAACTTCGTTTCTCTAGTCACTTCTGAATCATGTATTTCCCCTTCTTCCTGTTGTCCAACCACAATGTCTAGTGGATTGGTAGGTAGATACCCAAACATGCTTCAAAAGGTGACTACATAGTGGATGTGTGTACTGCCCTATTGTAGGAATGTTGAATGTAGGCTAAGGACTCATCCCAAGTCTGTGGATATTTTCTATTGTATCCTCTAATCAGTTGTACCAAAGTCTTGTTCACCACCTTTGTTTCCCATCTGTCTTGGGATGGAAGGTTGTGCTTCTCTGTAACCTGGTGTCCATCTTGTCCCACAAAGTAGTCCAAAACTTCCCCAAGAACCTAGAATCTCTGTTAGAAATAATAGACTTTGGAAAACCAAAATGCACCCATACATTAGCAAAGAAAATTTCAGCTACCTCACATGCTTTTATTGTCTTTTTACATGCCATAAGAACACACATTTTACTAAATCTATCTACAACAACATATAGATAATCATGGCCATGTTTAGACATAGGTAGTCCTCCTACAAAATCCATAGAGATATCCTCCCAAGGACGAGTAGGGACCGGTAAAGGCATATACAAACCTTCCTTCCTGATTTTAGGCTTGCTAGTACAACAAAGTTTACATCCTCTTATGAATTTAGATATTTCTTCTTGCATATTGGGCCAATACACATACCTTTGCAAGTGGGCCATGGTCTTACCAACACCAAAATGTCTTGCTACTTTTGAGGTATGTGCTTCCCTCATCAATAAAATCCTTTCTTATTTTGGCACACAAAGCTTCCCCCATCGGTAGAGCAACCCATCTTTGAGATAACAATCTCTAATACCCATCTTTTCAGCCCCTTGGACTACAACTACTGATATGTCACCCCAAAATCTTTGTCTTGAGCATATGCCTCTCCATAAGCTTCCTTCGTGAAGGGCTCAAAATGAGAGATAGTGGCCAAACTAGAGATTTTCTCCTGTGTGGGCAGCCTAGAAAACATGTCTCCCACCAAATTTGTGTTACCTTTCTTATACTTGATCACCAAATGGAACTGCTAAAGGAATCCCATCCACTTGTAGTGCCTTTCCTGCTGCAATTTAGACTGTGCTTGCAAATACTGGAGAGGTTTATGGTCAGTGTGCACAATAGTTTCTTTACCCAACAAATAATGTTTCCATTTCTTTATTTCTGAACTAGTGCATACATCTCTTTATCATATACTGAATATCCTTTAACTGTTGAAGTGAAAGTTTCAGAATGATAACATACTGGTTTACCTCCTTGTAGCAACACTGCTCCCATAGCATAATCACTGGAATTTGTCTCTACTTCAAAGGGCTACTGAAAATTAGGAAGAGAAAGTATTGGAGCATGACTAATTTTGTATTTTAATAACTCAAAAGCCTTGTCTTGTTCCTTACCCTAGTCAAAACCCTTACTCTTTGTGGTCGCTTGTGTAGAGGTGTCTGCAATATAGAGTGTCCTAGAATGAACTTCCTCATGTATTGTACTGCTCCCACAAAACTTCTAGTCTTTATGGCTCCCATTGGTGTTGGCCAGTTGGTGATGGATTCCACCTTCTTCGGATCCACTCGTAGCTCTCCTCCTCCAACCACATGCCCAAGATAGACAAGTGATTGTTTGGAAAATTCACACTTCTTCATATTGCATAACAGTTGTTTCTCCTTGAGAACTTGCAAGACTTGTTGCAAATGTGTTAGATGTTCCTCCCATGTGGCACTAAAAATCAGAATATCATCCAGATATACAATGACACATGAATCTATGAATTCCCACAATACATCATTCATCAATCTCATAAATGTAGCAGGTGCATTACATAAACCAAATGGAAGTACTAACCACTCATACAAACCTTGTTTTGTTTTGAAGGTAGTCTTCCATATATCCTCCTCCTTCATTCTGAATTGGTGATAACCCGACTTGAGATCCAAATTAGTGAAGAACTTTGCATGTTGAAGTTGGTCCAAGAGATCATCTATGCATGGGAGTGGATATTTGTTCTTTATGGTAATCTTGTTCAAAGCATGGTAGTCGATGCACATCCTCCAAGAACCATCCTTTTTGGCACCATCACAATAGGAAAACCACATGGCGAGGTGCTTGGATGTATTACCCCTTGGTCTAATAGCTCTTGGAGTTGTTTCTTTACCTCTGTACTCTCCAACAAGGATTGCCTATACAACCTGATATTTGGTAGAGGGGACTCTGGAACAACTGAATCTCATGCTCTACCTCTCACTTTGGTGGTAACCCACTGGGAGTTTGGAATAACTTCTTGAAAAGACTGAATTATGCTATCCAAATCCTTCATCCCTTTGTTAGAAATATCTAAAATTCTACCCCATCTTGTTTATCTTTTAATAAAAGTAAACAAAACTGATTATGATTTTCCTGAATTAGTCTCTTTGCTTGGTTAACACTTACCATACAAGTTTTGACTTACGCTGGTGTGCTTAGATGTTGTAACTGACTCCATCCTTGACCCATCTGTATCGGTTATCCCTTCTCATGAATATAACATCCCTGATATACAAGTAAGGACTCCTGAAAAACAACATCAAATGCATCAAGTGGAATTACATCAGCTTCTAATACATCTATATACTGAGAATTTATCCCAAACTTGAACTTACATCTTCTTGTTACCTGAATTTCTACACCCTTCTTCACCCATCCCAAAGGATAAGGATGTGGATGCTCATAAGTTTCAAGACCAAGCTTCTTTACAACTGCATCAGAAATCAAATTAGATTGAGAACCAGTATCAACCAAAGCATTTACCTTAGTCCTCTTGATTTGGATTTTGATTTGAAATAGCTTACTCATCTCTTCCTCTTGTTCCTGGCTATCCATGTTGGTGGTTGTGCATCCTAGCCTCTCATCTACATCAAAATCATCCTCTATCTCTACCTCCCCATCTGTCTTTACAATTGTCATGGACTTCTTGGAGTCCTTGGTTTGGTTCTTTGGATGTAATTCCAGATGTAACTTCCAACATGTAGCATCAGTATGACCATTGATATCACAATTCTTGCAAAAAATCTTAGGATCTTTACAAGTATTTAAAGTTGTAGCAGTTTTTTTACCTTTCCATTTACCTTTGTTACTTGTTTGTCCCTGCTCTTTCTTTGGCTAATTTGTTGATTGTTTTGTCCTTGACTCCATTTCTCCTTGCTTCTTCTCATCATCTATGTAATATTCTTGCACACATGCTTCATTGAGATCCTTGGGCTTCATGGAGATGACCTTCCTTCGAAGGTGAGTGTGAAGTCCTCCCAAATACTTGGTCAAAATATCCTCATCCTCCAAGTCCATATTGAGCAACATGCTTGTCTCCAAAACTCCGTAGCGTAATCCTGCACACTTTGACCATTGCTTTGTCTAAAATACTTCCATTTAATCATCTGGTCAGTCTTATGGCCAATAGGATAAAAAATTTCTCTAAGAAATTCTTTAAAACCCTCCCAAGAACTTACAATAGGATGCTTCTTCTTTTCACAAGTGGCTAGATGGGTTTCCCACCAAACCAAAGCATGTCCTTCCATTTTGAGACGTGCAAAGGTAATCCTTTGTGCCTCAATGACATTATGCACACTAAACTAAACCTCCAATTGTCTTTAACCATTTATCTATAATTCTGCATCTACTTGTCCTTCAAATATTTTAATCTCAACCTTAGTTTCAAATTTAAAAGGAGCATGATCATATTTTACCTTCTCTCTTCCAACTGGAGTTTCCTCTTCACGCTCTTCCACATCTTCTTCCTCATTGTGGCTCTTTCCTATGCCAAACTTCTCAGCCAAAGCTCGAACCACTAAGTCCATGGAATCTTGCTTAACCGTTGTTGTCCTTTGTTGATCTGAGAGTTCTCTGTTGGTGTTGAAACAACCTATCCATAGTGCTTTCCAGTATCTCAATTCTATGGACCAAGTTTTCTTCTTCCATTTGATCTCTAATCCTTTGTTTCCACTTCTTCGTAGATATATTTGGATTGCAAGGTAATACTTCTTCACCTTTAGACCTTGTCACTATCATACAAATCACACAAGAATGAATACCATAGTCCCTTGGATAATATTGTCAGCTCTGATACCAAAATGATCTGTAAACCTCTACTTTGGAAATTTATGAGACCACAAAATATTGTTCCTACTTCCAATTTTCTTGAAAATGACAGTTCTTAATGCTAGTGAATGAAATATGAAACTTAGAACTATTTTACAGCAATGAAAAGATAACAATTCAACTCACAACACAATATTTTATCCTGGAAACCCCCAATTTGAGGGAAAACTAGTCTGGGAAGGGAAATTGATCTTTCTTCCCAATATTATATTGGCCAATTCAAAGAAAATACATATTACAAGAAGTTGAAGTAAGGCAAACAATGTCACTTCCTCCCTTCTCTACTTGTTTGCTCTGTTCTCACACCTTGCTTCTACAAAACAATTCCAACATCAATGGTTTCTTGCTCACTTCTCTCCATCAAGTCTTCAATGATCCAATTCCACACATTCCTCTTGCTTAAATAGTTTGCTCCCCATGTCCTCCCATGCACTGGAGAATAGGAAGAGTCATCCAAAGAAGAGACACGACCCAGATGTTTGAAATTTACAACCATTCGTGGATTTATTTTTTTGTTTTCATTATTGAAAGGACCACCGGTGAATAGCAAACGTAATCGTCGGTTATGCAACTGTTACACCATTGGTGGTTACACAACTGTCAGTTTGTGTACGAGGGGCGGTTATGCAACCGTTGCTCTGCACAGGGTGACAATTCTGTAACTTAACAGTCTGCTCTCCTTTTCTGATTAATTTTCCTTCTGATTTTGGTTGTTTTGATGAAGTGGTGTTTCTTTAGATCCCTATGGATCAATGACATTATAGAGATTGTTGGTTGACAACTTGTCGTTTTCTTTTTGGCTTGTATGCGGTGACTTCATTATGATCGAGTATCTTGAGGATAAGGATGAAACTCATCCAATGCATTGGTGTATTGGCGAATGTGAAGCATAGTATTAATTAAAATATCCTTAGGGTCTCTCAGATCCTCTCTTCCAACGAAGTGCATTTACTCCCCACCCTTGGTTTACTTGGTCTAAGTTTTCAGGTCGGAGTGTATTACAGACAAGGCTCTTAAAAGGATTGATCGTGTCATGCTTGTTAAACAACCCATGTTCCCTTTTCATACCTCTAGCGAGTTGATTGGAATTTTCCATCAAGGTTTTGTGTTTTCTCAATCACAACCCTAATCACTTGGGGAGGTCCCCAATTTAAATTGGCATTAATTAATTTTACCTCAACATGTTGCTTTTAGTGCATGAAGGGACCATCCATCTCATAGCTAGGGTTTGGAACTTAGGCGTTCATATATTACTAGTTGGATCGAGTGGTGGAAAGATGCCTTCCATTGCATCACCACCTTCCTCCATCACTTTAGAAAAAAAGTGGCATGGGTTCGCAAGTAGGTTGATTGTGCTCTCCTCAATGAATGTCACAAGATTTATACTCATTTGGAATGTAGTCCTTATAATCCTCAGTTGTAATATTTGGTTATTGGGCTTAGGCATAAAATCAAACTCAACAAAGCCCATGTTAATAGAGGAGCTTAGGTTTAGGCCCATTGACATTGTCTCAAAGTCAGAGATCATGATTCTCAACGAATGTTTTTGAAATCCCTTTATGCCAAACATGATAGAGAGAAAAATAAAGGCTATTCAAATGTACTCACAACTGACTTACTAGTTTACATGAGTTCTCTAATGCTTTGTTTGAACACTGATCAAAACACTGTTCTCAGAGAATTAAGCCATGATGGAGGAAATGCAAGAAGCACTTTAGAAATGCCTAGATGTAGATCCCTACAAGTTTTTCCTTACAACTTAGCTTGAATGTGATTCTTATTTCACAGGGGTTTTAGATAAGATTTATGCATCGTATGCAATGCATGGCTAATAACATAGCCTTAGGTAATGATAGATTTCCCTATGAATTTTGTAAGAGCTTTGTGGACCCTAAGCCCCTTGTTACAAATTTACAACAACACAATATTTTCTCGATCTTTAGTCAAAAATCACTAACAAGGGAAAGATCAAAGCAACCTCACAAGTAAAGGAATTGAAACTCTTATTTAGTTTGGCCTTGCAAAAAGGCTAGGAATATCACTTTATAAATCAGATTTTAGGATCATTGCCACAGCTTAGAAGTAAGCTATTGTCAGAAGGTGAGAAGAAGGCTTTATCAAAGGAAAAGTGATCTTAGAAGAGCCCTCAAAGGACTCAAGATTATTGTCTCGGTAATGTGGGATTAGAGGATCTCAAGAATTTATGGTTTCTTAAATTCAGACTTACTAAAAATCAGATGAGAAGTCAAAAAAATGGTTTAACAAGCTAGATTCCTTCAAGCTCTTGGCCAAGTGAATTTTTTCGGGTTGTATGGAAAGTCCATCCAAGTTGAAGGAAAGGGCAAAATGCAACATATCGCAAGTTAAGGTATGTGTAAGTCCTCTTTTCCAAATTAAATCCTAAGAGTGTGATTAGCTCGCACTCTTTACATGATATTTGTTGAAAGCAAGGCATACAAGTATTATAATCTTACTCAGTAAATCCACAATTGTTTCTAGGGATTATTATTTGTTTTGAAAATGAGATGCATGTTAATGGCAACTTTGTAAAAGGGTTCCTTTCTCATGATTCTTGAAGAATGAAATTTTAAGGGCTATACAATGTCTTATATAGGTTTCTAGTTCAAAGGGAAACGATAATAGGTCTTCCCAAGAGACTTTTTGTCATCCATCGACATCAACATTAAGTCCCAAATATTTGTTGAATCCTTATCCAACAAGTGGATCAAATGTTGGATCAACAATTAAAAATTTAGCAATCACAAGGCATTTGCATAGCACACATTTCGAAATGTAAACATGTTCTTATGAGAGTCGAGATGAAAATACAATGTTTGCATTGTTATCTATGGCTAGTGAACTTAGAAGGTAAATTCAGAAGCTAGTGCAAAGACAAGAGTGGATTGATGCTATGACTCATGTGTAGTTGGATTCTTCTTGAGTGGAATGATATGTAAGGACTCTTATTTAGCCAATTGGTTAAAAATTCATTGTGAACTTTCAAGTGGGTCTAACCAAACAAAGTTCAGAGTTATTGGGTTTCACTAGTTACTTAGGATGTTATAGTCACCTCCTTAAGAAAAAGCATTTATGGGCAATGAAAATATTTTTAAGGTATGTAAGAGGTATTATTCATGGTATTCTAATTGGATACACAGATTCAAATTGAAGGGAATGATGAGCATGGGAAGTCTACTTTAATTGCATTCACATTTCTAATGGAGTTAGTTTCATGGTCAAAACTTACTGGAAGCACGCTTTAGTTCCTTTATTCCTATTGAGGCTTATACAAAACTCTTACATCAACTTACACACTGAAGGTATGTGGTTGAGTCAAGACAGCTTAGTGGAATTTTAGAGAGATGCTCAAACCTTGAGCCTACGCAGATTTTTGGTGATTGCTAACAATTGGGCTCAATTCGATTGTCCAAGAATCTAGTTTTGGTCATGCTAATTATGATAAGGAATTGAACTCAAAACAACATTTTATCAACACTTGGTCAATCATAATCAATTTGTTATTGTAGAGTAATGAGAAGTGCTTCTAATCAGTTTGCTAATATTTTCATCCAAGAGATTGTTTTTCAAAGAAGATTCAAGGAAGATTTCTGATTTAGACCTTCCCTCCATTAGAAGATGATAGGGATTCCTTCCAGATGTTATGACGTCAAAAGGGAATGTTCAGCCTGCCAATACGTGGCACCTAAATATTTGCTGGAGTATGTTCCATATTGCTTTCAGAACATTAGGGACGACGGGGTAGTCTTGGCGATCAAGGGGACCAAGATCCCTAGGTTTGGGGACGATGGCGGGGCAGCAGTTGAAAATATCCCATATAGTAGTTGAAAATCTGGTTTGAAAAAATGTATAAGGAACAACATTAGTTGATGAAACTTTCAAACTTGACCAAACACATTGCATGTGGAACAATGAAAATATCAAATCTTCAATCTATTAAAATTTAATTCAAAATGATGGCGTACATTCAAAATCCAAATATAGTCTGACCAGTGTGCCAATGCAATTAAGACTTTAAACATTTTCTCCAACTCTTGTTGTTACTTTTTGCTAATGTTGCCTCACATCTTGCTAATGTTGTAAATCTTGCTTACTCTCACTCTTGCTTGAAAATGGCTTTATTGGAAACTCACTCGTGCTTGCTAATGCTTCACCTTCTCATCCTTGCTAATGCTTTAGAGCTCTTGCTTTTCAAATTTTGATGTTGTGATTTGGAGTGAGGGTGTAACCCTTATTTATAGCAAGTTTTTTAATGGAGTGCTTATGGGGTTTGTGGAGCCCATTGAGTAGGAGGGTAACGGGTTGGAGGCCAAAAATTATAAAACAAACAGATTTTTCTTTAAAAAAAATTACAACTACCTTATGGTCGCTAGGGATGGATGTTGAGTCTTTGGGATCAGGTCGAGAAGACTTCTAGAAGTCTTTGGGATGTCCCCAAGTCCCCAAAATTGGGAGATGTTCTCCATTCAATGTTCCATCCTCTTAGAGAGAACTTTTCGAGGATTCCTTTGTAGTAAGGTTTGGTGCGCAGGTCACAGCCGAATGGGACATTTACACATGTCCCCAAGCACAAATGGTAATTGTGTAGTCGAGCAGATTCCAAGACGTCAATTTCAGCGGGTGGTTGGTTGAATATGGAGAGGCTCAAATGGGCTGTTACGAAGTTATTCTAGTTGTTTTTAGGTTTTGGGAGACTTAATGGTTGTGTAAAAATTTTTAGACTAGATAGTGCCAACTAGCAGTGAATTTGGGCTCGTGGAGCTTAACGAGGTCTAGAATCATTATCCATGCATCCCCTAAGATGGGTGCACCATGTGGCTATGTAGCTTGGCTGAATTTATTCAATTCTATTTATATTTGCCAGTGAGAGTTTGGGACACCCATTTAGCTAACTGTACGAAAGTAGACTATGCATGTGTCACCAAACTAATGATTGACTTGCTTACATGTTGCACCAATTATTAGGGGATGCATAATTAGTCAGCCTAAGAATCTATTGTCTTTGGTAAGACTTTTTGGCCATTGAGAGACGTTTTACATTTCATTAATAAGAAATTTAGACCAAATCTTGTTGCAAACCACTCATTGGCTTGATTAGTCTTAAAAATCTTGATTAATTGAATCAAGTTTAATAGCGAGGCTTGAATATGGAAACACTTTACATTTCATTGTGCCATTATCTGATTTTGATTGTAGCTATTCCCAAATGAAGACCAATCAGATCCTTTGAAATTCATTATTTGAACACATTCCAACAGTATTATGTTCAATCTCACCTACAAGTGTCTATGTCTCACATAGCTAGTTATTTTGGGCAAGATTAGATGATCACTAGGTTGTCATTTCTCAGGGTATTTCAGAGTTTGATTCGCACTCAAAGCTCACATGGAGTCAAAAACCTTAAAAGTCTAACATTTTAGTATTTCTTGGAACAAAGGTTGTTCTCCATGGAGGATAAAACACAAATGGGTCACTAGAATATTTTAGGTTCAACATGACTTTTGTAGAGGATCATCTACAAGAAAGGGAAGGAAAATGTTGTGGCTGATGTTATTGTCTGCAACATTCTAAGCGAAGGCTTTGAGGCTTCCAAATTTCAAAATTTCACTACTATGTCTTCATCTTCTTTATTGTCATAAGCTAATTGCAGAAGCTAGGATGAGGCCAGAACCGAATGGGATAAATGGTCATAGGACCTCTGAAAATGACCCAAAAGTTACCTGATATGCGATGATATACCTCAATACATGATCCCATGAGCTCATATCAGCTTCACAACACATTGTCACACCTGGAATGGGGCCACTCATACCTGGTCCCAAGGAGCATGTTGTAACATAGTGTACCAAAAATATCAACACTGAAGCAAAAGGTTCTTAGTAGAACTACAATCATCACCAGTAGGGGGCATTTAGGATTCATGTGAAGATGCTTATCACAAGGACCCAAGAAAGATTTCTATTGTCATGCTACAGGACCTGAGGATTGTGGGCCTTTTTGAGCAAACACATTAGCCAACTGGAAAATTAGCCAAATCTGAAAATAAAAATCTAAATCTTACATTTCAACCATAAACCCTCAACAAAAGCACTGAAATCTGGAACTTACTATTTTTAGTAAGTTCGTCAAAACCCTAGGCTGAAATATTCAAAATTCCATACCTTTTGATTTACAACTCCGAATTGCATGAAACGAAAGGGAAATGATAGATATTAATTAGGAGCAAATTTCCGTACAAGAAAACCACGAAAATACGGAAAACCTGATTTTTAAATCCCGAAATACAGCTGCAGCATCAAACCCTCATAACTTGCAAAATGCTTATCCGAAAATTATGAACCATAGCTCAAAACGAAGCATAAATTATAAGGAAAATTATGAGATCAATTTTCGAATTTTGCATCCACGAATGCCATGCTAAAATGTCACCTGAAACTCCAAAACAAGTCGCTGCCCTAATTTTGGGAAATTAGGTAAATAACAGAAATCTTCATAAATTCATATCTTGAGCAATACTTGGAATTTTGACACGAAATTACCCTTGTTGGAAAGCTTGGACAAAGAGCTTTCCAATGAACATAAATTCATCAAATTCCAACCAACAGAATTTTCTAGAAATGCAACAGAAATTTCCAGCAAAGTCACCACTTTCCAATATGGCAAAAATAAATATCAAGTCTTCAAATCTTCAATGACAAAGTCTTCAAAATCAGATCCACTTCAATTCCAAATTGAATGAGAGAGAGCACAGTGAAAATCTAGGGTATACATCCCATTTCTCCAAGCATGGAGAGACATAAATGATCAAATCAACATGAGTCTAACAATGATCCCAGCACTCCTTTTATAAGCAAGGAGGCACAAAATTCGAAATCCCTAGGAGAGGGAAATTATTAAATAAAAGTAATTTATTTCCACTAGGTGTGGCGTCCCCTTTTCAAAGGGCGATTCTATCAATAAAAACCACTTAAACATTTATTTAATTAATTCCCCATTTAATTTTTTATATTTTGGGAATTAAATTAAATAATCTTCAAAATTAAATAATTAAATAATTATTGCTTTAGGCAATAATATTTAATTATTTAATAAAATTGTTCCCCTTGTAACATCCCAAAGCCCACGGGGAAAGATAGGCTAAGGGTCTTCAAAAATGGGGACATTACAATCCTCCCTTCCCAAGATTGCTTGCCCTCAAGCAATAGCAAGCCCATGCATCTGGTACCAAAAGGGTAGCTCTCCAAGAACTGAGTTCCCATGCCACTTAAGTGGAGTAGCATCTGTAATATCTTGGGCTGCTTCATCCTCCTAAAAGTTAGAAGTGTAGACTTCTGCATTTTATTTTTCAAACCTGCACATGAAACAAACCAGTTAGAAAAATGAGTGTTGAAGAACACTCTTCTTGCTTCTTGGTATCTCCATGGCTTGGATGGTGCCCAACTTTTTTTTATGCATGGGCTGCCCCCATAATCTGCTATGCACTCCCATATACTGTTGTAGTCATGTCATTCTTCATCAAAAATCAGACTTATCCCTTCCCAATCAATCATACATGAGTTACAAACAAACACCCATAACCATATCATCATGTGTACATAAAAAATATGAACTGTAGGATTAAACAATCTTGTATATTTTGTTTCCTCATTTTGCTGTCCCAAAATCTCAGTCATATGCTTCGAGATTTTCCTATACTTTTGCCACACTCTTTCCCACAACATGTTAGCTATAAAATCAAGCCATACATAATTCCTCATGAAACTCCATTGGATGTGGAAAAACTCATTACTCATAAAAGAACATGAGTCAAAAATTTCATCACTCTTCCTAACATGTGGTCCATGATCATAAGAAACAACAAATGAAGAAGGTAATAAACTGAAAATGATAAATACATCAGTCTTAGGTTGCATGAGAGCTTGTACTAACAATAAATCATTCTTCTTCAAGGCCTATGCATCATCTGTTACCTTGAATTTTGGTATTATATAGATACCCTTGAACCCTTGTTTGCATGTCCCTAACTGATTTTGCAGCCCTCTTAGAAAATTATACTGTTGGCAGCCCCCTTAAATTGCATTCTTTTTATCAGTCCATACATAAGAAACTTCCAATTTGTTGTGTCATGAAAAACTGAAATTTTCTGAGCCTTTGCACCAACAAAATTATCTATATGCAAAGCATGAGGTGACTGTTTTTTCTTATGCATAACAACAATAAAGTTTACCCAACTACTTGAAGTGCCAAATAGATCATGGCAAGGAACTTCCGTATGCAAGTTGTCAATAATCAAAGACTCATCATTAGGCAAACTTTTTCTCATACCTTGGATTTCCCTTTCCTTTTCTTCCTTGGTGTATTTGAGCTCCATCTTTTCTAGGCTGAGAGTGAATTCCCCCAATGTGTAAAACCATTGATATCCTATCATCACATCTATATTATTCCAACTCAAAACATAAAAATCATCACATACTTCATTATTTCTTAATGTTGTAATGAGTGGGGAACTCTTGTGCCAACATAGTATGGTAGATCCATTGGTTAATGATACCTTGAGGCCTTGGAATCCTCCAATATTCAAACTTAAGTTTGCAACCATCCTTGCATCAATGAAATCATGTGAAGCATCATTATTAATGAAAAAACTCATCAGATTTCCATGCAACATACCTCTTGTTTGGAATATGTGAATTCTATCATTTTCGGAAAGTGATGCCAAAGTTCTCTCTATTACACTTTCTTCCTTATGCTCATGTTCATCAACAATAACTTCATCATCCTCATTAGCCAAATAAAAATTTGAATAATCCATTAGCTTATTACATGGCTACCCTTTTGAGGCATGAGTTTGATCACCCAAAAGTGACCTTGGCTGTCCCTTATTCGTTGTTTTTCACTACATATGTACAACGGTACTTTACGGACCATCAAGCTTGCCATTTGCATTTTTATTTGTTAGGGGGTATCCCTTACTCAATGCTTTTAAACTCTCTTGGTTGTTCTTTACCTTAGCAGCTGATTCTTCTATGCCTTCACATTCTATGCAAGTATTAGATACAAGAAACTCATTAGTATGCACCGAAGAACTCATACCTTGAGGATCCATTCCCATATCCTTTTTTGAAGACTTGGCTGCCATATATGTTTTCATCTCGATTTGATTCATGACACCTTTAGCTAAGGTGTGAGAAATATATGATGCCTCCTTTCTCAATTCTTCCTTAAGCACATTCAACAAATGTTGAGGAACATTATCCTATTCATCTATCACCGTAGACATGATACTCTGTATTGCAACCATTACATTTTCTGAACGATTATCCTGTATGACCCCAAAGAATACCTCGAACATATAAAGGACAAGATCATTACAACCAAGATCTAACATCAATACACAAGATCTTACCTTTGCCATAGTTTCCAGAATTTTTACCCTCTTTTTGTAATAAGGGCTTGTGACGTTTCAAAGACCTTGAAAACTTCTGACCATGTGTTCGAATATGTCTCTCATGATATCATCACTATAGGGCAGATTAGGGGCTGTGACCCTTGTGACTTCAGCAATGAAAGTAATAACCATAAGTTTCACTCTCACATCTTCATGCCAAAAGATCCTAGGCTTAATCAACTGAAACATCAATGAATGAATCATATACTTATCTGATTTTTCGACCATGGCCAAACAATTCATTGTTTCCTCCAAGTCCTTAAGCAAGACATCCTTAGAATGATGTGGATGCTTAAACTTCTTTCCAACCCTAATGATCCTTTCTTTCAAACCACCTTCACTCATTAACTCCATGGTTCCGCCTAGCCTCTTACCTCTACATACAAATATGAAAATACAAATCCTGCATTCACAAATGACCCACACGAATAGAGGAAGGAAGCTTTAATAGCATTGTGATGTCCCCTTTTTGGAACAACCGGAAAATTAGCCAAATCTGAAAATAAAAAATCTGAATCTTACATTTCAACCATAAACCGTCAACAAAAGCACTGAAATCTGGAACTTACTATTTTTAGTAAGTTCGTCAAAACCTTAGGCCGAAATATTCAAAATTCTATAACTTTTGATTTACAACTCCAAATTGCATGAAACAAAAGGGAAATGATAGATATTAATTAAGAGAAAATTTCTGTACAAAAAAACCTCAAAAATATGGAAAACCTGATTTTTAAATCCCGAAATATAGCTGCAACATCAAACCCTCATAACTTGCAAAATACTCATCTGAAAATTATGAACCATAGCTCAAAACGAAGCATAAATTATAAGGAAAATTATGAGATCAATTTTATAGTTTTGCATCCATGAATGCCATGCTAAAAAGTCACTTGAAACTCCAAAATAAGTTGCTGCCCTAATTTTGGGAAATTAGGTAAATAACAGAAATCTTCATAAATTCATATCTTGAGCAATACTTGGAATTTTGACACGAAATTACCCTTGTTGGAAAGTTTGGAAAAAGAGCTTTCCAATGAACATAAATTCATTAAATTCCCACTAACAAAATTTTCTAGAAATGCAACATAAATTTCCAGCAAAGTCGCCACTTTCCAAAATAGCAAAAATAAATATCAAGTCTTCAATTCTTCAATGACAAAGTGTTCAAAATCAGATCTATTTCAATTCCGAATCAAATGAGAGAACAATGAAAATCTAGGGCATACATCGCATTTCTCCAAGCATGGAGAGACATAAATGATCAAATCAACATGAGTCTAACAACTATCCCAACACTGCTTTTATAAGCAAGGAGGCACAAAATTTGAAATCCCTAGGAGAGGGAAATTATTAAATAAAAGCAATTTATGTTCCCCTAGGTGTGGCGTCCCTTTTTCAAATGGTGATTTTATTAATAAAAACCACTTAAATATTTATTTATTTAATTCGCCATTTATTTTTTTATATTTTGGGAATTAAATTAAATAATCTTCACAATTAAATAATTAAATAATTAAATAATTATTTCTTCAGGCAATAATATTTAATTATTTAATAAAATTGTTCCCCTTGCAACATCCCAAAGCCCACGGGAAAAGATAGGCTAAGGGTCTTCAAAAGACATTACACTTTTGTAGAGGATTTTACAGTTTGTGAGGCATATTTGGGTGCATTATTGTCTGCAACATTTAAGGCAGGCTTTTAGGCTTCCAAATTTCAAAATTTCCCTCTCTTTTGTTGTTATAAGTTTGTAGAAGCTAGGGTCAACTGAAATAATGCAATAAATGATCATAAAACCTCTGAAAATGACCCAAAAATACCTGATATGCCATGATATACCTGAATACAAGCTCCCATGAGCTCATATAGCTTTAAAACACATTGTCACACCTTTAAGCTACCATACCTGCTCCTAATGAGCACCTGTAACATAGTGAACCAATTGTATCTACACCGTGTCATTGTTGTGAGTGCCCAAGAACCCTCCAAGCTTGCTATCCATCATGTCAACATGCTTCCGAAGGACCTAAGAAGCTCCTACTGTCATGCTACATCACCTAGGAACTTGAGTGGGCTTGCAAGAGCAAGCACACCTCATTGAATCTCATTGTACCAAAACAAACACATCTAAACCATCATGTTATAATCATGTACATCATCATAAGACAATAATACAACATCCACTTTGTCATTAATGTGGTTTTGCATCAATGACAACACCTATTAGGACCACATGCCAACACTCTTCCCCTTTTTCATGGATGCAAAACACCCTGAAATTCTCCCCCTTTTTACAGTAATGCATACATGTAGCAGCATATTCTTCACCTTCTCATCTTCATAGAATCAGAATTTGGTTGGAGACATCAACCAAAGGTCTTAAAGTAGCTCAAATCCTTGAATTTTGCACAAAAACTAATTTTTGCCTTCTTTTTAGGCATGTTAGCACCATACTACCCCTTGGATAAGCATCTAAAGCATCTAAACACCATCAATCAACATGAAAGAATAAAAATCATACCTTATTGAGAGCAAAGACACCATTCTCCATCTTCTAGGCATGTAAAACAAGTAATTTTTCACCTCAACCCTTTTTGGCCTTTATGGAAACACTGTAACATGCTTGTAACTAAACCAACTTCATCATGAACATGGAAACAATGTCATTATGAGCCTATAAATTCATCATAACTTATTTTAGGAGCATGTTCTAGCTTGTCTAGGCATAACTTAGCATTACTATGCATCTTACCTTTCTTCTAATCTCACTAGGACTAAGAGCCCTAAACAGTCCTTTTAGTGCATTTATGATCAACTTTGGCATGCCCTAGAACCTCATACATACTCTAAAAAAACAATTTATAGATCTCCTGGACTTAATACCTCATTTATATCTTCTAGGAACAAAATTGAGATACTAACCTTGTTCTCTTGACTTGGAAGCACCTTGAACAATATAGCTTTGCACTAAACAACTTTATTAGCTTATAACAATCATACTTGGATGACAATATGCATTCAAAGATCAAAATCAGCTAAACAAAGAAGATAACACCAATGTCATGCCTTGTTATCCTTGGAAACATTAAGGCATCCTCTAGGAGTTCACAAAAGCACCCCCCCCCCCCACCCCCCGACTGTAATAGGAACATATGACCTTCATTCACCTGTAACAACATCTTCATACCTGTAGGAGAATTTTCATGTCTCTTTTGAAAACATAAATCACTGTGAGCCAAAAATTCATTAAATCACCATCAAGCTACAAGGATCATACTCTTTTAGCTCAATAATTACATAAAGAACCTTCAAGAAGAATAAAGATGCTCTCCTCCTGTCATGAGAACATTCATACATTTTTTGAGCAATCTTTTGTCCTCTGTGACACTGTACTAACCTTCAAGTTATCACCTTACCAAACAACCTTATCAAGTGGACAGGTAGACTATATACCTTGATATCTTTTTTATCACTGATGACATATGACTTGTACAAGGATCACTCTACCTCTTCAACACAAGTATCCATAAGAATATATGCATGATCTGTCCTTTACAAGTATACATACCACTATAGCGTAGTATGTCAACTTATGAGAACTAAGATCATCATTTAGACTCGTACATAACTACTAGGATACATCATCCATTTCACCATAACTTTAACTCTATACATAACCTTAATTGTAATCTAATCATTGTATTTTATTCATTTTCACTGCTATTAAGACTGTATAGGCACCTACAGGCTTGTAGGAGCTTACTCTTCAATCTAAGACCACTGTGACAAGATCACTTTACTCACATAATACATTGTTCAAAATACATTCAAGCACCGACACAAGTTAGATCACCTTGATGACTTTGAATCCTTCAATCATATGGTGAAACACCAATACTAACATTGTTACAAATTTTTTCTCGCAATCATAACATTCCTTTAGACTTATCTCAAATCCTCTATTTCACATCTATCAATATCATTTTCATAATATCCAAAAGTTTTCTCATACACAAAATGGAAATGTCATACACAAATTCCTCTTCAGAAGCAACATCAACAACCCTCTGAGACAAGTAGTTACAGTTCTTTTACCTAAGATACCATTTTGGCAATCACTATAACATAGTGCATCTGTATCAGGAAACTGAGATAACTATGATTCTCAATGACTTATTTTATCTATCAACTCAAGAACAACTTGGAAGGAGCTTTTGATAATTCATAATGAACTTATACACACCATATACATAAGAAAACTTCATAGATTGCCATTTACAAGCATTGTTATCCTATAGGTAGCTAAATTACACAAGGAACCACAATGAAATCCCTCAAGCTCACCAATTATGAGACCATATATGATACTTAAGACACCTATAACATCATAATGTAAATCCATAGACCTTGAAATCTCATGCCTAAGGAGACATTCCCAGATTTCAGAACACAACTTCGAAGTTAGGCCTTGTTGACACTAACATTGTCATGAATTTCTAAAAATATACACATTTTCATGCTCTAAAACTACTTGAATCCTCTTATCCATCATATCTAGATGAAATGTTCAAAATTTTAGCATTATACTCCATTATTTTATCCTCTAAACCCTAGTTTCCTTCAACACAATTATGAGTTCATTGAGAGTACCAAGTCGGGGAAGATAGGTAACAAAAATGATCAAAATTGCTCCTATGGCCCCAAGATTTCATCAACACCTGGTCATATTATTCTTCAAGCTCTTGAACACCTATGTTCCTGATATGAAACCCCTCATGACATTTGCATACCTGAAGGCCACCTTAAGATTTCTTTGTAACTTATTGAATTTGACAGTATCTTGGCCATACTTATACTTTTAATAGCATTGTATTGATCAATTTGTCACTTGATTACATTAGCAATCTTCATACACAATCAAAGGACAATCTACTACCTTGTAAGTTCATGAAACAAGTCCCAAAGACTTTCACAGACAGATATTGATGACGAGACCTCTTACAACACCTCTTAGGGAGAATGAGTAGATGGAATCATGATGACATTTTACAACTTTACAGACATCTTTAAGGCTACATACACACTATGAACTACTAGACACACTTTTCCAATGTCATTGCAACTTATGATAACATTAAAAGTCGGAATAGATTTCAAACTAATTCACAAATCATAGACTCCTTTAACTTATCATTGCAAAAAATCAGACACCAAGAGCAAGAAAACATGTTTCATGACTTTAATACAACTTGAATACCTCAATAAACATGCCAAAGAGACTCATGAAAATACACAGTCCACTTAGAGAAACCACACACCAAGACCATGCAAACATAAACCATAGGAACATCATATATGAACTACTAGTGACTCAAGACTGAGATCAAGACAACTTACACAAGAATAACTATCCTGAACCAACAAGACCATGAACAAGAGAATACAATGTCATACCTTGTCCTCATGGAGAAGCACATATTTTTGACTCATACAGATCCCCCTCAAATGGATGCTTCATATGCATTGATATACCTACAAGAAGCATAGTGAAGTTATATGTATCATGATGACCTAAAAGAAGATCTTGAATAGGTCCCAAGCCTTCTTGGGCACATGCAAAACTCCTTCATCTTCTCTTATCTGTTCATACTTCTGTGTTTCACCATTTAGTCCCATCATCAACTACTCTTGAAGGAACAATGTGATCTCTTCTTGGTTCCCAAGTCCTTCTAGGACCATTGTCATACACTCTACGTATTTGAATTCCTTTAGCTTGCACTCTAAGACCTTGAGAGATTCTATTTTGATTTGAATAGGATTGATAATAGTTCCTTGCAATATGACCAACTCTGTTACAACTTTAGCATACTATTGGATTCTTCTTCCTCTTGAAACCATGAACATATCTAGGTGGATTATTCAAGCAAAATCTAACAACATTTCCTTTCTTATTGCAAATTTAACACACTATACTCTTGGAAAATTCACTTCTATTGTGTTTCCATGAATGAGTATCTCTAGAGGACCTTCTACACTCTCTTTCCCTATGATGAAATGAATTACATGCATAAAATTTCCATTGAAATTTCTTTCATACCTTGAGGCATTAGGTTGCCTAATAGGTTTGGTCTTCTCATTGTTTTTAATGAGATCCTCCTCCTTCTCTTCCTTGGTGATAGATTCACCTGATTCTTTGCTTGAATCAATGTATTCTTGCTTCACTTCCTTTCCTTTAGAATCAGATTTGAAGCCCAAACTAGCTCCTATCACCTGTAGCTTTTTGTTTACTAAGTAGATCATCTAGGTATTTGGCACTATTCTCAAACTTTCTAAAAGGACACAGTCTTCTTGCTAGCCTCTAGTAGCTCAGCCCATAGAAACTCTATATCTTCTTGATATTTTGAGCATAAACTCATCTTTACCATGTCAAACTTGAAACACTATACTTTAACTTCTCTTCAAATAATCTGATTAACTCACTTTGCTTGGACTTGATTCAAACACATATGTGCCCTTAATCTAGCTTGTGTATAGTGAATTCTCATATTTCTTTAACTTGAAGTCTCAGCTTCTTGTTTCTCTTCCTCATCATGTTTAAAGTTCTCTTTTAATGCCTTCAATATCATCTTTGTCATTCTCATCATATCTCCAATCAGAATAACTGCAATAACCTAAAATAAAATCTCCTAACAAAGAAGATCCCTTCACTAGAAGACTTCATACCTATCATTAGTCCTAAACAAAGACTCATTTCCTATACTACTCATGATCTGATTCAGATTTAGAATCCGATACACCACTACTTGCATCATGATAATTCATCATCTTCATTTGTATAAAAAACTTTCTTATTGTCGTTCTTCTTATAGTCAATCTTCTTAAAGATTTTCTTTATCTTATCATACTTGTTGTACTTGTGGTCATGATTACTATCATAATTATGTTCATGATTACCTTCCTTTTTGTGTTTATGAGGACAATTAACAAAAAAATGTCCTATCTTACCACATTTGAAACATTTATAAGGAAGCTTACCTTTGTACCTACCTAGATCCAAGCTTCAATTTTCTAGCCTTTATAGAAAAGAGCTCTTCATCTTCAATTTCAAGAGTAGCATTCACCATCCTTCACCTTCCTTGAATTTAGTCTTCATTTCATATTTGAATGCAACCTCTCTCTTGGCTAGTTTGAGATCACCTATTCTCATCTCATAAGTAGTCAAGGTACCATGCAAATCATCCATCCTCAAAGTAGTCAAATCCTTGTGTTTCTTCTATGGTGGATACTTTGGAATCAAATTTTGGAGTTAGTGACCTTAGAACCTTTTGAACAACCACTTCCCCTTTTAAATATTCTCCTAATCCATTTCATGTTATTGAACAATTTTTTTAGACTCCTAAGTAAGTTATGCAGCAATGGTCTCTTCATCATTCATCTTAAGAGATTAAAATTGATTTCTAAAGGTTTGAAGTTTAGATATTCTCACCTTTGAGTCATCTTCATATAGGACTTGCAATTTCTCTCATGATTCCTTTTTTTAATTTTCAATACAGTAACCTTTCCCAACTCATATTCTCCAAGACCCTGAATGATAACATTAAAGGCCTTAGAATTGTGTTCATATACATCCTTATTTGCTTGATTGGTAATAAGAGTGGGTTAGGATGTAGTATAGTCATCTACCACTAGTCTTCCAAATATCAAACCCTTGTGACATGATGGTAGCTCTACATCCTTAGTCTCCAATATGCTTAGTTTGTTCCATCAGCACATTGGTTCTTTAGCTAAGATCTCTAACACTTGTCATTCTTCAGCAATCAGAGCATCTCCTTTCAAGTTGTCAAGCCTATCCAAAAGGACCTAAAACTAGCAAAACAATTTTTAGAAAAATGTCACTATAGATCCCCCAGAGGGACATTAATCTAGTCTCTTCACCTTGGATTCAATGTCATTCAACCCTCAACATGATTCACATAAACCAAGAATTATATCTCCATTCATTTAGGTGTTCTCAATCCACGTCTTAAATCTTTTAGTCTAGCTATTAGTACCAAGAGCATGATAAGTAACACCTTGTTCTTCAAGTATTTAGAGTGGAAACTCCTCAAGGGGAAGAAAACCCTTATACATCTTTATTAACACTTACAAACAACAATGACTTAAGTTAATATTACACATCACAAAATCCATTTCTTAAGTGAAGTGTGACCAACATCTAAACTCATGTTACCCACATGACCAAATTATCTCCTAGATTTGACCCCTTAAACAGATCCAACGTTCTTGCCTCAAACAATGGTCATGGAGTGTTTGCAGTCCGATTTTGCCACAACTTGGGGTACAATTTTTCCGTCTTATTTGCTTCTCTTTGAAAACGTCCTCTACCAGCATGCTTGTCAAAAATTGGTTGACCTCAACTCTTTCTTCCAGTGTTCTCTCTACTCCACTTTGTAGGCTTACTAGGCCAAATCCAGGCCTCGAGGCAATCCTTAATTCAGCTTATTAAATTTCCTTGAAGAGCCATGTAATAAGATTAAACCTTAGCATTTTTAGGCAGCCATCTAGGATCTCTTTCCTCAGTCACCCATCCAAGTTTCACAAATCAAGGATATGTACACACCATGTCTTCTCCTTTGAAAATGAGAGTCTTTCATTAGGCCATTAACTGTGAATAACCACCATGTAACAAATTGTCAAAGAGATATTCCCTTGCCCTTGATAAAATCCCACTATTAAAATTCTTGGGAGGGGTCTGTAGTTTTTTCCTTAGCTCTAAGATTTATTCCTTTTGAGAACTTAATTGTGAACATTGAAAACACTATTAGGTGCCTTCTGTCCCACACTGCTAAGAGGAAATTAGACAAGACTGGTTATGTTACTTTTAAGAAAAGCTAAATCTTTCATTTGTAATATCTCCAGAGAGGAAGCCATGATTTAAGAAAAAATAATAATAATGATGATATTATTGTCCTTAAAGCTGATAAGGGGAATGATGTGGTGATATTAGACAAATATAACTATATGAGTAAAATGTTAGATCATCTTAGTTATGGCAGTTATAGGCATGTAAATAAAAATCCTCTTATTAAAATCACCAAAGGAGGTTCTCTAGGTCATCAATAATGTCATCTCTAAGCATGGAACTCAAATGCTAATAGGCTAAAATATTTAGATCTAATTTTACCTAGGATTTATGGTTGCATGCTCGAAAATACACAAATCCGACTTCACCCTCTTAGACCTATTTTTGATACTATGACTTGCCCACTTACAATTTAGCCTAAATATCTTGTGGGCAAGCTTGAAAAATTTGTCGGAAAAAACACCCTCATTCACAAGATATTCCACTGACTTTGTTCATACCATAATTGAAAAATAAGAGCGTTGAAAAAAACAAGACATTTTGATTAGTTTTGATGTTATTTCTCTTTAGTACCAAAATTCCAATTGATGACCTTATAAAAGTAATTAAATATTTAACTGAGCCAAGAGATTGTAGACAAAATTGACCATGAATTTTTGTCTTTGCTCCACTTTCTTCACTTTACCGATGGTACCAATACTATGAGAAAAAATGAAGGAGTTGCAAGATGGGATATACTCTATCACCAATTGTGGCAAACCTATCTCATGGAAAAATTTGAAGAAAAATGCTCTTAGATCTGCACCCTTAAAACATGTCTGAGTGGTGGTATAGGTTTTTTGATGATATTAACGTTAACTAGAAACATGGTATGGAAACATCTGCTTAAATTCCTTGAGCACTTAAATATGAAATCTACACACATACAATTCACTATGGATATTAGAAGAAAATGGAATGCTCCCATTTCTTTATGTCTTAATCAAACTCATAATGAGGAAGTTCTCTTGCCAAACATGAGTTTACAGAAAAAATACTCACACTGACATATATATTAGAGTTGAATTTCATCATCATCCTTCTCAGAAGGATGGTGTCCTTTAATACCTTGTTTACTAGAGCTCTTAGAATTTATGACATAAATCATTTACCCTAGTGAAGAAAAAACACCTTACCAATGTTATCACAAGTAATGGATACAAAAATTGGTATATTAGAGCTATACTGCCAAGAAGACATAAAGAGTGTCCTATCAAGGTTTCTCTTCAATCCTTTGATTCTTGCAACATTGTTCAGCAATAAAGCTTTCTCTACCTTACATGTTAACTGGGACTACTGATAGGATTTCCAAGATATTAAGGAAAAAGGGTATAAAAACCTGTTTCAGACCTTTAAAAAACCATTAGAAATAAATTAAAAAACCCTAAAGACCCAATTTATCCAAACTTAAGAAAAGGGGTATACTCTATACCATGTACATATGGTAAAACATACTTCAAGGGGAAACATGTAAGGTCACTAAAAAATAGACTTGCATGAACTATTGTAAAAAACTAGAGTATCCATGGGTTGGAAAATCAGCTTTGGCATGGATCATGAAGACATGGAAAAAACACGCCATTTTCATCAATAATGCAAAAAATTAATAGCATTTGAATCACACTATGCAAAAAGTAACACTTACATGAAGCAATCGAGACCTCCTGAAAAACATATTCACATACCTAAGATCGTGATGATGGGTAAAAACTAAGTCAGTCTTGAGAAACCTAATGCTGTTAGATGATCCTGCATCACATGGACTGTAGGGGGGGTGAATTAATCCATAGACTCCAAAATTTCAATTAGTACTTCAGATTTGAAACTCAAAATACCACATGCATGTCTTGCACTATAACCTCTAACACTTGCCATTTTTAATGTGCTTCAGGATCATAAACCTTTATAGTTATCAAACATATAACTCATGAAAGCAAAGAAACACTGCTATAAGAACACAATTTTTGGAAGCACAATGGGACTACCCTCAAGGGGTAGCTAATCAGTCCTGAAAAAATATCTCATAATCATATGTTTCTAGATTTAGCTTATTCACCAACCACATAAGGAGCACCAACCCCTAGTTTAGTAGAGCCCAACCCCTAATGTTGGTGATTAGCACCAACTCCAACAAGGAGACTTGCATGACCCCTCAAGATGACTCAATCACCAACTCAAACAATTTTTTATGAATGTATATAACTACTAAAAATATGCTGATACCATAGCTTATAGTGATCCAAATATTCAGCTTCCAAATTCTTCCAAACCCTTACTCAAACCCTAGGTGATTTAACTTACACAAATCTAGCTCTTTCTTCATTTCTAAAAATGATTCAATCTCTTGCACACATACTTGTCTGATTATTCATCAACCTGTCACATAATTTGATATGATCTCAACTCATGCTTTCCAACACCTGCAAAAAATCACCCACCTAAGTCGCACTTCTTGCATATACCTTGAACACTCACAACTAGCTTGTAAAAGCACCCAAACCACATGATTATATAAACACCTCTTACCTTTCAAACTTCAAACACAATATTTTTCCCTCCATTTGGCTTCGACCCATACATCAATGAAACATCAAAAAATTTGAATTACAACAGTCTACAAAGTGACCCAAGTAGGTCGGCCTAGCTAAAAATCTTATTACATGTGCCAAAAATGGCTCAAAACCCCATGGGCACAAAGATAAAAATGCCCTTACATCGAATAGCATACTTATTCATGACCCATGAAACCTCATCACATATGATTAACATATCATTTAACATTCATACATGGTATGTAATTAATATAAACCAATCAAATTATTTCATTTAATGGGCCCAATGCTCTTTGTATTTCTTAAAACATGTTGTTTCATACACCCTTCAAGCACCCTGGAAAACTTCACTAATGCCAACCAAATAAATTCTACTCAACCAAACCATGACATGTGACCACTTGATGGAATAAATTCAAGAACCTATAGAACAACTATATAAAAATGTTATGAGCTCTTGAATCATATCGACAAGCTCAAACCACATCGGCATTTAATGTCTTCATCAAATCAACTTGCCAAACATAGTATGTTTCCAAAGGTTAGCTCATAAAATCACATTTACATGAACATTCAAGACCTAAAAATGGATTCATTGGATTGAAAAATTAATCCCTATTCACATCTCACCGATGATATAAATCATCAACTAATCCATATCATTCTTCAATAAACTCTCAAACTTACATCAAAACACATCATGTCTTGAACTCGAGAAAAACCTTCCTATGCTAAAATAATGACCTCTGAAAAATCTGTCAAGATCACACTCCTCATAAGAGAAAGCCTATAAATCAATGGAAATATATCTTAATCCTACTTTTCAACACAATTTTGAATCATCTCAAAACTCCACCTAAATAGCTCTAGATATGTTTCCATTTTACTGAGCACTACTTTTTAAGGCCTCAAAACTGTTCTTTGACCAATCAACCTGAATGGACCTCATTTGACCATGTACCTATATTAACATGTCCTAAAACCTCCATGGACATAAATATAGACTCACATACATTCCATGCAACATCAATTTAGCATGCATATCTCTTTTGGACAACCTTGTCCCAAAATTCTTCTTCTTCAAAAACTAGCCTATTTTGAGGTGGAGCCTACATATCACCATGACCTAAACCATACATATATGGAAATCCCAAGGAGACCTCTACAACATCTAATCATAATTTTTTCACTATAAATCAAAACTGAGTCAATATAATTCACTTTCTGCTAACTGCTCTTAGCTAGGGTTTAACTAGAGTTTTAGACCTCTTTACCTTATTAACATTCGTTCATAAAAACGTGACGATCAAACAAAATCATTATTTTGGTGAAACATTATAATAATCTGTAAAATCCACAAGGTCGCATGTAAATCACATTGTTCACAACGAGCATTAGAAGTTCACATTCAAGCTTGATTTTCACCTGTTCTTGACCTTGTCTCAGATAAACTGTCATATCTTACAAAATACTCATCATGGGAACCTGAAATTTTTCTGAGAAAACTATGGAACATCACAATAACATCTTAAATCATCATAATTTAAATAAAATTCTTATAATTCACCAAATACTAATCCCTGTGGGCTTAAATAACTTATTTCTATCTCATAGGTACAAAATTGATCAACCATCCATGTTATACTGCCTTGAAATCATCATTACAATTTCTAGTTGTCATAAGTATCTTGTATAGTCATCTATAGTCACATATGACTGATATAGGTCATTTCATAGCAACAATAAATGGTCAAGGAAAAATTCACCTTTTACTCACCTTAAATGGACTTATGAACCTCATTTCAACTTCAAGAATAAATAACCAAGTACTCCCCCCTGACATTAAGGGTAAAAATACAACTTCTAACTGTCAGATCTCTATCTCACAACACTATACCACTATCTTAGTTGTCTCATGGAGGATAATATCCAACTCATAGGCCTAAGACATAGTCAAATCACTCATGAATTACAACCATACACAACCATCATGAAAAGACCATGCAAAATACTGAGAGACTCTCTTATGATTTCATTGTCACTGATTCCATGCAAAAAAGAGCATCTACAGGCCTGTAGAGTGCAATTTTGAGCTAAATGCATGTTTTAAAGCCACATCAAGTTCCTAAGACCTTATTCTTACATAATTACATAGAAAATAATGGATATATGACTAAGTTATACCTTCCAACTGAAAAATAGTCCTTTGGGAACATTTGCATACGTTTGAGATACTTCAACTCTGCGTCCTATATCTGTAGGTGTTCGTTCTTCCACTAGGAGCAACATTTTAGCCCATGCAAGTGTACAATTAGCTAAGGCCACCAAAAAATCACTCCAACCTATCTTGAAGCACTTCAAAGGGTATCTCAGAGTTAAGAACACCTCAACAAATGAAGGAACAACATTTCACTTACCTCAAGGAACAACAACTCTACCATTGTACAGTCATATGTAATTTTTACTATGTAACATGGTGAAACATATTCAAGTATTCATTACACTATTTATAACCATGAAGAACACTTCATATACCACTTTGAGAATTTCTAAGATAATTACAACATCTTAAATACCATGTCAAAAACTTGAGAAGACCAAGAAGTAGGGTTTTGACAGTCAAACCCTCATCACTGCGTAATTAGAGAAAGTCTTCAAATCTGTCATTGATAAATGGATCAATATGCACACATGGAGATTAAAAATTATACCTCCTCTAGCCCCATGAACCTAGATGATTTTCCCAAAATTTCATGTTCTAACTCCTTTATTTTGACCTTCAAAAGTGAGTTTGCCTGCATACCGATTAGATGGACCATGTAGTCCTAGTCAGAGGTAGTGAGATAGCAATTTTGACACAATTTTATCTTATCATATCCACGCATGCACCAAAAAATTGAAATATCATATTTAAACTTACTGAGTACCTTATTCAATGACATTTCATCATGAGTAGTCACTTTATATACCTGTATCTCTCCATTTTGCTTGCAAATAGTGTATTCATTACTATATCACTGTCACAATCAACCTTCTTGTGATAAAAATGATCAAGTTGAAACTTAATCACCATAGAAAACCTTTTAAGAGAATTTATATTCCTATACACTACTCTAAAAACTCATGAAACAGACCCAATAAGTCTAAGAACATGATACAAACTACACACATATGTTGACAAGACAAACAACATTCCTGATATGATTGCAAAACACCTATTATACATTGTACTGACAAAACTTGTGGCTTCATACATATACATATACATATACATACATACATGCATGCATGCATGCATGCATACATACATACATACATACATACATACATACATACATACATACATACATACATACATATATATATAAAACTAACATTGTGCCACTCATGTCAAGACCACTTATCCATCATGACAACTCCATATAAACTTCTTATGAACTAGAAAAGACTTAGTAGACCTTCACAAACCACTGAGAGCCAAAATAGACTAATACAAGTGATAGAGCCTATTATGCGTTCATGAAGACTCTTTGAAACTCTGATACATGTTTACCGATTCCAACCACATCAAGAACTCTTAGATACAACTCATGATACCTCATGATAGTGCATAAGACACCAACTTTAGCATAGAAAATACTCTAAACTTCTACAGGTGCAGAGAGACATAATAAAGACTCATCACTATTACAAAGACAACAAGATACTTAAAATTGAACCAATATGACTATAAGGGGCATATATAATCATACCTTGACTTATAGAGATGACTCATGATGAAATAGACTGCTCCCACTCACCTGGATGCTTCATTTGCAATGGTATACCTTCAAGAAGCATAGTGAAGGTATACTTGATCTAAGGAGACCTAAAAAAAGGTCTTGAAGAGGTCCCAAGCCTTCTTGGGAACCTGCAAAACACTTTCATCTTCCCTTATTTTCTCTAAACCTTGTGTTACAATTCTTTTTTCAATGTCAAATGCTCTTGAAGGGACAATATTTTCTCTCTTTGGTTCTAATACTCTTCTAAAGTCAGAACCTTGCATTCTAGGTCCTTGAAAGTTGTTCACATACCCTCTAATCCTTCGATTCATTTGCTTTTGTTTTGAGTAGGCATGAAAACATACTTTTTCCACATGACCAATCTTATTATAGTAGTATCCAACAACTAAATTATTCATTTTTAGCCCTTCATTTTGACTAGGCCTATCTTGCAAACACAACCTATCAGTGTGTCCTTGTTCATTGCAATTATAACATACAATTATCTTAGAAAACTCACTCCTATTGTCTCTCCAAGGATGATCATCTCTAGGATATCTTCTACACTCCTTAGATTTATGACCAAAAAACATTACAAGTAAAGCAATGACCATTGAAATTTCTTTCATACCTTGAATCTTGGGGATGTCTAATGGACTTTGATCTTTCATTGTTCTTTATAGGAGTCATCTTCCTTTCTTCTTTCAATGTGGGCTTATCCAATTTTTTTTTTGAAATTCCAGCTTCTTGTTCTAGTTCTTTGTCCTTAGGCTCTTGTTTGAAGCCCAAACCAATCCTATCATATGCAAAGATTTGTTTGTCAAGAAGGTCATCTAGATCTTTAACACTCTTTTCAAAATTTTCCAAGGACATGGTATTATTATTGATTTGTAACAATTCAGCCCTCAAAAACTCTATATCTTGCTCATATTTGGTGCACAAATTCTCCTTATTTTACAGATTAGAGAAAAGAAACCGCACCTTATCTTCTAGCACCTTGTTTGCCTCAATTAGCTTTGTTGATTCAATCACATATTGCTCATCCATCTTATGAAACTGATTTTCATATTACTTAATCTACAAGGTTAGTTTTTGATTCTCTTTTTCAGTTTGCACAAGTTCCCTTTTTATACTTTCAAGATCATCTATGTCCTCTTCACATTCCTTATCTGAAAAGTTACCATAACCAAAAATAAAATCACCTAGAAGAGAAGAACCATCACCTGAAGATCTCATAGCTTCTTTGTTCATGAAAAAGGATTCATTGCCTATGTTTTCATACTCATTTTCAGTTTCACAATATGATACAACACTACTAGCATACGAAAATTCATCATCTTGATTTGAGTAAAAAATTCTTTTCTCCATTTTATAGTTAGGATTCTTAAAACTTTTCTTACCTTTTCTAAACTTGAAGTTATTCTTCTTAGGTTCTTCCTCAGGATTTTCATCATCATTTTATCTTCTCATTCCTATGAGGACACTTAGTAGCAATTTTTTTTCCTACTTCTCCAAAATTAAAGCATTTTAAATGGAGTTTACCTTTATAGTTACAAGAACCTTATTTCATTCTTCTAGCCAACATAACAAATAGATCTTCATCTTCAATCTCTAGAGTGGTATCATCCTCCTTTTCCTTCTGTGTCATTTGTTTTAATTTCAGATTTGAATGCAATATCCTTCTTGGTTGGTTTTTATTCACCCATCCTCATTTCATAAGCATTCAAAGTACCATGCAACTCATCTAATGTCAAATTGGTTAGATCTTTTGCTTCTTCTATATCAGACACCTTAAAATCAAACTTAGAAGACAAGGAAATTATAAAATTTTGTATTAGAACTTATTATTTTATTTCATCACCTAAAAAATTTATGTTATTCACAATTTTATCAACTCTAAGAAGATATGAAACAATTTCTTCATTATCATTTGTTTTTAGGCTTTCAAACTGACTTCTAAAAGTGTGAATTTTTGTACAATTTTCACCTTTGAGTCATCATTCATAGAGAAATTTAAGCTTTGTCCCATGCCTCCTTTGCATTTCTTACAATGCATTATCTTATCCATTTATGATTCCCCAAGTCCACTTAGGATAGCACAGAAAGCCTTTGAGTTGTTGGTATAATCAGCCTTTTCTTTTTTCAGTTCTTGGAGGATTAGATAGGAGGGACATAAGATTTTTCAACTACCACCCAAACATCAAAAACTTGTGCCATAATGAAATTCCTCATTCTCATTCTCCAAGAATCTATAAGTTGACAACATCAAACATTGGTGGCTTTCCACTCATAGTGTTGATTTCCACTTTTTTGCTTCAAAGATCTCCTTTCAAGCTGTCAAAAATATGTACAAAAGGACTTTTTTTTATACCAATTATTAGAAGAACAATGGAACTGGGACGGGGGGGGGGGGGGGTCAGTGAATCAGTCCTTATAAAAATTTCAATTATACTTCATATCTGAAACTCAAAATGACATATGCATTCCATCACAAGAACCACTTATTCAACTTTTAATGCATGCACACCATAAACCATCAATAAAAAATATAACCATGAAAGAAAAGAAATTCCATAAGAACAAAAGATATAAGTGGGAAAGCGTCAAAGAGGAAGAAAAAAAACTGAAACAATATACTTATATTTATATGTTTTTGAATTTAGTGAGGCACAAACTCCACAAGGAGCACCAACCCCTAGTTTAGTAGAGCACCAACTCTACAAGGAGCATCAACCCCTATATTTGTGAAGCGCAAACTCCACAAGAAGGATACAACCCCAAAATATGATCAAGCACCCACTAAAAAAACCTTATTATGTGTATATATTTGATTTTTTACAACCAAAACTAGTGGAGATCCAATATTCATCTCGCACTTCTTCACTACAAGCCCTAGGTGATCAAACTTTACAAAACAAGCTCTTCAATCACTCTAAAAAATAATCAAATAATTTCTCTCATGTTCTATAACATTTACTCAACTTGAAAAACAATTTGAATCAGTATAAATTCATGCTTCAACACCTATGCAAATAACATCCACCTAGGTCTGCTCCACCTTGCACACACTGTACAACTAGTTTAGAAAAATACCTAAAAACATAATTTTATATGCTTCTCCACCTTTAAAAATTAGGCCCAAAATATTTCCCTCAATTTGGTTCAAGAAATACATAAAGGAAACATTTCAAATTTTAAATACAACATCTACATATGACCCAATTAGGTTGGCCTAGCCAAAAACCTTATTACATGTGCCAAAAATGGCTCAAAACCCCATGCACACAATCTTAAAATTGTCCCTATCATGAGTACCATACTTTTTCATGACCCATGAACCATAAAAAACATGATTAAAATATCATAAAAAATCCATACATAGTTTGAAATTAATATAAACCAATCAAATTATTTCATTTACTGGGCCCAATTCCCTTTACAATTCTCAAAATAGTTGTTTCCTTCACCCTTTAGTACCTTGGAAACTTTAGAATTGCCACAAAATATCTTCCAATGGAACCAAAATAATTCCATGTCACCACTCAAAACTAAATTTTATAACCTTAAAGAACACTTCTTATAATCATGTTATAATAAATGAAACATCTTTTACTTCAAACCACTATCAAGATTGGCCTTCACCAAATCAAACTTGCCAACAATAGTATGTTTCCGAAGGTTATATCATAAAATAAAATATACATGTAATTAAATACTTAAAAAATGTAATTAATTTTATTACAAATTCATCCATATTCACTCTCCATAGGTTATAGGAAACATTACTCAATCCATCATTTTCTTCAAGAAACCTTAAAATTGCACCAAAATAGATCATGTTCCTGAACTGCCAAAAACCTTCTTGCTGAAATAATTCCCTAGAAACCATATCAATATAACCTCATAATTAGGAAATAAATATATCATCTATAAATATATCTTTGAGTCTAATTTCCAACAACAACTTGAATCATATCAACATTCAACCTGTACCTCAAGTTATAACCATTTCACTGAACCCTGCTCTTTGAGATCCCAAAACTGCCCTTTGACTATTCAACTTGTTTGGTCCTCAAAACCTCATAAAAATACATGAAAATATCCTAAAAACCTCATATTTACATCAATAAAAACTCCAATACATCATGCAACATAAATTTTTCCTTCCTACTCCTTTGGACCATTTTTTCCTAAAACCTTCTTCTCCATAAAATACTATTTTTTAGGTGGGGCCCACAAATCACCATGACCTCAACCATACATTTCTGGAAATCCTAAGGAGTCTTATATAACATAAAATCATCAATTTTTCACTATCCATAAAAATTTAGTCAGTATAATTCACTTTCTTTCAATTGCTCCTAGCTAGGGTTTAACGAGGGTTTTGGACCTCTTTACCTTCTTAACATTCGTTTATAAAAATTTGACAATGATAAAAAACATCATTATTATTTTTTAAACCTTATTAAATAATCACCTTATAAGGAATCCCTAAAATCCACAAGGTACCATGCAAATCTCATCATTCACAACAAGCATCTGAAGTTACACATTCAAGCTTGGATTTTGCATTGATTTCTTGACCCTGTCTCACATAAAATAGTCATATCTTGACAAAATAATCATCATGGGACACCTAAATTTTTCTAAGAGAGCATCATAACTCATCACTTACTAATATATCCAATCACCATAATGTCAATTCCATATGGCTCAATCTCTCTAATTCAATCTAATACTTTCATATGTCTTACCTATAGTTTGATCCTCACTGTAGCGAAAACTAGGGTCAAGCTAAAATAATGCAATAAATGGACACATGAAACCTCTGTAAATGACCCAAACATACCTCATATTACCATGATATACCTGATTATCATGCATCCATTAGATAAAATGACTCTAATCCACTTATGTCACACCTCCAAACAAACATACCTACTGCCAAATGAGTACACATGTAACCAAGTGAAACCACCTGTACCTACACTTTTCCATTGCTATGAGTGCTCAATCACCCTAAAATCATTTTATCCAACATTACAACATGATTCCAAAGCATCCAAGAATCTCACACTCTCAAACTTCACCTCATAGGCACTTGTATGGGCTTGCTAGAGTAAGTATGCATCAGCTAATCCTACTATAACAGCTGATAACCATTTGAAGCATCATGTTAGCACCATAAAAAAACATCAGGAAATCATTCAATTTTTCATTAATTTGGTTTTTCATAAATTAAAACACCTATTAAGACACCATGCTAACACCTGTTGCATAAATTAGTATTCCCTTCTTCCTCATCTCATGTTTGATGAATTATTGTGTTTTTCCTTTCTTTCTGTTTCTTGTCTATCATTGTTTGTCTCTCTTTTTACCTTTTTTGATCCTTCCCCCCTTTTCCTCTTAATCTATCATTTATTTTCACTTTAATTTTTTGTGGTTTATCTCCCTTATCCTTATTATCATTTTTATTTTTATTGTTAATTTTCTTTATCTTTTCTCCATTTCTTGTCATATTTTTTCCTTCACATCGTTTCAAAACAACTTGTCTCTTGGTAATTGGGTTATTTATAATATTTCAATTTCCATATCTTCTCTCAAGAAATAGCTTCACCCTAATGATGGCCTTGGTACTGGAATGGAAACGCCTGTATTAATCCTCCTTACGTAGTGTATACAGAAGATTACATTTGTTCTCTGACCTACGATATGAACATCAAATATTTGATAGTACAAACAATAAGAGAATTGCATGAATATGAATCATCACACAATATTTTTATGAAGTATGACCACTAAAAAAATATGCTGATACCACAACTGATAGTGATCTAAATATTAAGCTCCAAACTCTTCCAAACCCTTGCTCAAACACTAGGTCTTCCACTTGCACAATCTAGGTCTTTCTTCACTTCTCAATGCTTCAACCTCTTACACACATACTTTCTGATATTCCTCAACCTATCACACAATTTATCTGAACTGAATTCATGCTCATACACTTGTAAAATTCACTCACCTATGTCGATCACCTTGCACATACTTCACTAGCTTCAAAAAGCACCCAAAAAACATGCTTTTATAAGCTTCTCTTGATTTCAAACATAAGAACAACATTTTCCCTCCTTTGGTTTGACCCATACATAAAATAAATAATTACAACAATCACAAGTGACCCAATTAGGTCGGCATAACTAAACGCCTCATTATATGTGCCAAAAATTACTCAAAACCCCATAGACACAATCTTAAAAATTACCTAACATCAAATCGACACATATGCATGACCCATAACCCCTTAAATATGATTAAAATATCATTTTACATCCATACATGGTCTTACATTTGATCAACCAATCAAATTATTTCATTTAATGGGCTCAGTCCACTTTCCAAATCTCAAAACAATTGTTTCCTTCACCCTTCAACACCCTAGAAACTTCATTAGGTAACCAAATCACTTCAACATGAGAAAACCATGACATGTAAGTTTTTTCTAGAAATGGTAGAACCTGTAGAAGACTTCTAAGAAATTTATAATCCTTGAATCAACATTATGCTCAAACCACAACTACTTTTGTCTTTTCTAGATCAACCTGCCAAAAAAGTTGTTTCCAAAGGTTATCTCATAAAATAACATATACAAACATTAAAGACATAAAAATTGATTAATTATATGCAAAACTCATCCCTATTCACATTCCAGGAGATATAAAGCATCGCCCAATGTATCTCATGCTTCAAACAACTCCAAACTTGCACAAAAACACATCATGTCTTGCACTAGCAAAAATGTTCCTATCCAAATAAGGACCTAGAAACCCTAAAAAATCACCTCATCATGAGAAAAAAATCATATATCTGGAAATATATCTGAATCCTATTTCCAACACAACTTGAATACTCTTCAAACTCCACATGTAGCTAAAGTTATGGCCCTTTTATTGAACCATGCTATTTAAGACCCTAAAACTTCCCTTTGACCAATCAACATGTATGGACCTCAAATGACCATGTACCTGCATGAAAATTTCCTGATAACTCCATGAAAATAAATATAATATCCCATAAATCATGCACCATAAATTTAAGATGCTAGTCCTTTGGACAACATTGTCCCAAAACCTTCTTCTTAAGAAACTGTCCTGTTTGAGTGGGGCCCACTCATCACCGTGACCTCAACCATAAATTTCTGGAAAGATAAGAGATTAATTTATAACATCTAATCATAAATTTTTATTAACCAATAAGAAATGGGTCACTATACCTCTTTTTCTGCAAATTACTCTTAGCTAGGGTTTAAATAGGGTTTTAGACCACTTTATCTTCTTAACATTCATTCAAAAAAAAATTGACGATCAACTGACCTGATTATTTTTGTGAAAAATTCTAGACTCTCCATAGAAACATCCCTAAAATCCATATGGTCCCATGCAAATCACAATTCAGAACGAGTATCAGAAGTTCAACTTTGAGCTAGAATTTCACTTGTTTTTTACCCTATCTCACATAAGCTGTCATATCTTGCAAAATTCACATCATGGAAACCTAAATTTTTTCTTAAAGGGCTATGAAACATCTCTCTAACATATTTAATCATCATAATGTCAAATCCATACCTCAATATCTCCAGCCATTAAGACTTTCCTTTTCTTACATGTTTGTTCCTCACTGTAGAAGTTAGTGTCAACTAAAAGAATGTAATTATTGATCATAAAACCTCTGAAAATTACCCCAATATACTTGATATGTCATGATATACCTAAATGCAATCTTTTATTATCTCATATAGCTTTGAAAAACATTGTCACACCTCCAAGCTGCCATCCCTGCTCCCAATGAGCACTTGTAATATAGTGAACCACCTGTATCTGTATCATGCTACTGCTGTGAGTGTCCAAGAACCCTCCAAGCCTACTATCCATCATGTCAACATTATTCCTAAGGACCTAAGAATCTCATATTGTCATGCTACATCACCTAAGCACCTGGATGAGCTTGCAAGAGCAAACACACCTCACTGAATCTCAATGTACTAGTAGAAACACATCTGAACCATCATGTTAGCACTATGTACATAATCATAAGACTATAATACAACATCCATTTTTTCAATAATGTGGTTTTGCATTAATGACAACACCTATTAGGACCGCATACCAACATACCAAATGTCAAAGATAATGGTTGATGATGTTGTCTACAAGTGGTCTAATAAAAGGTGAGGGAAAAGATAGATAAGGAAGGGTAAAACAAGATACATAGAGAAGATGGGTATATGATCTAAATATTCTATATGAAGGTGATATAAGAATGTAATATAGAGATGTAAAGTTGTGGTATGCTTTTAGTAGGAAGGAAAGGGAAAGTGTCATCAAAATATCTCACAAGGTATTATGAACTGACCCAACCCTTTCTTAATGAACCCCTTAAGGAAAACACTCAAGGGTATTATTATTTCTACATTCTATAAAAATAAATCATTTATAAGTTAAAAATTAGGTGCATTCATATTACCTAACTGAAGATCACTAGGTGTCATCATAGTGTAATGTGAGACAATGTTCGTGAAAGAAAACATAGTATACTTAAGTATAACAAAGGTGCAAGTGATACTCAAGTTGGGATGGTTCAAGGGAAAGTCCTTAAACCCTAATTCATGTTGTAATGGTAACATTTCTTAATGATTTGGATAAGATGATGTAGATAAGAGGGGAAATACTTAGATGATTTTTATCTTGAGAAGGGGATATAATAACAAGGAAGTAATAAATAAGTATCACAAATTAGTTCCAAAATATGTCTTTCTCTTAGATTTGATGAAGGATGAATCATTTGTATCAAAGTGGGTTCTATTCAACAAGATAGGGATGGATTCAATACTAACAAATGTGAGGATGGAGTTCAATTCTCTAATTCTTTTGGTTTTGCGAAGGCCAAGGGGAGAGACCCTAGCAATTATTAGCACAAGATGAGCCTAATAACACACTAGATGTTCCAAAAAAACACAACCTCCATGAATAATAACTCAATTAAGTATCACTTATGGCATATTCATGTATTTGTAGTTTAGTAAATAAACCTAAATTTCTCTATTACAGATATGTAAGGATATCCATAACTTGCTAGTTTTATAACAAAGATTTGAGGTACAACCAAGCAAACATGAATCAAAATTTATAATGAAGAGGCCTCTAAGGATGTTCATGATAAATAGACGTTTCAAAGGGGTAGTAAAAAAATATATATAATAAAAATAGGGTATGTTTGATCATGAAAAATTCATATGAACCTTGTACATTGAAACAAAAATGAAAAGATGAGATGAAGGATTTATAGATAACACAAGAGTCACTTCAATTTACAAAATTGTTACAACTCTCCATTATTTAGATAATTATTAAACCACATACACTAAGATTAATAAACCATTAGAACACCATAACTCATAATTTTAAATATAGCATTAGCTAATTTTATTGAATGGTAATAAAGTCATAATTCCACAAAGAAATTATAACCAAATGCTTTGGTGACCAAACATCAAGCCTATGTACCTAATTACCAAATGGTGATATAAAATTTGAGTGAATACACTTCTGCCTTAAATTATATCTTCCTTTCTAATCCACTATCTCACTTGTTCCTCGATAAAAAAAATGTCCATCATCCCATATCTTTATTATGATATCTTTGAATTGATTACACTCATTATTCATCAAAACACCTAAAGAAAAGATAAAGTGAAAACCTACAAACTAGAAAACCAAAGGGATCAGATAACTAGACATAAAATGACCAAACTTAATTATTTTTATCAAGTTTCAAGATTCTTAGATGAAGTACATTCTTCATCTTTCTTTTTATAAATATGCATTAATTAGGACTATATTATCCTTAGGTATAGTTTAGTTTGTAAAATAGTGAGGTGGTATAGAGAGTAGAACTAGAAGGACTATAAAACTATCCACCATATATCATTAGTCATTTATAAGATCAAAAATTTGTAGCTTGTGCACTGAGTCATTTTCTTGACTCTAAAACAAGGAGGAAATTAAGATCATATAACCCTTCTGGTCATGAAATTCACACGAATCAAAAATTTTCTTCATTAATATGTATTTAGGTTTTGGATAAGAAATATGCCTATTATTTTTAAAGTTTTATAGCATATTATTTTTGTATTTGTAGCTAATCTTTTTTGCTACCTAGTTTAAAGGTTTCTTGTTTGCAGCCAGTGGAATATTTGTAATCCTAATCAATCATATTAATGAAGGGGTGAGGAAACCATCAACCCTATTTTATTGATAAAAAGAGAATCAATATTTTAGTAGTTAGTTCATCTTATAGTTATTCAAGAAATAACACTATTTCAACCCTTAGTAGTTAGTTCATCTTATAGTTATTCAAGAAATAACACTAGTTCGACCCTAGGGTCAAACCCCCATGCCCCATTTTTCAAAAAATTAGTTAAAAACAATAAAAAACCTACCCAAATTACTCCCATTTTCCTCTATGTTCATTAACCACCTAATTAGACTACATTATACCCTCCCCATACCTCATTTCTCCTAAATTCACCCACAATTTCAATTCAAAATCCTAGCCCAAATTTTTCATTTTGTACCTTAATTTTTTACCCCAAAACATAACTAGAGTTCAAATCCTACCTCTACATAGCTCTGTCTCTGTGGTGGTATCTCGAGTCTCTATAATAGAGGACCTCTGGATCCCTCTCCTGCCTTAGCCATGAATGAATCAACTCCTTAGCTACCCACTAATCAAATCTCTTGTATTAATCTTGTAGTTTTGTCAAACTCCACTCCTATCAATATCTACCAACTCACCAACTCAGCCTCCAACCTCACCTTTTTGTTTTCTCGTCAAAATAATCTCTCCACTATCATTTTCCAAATATGGCAATGCACAACTGAATTCATTTCACATGGATTTTTACCTTTTTTTTACCCCCAAATCGACTCGACTGACATCGAGTAGGTTGTGCCCTAGTCATCCGATGTTAGTTACTCGTACTAGCATTAGTTTCCCTTTAAGCTGTATTGGTCACCCTATAATATCCATTTAACCTAATTTGCCCAATTTTTGGCTGCACGATACCATTTTTCTTTCTGCTAGAATCTTACCATCACCTAGCAGGCTCACCTAGTAGCCTTCCTAGCCTGTTCATCTCCCTAATTTTACTTAGGGGCATGTTTTCTTCCTATAATCTGGCTTTACCCATAGCCTCGTCTATACACCCAACTTGAACCTACCCATTTGACACTCAAATTATCTTACTTGTTGTACCTTACGGCAAAGTTACTCATGTTGTTTAGCCTACCAACATTGCCTTTCCTAATGCCATGATGTTTATCCTTGACCAACCAAAAAATTTTGGTGCTTTGGAACCCACCTAATGCATGTTCCTACACATAGCCTTATTTTGTTTTAGGATCGTATCCTATAACTTGGATACCTGAACCACGTCAACCTTGTTTAGATAAACTATTGAACTTTGATGGTGTAGAGTTTGTGGGATCTTCAACCTAGTGCCTTGTCACATTCTACACGTGTGTGTGTTTGAATGCCATCACCTATTACCTACACCCAAAATAACCATTTCCCACTCTCATACCCTACCTTAATTTTCTTCACCTACCATTTTATAAAACTCATCACATATTCAATCTAATCCTTCATCAGATCTAATTTTGAGGGGAATCACCTCCACCCATACCTGGGGAAATTTAACCTCAACCCATACCTGGGGCAACTACTCCTATTTTTTTCAATGTCTCTTATCAATACAAGCTACGTGAAAAAGGGGAAAATGTAGACACTAAAAACGTTTCATGAACCCTCTGGGAATCCTCCAATTAATTATTCAACTTAACACTTAGCTATGACCCCTTCTACACATGATTTTTAATTTTATTATCCCTAATTAAATTAATCCTTATCCTTCCTCACATCAATATTAATTTGATTATTTAAATTAAATTAATTTACACCTCACATTTACACATCATCCCTCCACCTCATCCTAAGACCTATTCCTATATTATTAATGAACTTAGACTAAGTCCCCACTTATCCTAACTAACTGGGACTCTTTCCAACCCTAACTATTCATGACCTATTAATCCTCTAACTAATGCCACGCTCTAATTTATGCCATTTAACACTCCAGACTTAGACTAAGCCAAAGACCACACCAAATATGGGAGAAAAACCCTATTTTTGGCAAGTTAGAACAATTATCCTTAACCGACATCGGTTATTCCTCAACCGGTGTTGGTCACGTAACCGCCATTCGTTAGGTTAAATAAAAAATCCAAACTATTTATTCAGGTTTTGAATCTTATTTTATGGCTCTTGTGACCTTACATCCTGATCCCTAAAATTTCTAGTGACCATGTGACATACCAGTGACCTCTACAACATTCAAACATCACATCATCCATCCATTGATTGATCTAGAGCTCCAGTGCACTCATCGGGAAGCACTGTGTCCTCCTGCCATCGCTGCAATCATTCAAGATCCCCTTCTCCTACAATCATCACCACCACCTACTTTCTACCTACATTCAACAAGTAAGTATTATTTCTTCTTTGTCATTTTCAGTACATTAGTTACTTCATTAGCTATCTGTTTCATTCCATATTCTATGTTACCCAGATCTCTCCCACACTATCTCTGCCTAACTATCTACCTGTTCAACCTCTATAGCCTGCCTAAAAACCAATCTAATCACCTCTGAGTCCTTATAAAAATACAACAGCCTTACCTAAACTACCTTCACTCTTTGTGTAGTCAAAGAGAGTTCCCAAAACTCCACTTTAAATATTCTTTCCAAATTTCCCTTACCGACACCGGTCACCCAACAGGTGTCGGTCCATTACCAGGACATCGGTCACCTAATAAGTGTAAGTCTCTGTGACTGGTAACTTTCACCAAATCAGTAAGCGTACAAATCACTGAAAACCTCCCAAAACCCCACCAAACCTCACCAAGAGCTCATCTATAGTCTTTATTAGACTTGTAAACCCAGACCATCCTATAAACCCTCTGGATTTAAACATAACTTTTCCCGTTAGATTAAATTTACTTATTGTATGTTATAGGAGACACCTAAATCTTATCAACTATAGTATGATTCATTTATTTACAATATTTCCTTGTATTAATTTGTTTATGAAAATGGATTGACAGTCATTCAAGGAAGCATCATGCTTCCTGGATCTAGCCTTCGCTAGGAAATCCACTACGATTTGCTATTTAATAACATTTGGTGGTCTTGTTGTGTTCTTAACAAGTCATTCCTCCTAGCCACAGGGAATTTATTCACAATGAGATTGGTCAACATTCTACATGCACACACCTTCTTCTATTATCATAGGTATTCCTCCTTGCCTTTACCTATTATTTGTTTTATCTCTACTTTGCGGTGAAATAAAGAGAAGGTCGAATTTCTTGGGGAAGCTTTGGGAAAAAAGGATTTGGGGGTCTAGGGGATATTTTTCCATCTTGAATTAAAAAATTCTAAGCTTGAATAGTTATATTATAAGTAGCAGGTAAAGCCATATCTCCTAGTGATAGAATCATTATTTAAATATTAGAATTAAGAGCTCTCAAAAAATATAAAAATGCAGCTTTAGGAGATTGCCTGAGGAGGATTATAATTATTTCCCATATATTTTGAAATCTGAATTTGAAGTCCATCATTAGATCACAAGGGGCCCTTTTGATAGTTGTTAATTGTTCCAATAAAGAGATATTATTTGCATTTTCTCCAAAATTCTTACAAAAATTCTCCCTAAGGTCATCCCATGTATGAATAGAAGCATGCAACAGACTTCTATACCACTGTAATGATTTTCCTTTGAAAGATGATACCAAGATCCTAACTGCCACATCATCTTCAATAACCAGATGAACTGAGTAAACATTAGCAATATTTGAGATATGCTCAATAGGGGTAGTTGAATTTTCACTAGTGAAAAATGAAATTCTCTTTAGGGTATATAGTGGTATGTGTTGACTATTATCTTTGCAGATGGACCATAAAAGTTGTGGGAAATCTTAGAGACATGGTACTTAGCCCCTAAGATAACCTCTAGATTTTATAGAAGTTGGCTCTTCCCTTTCAAGTGCTTGAAATAAGGGTTAGAAGGGAACTAAATAACTATAAATCTTAATCTAAGGTGATTTGCACCAAGATTTATCATAAAGCATAGAGACACATACCCAAATCACTATAAAATAAGTTAAAGAGAATTAAGCATGATTAACCTATTTTTAGAAAGATTCAGTACTATTTAAGGCTAAAATGTAACCATGAAAATGAAGCAGATGAATGTGAAAGAATCTAAGGACATATAGACACGGTAGAAACTGAAACATATATTAGAGAGTTTAAATAAAAGCATACAGGAAGAATTTACAAAGAATTAGAGTATTTTGAATCCTTTGTGTACAAAACAAAGAACCCTTATAATTATAGAGAAAATAATACATAAGGCTGATAATGACACAGATTATAGTGCTTCTTTACAACAAAGCCTTGTTAAGGATGATAAACACAAACTACTGAAATCAACAATTCCTCTAGAGATTTAAAAAAAAAAATTATCCTCTCCATTTCTTTTTGGTCCAAGGATCTCTTATATAGACCCTATGTCTCACACTCCGAACATGTCTATTATTATGATCTCCATCATCTGCATTTAGTTCTTCAACTCCCTGATCTTTGACCCATGCGGAAGATCTCAACTTCTTACTTTGGGACTCGAGATTGAATTCAATCAACCGAATGTGAGTCCTTTCACTTCTTTAGTAGGATTTGTGGGTGGTGATAGCTTCCTTGAAAAACACGTGGAGTTTTCACACTGATTTGAGGCTGCGTTATATTTTCTCCTCTTGGATTTGCACCTGGGTAACACATGGAGATCTACGGGCTCGTCTCCATTTTTGTTTGACTTTTTAGCCCATTTGGACTATGCAGTTATGCCTCTAACATGTGGGGGTCATGTGTTGATTTGAAAATCTTAGATCTTTTTGTGTCCTCTGACATGTTCCAAAGAGACACATGGATACCCTCTACACTTGGCTCTATACTTAACTAAAATTGTGCTCCAAAGGAACAAATAATGCTAAAACAAAAGGACTCGGGTGACAAAAACCAAGAGATCCTGCAGATGTAGAAATTATTCTACAATTATGGAAATTCACTGAGGGACTTTTTTCCTATCAAGGAATAATCCAGTAATCCTTCCCTAACTCAAAATTTCAAAAAATGTGTGGCTCCAAAGATGCCACTCAGAGTTGCTTCAAAGTATCCTGGTACCCGATCCATTCTTCCTTTGTTGGTTATGCTCTTCTTTATAGATCCTGGAAGGCTCTATCCAACTCAATTATATATTTGTGTGAGAGGGTTTGAAGATCATGCACCATCGTGTGCAAGTGGAACTCCATTTTCAGTATCAGGTTCAAGATGATCTCCAATTCATCCATACTTGACTCTTCTTTTAAATACTAGAAAACAATATTGTCTTGTTCCTTTGAAGTGAGTAGCTGCTATATTTGATCCTCTGAAAGGACCACAAAGTCATTAGGAAATGGGAAGGGGAATCCCAATTTTACCAATTCCTCAATGCACTACTTTCATTCCCCAATTCCAAGCTTGAGCTGCGCAAGGAAATTCTAAAACTTTAGTGCGGTCTTATTGCAACTCAGGATCTCATTGATTTTGGCTGATGCCATCCACCTGTCCGCAATACCATCCCCCTATAGAGAAGAGTCTGAGGAATCGTATAAATTATGTACCAAGTCTTGAGCTTCAAGAACCTTTTTGGAGATGGCATTACTGATGGTGGATGCGGAGCACTCCACATTGGCACATAAACCCTGTGCATTAGATATAAATTTGAGTGTAGATGATAGATTTTTCGTCATAGTGGAAATTCTTTTGCAGCAAGAGGAATATAGTCCATGCACTAGTGGGATGATTCCTCCCTTTTGTGGCTGCTTGGAGAGCTTTTGGGTCAAATCCTTGATCACATCCTCCAATGACTGATACTTTGCTTGTAGGATCCCCTTATCAGCCTCTTCTATGCGCAGCTTCTCATGTAGCATGGAAACATCCTTTTTTCTTGCTTTATGCTCCCATTGAAGCAAACTAACTGAGGTCCTTAAGGTTGAAAGTTCGGCCTTAATCAAATCAAGCTCCTACTACAGTGAAATGATAGTAGCCTTGGAGGCTGGTAACTCGGCCTCTAATTTCTTAACCTCTGCTTTGGAGGCTGCAAAAAAATTCTTTGAAGGTGCCTCGTTCAACTCTTTGTGGAGTTGCTCCAACTCTTTGTTTTTACCTTTGAGATTTTAATTGAGGCGACTAATAGTGCCCTTTGCTTGTTTGAGGCTAGCCTTCACTTTCTTCAAATTTTTGCTGACCTTTAGGTAATTTGTTGTGAGAATAGTGGTTAACTCGTTCATTAATTTGACCTTATCCTGAGGTTGAAACTGAGTCAAGTCTATTGCCATAACATGGATAGTTTAATCATCTGGCTACATCTGCTCCATAGGTTTGGAGATATTGGGAATCATATGCACAATAGTGAGGGATATTTGCTAGAGGTCATATAATGACCACATGTGCTTCATTGCTCTATATACATCTCATTGTTCTTTTGTTTCTCCTTTCTCCTATTGCATGCTGCCTTGGTTGAATCAACCAAATCAATAAAATATGTAGGGGAAGGAATAAGCCCACCCATGGATGGGAACCCTAGTGATATGATATATGGGATGATAATAGGCTGTAAGGGCTGGGATGTTAAAGGAGCTGAAGAGAAGGGTGTCATGACCCTGAGCGAGAAGGAAGGTATGGTGATAGGTGGTGGAGAAAGAGAGGAACTAGGGGGTGGACAGGTCTGAGTCGAAGTGACCAAAACAAAGACATCCCCAGTAAAAGAAATGAAAGGCAGAGGAGGAGGGGGCAGATGAGTGTTGAAAGGTGAAGAAAATGGGGGAGATGGAATAGAGGAAGGGGCAGAGGAGGAGGGTTCCTCAGATGTTTTCTTCTTCTATTTTTGCGCGATAAGAGGGCTAAAGATCTCAGGTTGCGGTGACTGAGGGGATGACCAATGGTTGTATAGAAACAGGACCCTGGTTTGGGTTCAACATCGATTGCTTTCCTGCTTAAGGACCTCGAGGACATGATGTCACCTGATTTCTAGGCATATTGTTTAGCGGAGCCTATTGGGATACTGAGGGAAGGAGTTGTGGTGGTGTTTTTTTCCAGGAGGAACCCACCATGTGGCTTGTGACATCTTCTTCACTATCTGAATCAGTGTTCGTGCTTGGCTTCCCACAATCATTCCCACTTCTCATCCATGGACACCTATTCAAAATTTTGGGGAGTTTTCCTAATTCTTTTCCTATATTTCCAAAAGGCATCTATCTTTTCCATGCTTCAGTCTCTACCCTTTAGGGCCATCCTTAATCCCTTGCCCATGGTAATAGAGGGATCATGGTTGTGTAGGACCTGGTAAAAGGACTCCCATGCTGGGGTTGGGATATTTGAAAATTCAACATAAACATCAAGAGTCTACTTCTTAAGAGTCCTCCTATCTTCAAAGAACCTTCTTCACTCATTGTTGCATGAGCCTGAGACCTTGTTCTAGGATAGGGTGGTAGCAATTTTCCCATCAGGGTATATCTCTAATCTTGGATCAAGGAAAAACCATAGTGGACAAACTTCCATGTGAGGATATACCCCACCTTGCACTTTTTCACTGTAATGCCTCCCTTACTTCAGGGGAGTTGAAATAATGTTTTCTTCTTGCGGGTAGAGCCAGACTCTTCATCTAGACTCTCCAGCTGTTTGGCTATCTCCAAGGCCACCACCCGTGCTATGATGACTCGGGGGAACATGAAGGGCTCTTCTTTGAACCCATACACTCTTATCATGGAGTGTGTTGCCCCAAACATGGGTGCAACTTGTCCTCGAGGATGGTTTGGACTGAATGAATCATCCTGTTATCGACCCCATCCTGATCCAACTCTGAAAGAAGTGGTGCCACAAAACATCTTGCGAACTCATATGCATTCGAAGAAGAGGATAACACATGGGTCTATGTTGATATTGGTATAACACTTGGAGGGTTGATCCCTGATAGGGGCATATACTGGCTTTAGTATGGTTATTGCTAGAATAGAATGAGGTGGAACAAGTATGAAGAATACTTGAAGGTAGAGTTGATGTGGAAATGGGCGAGTTGGTGGTAAATAGTTTGTGCAATGACTTCAGAGAAGTCAAACTTATATACATGCTCCTTGCTGACCGCCCTTATCTTGAAAAGGGATCTCATTTACTAGTCATGGACCTCTCTGTCTGAATCTTGACCAAATATAAAGGCCAACATAGAGTAGACATCCTGTGCGCTAGGCGTGAACATCTTTAACGGAATTGGAAAATCTGACAATCTAGAGCTACTTGAATCATCATACAATTATTTTCAGAGAAAAAGGGTCTTATTTTAGCATAAAGACCAAACCTCCTTAAGCTTGGCCATGCCATAAAATCTAGAATTTTGGTCATAAGGAAAGGCCATCATCTCCTTGATGGCTTGTGGCGTTATTTCCACTTGCATATTTCTATCGTTGATGGTATAGGTGGTGAGGTTGAAACAACACGAACACATCTAAATGAGCTCTCTCTATGGGTGCACTAGGGGCACCATGTATTGAGCCAATGTGGTGGTCCAAAGATTGGAGCCGAAGGGCCCATCATCTCCATAGTTGTGGAATATAGCGAAGGCTCCGTCTCTGAGGGATTTCAACTTCTTGTTCAAAACAGGGTCGAAAATGTCATCCACATAGTCAGCCACCAACGAAGCATCTTTATAGTATGTACCCTTCTTAGGGTAAACCAGATTCAGATGCAGAGTGTGTAGAGGCATGGAGCATCTTGCATAGGACTTTTATTGAGAGGCTGAGCTGGAGGCTACCATGGCTACTCTGGGGTTGAAGGAAATTCATGTTATTTCTGTTGGTTGTCCAGAGATTCGAGCAAGTGACTCTTTAGCATATGGAATGAAAAGTAGGTAACTAAATCTCTACCTTAAATAGCCTCCATGATTTTTGTAAATTAATGGCTCGTGCACAAAACTAGTCACATCTTGCAACGAATCCTAGGTTGAATGACCTCCAACGCTGAATTTCACGTTTCCCATGAGATTTTCCATTACTTTCTCAATCCTTTTAAATAAGTATTCCAAAAAGTTGTTGGATCATAACTTCGGGGAAACATAGGAAGGTACACCCTTCCCCCAAAATTTCAAAAAGGGACACGAGAGTCTCCACAGGAGACATGTGTCCAAGGAAACTTATTGGAAGGAGCGTAACCGCCAAATAAAAGAGACAAAAATTAGCAACTATACATATTGTACACTGTACAATATCTCAAAAAGATTTAATGAAAGATCTTAAGATGGATTCCATTTACCAGAATCACCAAGGGTTCGCCTTTCATGGTCTCAAGTTCAAAATCATTATGTTTCTTACATGTGGTGATTTTGAATGGACCAGTCCAGAGGGGGTCGCACTTCCCATGGTTGCCAGGCTTGATAGCTCTCGCATCCCATTTTAGTACCAAAGCGCCAACTTGAAGATCAGGCTCCGAAGTTTTACGGTCGAACCATGTTTTGACAACCTATTGATGGTTGATCATAGATTCATGAGCTAACTCCCACTTCTCTTATAGCTCTGTCAATTATGTGATCCTCAACTACATTGCTTCATGTTCCTCGATCTCTACTTGATTTAGTAATTGTAATACTGAAAGTTCTACCATGATAGGCATCACCACGCTTTTACCATAAACTAACTCATATGGTGAAGCCTTCAAAATCTATTTTGGTGTGATTAGATCAACCCATAAGGCTATCTTGATGTGTTCATGCCATGATCTCTTATGCTCATCCCCCATTTTTTATGAGCCTTATCAGATTTTTGTTCATGGATTTTGCCAAACCATTACCCTGCGGGTAGTAGTTAGAAGATGTTTTCAAGTAAATGCCCTATCTCATGGCAAATTCAGATACTTTTGCACCCAAAAAATCTTTAGCATTATCTGATATGATTATACGGGAGGGTCCAAAATGGCTGGTGATGTCCTGGAGAAGCTCTAGGATTATATTTTCAGTAGCTTCTTTCAACAACACTACTTCCATCCACCTGGTAAAATAATCAGTTACTATCAAAATCCACTTATGGTTTGCACTTGATATTGGGTTTACCATCCTGATGAAATCCAGACTCCATTACACAAATGGTTCTTAAATAAGAATTGGATTAAGGGGTAACATGACATTTCTCCTGAAACCCATGTAGTACTAGCAAGTTCTGCACTTGTTTACCATCTGATAACAATCAACAAATAGGTTGGGCCAAAAGTATACCACTTGTAGGACCTTTATGGCCATCATTTTGGTCGATAAATGGCCTCCTGAGATACCATGATGTAACTCATGTAAGACCCTTTGAGTTTCTTCTTTCTCCAGGAACCTGAGTAGGATCCCGTCAAAGTTCCTTTTGAAAAGGATATTGTCGATTATGAAGAATTCGGGTCCCTGCTACCGGTAATACCTTCTCTTTTTGAGAGGAAGGTGACTTGGGTACTCGCATATTCATATGAAATGTATTCAATTAGATACCTATCCTTTGTGTTCATTTTCTTGAATTTGTAACACCATCTCAGATTCATCATCAATGGGTGTTATTAAGTCCTAGGTGAGATATTGGCACAAGCCCTTTACCCTTACTAACTTTGTGGGTTTAATCTCAACATCATCCTCCAAAATCTTAGTGATCTAGTTAGCTCTCTTATCAGTTATTTCACCTTCCATAATATACTCCTTGACACTGGAGTGTGCTACATAGATCATAATTTTGTTGTTGGTCACAAGATGCTTAAATTTATTCAGTCCTTTAACAATGGCATGAGCCTGCTTCTCTACAAAGTTATACCTGGTTTTGTAGTCGTGGAGAGTCTTTCAAAAGAATGCTACTTGATGCTCCTCTCCTATTGAATCTCCCTTTTGTGTTAGCACTGAGTCTACATTGTGTTTGCTTCCATATACATACATGATGAAATCTTGATTGTGCAACACTGGTGTAGATGCAATGGCTCTCTTGATTGACTCAAAGGCTTGTCGGCTTTCGGTGGTCCATTTAAAATTTAGGTCTTTTTTTAGCATCAAAGTGATTATGCGGATCATTCCAGCAAAGTTTGAAATGAACCTACTAACAAAGTTAATATTTCCTATGAAAGATTGAACTACCTTCTTATTGACCAATAGGGACAACTCCAGAATAGCTCCAATCCTTTCTAGGTTAATAGAGATCCCATCCCTTGAGATGATATGCCCCAGGAGTTTACCTTGTGAGACCCTAAAAACACACTTTTTGGGATTGAGAGAGATTCCAAATTTTGACACTTTTTGAACACAACCTCCAGTGCATCAAAATGATCCTCTCCTTTTTTAGTGAATACCGTGAGATCATCCTAAGTAGATGAGAATCACTTTGTTGATAAGCTCCCCAAATGAAACATCCATGACTCTCTGAAAGGTTGACCCAACATTGGTGAGTCCAAATGCATCTTTACATATGCAAAGGTTCCCCACTTTGTTGTGAAAGTAGTCTTATGTTAATATTCTTCCGCGAGCCATATTTGATTGTAACCTGAAAAACCATCCAAAAGAGAAAACATTTCTGATCCTGCCACTGTCTGTAATATTTGTTCCATGGAAGGAAAGGGGTAGTGATCCTTAAGAGACACCTTATTTAGATCTCTAAAATCCACACAGAGTTTGATCTCACCATTTTTCTTCCTCATTGGCACCATGTTAGATACCCAAGTGGAATGCTTGATTGGAAAGATTATTTTGGCTTCTAAGAGCTTCCGGAGCTCCTCAAGCATGAGAGATTCTATTTTAGGTTCAGTGGTCTCTGCTTTTGACACACAAGATTTTTCCTTTCTCCAAATCAATGGTATGTTGAATGATATCTTTGTTATAACCATGTAGGTCATCATAAGTCCAAGCCAACACCTTATCATATTTATGGCATAAAGCCATAAACCTTTCTCTTTCTTACTGGGTGACTCGTTTCCCTACTTTTAGCCTTTTTTCGTGAGCTACTTCTATTTTAGCATAATCTTCTTTGACCACAATGAAATTTCTTCTATCTGTGTTAGCATCATTGGTATCAAAGAGATTCTCCAATGTTATCAGCCCTCTCAAGAGCTTGTTCATTCTAAGTTAAATAACTTGATCTCCATAAGCTTCCTCAATTTTTAGTTGGAGTTGATCTGCGAACTCCTTAGATTGCTGTAGGAAAAGAAATATCTGCTGGTCACTCTCAAAAACTTTCGAATGATCTATATTATCAGGTATAGATGGTCAGATAATCAACTTTACCACCTCCTTATTTTCCAGCAGATATTTGGAGGGATCAAATTACGATCCAATCTAAGCCATCCTATTTGCCTCTATGTTCTAGTCCCGAGGGATAACCTTGATATTGAAGGCTTCAAAGTCTTCAATAAGATCCCATACTATATGTCGGTAGGACCTCATTCTTGGGTTATTTACTACAATAGTGTTCCTAACCTATATTACCACTAACTTAGAGTCTCTAAAGACTCTTAGTTGCTTTATACCTTCCTTGTGCACCAAGGTCAAACCATGCACTAAGGCTTCATACTCCACTTCATTTCTGGTGTAATTGAATTGGAAACGGAAAGCTTGGAGTATCTCTCTTCCGCTTGGTGGAGTTAAGCAGATATCGGTTCCAGAGTCATTTCTACTTCTTGTGCCATCAAAGTGCAGAGTCCATATCTGTGCATAATTTATGGGATTCTATTCACTCCTACTATCCTCTTTCATGATCTTTAGAATGCTAGTGTTTTCATTGAAAATCACATAAGTGCCTAATTTGGTGGAGTCAAAATTTCCAAAGGGGTCTCCTGCTGATAGGTCAACCAGATAGTTTCCACTTTGATGGTCACCTTCTTCTATGTATGACTCTTCTTCTCTTATGATCATGGCATGTGAAGCTTTGAAACCTGAGGCTGCCTAATCCATTATATGTTCCTCTACAAGAGGATCTGATAACAAATTCATTTTGGACACATATTTAGTCTGTAGAATAAGATGTGACCAATCAAAAGACATATAGTCCCCGATTTTTGCTGTGAAGTTGTGGGATAGGCATAGCCCGAAGACTGGTGGTACATCAATTACCACTATGTCATGCAGAACTGTTATGTTTGGGTAAGAATAGAGTTGTAATGGGAGACCTTTAATGACTCTGATAGTTTACACTAATTTTCCATCCAGTTGCATGACTCCTTTCTTCAAGGGTTCATTTTTGATTCCCAAGGCATTGTAACACTCTGATTTTGTATGTTAACTTGGTGAATGTTTTACATACTGTTATAGCTCTTGGAATGAAAGCAAACATGTTAAGATATGTTTTGATCTTAAGAGAATGTGTTGCTAATTTGGATTCTTGCATACTGTGATTTATTGCATGGGACAACAAATATTGTACTTGTGTGTTTGCTGATGTGACGACAGATTGTCGTATAATTGCTTGCTCTTGTGCTGATTGACAGCATACCCTGAATCAATTCCATTGATTCAAGTATGCTGAGGTCCTCTTGTGTTTCTATGTTAATTCACACTCGAATTGGACTAGGATTATTATGAGCGTGCAGCGCCTGATTACAGGTGTGAATAGCTAGCACGAAAATGCCAACGACAGGGGTTCGATTCTTGAACCCTGTACTGTCAAATTCGGGACCTCGTGGGGCGAGAAACGCCTGGACACGGGTGGCCTTGGCATGTAATCTGAAGGACGGAACGTCCTGCTCTGCGTTAACATGGATGTTAGTAAGGGGCTGGAAGGAAGTTGTTAGTGTTAGTGGTTAGTGTGAATTAAACCTAAACTACTCCTAAGACCTAACATACATCCTATACTACTATCCTAAGTGGATTTTTAAATTACAAAAAAAAAGAGGGAAAAATAAATCTAAATTCTAAAACCTAAGGTTTAACTAAGACCTAGGTCGAATGAGTTATGTAACCTAAACTAATCCTAAACTAAGGGGTACGCAGACCCTTGGGAAGAAAGGGATAAGGATGGGAAGGAGGCATTCATTGGAATTAAATGAACTGTCCCTTCGTGGACGGTGCCAGTTTTGGCGAGGCAGGTAGGAAATAGAGGTATCTATTTGGAGTTATGGCTAAATTCAGTTTGCATGGAAATTTTGAAACTTAGAACTCGCCAACCCGAGTGGCGGTGGCGTGGAAAATAAGGAAAAAGGGCGAGCCTTTATTGCATTAATGGTTTTTGGTCCTCGCGACCAGCTCGCCTTGGAAACAGCATGAGGAAAAATTGGTTTTCATTTTGTTGGTTCGAGCCTTTTGTAAAGTTGCTCTGCATTTGGTTTCTTTGGTCTGGTTCAGTCGAACCACCTCTTGACATTTGACATTTTGTGGAGATTTGGAGGCTGTTGTTAAGCCTGAAGAAGGAAGGAAGTGTTGAAGAGTTTGTGCTGTCGTTGTGGAAGGAAAAACGCGGCAAAACAACGTTTTCTTCGAATTTTGGAAGAGAGAATACAGGCACGTTAAGCCCTTCTCTTTAAAATCTTTGCTTGATTTAAATGTTTCATTAATACAACCCTGCTCTTGGGTTGGGATTGCATGATTGTTATTGAGTTGATTTGGAAATGGATTTTGTTGGTTCTTGCTTCTTTTCTTTGGAAAATGATAAGAAGATTTGATTTTGGTTGCTCGGCCTTGATTTTCCTTTGCTCGATTCATGTTGAAAATGATATACAGTATTAGTTGTTGACTGTATAAATGGTTTGAGATGGATATTCCCTTGACTGTTCGTGTTGCTCGAAACCGGAAAAGGCTGTGCAATCGCTCCTTAAAGTGGAATTGTTTCTTAAAGTATAACCTTTTCTTGCTGTCTTTCTTTAGGGAATGTTAAGAAAATTATTCCTCTGTTGCTGTGTTTAACTGTATTGTTCTTCTCGAATGGAATTACCTCCATAAGGTGCTGGTTATGGGTGTTATATGAAAATATTAATTGATCATTCTTGTGGAATGGAAAGTAAACGGTACAGATTACTTGAGCTGTTTTTGGCATTGGAACTATACGTCCTTTTGTTGATGAACTAAAAATAAAGAAGCATTAGTGTTGGAAATTGTTTCTTATTGAAAGTTTCATGGATATAGATCATTCCCCTTCTCCAGTTTTGGGATTTTAATGAAGATGGTATTTGGGTTTTCTATGAGTATCTGGTTTCGCTTGAATGAAGTATTTGCGATATTTCCATTGTTGTGTCTTTACTTTTTTAAGAAATAAGCGAATACGTTTTGGTACCCGTGAGAATAGAGAAAAAGCAGCTATTTTTCCTTCTGAGGTTGTTGCTGGAGTATGTTTTCTCTTTGCTGTGAGAATGGGTTGGTCTTATGGTGATCTAATGATGCTGTTCGGTCTCCCTGTTCGGACTGTATACCCAAATACAAATTGATTTGTATTCAGTGCAGTGAATGATTATATTTCTTTATTCAGTGATGGAAAGTTGATTCCATGGTGTCTTGTAGATGAGGTTTGACCTTCTGTCTGAATTGTCTTGTGAATGTGAACTCGACTTGGATTTCTGTCCTTAATAAATAGAAATTGTGGGAATTAGCTTGTTTTTCTGAGTCTATTTGACTGTACCATGCTTAGGTAATTAACCCCTTAAACGGGTTTGACCTTATAGAGGTACTGATATATGAATGTTATAATTGGAGTTCTGTCCCTCCTTAAGAAAATGGAAAATGCTGTTTTGGAATTAACGGTTGATCGAGATAGAACTCGAATTGAGTATTCATTGTTGAAGCATGTTGGATTGATATTGTACAGGCTATGTGAGTTGCTATTCAATAAGGACAACTGTTCTGCTATTTTTATAATTTGAGTTGTCATGCTAAGAAAAACATGATTTGAGTGTTTTACTTCCTGCTGAATACAATAACTGTTTCTTAATGAAATCATAGAGAATGAATTCTTCTCTTTTGCTATTTGGACTTTGAAAGTGACATTGGAATTATAGTGCATATGACTTGATCTTGCTGTAGGTAACAACAATGTACCACTTGTTATTAAGAACTATATGCGTTCAGAGGTATAAAAGATCATATGATTATATATGCTTGCGTGGTTGCATAATTGTTGTTGGCTAGCTATACAGTGTAAGAAGTAGGGAATCTGCTAGTTTAGCAATACATAGTATGCATATTGATGCGGCTTGCCCAACGATGAATATAATGTCTTACTAACCTGTTGGTATTCATATGAACTGGAATAAAATGAAATTATTCTTGCTGCCGGAAAGTGAATTCCGAGTGGATTTTGTAAGTTTCACTCTGAACTGTTATCTTGAATTGATTTTCGTTTGGATTTCACTGTTAGGAAAGTCATGTAGAAAGAAATAGAGATATGAATTAATGTTTTAGAAAAATGATCTTTCTTCTTTCATCCAGTTAGAAATCTGGAATTCGTGAATGAAGAATTTTATAGTGCTTAGATGGGAGCTACTATATGCATTGCTATTCGCTTTCTTGTTTGTACTTGAATGCTTTAAATTTAACATGCTTCATGAACGGAAAGGAACGTAATGGATTTATATTCAGTTAGTTTCATCCTTTGCATTTGTTATTAATGAAAGGCATGGAAAGGATAACTGTATGCTATATAGGCAGCAAACTACTTGTTTTCTTAACGTTACAACATTGTAAATTGATACTTGCAATGATTATGTGGAAACAGGACAGCAGTCCCTTGGCTGGTTGTGATGATATTTTGATAGTTTAGTGGTTATGCTGATCTCTCTTTTGTGCTTTTCAAGATTGATGTTTTGTTGTTGTTTCATAAAAGCAGGGTTCTTTTATTGAAACAGTTAGTTGAAGCATCTTATTTTAAGGATAAGTGCTTAATGTGCTCAGTTCATTGAACTGACCCGTGCAATTCATTTTGCAGATGGAATTTGATTAGAATGAAGGCTTGGCTGTTTTCTGATGCCTCTTGATTAAATGTAAATTAAATTGTAACTGTTGCTTTTATTCCTCTTTGAGGAATTGTGAACGAAGAAAATATATTCTTCTGTCCATGAGTTGTATGGATGCTTTGTATAAACTACACCCAATCAGTTGGATTGGCAAATGTACAAATTATGACTTGAAATATTGAATACAGTTACAAGTGTGATATTTTCAATAATTATATCAGTTTGATATTGTTATATAAATTGGGAATAAGATGTCAATTCTTGATTTGGAATTGTTTCATAGTCCTTGGATGGATTCTGAGTTGAAACTGATATCTATTCTTACTTAAATACAACTTTTAAGTTGAACAATGCAATTAATTCATACTTGGGTAAAGATGAATTTTGAATTGACATTAAAAAGGATTAAGAAGAATATGATTTTATAATCAGAGGGTATTCAGGATTAGCTTAGGAGCTAAGGAATACCAATTTAAATTGGGAGTATTCGAACTTCGTTTTCGAACCTCATTAATGATCCCGTTTGATAAAATTTAGAATAAAGGATATAAGACACATATATCCATAACCAATGGACCTTAATTATGTAACGTTAAGGAGAATAATGAATACATTTCTCGAAGTTTAGAGCTCGTTTGAATGACGTCTAATAAGTTAATATTATGAAATTAGTTGCAGTTGGAAACATCTTGGCTAAGTTTAATAGGTTAAACTTATTATGTCCGTCGGTACAGACTGCTTAATCCAATGATTAAGAAATAAACCAAGTAAGGAAATGTAGCCCTTCGATACGAAGGAGATGATACTTGGCAAAATAATGGACAGTTTAGTCCCTCATAGTATATACAACTGCAACGGAAATGAGGATCAAGGGATCAGCGTGGATGCTGAAAATTGCCTTAACTATTAACTCGTGGCTAAGTCACTTGGGCAGGATGTGTATTCTCGATGGGAGGAATTCTGCAGGACATTGGCATACGCCAGCTACAGCAAGGTGTCTTCATGAAGACGGGGTCTTCATGACGACACAATGTTGCAGCTGACATATAGCAATGCCCTCCTGAATTAAAACATTGAGAGTACATAGGCTGAAAGTGTAGATCTTAGCTGGGGTGGAGATAGGGTATGATCTGATATACGGAGTGACTCCGGAATACTAAAGATAATCAGACACACGGAGTCGTGGGGTAACGACACCGTATGTCTGCGTATCTTTAGTTACCAGGAGTGCCTTCCTATACCCGTTCATATTACTAGCTGGAATCGAAAGTCAAAACGGAACTTAAACGATGAGGACTGGTAGGAACCAGGAAAGAACATTCTAGATAACAGGTGAAGTGAAGTGAAGGACGTATTCCGTAGATGTGTATCAAATTCTTGAATATGATCATGCAAAGCATATGAAAATCTTTGGCCAAAGTATCGCAATTGCTGGTTGCGTTGTCCTTATCACTTAATTTAAGATGCAGGATGTCAGATGAATATCAGTAACAGATATTCAGATAGGCTTCTTAAATGGATCACTTCGATAACCGGGGAAGGTTATGAGAACAAGTATATAAAATATACTATGCAAAAACAAACATGAAGGATCGGTTGTTGCCGAGTCATGTACATGAAGGATCGGTTGTTGCCGAGTCATGAAATGAAGGATCGTTGAAACTCCGAGCCATGAAAATGGAAGGATCGGTAGTTCATCGAGTCATTTACAACAGCATATAGAATCTGTTATAAGATTGAATGGCATTGAATGTGTGTTCCATATTGTAAATATGTGAACAGGGAACATTCGTTTTAAAAAGAAATTGTATGATCCAAACTATGTTGTTTGGGCAGAGAACAATTATTAAATCTTGAACGTGTGTTTGAATTTTATAATTCATAACAGAGAACGTTATATTTTAAAAAAAAATAAAAAATATTTCCCTTGTTCTGGTGTTTTAAAATGGGGATGTTACAGGCATCCACTATTTCTTTAGGCATCATTGAGGTGCTTGTGCTAGAATCTATCATGGAATTATATAATTTTTTTTTGATAATAATAAGAGTCATAAAGAAGGAATGAGGTCTTGGTTTGCTTCCTTCCACTTTTTGATTCATCATTATTGACTCTCTCAAAGCCTGAGTTGCTCCAAGTTATTTTTACCCTTTCTGGTCATGTTTGTGTCATTAATGGATTTCACTATATCTTGCAACAATTCCTTTTGTTCTAGAATGCCTAAGATATCCCATAAGGATACATTGGATGGCACTTTCTTGAGTTACTCTACTACGTTCATGGGCCCAAATAATTATACCTTAGGGACTTGCTAATATTTTGGTCTTTCCATCGTTAGATAGGAGGTACTTGGATTTTGAGTTATTGCCGAGAGTTCTTTTCTGGCTATAGGTGAAGGAGCAATGAATTTCGAGGGTCCTTTTATTACTTCATTTGTTTTTGTAGGAACTAATCTTGCAGATTCTCTCATTCACCTCTTAAAACGAGTGTTGTAATTTGATTGCACTAGATTTAAAGTAGACACTTCATTGGTGAATACAAACTCCTCCCCTTCGATCCAAGAGAAAAGCATGAGCTCAGGAGCAATCTTTGCTTCTTGTTCTAGGGACATTCCTTACATCTTCCCAATAAGGGCTGCATTCTAGATTCCTAGGGATTGGTATGGCCCACCATAATGGGGCTCGAAACCCTCAATTACTCTTTACTCCGTTACCTTTTGTTAGGTTGTGGAGCTTGTTTTCATGTGTGAAATTGTTGAAGACTGTACACTAAGAGTACTGTACACTTTCCACAGTTGTCTCACCAAGGTTTGGGGGCACAGCCCTTGAAATTTTGTTTTTGGCCTTGAAACAAAATGTCCCTGATATACTGGGAAACATGATTTTCTCATATGGGTGGAATTTTTGACCCATAGGTTTATGGGATGGTTTGGGCCCATGGTTTTGATACCCATGATTTTGTAAAACTACCTAAATAGTTGTTTACTTATGTGGTTTATTTCATGTGTTAGGTATGATGTAACATTGTAGATGTGTTTGATTTCGGGTGTGAATTCTGTAGAATTTGTTGAGAATAGCTCCAAATAGATATGGGTATTGTATTGAGAGAGAGGTGGCTTGTAATAAAATTTGAGCAAGTGATTCTTAGTGGACGTAGCCCAAATTGGGTGAGCCATGTTAAATACTGTCTCTTTTTGTTGTGTTATTTTATTCTACACTTTTATTTGAGATCTGTAATATTTTTTGCATATTAGTTTCTACTGTTGTAATTCTGTGAGGGATTGTTCCACATATTTTATCCCTTATTTCCTAACACCTTTTGTTGTAGATTACCCTGAGGGAAATATCTTGGCATATGAAGGGTATTGCAAGGAAAGCATGAAACATTGGGGTGTTCCACTAGATTTTTATTTCTTAGAACCATTTCTCTCCCCTTATTAGGTGAGAGATTCTAGAGTGGTGTCGGGACTATGAAGATTTGGTTAGATTGCTGGGTAGGAAGTGGTCTCTGGGTATTTTGATATTGCGGGGAGTAAGTGGGCTTATTTCCTTGGTAGTCTTGATAGTTTTGTCTAGGGTAAACACCTTTATTCCTCTTAAGGTTGACTATTTCATTGGATAAGATTATAAGGATATTTTTCATTTCTTTTATCTCTAGGGAAGATGATGATGCTGCTGCGGGGGTAGAGGATCCTTGAGGGGTTGGCTAGCTAAATATGGATGTAGGAGTTTGGGTCGATCTTGAGGTTTGTGCTTGGGTAAGTGGGGATATCTCTGGATATACTGGCAAAGGGACCTATCAAATTGTTCTCAACCTGGACAACAATATCATATGATTGTGGTAAAGAATCTCCTCCTAACGACTGGATCATGATAGAGATATCTGAGTTCAAATATTTTAAATAGAAAACAATAGCCATACCTAAAGGTGGCCTAGCTAGAATTGGAATTCATTACCATATCTTATGGAATCGAGTATTGAAGTGAGTCATAGGTTCCTATGGAGCCTTTTTGATGTTGATCAATTGTTGAAGAAGTGAGGATCTATCTCTCTTTTTGTAGAATCTTGCAACAAATACATTTTCAAGCTCATCCTAGGTTCTAATAGAATTAGGAGTTAAGGATCTATACCAATCAAGAGATTTTCTTTTGAATTAGACCATCAGGAGTTTCAAGGCTATATCTTTCTCTGTGATGAAATTTACTACACATATTTTCGTGAAATCTTAGAGATGTTCCTCCAAAGTCTTAAGGTCCTCACGGCTGAACTTGGGCAACACTTTCATTATATTTTCTGGAATAGGGTTACAGGTTTCTAGATGTATTGGTGTAATAAGTGGATTCCCTTGATTCCATAGGAAAAACTACTTTGGAGGATGTGGAGGTTGATGGTCCATTCTAATAGGTCTGAGAACTATAGTAGATTGTGAGAGGGGCCTCATAGGTAGATGTGTTGAAAGAGTTCGGTTCTGGGGAGATGGAGATCTTTGGATCTGCCTTCATCTTTGGATATACCTTCTTCTCTCACTCTTGACCATGTTTGTATCCTTCTCATGAATCAGAAGTACTCTTCTATATTCTCGTGGATCTTTTCCCACTGAAATAAGCACTCATGTGCCTCTTAATCAAGATTTATATTTGTCCCACAGGGTGTGCCAGGAAAAATGTTGACGATTATCTTTGTAGATGGACCATTAAAGTTGTGGGAAATAGTAGAGACGTGGGACTTGGCCCCTAAGATAACCTCCAAAATTTATAGAAGCCCACTCTTTTTTTTCAAGTGATTGAGATAAGGGTTAGAAGGGAACTAAATAACTGTAAATCTTAGTGTAAGGCGATGTGCCAAGATTTATCCTAAAACACAGAGATACATACCCAAATCACTATAAAACAAGTTAAAGATAATTGAGCATGATTAACCTATTTTCAGAAAGGTTGGGTACTATCTAAGGCTAAAATGTAACCATGTAAATGAATGGATGAATGTGAAAGAATCTAAGGATGTATAACATGGTAGAAATTGAAACACATATTAGATAGTTTAAATAAAAGCATGCAGAAATAAATAGCGAATTAGAGTATTGTTAATCCTTTGTGCACATAACAAGAACCCTTCCATTATAAAGAAAAGAATATATAAAGGTCGATAACAACACAAATTATAGTGATTCTTTACAACAGAGCCTTGTTAAGGATGATAAACAAAAAATACCAAAATTAACAATTCCTTTGGAGCTTTTTGAAAGAATTTCTCATCTCCTTCCCTTTTCGTCCAATGATCTCTTATATAGAACCAATGGCTCACACTTCAACATGTCTGTTATCATGATTTCTACCATTTGCATTTAGTTCTTCAACTTCCTGATCTTCATCCCATGTGGTAGATCTCAACTTCTCACTTTGGGACTCAGGATTGCATTCAATCCATCAAATGCAAGTCTTTTCACTTCTTTGGTAGGCTCCACATATGTTGATAGCTTCCTTTAATGACACGTGGAGGTTGCACACTGATTTGGGGTTGTCTTCTATTTTTCCTCTGAGAGTTGTTCCTGGGCGACACATGTGGATTTACGGGCTTGTTTCCTTTTCATTTGAATTTTCAGCCCGTTCGGACTATGTTGTTATGCTTCTGCCACCTAGGGGTGCAATGATTTGAAAATCATAGTTCTTTGTGCTTCCTCTGTTATGCGCCAAAGAGACACGTGGATACCTTCCGTGCTTGGCTCCATACTTAACCAAAATCATGCTCCAAATGAACACCAAAACAAAAGGGCCGGGGAAATAAAACCAATAGATCCCTGCAAACATGTAAATCATTCTACAATATGTCATGTCAAGCATTCAAAGTTAAGGGATTACCACCATTAAAGGTCGCAAAAGGTTGATTTCTTTGATGTTCCATGAATGTGATGGGTCTTATAACCATAGAAGATAACATGAAAGACCTACTAGGAGGAGGAGTAGAGAGAACTCTATTTTGAGGTGATGGTGATCTTTGAACTAATATACCTCTTTTTATTCTCCTTGGTGGTAGCTTTAAGTATTTAAAAGGCTCTCCACTTGCTATCCTTTGTCTTGTTTGAACTATTCTCATGAAATTGAAACAAATGACTGTTGAAACTAATATATTTGAAGTTAGGAGTCTTCATATGTGTTTCTTATTTCCTCCAAAGAAAAATACCACTGAAACACACACCAATTTCAATGTATTAAATCTAATTTGAGCTATAGATTTCTCAAATAATCCCACAGGGTGTGCGAAAAATTGTTGTCACTTAAAGTTGCACCATTTGCTGAAGCTAGGCTCAACACTTCAGTGAAACATGGAAATACCCTCAAAATGTTGGACAAGGGATCCTTCAAGGCCAATCTCCATGTGAAAAGGTTGGTTCCTTTCACGTCAATTACCCACAACTAATCTAACCATATCTACAATCTAATACTAACTAGCTCTACTCTAATGTTTCCAAGAGACTAGGGTTTAGAAAGGTGAAATACTGAAATAAATAAGGTGATGCACCAAAATAAAAGTGGATTCTCTCCTTGAGATGAAGAATGAGAGGGAAAATTCAAATCTGAGAGGTTAGAAATAAGACATTCAACCCTGTAATTTTACTAGAATTTGATTCTCTACATAAATGACACAAATTATGGAAATAATACAAGTATAACTCACACACAACATGCCATAAAAATAATAGAGAAGAAAGAACATAATAATAAAAATTAAAGGGAAGAAAAGAACAACAATAAAAAATATTACTGATTATAATGTGCACAGTCTATTATAAAAATGGAGGAATTGAGTGCATTATATAAAACCAACACAGAAGTCTGCAACTTAGAATACTTATCTATACAAAAGAGCAGCATAACCTTGCATTCAGGAGAGGATCATTACAATGAAAATAAGAGTTACATATATAGGAGAAAGATAAGGAGAAGAGGAAACCCAAAATTAAGTAGATCACATACTCCCACAACCACCAAGGACCACTCAACATTCAAGTTTGCAGACCCAACATGGTCATCATCAAATTTTCAGATCCCATACCCAAGAATGTCAACGAGATTGTTTTTATAATTAAGGATTAATAAATTAAATTTTTGAGACCCAAATTTACTCCCATCATGTAATACTCCTCAGGACCTTTCCAACAATATAAAGTTTTCCCTATTTTGTGTCCTAGATCAAATGTTATGATCATTTAAAGATCACCATACCGTTCGTATAGTTGATGGCCACAGGGATGTCAAATTTAACCTCAGGGTCACTCCTGCTAACATGTCAGATCCCCATTGGATCATAAATTCTCAATTATTGATCTCAGTAATTTGAGGAACCTGTAAAGAATAGGAATCTACAGAAAAGAAGGGACCTATGAAAACAAGCATCTGCGGAAAAGAAGGAACCCACGGAAAATAGGGATCTACAAAAAATAAAATCGCTTAGAAAATAAGAATCCATGGAAAAGAAGGAACCCATGGAAACCAAGGATCTAAGAAAAATAAGGAACCCACAGATTTTAAGGATCTGTGGAAAAAGAGGAACCCGCAAATTTTAAGGATCTGTAGAAAAGGAGAAACCCATGGATTTTAAGGATCTTTGGAAAAAGATGAAGCCATAGTTTTCAAGGATCCACAGAAAAAGGGGAACCCGTAGATTTTTTAGGAACTACAGAAAAAGTGGTAGCCATAAATTTTTAGGATCCATGGAAAAAGTGGAAGATGAGAAAAATATGGAGACGAAGAAAAGATGAAGAAGGGAGAAGAATAGGAAGATGATAAAACCCTCAATTTTACAAGTTATTCAAATAAGCACAAGTGATTATTTGACAAAACTTATCTAAACTGCAACCTTGTATCTATTGATCCCTCCTCTGAGCCACTGACTGGTATGACTTGCGGTGGGCCCTGAATATGCCCACTACACCTTTGTTGCCTTAAACTAGGTTCGCCCACTACCCGTATCCTATGGGATCAAAGTGCTAGTACTTAGAACTCTGCTCCTGCAACCTCTCTAGCATGAAAATGCTCATAAGATGGAAATGGTGGTATTACCATGGTTGTTAGTTGCCAAAACTACCTTGGTACCCTACTCGCCACATAGGTCTCTACCTTTAGAGATAAAATCACACACTTGGGTAAATTTGTATGTCCTAAAAGCATACTAACATTTGCATGATTCCTAAGCGAGAAAACTATTAATTGAAAACTATTTTTGGCCTCTTTTCTATCTTTTTTATTCTCTATTTGGTCTTACACACCCTACAACCCAATCAAAACTTTACTTGTTTATCTTTTATGACTTCAGACACCAGCGCCCAGGCAAGATGCTAGACTAGGCGCCCTCGTCGCCTCTGTGCAAATATGACCTCTTTCTACCTTACTCACTCTTTTTGGGCCTCTTTTATCTTTTGGGAATCTTATTTTCGTATGGGTCAGCCTTCTAGTTGTCAATTATAAAATTTAACCAAGGGAATCATATAAATACATAGCTATGTGATCAAAATATTTCTTGTTCTTCATTTCCATCAACATCAACTAACTTATAAGTGTTGAAACCACATTTTTGAATAATGACATAGGTTATGAACTGGTTAGCATAAAATTTTCATGTTGGTCAAGTGTTTGGGAAGAATATGAATAGTTTTCTTTAAGAAAAAGATCAACTAACTCAAATTCATTAATGTGAACCTTTTTATGATAAGTATGTATGATATGATCATGGTAAACATAGAGGTGATATAGAGTGTTAATGCACCTCTCATCAAGAAGATCAAGTTTTGCAAGGCATCCATTATGATAGTCATCGCCAGTGATAAATTATAAGAGTGTGAATCCTAGTGAAGTGATATCAAGCTCAAGGACACAAAAGAATTAACCACAAAAATGAGTGAGAAAGGAATTGCCCTATTGGGTGTGCATATGCTTATACAACATGCCCAAAAAAAATAGGGAAGTTATGTATGTCAATATTTGTGGGAATTATTAACGACATTTTTGAGGATATTATTGATTATTTTGTTAAAGACATCTACTTTCGCATCATTTTGCAAATAAGATGGCATGGAAAAACTATGTTGGATCTTTTATTTATCACACAATGCTTTGGCATCTTTATTTTTGAATGGGACATCATTATGATAAATGATCTTATTAGTATACCAAAGTGGAAATGATGTTTTGTATGATTAAATTAACTATTTTAGGACCCATTGTGTGTGAGAGAGAGGTGTATCTTCAAACCTTTTCATAAATTATTTAGTATAAGTGATGATAAATTTGTGTCCACCAAAATATAGGGGATAAAAATTCTAATAAGGTCAAGTCCCTATTGAGAGAAAGGACAAATAAATCGAAGAGGTTGTAAATTTTTTGTGTCGACATGAGATATAATTACAAATAATTTTCATTTATCATAACACTTAACATATATATGAGATTCATGTTCTAGTAAAGGTAAAAAATATCCCATACATATAATACATCTTGTAATAGCCATGCCACTAAAATAACCCCCACATGTACCATTGTGTATGTCTATGAGTGTAATGATAATATCTTGTGGTAATAGATAACATATGTTTATACCATTATATTGACACTTGTAGAGGAGATATATTACAAGGATAAAGTGATTATAAATTTTTAATGAATGTACATCATCCTAATTTAGTGTGGCCGAGTGTTAATGTGTTGATTTTAAAATAAGTGAGAAGATCCTTGTACCACAAGAGGGGACATGGTCTCAAGATTGAAAATGTTGAGTGTGTTTGTGTAATTACAAGATGGTTGTGATAAGACATAAATAGAAACGTGGAGATTATCAAGCTCTTTTTCTAAAGGTATATAAGACCTAAATAAACCATGGTATTTGCAAAGATATTAGAAGATCATGAGGCAGATTCAATTTCAAAATGTTTGAATTGGGTGGAAATGAATTTATGAGGTCCATGTATTATTGTAACATATGATTACAAAATTTGTATGAACCCTTAATTTGGTTGACAACTAGTTATGAGTCACTGATTTAATAAAAATTTGTCTATTTTATTAAAATCCATTTTTATAAATTGCTACAATGATATGCAATAAAATACAAATCATTTAACACTTTTATAGATGTAATTATGTAAGTAAATGAGAGAGATAAGGAACTTATATGATTTTAACTTATCTCAAAGTGTATTTGAACTATAATAAATAATGAAAAGGATGGGAAGTGTGTTGGAGATGTTCGATATAAATTTTGGAACCTATAGTCTGGTCAGGAAACAAGTGCCTAGGTTGCTACAGAAAAGATAGGAACCTGATTTCTTCAATGTCGATATGGTTTCACACTTATTCATTGATGATTGCCTATATGTCACACTTGGATCACCGGGATACCTATAAATCTGCAATACAAATAATCTCCTCCGAAACCCCCGTATTACATCAAATCCTAAAAAATAAAGATGCAAAATTGGGAGTCATACTGTCCTCGGTTATCACCCAACAGAATGAAATTATGACCAAGCATTGTACTACATCTCAAACTCCATGTAGTTCTATGTGATTATGTGTGCAATAATGCTCCTAGGTTTCCCTTGTGCTGATGATGCTAAGATAGCGGTCTATAGCTAGATAGAATACAAATGTGTGGGATAAAATTTAGAAAATTCCCCTTCCTATGCAGTGTATGCAAAATAATAATCCCAAAATGCAGTCCCTTTGATAGTTTGTAGATAGATATCCCTTAATAAAATTTACCCTCCATTATAATGGTATGTATGTTGTGTTTATATAGGGATCTTTTACTTGAATTTTGACACTAGTGATACACATGCTGACTAGGACCTTGGGATAGGAGTAAGAAAACTGAAAAGTTTGACCACAAATGTTAAAAAATGTGAAAAAAAAGAGAGGATAGGAGCACCTAGGTGCTAATGTCCCGAGATAATTAATGATGCATGTGAGAAGATTGATCAACAGGGATCCCTATGACATTTCCAGAATAGGGTGTGGAAGTGATAGATGTGAGAGATAAAAACAATAATTTTTTTTAAAATAAAGCGGATGGACTAGGAAGTGTGTCTCCAGTGAATAATTTTCTTACTCAAGATCCATACATAAAACAACATACTTGGTGGTATAGTAAATAGTAGTAAGTGCGTGATTTTGTGTCTATAGTCACCAACTATGCGTAGGCATTTTATTTTAAGGGTGATACCTAATTGGACATCAATAGCAAGTTATTCATACTCAACCATGTTGTTAGTGTATGGAAAATATAACTTAAATGAAAGGGGAATTGGGGATTTGTGGGAAGCGATAAATAAAATACCTACACTACCCCCTTGTTATGTTTTTGAGATCTCAAAATGTAGGGTCCTGTCAAAATATTTGTTGGTATTAATGTGGTATTTAATTTTAAATCTGGTAAATATAGAGTCATCCCGAAGGGAAATATTGAGGGGTTTTGTATTCATTAGTGGTCATTCAACAAGGTGATTGGTGATTATTTATCCCTTAATAGACATTTGGGAGATAAAATATAGTTCAAATTCATTAAGTAACATATTCTATTTAGATGTACAAATTTTGTGATATGTTTTTCTCAACATGTAGTGGAGTGGATATACTTTTTCATAGAATAATTTATAAGATTAAGCATGTAGTGTTGTAGTTTCTATTTATAAAAGAGAATTTCTAATAAAATATTCTTAATATGCATATAGGTGTGCCCATAAGTGGAGAGAGTATGAATGATATAATAGATAGTAGATTCTTGATTGGCCACATTGCATTGAGTAAGCATACTTCCTAGAGAAAATTTGTAGCAATTATACAAAGGTAAAATGGAAAATCTAGTTGTGTTGGTGAAAAAACAAGGGGTGTGAGGAGATGGTGTTTAAGTTGTTAAAATATGGTACAACACTTATCCCCTATTCAAAGGAGACACCCTTCCTATGAAGGTGATTGAATTGTCTACAATGATTAGAAATGTATGCTATAAATTTTTTAATGGATTGTATTTTACTTTAGAGACTAAATTATTGTTTTATATTTTTAGGTAGAGGCATGCATACAATGACCTTGACCTTGACCGAATCCACTCCAATACTACAACGTGAGATGATGAAGCTAATTAATTTTCTATATGTAAACACAAAAAACACATTTCTTAGGGTTGAGTCATATTTTTTATTCAAGAAGGCACACTGATTTTTTGAAGTACACCTATACGGTTAACACATAGTTTTAATTTTGTAAGTATATCATCAACATAATTATTTATGTGTTACAGATGTAATTGTGGAACACATAAGTCATAGTGCGTTTGATAGGTAACATCAACATTTTTTAAATTTAAGGGCATAAAATTGTAGAAAAAGGTCCCAAGGCGTAGTAAACACGGTCTTGTCTTGATCTTCTAGTGTTATTTTGATTTAATTGTATATGGAAAATCCATCCATGAATGAAAACATCTCATGATTGGAATTTTGTCAATGATAGTATAAATATTTGGTAATGGAATTCACTTTTGGTACAAGTCTTTTTAACATCCATATGTCAATATAAATGTGTATACCCCTAGTTTTATTTCCTATCGAGACTATGATAGAGACCCAATTTCAATAATCAATGGGTTGAATGAAACCAACATCAAGAATTTTTATAATTCATATTTGAAAATAATTGTAATGATCAAATGCATTTTACATAGCTTTTTGTTGACATGTTTTATATTAGGTTTAAGAATTATATTGTGTGTGATAGTATCTGAATCCATTCCCAAAATGTTAGCTTACATGACCATGAGAAAAAAATGATAAATTTGATGTGTATTCAATGTTTTATTTATTATATATGCATTTAGTCAGTAAAACAATGTGAGGTTCACTCGAGTGTAGCAATATTTACTTCAAAAGTTTTCTTCAGTAAGAATATGCGATACATCATCAAGGTAATCAAAGGATGGGAGCTCGTTAGTCTCCTCCAGGGGCATATACTCAGTACCCCCAAAGTAGGTTTCACTATGAAGTTGGGTATTCAGTATGGTAGATTTGTAAAGATTTTTATCCATAGTACTTAAGTGGCACAAAGTATCTTCTTATGAAGAAAATATATCAAGACGTAAAATATTAATTTTGAGATGGTAATCAATATCAAAAGTATCAATATGATAGATAATGACATTATTTCACATGATGAGGCTATCAATAGGTGGAGGAATAGTGGGATCGTTTTCATCATTGTTATCTATAGGAAACATATGTGAGGTGGGATCATCAATAAACCGATCAAAATAAGTCCCAAACTCATGAAATAACTCAAAAAATTAGAAGTGTGCAATCTCATTGAGAAAATATGGGAGTGGTCTAAAATGCATGAGTGAATAAAAGAATGTGGATGTGGATAATTGGCTATTGTTTCTTGGAATGGAAACTCATGTGAGTGAATGTGGCCATCAAATTTTCAATATAATTATCTAATTTGGTATAAACATGATCCAAAAATGGATCTAGAAGTACCTAATTCTATGTATTCTTTTATTTAAGATTGCAGTGCATACCCTCAACCTATTCATTATTCTGAAAAATAGTTAAGTAAGGATGATGGTGATCTAGACACCTTTGAATGAAAAAAAGGAAAAAAAATCTATTCCATGTGATAAATGTGCGATGGTTGTGGAACCACCATGACTTGATAGATTAATGGTTATAAAAATGTTGTGGAGGTGTCACAACTACCCTTGTAGACAATGCCAAAATGATGAATCTAAATATTTCCAAATGTTTTGGATTATCAAAATGGTTTATGTCACCTTCCTTCCATCCTTCTGTGGATAATATTTAAATACAAGTGCATTTACTCATTCAAGGAAGTGGTTTTGAGTGAATTCACATATGAGAAAAGGAGAAAGGCTGAATTGTTCTTATTTTGTCCAGAGACAACTAGGTTATTCAGTGTTGATGATTGTAAGAAAGTAATGTAAGTAGAGGGAGATTAATACTTCTTTAAGGCCATCCATTGGTAGTAAACTTGATAGTTGTATTAGAGATAATTACATACTAAAAGGGAGAGCAATTTTCCTACCCAACTAGATTTTTTTACCAGAATTGGGTTTCTCAAGGATAATTATTATGTCTCCTTTGTATGTTGATATCTTAATTTGAAATATAGTTGTGATTGTTTCTTAAAAAATATATTAGATTAAAAGGAATCTTAGTCAATTTATCATGCAATTATCACTAAGATGATAATTTGTTAATTGTACATAAATAAGACAATTTATAAATTAGATTCATATCAGAGCAGTTAAGATCAAATTATTTTTGTGTTATTAACTTGTGTTGAGATTTGTAAGTTAGATACCCCTTACCTAAAAGGGAAAATAAAGTAGTGAAGGTATCATTATTCCTTTTGACAGTAGACATTTCACACAAAGAAGTGGAAATAAGGAATCCTGAGATATGGCTCGTAGAGAAGATACATGGATGACAATGGAGAAGAGTGTTTCTACATAGTTGGAGGAAAATGTGGAAAGTTTTTCTAAGAGATGTGGGCAACTATTTCCTTTGTCCATAGGGAAAGTTGGAGTCCATCCTGGGATTACTCGTGGAGAAACTTGTTGTCCTAAATGAGACACCAATATACCATGAAGAAGATACTTGTGAGTATTTAGAAGAGCAGCCCCATGCCAATACCTTACTCCTCATCCATTTAAAGCAGAGGCCCGAGGATAGATATTTAACCTTATGATGGGGAAGTAAATTCCAAGAAGCTAGACCATTAGCGAGATCAACTTAAGGTATATTTCACTTTGCATCAAATCAATGAGAGTCGATATATTTAATTTGCACGGTTAAAATTAACCAAACATGCTTTAACTTGGTTTGAAAGCTTGTTTTCTTTGGTTGTTAAGAATCTTCCTCCTATTTCTAAGTGGGATGAATTTAAGATATTAATAAAGAAGCAATTATACCCTATTTTTTATGAATAAGAGAATTCCATATATTGGCAATATCTTAGGTAGAAGCAAGGCCAAAATGTGTAAGAGTACACCAGTGAGTTTTGAAAGAAAGATATCCAAATGGGAAAATATGTAATGGATCAGGAATTTTTGATGAAATATATCAGGAGACTCTATAGCCACTTGAGGAGACCAGTTCTCTTGGCCAAGTCAGTGAATGTCAATGAGGCTTGTTCTCAAGCCCACTATCTAAAGATGGACAAGAAGAAGAGTTCATCTACCTCTTAACATGCTTCAAACAAACATGATAAAACCAAAAAAAATGACTAAGGAAAAGGGAAAGGTAAAAATAATATTACTTTCATTTCTAAAAAGGATACTAAAGTTCATTGTGGTCATTGTGATGTTGACACTGATTCTGAGGATAAATGTTGAAAACTCCACTTGTAATTACATCCCTTCAAGAATAAGAAGAATAACAATATTTCCATGGATGCCCTCCAAGGGGAGGAGATATTTTTCAGTGAATATGTGGATGAGAACATATGTTGTACATCCATCCATAGAGAGGTATGTTTGGGTAGTAATAATGTTGTTCAAGAAAATGAACTTATTGAATATTTTTCAAATAAAAATCCAAATAAAGAAAACCAAAGTGAATGCTCTTTTTAATAAATTTTCTAAAGATAATTTGATAAGGAGTTAGTTGATAAGATGAAATTAGATACTTATAATCGTCTGAATTTGTATTCATTGGGTTAGGTGAAGAAAGGTGTATACATCAAGGTTACCAAGAAATGAACAATTACATTTGGTATTTATAAGAAGTTCATTGATGAAACTACTTGTGATATTTTTTCCTCTTGATGTGTGTGTAGTGTTTGGAAACCTATACTTGTATATTAGGGATGCCATCTTCATGAGAAGATACAACCAATACCGCTTGGTGAAGGATGGTAGGAACTATCTCATTTCATCCTTTATAGGAAACTCAAATATTTATTTGGTAAGGGCCTCTAAAGCTAAGAAGCTTATTAATGATAGTGGGAAATTTGGATTACTTATTTTGAGAGATATATAAGAAGATTATTTTTTAGCATCTAAAACCACTTGTAATATGTTTAATAAAAAAGAGTAGAAGTGGATGAAAGAGTTGGTTCAACAGTTCATGGAAGTTTTCCAAGATCCTACAAGGCTACCCTCAATTAGGCCAATTGAGAATGAGATACAATTGTTACTTGATAGTCCACTTACAAACTTGGGATTATACAAGTAGTCTTTAAAGGATGCCAACAAGGTAAAACAACAGTTATAATATTTGATTTAGAAAGGTATAATCTATCCTAACACTTCTCCATATGGTTCTCCTATTGTTTTAGTACCTCAAAAAGATGGTTCATGGAGGATGTGTGTTGATTATAGAGAACTAAATAAATAACCATTAAAAATAGCTACCTTATTCCTCAAATTGATGATTTTTTTGGATCAATTACAACATGTTAAATATTTTACTAAGCTTGATTTAAAATTTGGGCATCACCAAGTTTGGATTAAGGAGGAGGACATCTAGAAAACAACGTTCAAGACTAGGAAAGGGTTGTATGAATGGTTGGTCCTTCTGTTTAGGATATGTAATGCACCAACCAACTTCATGAGGTTGATGAACGAGGTAATGAGGCCATTTATTGATTCCTTTTTCATTGTGTACTTGGATGACATTCTAGTTTTTAGAAAAACATTTGAGGAATATATTAACCTTTTTCATCAAGTTTTACAAGTTCTAAAGGAGAACTGGATAGTTTTGAATGAGAAGAAGTGTGAGCTTTCTCAACAATCTCTTTTATTTTTGGGGCATGTGGTTAGAGATGGATAGTTGAGGATTGATATGGATAAGATAGAGACCATTATGTATTGGCCTACATCATCTAGTTTGACTGAGACTAGGATTTTTTTTGGTTTAGTTTAGTATTTGAGGAAGTTCATCAAGAAATTATCTTAAATAAAATCTCCTCTACATTTTGTGATAGCGGGTGGTAAGGTATTTAATTTGGTTAAGAAAAAAAAGATGCTTTTGATTCATTAAAATATAATATTATTCATGCTCTAGTTTTGGCATTACCTAACTTGTAGATTCCTTTCAAAGTAGAAACTGATGCTAGTGACTATGTTGTGGGAATTGTCCTAATTCAAGGAGGTAGGCCTACATGTTATCATCTTGAATTGCTTCAGGGAGTAGTTTTGAATTATTGTATGTATGATAAGAAATTGTATGCTCTTGTGCAAGAGGTAAAGAAATGGAAACATTACCTGATGGGTAAAGAAACTATCAAACACATGGATCACTAACCTCTTCAATATTTACAGGCTCAAAATAAAATTCAACAAGCTCGACACTATAAGTGGATGGGTTTCTTGTAGCAGTTTTATTTGATCATAAAATATAAGAAAGGTGTGACTAACTGGTTAGCTAATATTTTGTCTAGACCTCAATTACTTTCATTGATGGGCACTTTAACTCTTCTTGAACCTTTTGCATGTGAATCATATCATGAAGGTTATGAGTAGGATATAGATTTTGGAGAAATATTTTAGTAGAAACCTCTAAGTGAGGGATTTGCACTTAGGGGAGAATAATATTTCCAAGATGGGCTGCTCTACAAAACAAGAAAATTTGTGTGCCTAAAGGGGAAGAATTCAGTTGATGAGGGAAGAAAACACTTCTAAGTGGTTGGTTACTTTGGTGTGACAAAGATTGTGGTTCACTTACAGAGGTAAGTTTATTGGTCAAACATACAAGAAGAAGTTGCTAAAATTATTAGGGATTATGTTTTATGTAGTATAATAAAGCCTAGTAACATAAATTTAGGTTTTTCTATGCCATTACTAGTTCCTTTCCGGCCATGGGAAATCATATCCATGGATTTTTAGGCAATTTTCCTACCTCTAAGAAAGGGTATGATTATATTTTTGTGGTAGTGGACTGGTTCAGTTCGGTAAAATGTGTATTCTCATTCCTTACAAGAAGACCATTAAAGCTAGTGATGTAGTTGAATTATTATTTTTCTAATGTGTGGGTTCATTTTGGTTTTCCTAATTCTATCGTGTCAGTTAGGGACTCACGATTCATAGGAAATCTAATTTGGGGGAGAAGATGGATACTAAGCTGAAAAGGTCTACCACTTTTCATCTGTAAATAGACGAGAAAACAAAAGTGGTAAACCACACCTTGGTTCAACTCTTGATAGGGTACAATAGGAAACATCCTAGGACTTGGGATGGCAATTTAACATATATCTATTATTCCTATACTAGGTCAATTCATGCTTCTACCAACAAGACTCCTTTTGAGACATGTTTTGGTTATTTGTCTAAGAGTTAATTTCATGATATTATGAGTCTACCATGTAGGGAAAATGGAAAAGTTGATATGGAAATACACAAAGTTGAAAGTTTCATTGAAAATATTTAGGCAGATACACCTCCAGGTACAAGAGAGATTGAAATATTCACATGCCAAGTATAAAACGACAAGATCAACATAAAACTAGGCATTCTTTCCTTATTGGTGACAACGTATGGTTGTACTTGAGTATAGAAAGACCACATGGTAAATCTAAGAAGCTCAAACCTCTTCGATATGACCCATTTGAAATTATGGAACAATTGGGTAACAATTCATTTCAATTGGATCTACCTCCTTTATGAGAATATATTCAGTGGTGAATGTTGAGAATTTACATCTCTTTGAGTCCTCCATGTTGGATCAGGAAGAAGAGGGATTTTTGCTACCATAGATTGAGGATATTTCTCCAGCAAGTTAGTTAGAATTGGATGAAGATGTGGTATTGAAGTGGAAAGACAGGAAAACACATCAAGGAGTACAAGATAGGTGGTTGATTGGGTAAAAAGGTTAATTGCCTACCAATGCCAAGTGGTATTCTAAAGAAGATGTGGGGAAGAAATCCCCTCACCTCATCAGTCCTTAAAGTATTTAAGGACTTAAAATCCTCAAATGAGGGAGGTATGATGTAAAAATGGATCTAGAAGTACCAAATTCTATATATTCTCTTATTGAAACTTGCAGTGCATACCCTCAACATGTTTAATAGTTTGGAAAATGGTTAAGTCAGGTTAACAGTGATCCAGAAACATTCGAATGACAAAAAAGTATATTTTTGTTACGTTATATGTGATAATTTTGCAACGGTTGTGGAATCGCTGTGACTTCATAGACTAACAGTTGTAAAACTATTGTAGCGATGCCAAAACCACCCCTACAGACAATGTCAAAACGAGGAATCCAAATAGTTACAAATGTTAAGGATTCTCAAAACAATTTATTTCTCCTACCTTTCATCCTTGGGTAGAGAAAATATCAATACAAGTGCATTTACTCATTCAAGGATTTGGTTTTGAGTAAATTCAAGTGTAACCAAAGGAGAAATTCTGAATTGTTCTTATTTCTTTCATAGATGATTGAGTTCTTCATTTTTGAGGATTGTAATAAAGTAATGTAAGAAGAGGGAACTTGAATCCTTTTTGAACTCTATCCATTGGAAATAAAATTGTGTTGTATTAGAGCTTTACATAGTGAAAGGGGATAAATTACTCACCCAACTGGAGTTTTTCCCAAATTGGGTTTCTCCAGGATAAATTTCATGTCTCCTTGTCTTTCATCTCTCAATTTTAGTATAGTGTGGATTTTTCTTACATAATATATTGACAACAATAATGTTAGTTAGTTTTATCATTCATTATCACTAATATAAGATCTGTTTATTATAAAAACTAGGTAGTTTACAACTCATAACCAAACCTAAATTTTCTATAAGATACCTTGTCATGAGGTTGAATTTGATTAGCAACACCTTATATAAATTTTCCTAAACCATAAAATTTTCTCCTTTGATGGAAGAAAAAATGCATTGCATATTTGGGTTTGGAAATATATTAAATGTCAGCATCAAACTTAGCTTACAAAAGAAATACATTATTGACTAGAGGGGAGGTTGCAGTGTCATATCCTCCATACATGAAGAATGTGTTATTAAAATGGATTCCAAATGAAACTAAAGACCGATTGTTAATTTTATTAGAAAATATACTAGTTGTAAATGAGAATGGGTATATTTTTAGTGATGTGTATTTGAGCTAGGGAGATATTTATAGACATAGGTGGGTTGACATATTATAAATTCAAACATGGTAAGTGCTAGGGGTAAAGGATGATTATGAGGAGTTTGAAATTATGCCCTCATGTATAGTCGAATAGGATAATTTCATGCTTTGGTACATTGTTATATCTCTTTAGAGTAGTATCTAGTGTTATCCTAAGTATTTTGGAAAAAAATTGTTTATTGTTACTTTAATAGGATGTATTTTCCATCCTAACTTTTTCATAGGTATACCATTACATAACAACATTGAATGGTTCTCATATGTTTATGGTGATTTTACTACACATGTTTATCTATCTTAATTTATTGGTTACTTATAACGTCCTTCTCAAAAAGGGTAGGGCCACTCTCAATTTATGATAGGTTTGCATGGAAACCATAAGGCTCTTGATCGGAGGTAAAGTGATATGATAATAATCTTTCTCTCATTTCATAGCTTCAACATCAAGATGGATCTCTTGTAAAGATGAAAATTTCTTTCATGACATAGATTGTGATATAATGTCCATGCTAATTATAGTATTTTTTGTACTTGAGGTAGACGAATCTAATCATTATATATCGGAATACATTGTAAATTGAAATCTCTATCGTAATAGCAAGTTATTGCAAAATGGTTTATGTTACTGTATCCTATTTTATATTAAATAATTATATCATTATAAAACTGTAAAACCTATCATGGATTGTAAGTCATGCAATAGATTGTAATGAGATTATTGATATATTATGGAACTAAGTTAATAAAATGGATCTTTATTCAAAATTAATTTTTTTTCATGTTCATATCAACCTTCATTGGAATGTAATAATGGAAATGTACATATGAATTGATTAATTACATATTTCATAGTGTAAATGGAGTAACACTTGCATGCTAAAACATCTAGGTTTTTGTATTTGATGGTTATTTTTATTCATTATGGAATTAAATGGAAGAAATTTATTATGGGTTGATCATTAATGAAAAATTCAAACTATATGACTAGTTAAAAATTTGAGTATTCATTTTAGCATAGTATTTATTGTTGCATGCGAATGATTAATGAATCATAGAACTAGGGATATGAGATGGAATCAATTTTCATCATGGTTGTGTGTAGGGTGGTCTATAATGCTGATTAGAAAATAATTTTTTAGTGTTTTTTCAATTCACCTACCAAGGGGATACTATAAGAGATGGTACAATGTGTGATATATCTAAAAATTATTTGGAACTCTTTCTATAGGATGCTCTAAAGAAAATGAGAAGGAAGTAGGAGGCGAAAAGGGTAATACTTCAAAGGGACCCACCACAATATCAAAACTCAAATTTTTACATAAAAGATCACAAATGGTTGATGATAATGATAATTTTGAACCTCCAAAAGGTTCAACAGAGATGATAGTTTTAGATCCACAATATCCATCACTCATTCCAAACATATCGCAACCGTTTTTGGCTAGTGGTACCTTTATTTTGGTTACTCCTCCAAGTCAAATTTAGCCACATCAGTCTTCTCTCAAGCATACTCTTTCTCTTCCTCCTCCACCTTGGATTCCAACTCCTCCATTTTCCCCGAGACAAGGTTAATTATATTATCTACTTCTCCTCCTCAAATTTCTCCTTAGAGTTCATCTATCATTCATTCTTATCTATATTATCCTCCTAAATAATCTATTGTAATACCACCACTTGTGTTAGGCTCACCTCCTATCACTCCTCCATCACTCCCTTCAGTGAGAATGCTCATACCCATGGAATCCCTAATTATTGCTTCCTCCACTATGGTGAAAATACTTGGTTCACCCTTAGGGCTAGATCAATAAAAAAATTGCATACATAATTCCACATTCATAACTTGTATGCAAGGGGTTTAGAAAAGGATCAAATCAAAAAGATTTTAAGGAAATTTAATATAAATACTGAATATATCTGATTATCCAAAGAGAAATAAGTTAGTGTAGAAGATGATCCATAAGATAATAGCTTAAAAAAGAGACCGAATTTACAGTTAGTTATAGTTTAAGTGAATGTGGATTTCATATATGTCATGCATTTTTCTTAGGTAAAAATACACATTCTATTCTTTTGAGCTGCAAGTCCATTTTGTAAATTCACCATTTTCAAGATGTGAATCCATTTTGTAGAATCGTGGTTTTTTGACTTACTCAATATCATTAGACATAGTGAATCATTCAAATCATGAGTCTTATGCTGTTTTTTAATTTTCTACTTGTAATCATGCATCACTTTTGAAGATTCTATTATTAACAATTGATACTTTTTCCCGCATGCATCTAGTATGGAAATATGAGGATTTATAGATATATATTAAAAGGAACATGTGTTGTACTAATGATATTTTTGGCCATATATACATTTTTAAATTAAAATTTGTTAAAAATTTGTATTCCACATCTTTTATTGAACAAGAGAATAAAGAGAGAGTTATTCATACTTTGTGTTGGTATTTCCTCCCTTCTTTCTTAGACTTGTTATTATTTGTTCTTATGTTCATATAATCATATATTCACTCGATTTATTATTTTTCTTGGTAGAATGATCATTATTGTTAACTTTTACTCATGTAACTAAGGATTTGCATTTTTCTATTTGAAAGAACAAATATTTGGTTTCCTTCCTTCTCACACTCACTTCCAATATATTCTTGTACTTTCCAAATTTAATTCTTTTCTTAAAAAATGAATATTGGGATATGAAATCCCAACCACCATAATAAATTAGTGTAAAAAAACTTATTTCATGAATTTTAGCTTAACAATAAAGGGTGTCTCCCCCATTTCATTAATATTAGGAATCTTAGGTAAAGATATAGTAACATTATAGAGTTTGTATTCAAAAAATATAATAGATTGTGATTAATTATTTATGGCAGAATTATCATGATCTTTTGATGGTTCAGTAGTTGTGTGATTGTTTCTAGAAGGAATGTAACTTGAACTCGATGGTGACGAAGAAGATGAAGATGTTGGAGTGAATGGGATAATGATTACCTCAAAAGTGATGATGACGGATCTTATATTTTTAGTTAGTTGGAATGTTGTGTTGAAGGGGATGAATCTATCACATTAGGAGTGTGAGTGGATGCATTAGATATATATTTGGGATTTAGAATAGGTAGTGTAACTCAAGTATATGGATTCCAAATGAGAATGTGATATTGTTGCAATATTAGAATGGTTCAAAAATAATATTGACACAATGGGTAATGTCACCTTGTTGATAGTTGAGGAATTTATTGAAAGTAGATGGAATGCATTTTAACTCATGAATCGAAGGGTGTCCCAATAGGATGTTATATTGTAGTTCCCTTTATATGAAATATTAAAGAGTATGTAGTATTTTAGACCCATATTTTAGAGTTAACACAATGGTGCCTAAGGTGGTGCAACTAGAATCATTAAATGGCCATAAATGTAGTGTATATTTTGAAATATGAGACAATGAGATATTGAGATGATGAAGGGTTGCAAATGATTTAATTTTGATGTTGGAGCTATCAATTAGAATGTGTTTAAATGTTTTTTTTAATGTAAGAAATGATAAACAATGGTGGATCTTATGTTTCATCCCCCTTGTGTCATGAAAACAGACTCAAATTTGATCTCATAATTATATAATATAGTGGATGAATATGATAAAGTTTGAAGGTCGGCCACAAAATTTGAAAATGCATCAGGGTTTTGACTAGACAAATTGATTTATTTTAGTGCTTTGGTAAGGGCCTCACATTGATTGGAAGTTTGTACAATAAGATGATATAGTCAAATTTTACCCTCCATGCCTTTAGTTGATTAATGAGGTTATTTTTAGCAAAATAGTTGGTTTAGAGTGTGGATATATGTTGGGAGATGATGTTGGCATGGGTACAAGTTCAGATGTTGATTTTGATTTACTATTGGCATTTCCATTTCTTTGGAAAATTTAGATAATGAAAATAAAAGTTTGGTTGGATAAAGATGATGTGTCATGGATAACTTGGTTTTCAAATTTGTATATAGTGGTAATGAATTTTTTCAATATATCAAAGTTTTGGTTTTGCACCCTTATCAATAAGAATAACACCCTTATCGATAATATCTTTGATAACATTATGTAATTGGTGATAATTTTTGGTTTTTTTGGCCTATAACTATATGATATGAACATTTATCAGTAGATTGGTATTGCTATAAAAGTTTAGGTACATTGGGATCCTCCTGTTGTATGGGAGGAAGTGTGATAATTTGTGTGTTTAGAAATTTTTATAATATATTAGAAAGTGATTTAGTCAAAGGGGTTTATTTTCGATGTGTTTGAAAGGTATTCCACAAGGTATTGTGTGTTGAGGATCATAATTGTTGGTTTTTATGAGCTGAAAATGGGGTTTAAATGGTATTTGATGAGGAACCTTGATTAAATGAAGAGTTAAGAACAACCTGATTCAGTATTTTTAGAAAACATAGAAAAATAATTCTTCTTATAAATTTTGACTTCACACGTACTAACATGAACATCCTCTATCCCATTTTCCATCAATATGGATTCCTTAAAATATTAGAATTGTTGGATTTCTAAAGTATTCGATGCATGTTTAACAAAAATTTTGGAAAATAATTTTGTAAGTTCTATTTGGGGAATGGGAAACCATCAAACAACATGACATATAGTTGATGAGATATTCATCATCAAATTGTTTCAAGTTATAAAAGTCTAATAGTATGGTACACTTGGCAACATTAACTAAAAAGTGGCCAGGAAATAGTTTGATAAGTTGTTTAAATGAGATGACACTATGTTGTTGGAAGCTAGTGTACCAGTCCAAAGCTTTGGCACTTAAAGATAATGGGAAGGTACACAACATGAGAGAGTCGTCTTGAATGATAATATAAAAATAATATTTACACATGTGAAGATGATTTTGAGGGTCCTATTTACCTTTGAATTGATTGAATTTAGGAATTTTGAAGTGTGGAGGGTATTCTCTCATGGGAACCATTAGATGAATGGGTTCGTCACACAATTTACTATACGTGAGTTTAGGAGTTCTCATACCCTAATTTTATAGCTTAATGTTATGAATCATATCCAATATGTCTTGGTTAATTTTGGATGGACATTGGAATGTTTGAGGTTTAATAAATTGGGTAAATGAATATATAGAATGATTAATTGGTATGTGGGTGTAAGTGTGAGGAAATGAGGGAAATGGAGTAATCCACAGAATATTAAACTATGGAACGAAAAATTTAATATTATGTGGATTACTCAAAAAAAGGGGTGGATAGATGAAAATCATGATCAAGGTGGTATTCTAGAATAATTAGTAACCATCATAATTTACTCGATCTAGCAGTACAAAATAGGGAAATATGTCATAGATAATGGGTTGTAAGAGATAAGGGAATGCAGTTGCCTGACAAAAACCATGGTACAATGGTTTACATGTTCCATGGGTTTTTCAGGGAAGTCAGTACTCCACATATTTTTAAAAAGGCCATAACACACTAAAAAAAGTATTCAAAAGCACCACAGAACCTCAAATGGTAAATAAAAACCACGGATAGAAGGGAAGTGAAAGTAAAATCTGTGACATGGTTTATCAAAGAACTCATACTCCGCAGACCCTGAAAGCCGATGGAGGCTCAGAATAAGAACATTTACTATCAGTGACCTTACTGCAGGTGTCCAAATCATAGAACATGAATTCAAAGACATTTATTGTATTATCTAAAGGTAAATTCAGTTATAGGAATAAAGTGTCGAGTTAGAAAATGAAGTAAAAAGAAACATATGTATATACTAAAAATGGGGATTCTATAGGGGCCCCAACCCTTAAAATTCAAATATCTAAAAGTGTACATATACAAAAAAGGAAGGTTCTTTCAAAAAGAGGAACACTTTCAATTGATGGTTACACATTCCTCTGCAAATGCAAGAATCCTAATCAACAACTTCTTCTTCATAAACTCAAATTCTTTATGGTCTTGGGCCCTATAAAAATACTAAATATCTACTGTAAAGTCGTGAGACATGCCCATTCCCATGAGTTCTGTAATTTCTTCCTTGGGTCCTTCTGAGATTTTTATCAAATCCAATTTTCTCCTATAAGAGAAGACCCATTTAAGAAGGTTATACATGCATTTCAGGTAAGCCTTAGTACCTCACCGAGTATCATTTTTTGAATTTGAAGATGACCCAAGGATATAAACTGGTGTCATGGGGATAGATTCAGGTTCATCCACATAAATATGATAACTTGCATAGGCTGGATTAGGTATGACCCATCTGTGTCTCCTTGAGGAAGGAAACGATACTTCAGGGGACTTCCTAGAAGAGGATTTCATGGGTGCTTTCTTAAGATGAGCAAGTATTTTCTCCATCATAGAGATTTTGTAGGAAATTTATGATATATCTTCTATAGGATCATTAGCTAACATTTAATAATCATCGGCAACAATTTCTTTCTTTGTCAATTATTCATTGAAGAATAAAGGAGATATATCAATGATATTTTTGTTGATGGCAGGCCGGTAGTGAAGCCAAAACTTCTTCAGCAATTTAGGAACTTTCTCATCCTCCACATGAAATAACTCATAATACAAAACATGAAAGATAGAAAAGAAATGGGTCATCTTGATAAGCATCCTAATTAGTGCTACCTAAATCACTTGAAACATTAGTGGCCCATCAGTCTCCACCTGATCTTTAATCTCGAACAACATTCTTACAAAGGCCTCATCAGGACCAGAAAGGTAAAATATTGAATGTAAATTCTCTGAAGAAATCTCCATAAAATCGGTTCCTAACACAATATTCACCATTTTTTGATAAGGATATGCACTAATTCTATTTTCACTCAGAAGGCTTAAAGGAAGCTGCAATTTTATGAAAAAACGATGTGAATTTATAATAGAATGAGATTTGGGAGTAATTTTTTTTTATAGATAATAATTTAGAAAAGGCTCCAAAGGACCATTTACAAGAAAGATATTACAATACAATCCCAAGACTAGTCAAAATATCTATCAAAAAACCGAGACAAAAAGACCTGGGCAAGATCAATAAGACCATTGATCCAAAAAAAATCCCTAATGGAAAACAACAGAAAAAAAAAACTATACATAGACCTCCAGTCAGCAAGGAGGTCGCAAAAGGGCCTAAATATTTCTGGTTCTAGTAGGAGAGCTCAGCCCTGCTCCAACCTCTCCACTAGTACCTGCAAAACATTTCCTTTTACTGTTTAATCCTGCCACTAAGCCTTGAAGGGTTTCTACCCTGTTCTCCAAAGATCTGATCTCCCCCTTTGACCGTTGCATACCCCTAAGAAGATTCCTATTATGAGCTTTCACTTGGGTAACAACTTCTTCCAAGGCTTCCTCTTTGCTTGCAAGAAAGAAAAAAACCGTATCCTTCTCCCCTTTTTCATTTGCCTCACCAGAAATATCCTGCAAAGCCGACACCGCATTCAGCTCCTTCATAGCCCTTTCCTTCATTTTAAATAGCTTTGTACGATCAGCCAAAGGAATATGATCTTCCCAGTCACTTTCCATATGCGTACTAACCCCATTTTTGTTCAAAATAGGATTTCCCACTCTAACCAGTAGTAAAATTAAACCTTGATGTAAAATCAAGCCATCTTTCTTCTCTTTGAATTTTTGAACCGAGCCACTTAGAGAATTAAAAAAATAAAAGGGAATACTAATCTTACGGTTCCTTCGGAAGTGGTTAAGCAGAGTGAAATGTTGAGAGTGAACCTTCCTATATCGGCCATCAAGACTAATATACTTCATAAGATGAAAACAAACCTCTACCCACTGACCTGGCAAAGAACTGCGAGCGATGCCATCTTCCATAAAACAAATTCTTTCATCGTCCTCCAAAAAGATCTTGACTTCCTCCTGTAGGTGAGATCTATCCTAGTAAACCTTACTGCCATCACAATCCATAGTAGCAACCTTACTAATTAAATATTTCGAGACCAGAAAACTGACTCCTCTCATCGTAACCAGACCATTATTTTTGGTAAGGGAAAATTCCCAAGAAATGACCTCTTCAAAACCCTTCAACCTTTGAATGAAAGATGAAATACCACCCACTTAGAACAGCTCCCATATAAAAGTGTCCCTTTCTAGGCTAGAAGATGATGACGACTCTACCCTTACGCTGGCTCCCCCCATCTTCCTCTGTCTGTAGAAAATAAACTACTGAAATTTTCCAAACCTCCCAAACTGTCGATTTAAATGGCGCTTCTCCCCCATGGCACCCCAAAAAATGATTAGGAAAAACTAAATACACCCGTAATGAAAATATTTCCCCAATCTTGGCACTCCCATTCTCATGCTCGAGATCTCATTTCTTCATTGAGTTTGTCCTTTGTCCTTATCGGTAACCCTTCCTCCTCCCTCCACCAATTTTTATGATTACTTAAAATTCCCACATTTGCTAAAGTATTTGCACATCCATTTGCCTCCTTATACATGTGCTGAAACAAAATAATTTCAAAATTTGAGATTATAGTTTTTACATCTTTAATAATGGGATATATATTAATGTGATGTCTAGCCTTACCATTCATCACATTAATTATATATTGAGAATCTCCTTCCACATAGAGCTTCTTGATATATAAGGAATTCAACCATTTTAACCCAATTAACATTGCATAGGCTTTAACATAATTGCTAGATTTATTACCTATAGCCTCCGCATAAGCAACCTCCATTTTACCAGCATCATTTCTGACAATTCCACCTACTGCAGCTAACCCCAAACTCCCCTTCATAGTTCCATCAAAGTTAAGCTTCATACACCCTTCTGGAGGAGTAGACCATTTTGCATTTCTTCTCTCTATAGTTTTTACCATAGAAGAATTCTTCACTCTCATTCCAAGGGATTGAATATTTCCTGCTCATGGTAAGGTAGAACCCCTTTCTCCTTAAATTTTACAATAGATAGATTGTTTTTCAAAGCTCCAAGAATCCCACTTCCGACCCTCTCAATTTTTTTTTCATTTTCCTTAAAGATTACATCATTCTGTTCCATCCAAATTCCCCATATAAAATGAGGCAAAACAAAACTCCAAACCTTAGCCAGATTCAGAGAAACAAATGGACTAGTCCATTGTTCATACCAGTTAGCAAAAGTCTCCAGATATAGCCACATTATTTGAATTTTTTTAAAAATATAAGCCATAAATTTCTGTGAGAAAGGGCAGTGTATAAAAATATGTTGAACCAACTCATTATTCTTTTTACATAGAACACACTAGTTAGGAATCATCATACCTCTTTTCTGCAAATTGTCAATAGTTAAGATCTTGTTTTGAATGGCATGCCATAAGAAAAAATTTACTTTAGGGATAAGGTTTTTGTCCCAGAGATTTTTCCACAGTCTTTGAGAGGGGGGACCATTCCTAGCTATACCATACCCTGATTTAACTGAATAGTTGCCATCCTTTGTCAAAAACCAAAACTTTTCATCCTACCTCTACCCCACCAATATATGTAGACCTCTTAAGTTTTGATTTAAGGTTCTTATGCTTTCCTGCTGAACGACATTCATCCCTTCCATAACCAAAAGTTTCCAAGACCAACCCCAATTAGAAAACTCCCAGTAATCTCTAACCCAAGTTCCCACTGACAACTAGAAATGATTCACCAACTCCCTTAAGGGAGCTTGACTATCCAATGGTGCCTCCATCAACCACCAGTCTTCCAAAAATTTAATATTAGAGCCATTACCAACTTGCCATTTACAACCTTTAAGTAAAATATCCCTAAATTTACCCAAACCATTCCAAAAAAAGGATCCTTCAGGTAACACATCATTAGAGATAAAAGCCACCTGATTAGCCATTAAGTACTTTACCTTAAGGATTCTTACCCATAGCCCTTGTTCATGCTCCAAGCTCCACCCAATTTTTGCCATAAGAGCTAAATTCATACTATGAATATCTTTCAACCCCAACCCCCCTGCACCTTTGGGGAGTGTGACTATATCCCAAGCCACTAGAGGAAGTCTATCCTTAGTTTCCGTACCAGACCACAAGAACCTATGTTGAATCTTTGTAATAATTTGTGAAACCTTTACTGGCATTATAAACGTAGACATGAGATAAACCACCATACTTTGGAGACAACTCTGCAACAGCTGAAGCTTACCTACTTGAGAGAGAAAAGTTCCTTTCCATGTTGCAAACTTATTTTGTAACCTCAAGATAAGAGGATTCCAAATTTCCAACTGCATCCTCCCCCTAAACAAAGGCATTCCAAGATAAGAACATGAAAACTCCTGAATACTACAAGCCAATATATCTGCAATTCTAGTTTGGACTTCCAGATCAACATTGAAAAATAGAACAAAGCTTTTCCTGAAGTTTATAAGCTGACCCATAACCTGCTCAAAATCCTGCACCACTTCTTTGAAACCCAACGCCTCCGCCTGAGTATCCTTTCCTAAGAGAAAGGTATCATCCACAAATTGTTGTAAAATTATAGGATCTATACCGTTAGAAATGATTAAACCATGCAATTTATTTTTCTTTTTATAATCAACATAGAGTCTACTCAAAGTCTCAGCAACAATGATATACAAAAAAGGAGAAAGAGGATCTCCCTGCCTAAGACCCCTCCCCACAGAGAAGAAACCCTCTGCCTTGCCATTAAATAAAATAGAATATTTAGGAGTAGAAATGCATTACATAATGAAGTTTATAAAATGTTTGTGAAAACCCAATTTCCCCAAAATAATTTTCAGGAATCTCCATGAAATTCTATCATAGGCTTTGTTCATATCAATTTTAAGCATCATAGCTGCCCTTTTTGAAACTTCAACTGAATAAACCGCCTCATGGATAGTTATCACGCTATCTTGAATCTCTCTTCCTTCCAAAAAAGTACCCTAATTATTAGAAATAAAATGTTCTAGCAACCCTTTTAATCTTAAGGAAATAATCTTAGTTATTATATTATACACCGTATAACACAAACTTAAAGGACGATAATTAGAAACTTTTTTCCCCCTTGCACCTTAGGCAGACGGGCTATGAAAGTAGTATTAACTTCCTTTAGCAATTTACTGGTTTCAAAGAAATCCTGTAGAACCTCTTCCACATCCTTATGAATAATTTCCCAAAAGGATTGGAAAAACAACGTAGGAAAACCATCTGGGCCCGAGGATTTATCCCCATCAAGATCAAAAACAGCAGTTGCAATTTCCTCAGCAGAAGGAATCTTTATCAATTCTACATTTTCCTAAAGAGAAATAACATATTGAAAATAATTTGCAATGTCACTTTCCTTACCCATTTCAGGATCCTTATCAGCTACAAGAAGATGGGAGAATAATGTAACAAATTCCTGTGAGACATCACCCTGGTTACTTAACATAACTCCCCTTTCATCCTCAATTTCCACAATGAAGTTTCTGTTATTATGCATAGAAGTAGTGAAATGAAAGAACTTAGTATTTCTGTCCCCCCTCCTTTAACCATTTCACCCTAGAATTTTGTTTCCAGTAGGCCTCCTCTTTCACTTCCAGATTATGATACTCAGTCAAAAGATATTTCTACTTATCTTTCAATTCTAACGTAAAACCAGAAACCTCAACCTCCTCCACCTTCTTCAGAGCTTCAATAATCATAGATTTCTGAGAAAAGATGTTACCAAAAGTCTCTTTATTCCACTCATTCAACATAGTTTTTAAAATTTTTAATTTTTCCACCAATTTAAACATCAGATTTCCTCTAACAGTCCTTTGCCAACTCAACCTAACTTCTTCCTCAAAACTAGGATGCTAAAGCCATATCTTGAAAAAACTGAATGGCCTTCCACCTACCTCTTTGTTTAAACCTGTATGAAGACAGATAGGGCTATGATCTGATCCAATATGAGGAAGAGCCACCACAGATCCCATCAAATTTTGAAACCAAGATAGATTTATAAAGAACCTATCCAACTTAATTTGAATCAGGTCATCCCCCAATTTCCTATTTGACCAAATAAAGAGTTTTCCTATTAATTAAATATCCACCAACTTACGGGAAGTTATGAAGTCCGCAAAATCTTCCATACTATCACTATAAGCTCCAGACCCACCTTTTTTGTCTCCATACAAAGAGGAGTATTAAAATCCCCTCTAATTAACCAATTTAAATCTTGATACTGGCTGTGAAACAAAATTATATCATCCCAAATCTTCCATCTTCCAATCACCGAATTTGGGGCATAAATATTAGAGCATATCCACTCAGAACCATCTAGTTTCTCTTTAAATAAAATAGCAACATGATTCTGGGAACAAAAAAATAACTTACCTTCTCTATCATCTGGATTCTAAAAGGTGACCAAACCTAATAAAGCTCCCACCGATGATACACTTTAAAGCATAGAACTAAACCAAACTCTATTCTTCACCTCCATTTTTCCAATTGACATCTTTATTTCTTAGATTAAAAGAATATCATGCTTATTCTTCTTTCTAAAGGCAGACAAAATATTCTATTTGTTTGGGTTATTAATCCCCCTTATATTCCAAAAAATAAGCTTCATTTTAATTTATTTAGAGTAATACTCTCCTCAATGGAGCGTTGTCTACCTGAATCTATTTCTTTAGCTGTAGCTTTATCCCTTCTATCCTTATTTGAGATATTTCCCTTTTATGTTGGAACCTTTCCACAATCTGCTTTACCTTTGTCTTGTTTTTGAGTACTTCTTGTAAAGACCCTCTTCTCCTCCCTTTCTACCCTTGATTTTTCCAAATTTAAGGAACAAGGAACTTCCTCCATCTGAGACATCAAGTTCCTCCCCCCCCCTTTGATTCCTGATTACTACAAGACAATTTTACTGGACTTTGAGGTTCACTTTGTCCCCCTCCAACTTCTTGATCCTCCAAACCCAAAATTTCCTCATTCAAATCCTCCTTTTGATTTTGAATTTTTTCACCTTCCTCCTTCTGATCCCCACTTTCCAACACATTTTCTTTTCCATCTTGTGAAACATTCTCATGTTCACCTTCTTGTTCCTTCTTCTCATCTTCCAACAGATGAAATTTATTTAAAGACAAAAATTGTTGCTGTAAAGAACTAATTTCCCCCTCCAACCTAGGTTGTTCCTTTTCCATTTTTATATCTACTTACTTTTCTTACCCTCCTTACACTGCCTCTATTCATGTCCCATCCTCCTACATTTCTGACAAAACAAAGGAGAGACTTCATACTCAACCTTCTGAGTCCACTCACCAAATTTAGATTTAAGAAGAATTTATGTTCTTAAAAGATTACCCACTAGGATAGTCACAGAGAAACGAGCATACATTAGTCTTGTTCTTGCCCTTGTTACAAGACCAAACACCATCAGTGACCCCAAAGTGTTCGCTATTGCTCTTAGAATCTCATCTTCCCAAAATTCCATAAGCAGTCCTGGAAGTTTCACCCAGGCAAGCAACTCATCTAGTTTTTCCTTAATGGGTCAAAACCTGGAGTCCATTTTTGAATAAGTAGACTCATTCTACCCATAAACCAAGGACCACTAACCAAAATATTTTTACAGTCCTCATGGTTTGAAAGGTTTATAATGAAAATCCCATTCACATAGGATGCAATATCTAATGCTCCCTTCGGTTTCCACTTTCTTTTAGCCCAATCACGAAACCATTCCACATTCAGTCTTGATCCGTAAAATTTTCCAACCAGAGCATATTCCATCCTAGATCTATCCCGATCCGCTAACCCATCAGGGATATCAAGGCTTATCATACCATATTTTTCACCAGCTATAATGTTTTCATTCAGAGGATGATCACCCACATCCTTTTTCCATCCTAAAATCTTATTAGCCCACAAACTTCCTATAGAAAGCTTACCTCCTGCCCGTCCCAATCCTGGGGTCCCTGCATGTTGCTCCTTGATCTGTGGATCACATGTGTCCTGCAACCATTCCCGCTCACCAAGATTTTGAAATTCCCACTCCTGCTTCCACTCCATGCCCTCAGATTTAGGAGTAATTATGTGAGGTATCATTTTAGAATTAAATTTGAAAATCAATTTTGGAAACTCACATAGGTCTGGAGTGGATTGATACCTTTCAAAGGTGATTTTCATCTTAAAATGACAATTCACATAGAAGAAGATTCAAAATGAGGGGAGTATCAATAATTATATGTTTCCCAAGGCATATTCCCCAAAAGGGCATGTGTCAAGTCAATTAAGATAACGACATGAGGAAATAGATGGTTTGTGACCAGGCACATGAGTGATGGTCATAAAACATATAGGAAAAAAAGGATTAAACAATAAAAATAAAAATCCTGCATACATCCATGTCAGCATATAGAAGAAAAATCAAATTAAGGAATAAAAGGTATCTTCATGGTTGTAAAATATTTCCCAAAAAAGGAGCTTGTTTGCAGCATCTTTCTGAGATGGTTTGTTGAAGATTTTGGGGGTAAATCAGGTTGTAAGAAGACATCAAATTATATAAATATAATGCTTGTCCTCATAATTAAGGGAGTTGAATTTTGGTATTCTGATAAGAGGGGGTTTAGTCTTTAAATTTTTGAAGAGGTCTTGAGATAAAGTTGTGAATACCGCATGTTTCCTTTGAGAAATGTGTATAGAGTTTATTTTCCCACACATTTTTTGTCAAGGTGGTTGCGAGTGTAGAACCATTGGAGAGCTTTGAGAACATTTATTTGATGTTCCCTTGCTAAGAATATTTTATTAAAAATTGTTGATTGATGAGTCATACTTTCTGTTACAATCTTGCATTTATTGGTTCTCTTCATCATACACTAGATCTGTCCTTTATGCTTGTTTTTTGGTCATTAAGTTTGATATTATGTTGTGAGATTTCCTTCTGTAGTATTGAACTAGATTATAAAACCCTTGTCAAAAACATTTTGTATTGATAGATTATTTTTATTCCTTAAGTGTATCTTAGGTGTATAAGAGATGAAGTAGTAAATAATTGACTAAAATTCTTACACGAGTTCTTATGTCATGTATTTTGGAGATTGATCTAAAAAAAATTCATCTATTAGGTATCAATGAATCCTTTCTTTGTAGAAAGTGTTATTTTTTAATCCAATTTTACGTGCTTTCCAGGATTGAATGATGCTTTAAGTGATAAATTCCTTACCACAATGAATGTATCTGCCTATAATTCCCCTATAAGAAATTACAAGTGCCATAATTGACCTGATCCCCCCATTATTAAATTGTCATTTTTTCTATTTCACTACTAGGATTCTCTAAACACATTACTAAAGGTATTTGTTAGCCTTGATTTAATTACATAGAGAATGTTAGAGAAACTATAATTAACTGTCTCTAGTAACATATGTCTAGAAAACTAAATATACACATCCTTTGTGACAAATTGTGAGAGTCAGTATTGTGTCTATTGGCCATGTTTATCCCATATTGACTTACCATTTGGGAAGAAATCAAGGGGAAAAAGACTCCATCTCCCCCTCTGCATTTCAAGTTACTCTGTAGGTCCTCTCACCCTGGTTCAAGGAAGGACTAAAAGTAGTAGGAAAAGGCCATCTCTTTTATATGTTCCCCTCAATCATCCCAAGGTTTGATCATGAGGAAAGAGTTAAACCCATCCCCAGATACAAAAAGAGACACCAACCCATTCTACCACCATTCCAAGCCCTCTCCCCCTTACATTCAAGGAGATATTGTTGTCAGTCCAATAGGGGGTGCAGGTTTGAGGACCAACACACTTCTGGCATTATTCTCGGGGAAAATTATTTAAATTATCTTGGTTATTACTTTCCATGTTTTTTCTATTAACTGGTCAATGTTTTTGGTGACTCCACTGAGGAATATTTATGCTGCTACCAGTTTCAGAAGACATATATTTATTAGGATTTGCTAAAATTATTCAAATATAGATCATTATGTTCAAGTATTGTCAAAAAATTGTTTCATTATGAGTAGGTTTTTCATTAAACCTACACTTGTTTGATTATATTATCGTATTGTCTAAAATTCATAAAATCTCTACAAAGCTTAACCTCCCTGTTTTGTAAAATTATCTTTTCAAAGAGCTATTAGAGTTGATCTACACATCTAGGGTGAAATACCTTAGTGGCGGCTTTGTCTTTTAAAGAAAAATCTGGAATATGCCAGATGATAATTATTTTCTCATTGTTGATAAAAATTTTAATCTTGTAAAGTTGGAAGGAAGGAGATCCTTCTTCAATTATCTAGAAACATATTTAGAAACTAGTGGGTGGCCCAGTATCAGAGGAAAATATTGTTCTGAGTACTGAATTTAATCAACCTTTAGTAGAAGACTATTACAACACATCTTATAGCTCTAAATCAGGTAGCCCTCAAGTTGATTTGCATACATTGTTTCAAAAGAGTCCATCATCTACAAGTAACAAAGGTACTCTTCACCTTCCTCCTTTATTAAATCTTGAGAATAGGGTATTATATAAAACCGAGTCCTTGAAGGATTCATATTTTGTGGATCATACTTATTTTACTCAAAGACCCTCATTTCCTCACCATTTCAACCCTAAAACATCTTCACCAGATAATATGGCACAACCTCCACTCAGGCATCCTTTTATGGTTAATACCTATAGACCAATAAAGTTCTAGGGGATGGTGGGTTATCTAAATGAAGTACCCCATGAAATCAGAAATAGATTGTCTAGATTTCAAGGGAACAATGCCACAAGTGGAGATCAACATCTTATATTTTTTTAGAATGTTATGGATGATTTTTAAGTAGAACATGAAGACGTGTATGTTAATTTATTCATACATACTTTAGAGGAAGATGCTAGAAAGTGGTATAATTTGTTGCGTGAAAATTAATTGATTCTTGGGAAGAAATGATAAATGATTTCAAGTTACAATATGGTAATAAGACTAATCCTAGGTTTTTCTTGACTAAGTTTTAGAATAGAAAGAAAAATCCAAATGAATGTGTGTAGGATTTTAACACTAGGTTTAATAAAACCTTAACCAGATTGCCTATTAATCTAATGCCTAGTGATGACTCTTGCTTGATCAAGTACTCAAATGCCTTTGATAAAAATGAGGTTTATTATTTAAGGGAAAATAACCCTAGAACCTTGAGGCATGAATCCTCTATGGATGTCCAAATTGATAACAATATTAAATATGTAGGAAAACTACCAAAGAGGGAAGATATTAATCTGATTAATCCAGAAAATTTGCAGCCAAGTAAGGCATTGTACTTGGAGTAAGTAGTTAAGACTTTGGTTGGAGTAGTCAAAGATATTTCCTACAAAATGGCTTGAGAAGAGAAAGGAATGGTTTCAAATTCTCAAGTTCAGCATCAGAATGAAGGAAAAAATAGGTTTAGGAATCAACCCAAAGATCACCAGACTGATGATAGAGGAAAAGGACCCATGCCTTCAGGAAGTAAGCATCAGGCTTATAAAGAAACTGAAACAATTTTTGACCCATCAACAATAAGAGTTGCATTCATGGAGGAATATCACATCATAGAATGGTGTGATAAATTTTTATTGCCACATTTCCCTTGTGAACCATTCATTAGAGGTGATGATGATGATGATGTTGATGAAGCTGGCTTTGATGACATATGCATGATGGAAAGTCCACAAGACTCAATACTAGGAGTTACTTCAATTGATATCCTGTATGCAAAAATTGTAAAGGATTTTTGGGCTTGCATCAATCAGGTATTTTATCTCCCTTCTATTATCAATGTTGATATAAGTATGGCTCAATTATTTGAGCTCCCTAATCATGATTTTGAATATTTAAGAACCTTAATGATAAAATACTATAATGGGGGAATCCCATTTGAGGAGGATAGTCAACTATTACTGAATGTTGTGGTTGCTCAAGAAAGATATTACAACCTTAGGAACATAGAAGTTAAAGGACCTGCCCCTACTTCTAAACCAAAAGTTCCTATCTTAACCAACATCCCCAATGATGCTCTTAAAAATACCATGCCTGAGAAAGGTCCTACTGTCTTCTCAAATCCAAGTACTTCTGCCTTTGCCAAAACATTAAAAAATAACATTGAATCAGATAAAATTATTACCGTTTCCTTTGATGTGGCCCTACCAAAGTATACTATCTATGATATGGTTCAAATTCTAATTCAGATAAAAATTACATTCTCTATTATGGAACTGCTTAGAATTCCAGAACACAAGAAAATAAAATTTGAATACTTGGGGCTGAAGGATGATATAGTAGTCAAAGAAAGGGATAAAAAAAATGTAGTGACTTTGCATGCCATAGATGAATTTGAGATAAATAATGAGCCAGAGAACATGGAAGAACCCCCATAATTATATCTAGGCACATCCTTAGTTGAATCCTGATTGGATGTGGATCCTTTCTTTACTACTCTGATTGTTATGGGTGGCTTCTTCATAATTGCATTTTTGATTCAGGAGCTTCATGTAATATCATACCTTTAGAGGTCATCAATGAATTGGATATCAAGAAAACAACAACTTTTGTAAATTTTTACGCTATGGATTCAAGATAAGTACTTATTTTTGTGTATGTTTGAGGTCTGGTAGTACAACTTGCTCCTTATCCAAGTAAATATTTAACCATGAATATGGTTATAGTGGATTTCCCAACTAAATGGGGCATTCTATTATCAAGAAAATAGTCCACAAGTATGGGAGTAAGTGTTCAGTTATATATATGCTATGCCTCCATACCACTATAAGGGAAGTTAGTCAAATTACACATAGAAGAAAAGATGCTACATCTTATTGAAGATACCATGAATGCTTCCTATGAGGTGTTGTTCATTGATACAGAGTTGGGTAACTTCATAGGGTGTGCAAATGTTGAAGATCATTGCATGGATGTTAATGCACATATTGAGGAAGTAAATGTTCCTTGGAACATGATGTTTGATGGGGTGTGTTATAAATTTTGAAATGGAGCTGGAGTGGTTTTGAATTCTTCAAATGGAGAGTCATTTAGCTTTTCCTTTAAGCTAAATTTTGAGTGCATGAATAATGTAGTAGAATATGAAGAAATCTTGTTGGGAATGAGAATTAGTTGGAAGCGTGGGATAAATTATCTCCTTGTTAAGGGAGATTCTGAGATGATAATTAATTGCGTAAGAAATATTTGAAAAAATACCAAATATTAAAGTAGTATAGAAATGCACTATGGGATCTATTTGAGTGTTTTGAATATTTTAACATTGAATATCATGGGAGAAGTAAAAACGCGGCAGCTCATAGGTTGGCAGTTCTTGATTTACAATGTGACAAAGAGGATTCATCTCTATACTTTAAATTTGAAGTGGAAGTACTGGTTATACCTTCTGTACCTGACAATATTCAACACTAGAAAATATTTGATGATGATTCACACATTAAAATATTTCTCAATTTCCAAGGTGAGTTCACTAACTAGATTGTTGATTTAGAACCTATGATAGAGATATGTGAAGGAAATGAAGTTCTATTTGGAAAGGAAGTAATTCAATTAAATATTAATGTAATCCCAAGAGGATTAGTGAGTTTGGAATTTGGTTTTGATAGTATAGATAGAGTATTTTATAATCTGCTAATATGCTAAGAGATGTTGTGGAGTGAAATTTGGGCTCTCGACAAGATCCTAGAAATGTGTGGTTAGGCAGTAATCTAAGTAAAAAGGAAAGAGAATCTTATGGCCAGTTACTAAGAAAATACAAGGATTTCCTTGCTTGGTCTTACTATGAATTAAAATCCTATAGAGAGGGTCTATTTCAGCATGATATACCATTGACAACTAACTCCAATCCTTTCATAAATAAGTAAATACTAATCAATCCCATCTTTGCAACCAAAATGCAAGAACAATTGACCAAAAAAAGAGATGGTGGGATAATACAACCCACTAAGTATTCTTCTTAGGTATCTAACCTAGTGTCAGTTAGAAAAAAATGGTGATATAAGACTTTATGTTGATTTCCAAAATCTAAACAAGCTTTCACTTAAAGATAATTATCCCTTGCCTAATATGGATAATTTACTATATAAGGCTTCAAAAAATTTGTCTACCTTAGATGGCTTCTCAAATTACAATCAGGTTGTGGTAAGATAATAAAAGAAATATAAATCTACATTCACTACTCCTTGGGGTACTTATGTTTACATTAGAATGCCATTTGGATTCATGAATGTTGGGAATAATTTTCAAACAGAAATGAATTTATCTTTTATAGGTCTTATAAACCAGTTCAGTATTATTTGTATATTAGGATGACATCATTGTGTTCTCCAAAAGAATTAAAGATCACCTAATTCACCTAGAAGAAATAATGATCAGGTGTATGTAGTATGGTATTTCATTGAACCTCAAGAAATTTCATTTTGGTGTGTAGAAGGCCAAGTTACTTAGACACATATTTTCTCATAAAGGAGTCATGATTGATACAAAATGAGTGGAAGTTATTGATCAAGTTCATATCCCCTTGAAAAATAAAGGTATCGAGTCTTTCTTCGGGTAGATAAATTTTGTGAGAATATTCATATCTAATTTTTCTAAAATTACTTTTCCTATCACCAATATGCTGAAGAAAGATCAAGAGATCAAATGGGACTTGTGGATTTATTGTCCAACGCTCTGGGAATCTAAGTCCCTCTACTTAACTGGTGTAGCTTCTGTATATGCTATGCATGAGTAAAGGTGGATTTTCCTGGTGGCCTTTCCACTGGGGATCCAACAAGGGGCACTCCACTAACCCTGTGGAAAAGCTAGAAATTTATTTCTAGAGAGTAATTTGTCAAGAGAGAGGGAAAGGGAGTGAGAAAAGAGAAGAGAGGATTAATGTACATGGGTAGAAAATCAGATTCCCACACCCATTAACCAAAAATTTCACACACATTAAATTTAAGAAGAAACAATCCTATAAATGGCAAACAAGACCAAATTAATATTGAGAACTCAAAGTTTCTAAAATCTCCTCATCAAAGAAAGGCTATGAAACTCCTTCTTCTTGTATTGATGCTTGAGCAGAAGTTGTACATAGCATGGAAATGGAAGAAATTTGAGAATGAGGGGAATGGAATAATTTGGCTATCTCCTTTGTTCTCTCAATGCACTCTTGAGTTTACAAAATCAATCACCAACCCTTTGAAATGGGAATGGATTTACAATTTATAGAATGAGAGGTGACTCATCATCTACCCCCTAATGCCTTTTCATATGTCCTCACACAACTTAAAACTTTTCAACTTCCTAGGAAACTTTTAAGTCCCTTTTTATAACATAAAGGTGACTTATTACATTAGAAACATTAAGACATGAAAAAGTGCAACCCCAACACAAAATTAGAACATTGAGAAGAGAGAGAAAGTTGGGGGTATGAAGAGAAGAGAGAGAGAGAGAAGAAAAAGAAGAGAAGATGTTGCCCCTGATGAATTCCAATGATCCTCATTGATGGAAATACCCAATGTGATGAAACTCTGAATCTTCAAACTCATGTGAAACTCCTTCAAATTAGCTCACAGATGCTTTGGAATGAGTGTTTAAAAACACTGTTGAATGGTTCTAACTAATGACCACAACTTCCACCCCACACAAGATACTCCTGTGCGAACTCAAGCCACAAAGTGAGTTTCAGGAGATACTGTTGAATTCTCTGAAGATGAGTCTCAAATTCCCTATGAGAAATTCCCATGGATGATCCCAAATGATGGTATTGACCTGAATGATCATCCCTCTATGTCCCATTGTTCCAAAACTTCCCCTTGAGTATGACTTACCATTGATAAAGAGTACCCACATGGGAGACTTACTATTTATAGTAAGAGGTGATTCTTGCTTCTTCTTGACCATCTTGATGTGATGAAGTTCTTCATTCAATCCTGTGCACACTACCTTGGCCTCGGCCACTTCTTGGGTTGAACTTACTATTTTTAGTAAGCACCCATATAGAGAGCTTACTATTTTTAGTAAGTGGTCATTTTCACTATTTTATGCTTCAGACAATCATTCTGGCTTCCTGGTGATCTTTAGTGCACACTTCCTTTTCCATAGCCACTTTTGATGATGACTTTCCAAACATAGCAAGTCTGTATAGGAAAACTTACTATTTTTAGAAAGTGGACTTCCACTACTGGTTTGTGATGAAACATATTTTTCTAGACTTGGCTCATTGTCGTAGTCATGTCCTCCAAATTTCACTTGATTTCACCCACTAGAATTCTTGGAAATAAAATTTAAAATTTTCACCTAGCAGTGGCTTCAAGCACAAAGCTGCCATGATGGCCATTAATGGAGCTCAAAATTTTTAGGTCTAGTTTTTGTCTCTGTTCATGATGAAAACAACTCCATTGTGATAGGTTTTTCATTTGGAGTCTTGTGAAGTTTTTAGCTTGTTTCCATTACCGGATTGATGGGAAATCTGACAAATGTGAGCCGGTGCATGAAAATGGGGATTTTGTTGGAAAAAATGTTTCAGGGAACCATTCGACCTATCATTTGTTGCATCTTGATGATATTGAAAAATTTGGAAGTCTGAAAAAGATGACACCTCAATCTAATTTGTATTTTGCAAGATATGAGGATTTTTTGATTCGGTGACTTCGTGGTTATCTGACAAAAATATTTCCTTTTTTCTTCATTTCTCTGTCATTTCTCATTTTTTGACCCATTTTTTCTCTGAGACCTATGAATTTTCATGGATTGGATGGTTTTTTTGGCCATGGTAGGAGCTGGTTTGGAGCAATAATGGTGGACCAGGTGTCTGGACAATCATGAACAAAGCCATGGCAAGGTATGAAGCTGTGAAGAAGAAATGGGGGGGGGGGGGAAATGGCTAAGTGCCAGATTTAAATTATTCAAAAAGAATGCACAACAAGGGTGGGGCGTATTTTTTCATGTTTTATGTCCCTCACCTCAAAGGGATGTGAGGGACATCAAATTCATGGTGAGTAAGGTGATGACACAGTGGCAGAGATCTGACGGTTGAGAATGGAGGCTTGACAAGCACCTGGGGGATGGAAATTCACTCTTGAAGAGGTCACATGAGTGAATAGGAGTCTCCTTAGGGGATGGGAACATTTTTCAATGTTTGATATCCCTCACCTCAAAGGGACATGAGGGACATCAAATTCCGCAGTGCTCTAGGTGATGACACGTGGCAACGATCCAACGGTGAAGGCTTTGAGCTCCTGCAAGCACCTAGGGGCTGAACTGGTGATCTTGGAGGTCATATGTGGGTCTAGAGGGATTCATGGGGGCTAGGAACATTTTACCAACCTTGATGTCCCTAACCTTGAGGGACGTGAGGGACACAAAATCCAGCCAGGCTCCTGGAGCTGAAAATTTGACTAACTCCTCGAACCTTGAGGACAACTTGTGACGACAATATCTTGAGCTTCCGATGGAATTTTTGATGAAATTTTATAATATATTTATTGGAAATGGCCTTAAAAAATCCAATGGTGTGGGTTTCATTCTTGATTAATCCATTTGATCCCTATAAAATAGGATTTTTGATTTGGTACTCCACCTATACATGAGAAAAACTACTTGTCAAAACCATTGCGCCAAAGTGTTGTGAAAAAAATAATTTCACCATATTGTAGGCTTTGAATTACCTTTCCTAAGATGTTTTTTTTATCCTAACTCCATCTAGAGCTCCCAAAATCACCTTCCAAATCTCAGCAACGTTTTTGGCATGTGCACTGCCTAGGCCTGTGAACCCTAATTTTGGTGAAACTACCCCAAAATTTCCAAGTCCTTCCTAGAAGCTTCCATGATGTCCCAAGGCCTTTGAATCACCTCCATGTCTAGTTTGGATTTTCTTCCACTCCATGGGGTTTCTCTAGTCCTAGGAAGGCTAGTGATAGCCCTTCCCACAACTTCCTGAAGCTTAGCATTTTTTAATGAACTCCTAAAATCACCTAGGGGGTTGAATGAATTTCCTAAATCACCTAGGGGGATGAATTAACACCAATTAGGAGGTTACTTGGACTGACTGGGTAGAACCAGGGTGCCTTGGAATGATAAAACTTGAAAAAATTAACTACAGGGGTATCGTTTCATGCTTGGAAATTGTTAATTTCCTTATTACACATTTACACGACAACAACTGGCTCTAGCTTGGGGACATGACATGGACTGAGTGCAGTGAAGACATGACATGAAGAATCTAGAATCTCAACTTTAGACCATATGATCCATTGACCAGTGCCTTATCCATTGGGCCCTACAGAGTCATGTACAACTTAAAACAAGAGAGATAAGATAGTGAAGAAGGAAAAACACACACAAAAAAGAACAATGAAAGGAAACACACAACACACAATGGAAAGGTAAACAAACATGCAACAAAAAGGGAAACACACCTAACAATCACCTATGGTACAAGGTGAGGGACAACCCGCTTTCACTGAAGCACTTTTCATTCCTCAAAATTTACCCCTGAGTGGGAAACACTGAGTGATGTTGTTCTGCAAAGCCATTGACTGGTTCTAGAAAGTAGCCTCCTCTCCTTAACTATTTATGAAAGTTGGGTGCTTTCATGACTGTCTGTGTTTTTTGTAGGAGTGAGTCCATGTGAACTTCTTGATGCTCAGGTATTCACTTAGAAATTCCACTTCCTTCATGTTCTTTGAAATCAGTTTCATAGTGCCAGTTACCTTCCGTGTTTATCCACATAGTTGATTCTTCATTGAGCATCTCATCACTTCCCCTGAAGCTGATTTTCATTCAAATTTCTTGAATATTCTGAGTTACTTTTCTTTCCCAGGTCTATGCTCATTGAAATCTTCTCCATGAGAAACCTTAGATTCATCCTTTATCTCTACTCCATTATGAGGCATTTGAGTACTAATGGAGGATCATGAAGAAACCTCATACTTGTCTTGTATGGCCATGACATGAGTTAAGAGATCAAGAATCAGCTCAGGGTCTTTTTCAACTTCCACTACATCTAATAGTTCTTGCACAAGAGATCTCCTTTGTTACTTCCTGCAGCTCATCTTTGTATGCCTTCAAAGGATATTTATTTTGTCAGCTCAAGGAAACTATCTGGAGGGATTACTTCATCATCTTGGGAATCATCTGCATTCTATCACTCCTTTGTCCAGAGGAGCTTCAGCTTCAAAGGCCTCAAAACTCCTTGCTTCAATTTCTTCATCATGGAAAGAGTCTTCCTCTTCAAATGGGAAAGAAAATACCTCAATTTCATCATTGTATCCATCAACCATTGGCTCAGAGGGACATCATTTTTCTCATCTTGCTTTATTTCAACATGGCCAACCTTCACACTGGTTGAAGGATTTCAAATCAGATTTGTGCTTGTCTTTTAAGATTCATGGCTTGCATCAGGAGTTCGAGACTGAGCTCAGGATCTTCTATTTCTTCATGGCTCTAAGAAGTTCTTGTATAAATAGTTATTTCAAACCTTTCAGGGGTTCATCACAAGCTGGTTGGTCTTTTCTATGGGTGACATGGATGAAGGGATCTTCATATCCAAATGGGAATGAGAATATCTCCTCATTTCATTGTGGATAAGCACATAAGCTGATTTTTCCATTTGAGATTCACCAAGAACCATTTCCTCTTCTTCATGGTTTTTGTCCTCTGGTAATTTGGGGCTGCCCTCTTGTAATTCAAATCTCCTCAATGCTTCTTCAAGGTCCACGCCTCTCTGGGAAGGCATGTATATGGCCCTATCAAGATGGGAATATCCTCTTCCTCCTTGGTTATCACAAAGTGATTCATCTTCCTGGTATCTTGATACAAGATGTTGGTTCCTGGACTTCTGGACTTTCACACTGTGTATATCATCTTCTTCTCTGGAAGTAATTTTTCCATGTCTCCCTTCACTGGTATGGTTGTAGATGACCAATTCATCTGAATTTTACCCCCAACTACTGATAGAAACCCTTGACTTAGTAACATTCCAAATGAAGCCAGAATGTCTGCTACCAAAATCATCATTGAAACTTTCTTGTCTGGAAATCTGGCAAGAGCCACCTGTGCATCTTTGACCTTCCCTACAAGTGGGTCTTCTTTTGACTCTAGGGAGTAACAAGAGACACCAGGTGGAGTCATGGTGAGTTTGAGAGCCTTGGTGACCTTTATAGGCATTACATTGTTGGAGGCACCAAAATCTATTATGCAGTTGTTCAATACATAATCTCCAACAAGAAGGGAGACATAGAAAGGTTCAACCTTATCAGTCTTTGATGCACTCAAAGAAAGCATGTTCTATGAGGGATGTGTAGGTGGGTTTGGTAGTATTCCTTTAGAACTAGGAGCTACTACATTGGGTGTTAAACTACCACTCCTGATGTATTGAACAAATCTCTCGAATTGTTCGAGGTGAGTCCGTAGATATTCAGTTTCAGTAATATGCACCTTGGCTCTATTCATATATTCTATGAATTCAAAGGGAGCAGATGTGGACAAGGGGAATGAAGGGACTGATTTTGGAGTTAGGATAGGTTTGGAAGTAGGAGTTTGATTTTTGGGGAATAGGAAGATCTTGAAAGGTACACTAGGAACTTCAAAGTACCATTATTTTATAGGAGAAGATTTAGATTTAGAATTAGAAGAGGTCATCAGAAGAATTTCTTGGAATTACGGAGACTTCTTATTTGCTTATTGCAGGATCATGCTTCAACAATGGGGACTCCATGGAGGGTGGGAGTGGAGATCCTCAACTGATTATTTTGTTTTACGGAGTCGCCATGGGAGGATCTTCAGTCTTATTTTTTTAGCAAGAGATGGAGGAAGAGCCCCCTTTCTCAGATTGAGAATGAGTGAATACCACACATGAGAAGCTAGGTGCATCTTCTTCATCATCTTCATCACCTCCTATAATATTCAAAGAATCTGATTTTTGTATCATTCTCAAGTTCATCAACTTTCTAGGAAATCACCACCTTCACTTTCTTGTTCAAGCTCTTCTTCATTTTCCTTATTCCTACAACTTGCATTGACAAGGTGGGGCCTCCAAGGAAAGCCTTCGGGGTGCTCCTGATAATTAGATTTCCGTTGCTTCTTTGAGAAGAAACTTGTTCAAATATTTCCCTCCTCAACAATGCCATTTCATTTTCCATTTTCTACAAAAAAGGATCGGTTCTTTCATCTCCAGGACATTGAGCTTTACCCTTTGAGGGATTCTTGATCTTTCCTAATAGGATGAGATTATCATCAAGTTCAATGGCCAATATTTTTGCTTCTGTAATATCCCTTGGTTGAACTCTTTGTAGGAAAAATCCTACCTCCGGTGATTGAGAATTGATGAATAATCTCTTGATATTGTTTTCAGTCGGTGAATCTTCTTCAAGTATCCTACGAAGCAACTGTTTGAAACAAGCTACGAAGTTTCTCATAGTTTCAATTTCTTCTTTCTTCATTTGAGCCAACTGCACCAAGAGGTCTTGACAGTCCTCAGTAAATTTAATCTTCCTTTGAATTTTATTTTGATGTCATTCCAACAAGTGATGGATCGGGCATGTAGGAGGTAGAACCATTCCACTCCTTTTTCTTGAAGGGACTCCACAAACAGACTCATGGTAACATCTTCATGTTCAACACCAAGGATTTCACATGACATTGTGAAAGAAGAAATGTGTTATTTAGGATGTCTATGTGCCATCACCTTTGAACTTTGGAAATTTCTTACGGGAACTTGTTAGTAGATCGTGAAGAGGGGGTTCAAGAGCAAGCGGGCCATGTATTTCTTCCCCACAGGAAAATAGCGTTGAGGTCTTTCTGCTTCATCTTCCATTGTTGTTTCTACTTCGGCTTTAGATTTTGCTTCTACAAATTCTTCTTCTAATTCTTCTTCTTATGGGAACTCAATGCTCAAGGTGGTTGAAAAATGGGAGAATTTGAAGGTGGAGTATCAATAGGATTTTTGATAGGATAACCAGGTGAACTTCTTGAAGAGCCAGATGGATAGGAGGCTTGAGAAAATAAGTATGGATTATCTCTAATTTGTTCTTATTGATTTTGCAAAGCCTCGAAATTGGAATCAACACCACCTCTTGACTTGTTCAACCTGGTGAATCTTCCTTCAACCATCTTTTGGAAATTCTTGAAGTGGCAATATGAAAAGACACTATCAAAATTGAAAGGTCATGTGTAGAAATTTACAATGTAGCCTTCAACAATGAATTTTCATGAACTCTTTTTTTTAAATTTTTGGACCTTGTGGTCATATTTTTGGTGTAGATGCTACTAAATTTTCCCCACACTGAGTGCCAAAAACTGTTGGCAAGAAAAATTTTCAGGTGGACAAATTTGTGGATTTCTTGCCAATGCTTTAGGAACCTAAGTCCCTCTACTTAACCGGTGCAGTTATTGTATATGCATGCATGAGTAAAGGTGTATTTTCTTGGTGGCCTTGTGGCTGGGGATCCAACAGGGGCACTCCACTGACCCTATGAAAAATCTAGCAATTTCTTACTAGAGAGGACTTTTTCAAGAGAGTGGGAAAGTGAGTGAGAAAAGAGAAGAGGGGATTAATGTCATGGGTAGAAAATAAGAGTCCCACACCCATTAACCAAAAAGTTCACGCACGCATTAAAGTTAAGAAGAAATAACCCTACAAATTACAACAAGACGAGTTAAGATTGAGAACTCAAAGTTTCTAAAATATCCTCATCCAAAAAAGCATGAATCTCCTTCTTCTTGTATTGATGCTTGAGCATAAATTTTACATAACATGGAAATGGAAGAAATTTGTGAATGAGGGGAATGGAAGAATTTGGCTATCTCTTTTGTTCTCTTAATGTACTCTTGAGTTTACAAAATCAATCACCAAAAATTTGAAATGGGAATGGATTTACAATTTATAAAATGAGAGGTGATTCACCATCTACCCCCCAATGCCTTTTCATATGTCCTCACACAACTTAAAATTTTTCAACTTCCTAGGAAAATTTTAAGTCCCTTTTTATAACATAAAGGTGAATGATTACATTAGGAACATTAAGACATATGAAAAAGTGCAAGCCTAACACAAAAATAAAACATTGAGAAGAGAGAGAAAGTTGGGGGTATGAAGTGAAGAGAGAGAGAGAGAGAGAAGAAGAAGAAGATAAGATTTTTCCCTTGATTAATTCCAATGATCCTCGTTGTTGGAAAGCCCCAATGCGATGAAACTTTGAATCTTAATACTCATGTGAAACTCCTTCAAATTAGCTCATAGATGCTTTGGAATGATTTTTTAAAAACACTACTGAATGGTTCTTCTAATGACTGCAACTTCCACCCCGCACAAGATACTCCTACAACTCAAGCCATAAAGTGAATGTTGGGAGATATTGTTGAATTATCTACGATGAATCTTGAATTCCATATGAGAAATGCCCATGGATGATCCTGAATGATGGTATTGACTTGAATGATCATCCCTCTATGTCCCATTGTTCCAAAGTTACCCCTTGAGTATGACTTACCATTAATAACAAGTACCTACATGGGAGACTTACTATTTATAGTAAGAGGTGATTCTTGCTTCTTCTTGACCATCTTGATGTGATGAAGTTCTTCATTCAATCTTGTGCACACTACCTTCGCATGTACCATTTCTTGGGTTGACTTACTATTTTTAATAAACACCCATATAAAGAGCTTACTATTTTTAGTAAGTAGTCATTTTCACTATTTTATGCTTTGGATAATCATTCTGGCTTCCTGGTGATCTTCAGTGCACACTGCCTTTGCCATACCCACTTTTGATGAAGAATTTCCAAACATAGCGAGTCTGTATAGGAAAAATTACTATTTTTAGAAAGTGGAATTCCACTGCTCAGTTTGTGAGGGAACATATTTTTCTAGACTCAGCTCATCGTTGCATTCATGTCCTCCGAATTTCACTTGATTTTGCCCTCTATAATGCTTGGAAATAAAATTTAAAATTTTCACCTGACATTGGCTTCGAGCACGGAGCTGCCATGGTGGCCATTATGGAGATCAAAATTTTTAGGTATAATTTTTGTCTCTGTTTGCAATGAAAACAACTCCTTTGTGATAGGTTTTCCATTTGGAGTTTGTGTGTATGTTTATATCTTATTTCTATTACCAGATTGATGGGAAATTTAACAAATATGAGTCGGTGCACGAAATGGGGATTTTGTTGGAAAAAATGTTTCAAGGCACCATTTGACCTCCCTTTTGTTGCATCTTGATCATCTTTAAAAATGTGGAAGTATGAAAAAGATGAAACCTCAGTCTGACTTGTATTTTGCAAGATATGAGAATTTTTTAATTCAGTGACTTCGTGGTTATCTGGCAAAAAATATTCGTTTATCTTCATTTCTCTATTGTTACTCATTTTTCGACCCATTTTTCTCTGGGACCTATGAATTTTCATGGAGTGGGTGGTGTTTTCAGCCATGGAGGAGCTGGTTTGGAGCAATAATGGTGGACCAGGTTTCAAGAAAATCATGAATAAAGCCATGACAAGGTATGAAGTTGTGAAGAAGAAATGGGGGGAATGGCTAAGTGCCAGATTTAAATTATTCAAAAAGAATGAACAGTCAGTGTGGGGTGAATTTTTTCATGTTTTATGTCCCTTACCTTAAAGGGACATGAGGGACATCAAATTCCACGATGAGTAAGGTGATGACACATGCCAGAGATCTAACGGTTGAGAATGGAGGCCTGACAAGCACCTAGGGGATGGAAATCCACTCTTGAAGAGGTCACATGAGTGAATAGGAGTCTCCTTAGGGGATGGGTGAAAATTTTCATGTTTAATGTCCCTCACCTCAAAGGGACATGAGGGACATCAAATTCCATGGTGCTCTAGGTGATGACACATGGAAACAATCCAACGGTGAAGGCTTTGAGCTCTCGCATACACATGAGGGTTGAACTGACAATCCAGGAGGTCAAATGTGGGTCCATAGGGATTAATGGGGGTTGGGTGAATTTTCCCAATCTTTATTTCCCTGAACTTGAGGGACATAAAATCCCGCTAGGCTCCTCGAGCTGAAAATTTGATTAACTTCCAAACATTGAGGACAACTTGCGACGACAATATCTTGAGCTCTCGATGGAATGTTTTGATGAAATACTATATGATATTTATTGGAAATTAAATTATTAATCCAATAGTTGGGGTTTCATGTCTTGATTCACTCATTTGATCCCTAAAAAATAGGATTTTTGATCTAGTACTCCACATATACATGAGAAAAACTTCTTGCAAAACCATTGCGCCAAAGTGTTCTGAAAAAAATAATTTCACCATCTTGTAGGGCTTGTAATTCCCTTTCCGAAGATTTTTTTTTCTCCTAAATCCATGTGGAGCTCCCAAAATCACCTTCCGAATCTCAGTAGGTTTTTTGGCATGTGCACTACCTAGGCCTATAAACCCTAATTTTGGTGAAACTGGACCAAAATTTCCAAGTCCTTCTAGAATCTTCCTGAATCAATTCCATGATGTCTAAAGTCCTTTGAATCACCTCAATGTTCAGTTTGGATTTTCTGTTCCACTCCAGGGGGTTTCTCCAGTCCTAAGAAGGCCAGTGATAGCCCTTCCCACAACTGCCCATAGATAGCATTTTTCAAGAACTCCTAAAATCACCTAGGGGGGTTGATTTGAATTTCTTAAATCACTTAGCGGAATGAATTAACACCAATTGGGAGGTTAATGAACTGACTGGGAAAACCCGGGGTGCCTAGGAATTATAAAACATGAAATATTTTCTACACGGGTATCATTTTCATGCTTGAAAATTATCAATTTCCATGTTGCACATTTGCACGAAAACAATACTAATACAAAAGAATGAAGAAGGCCATGAAAATCATATTGAATTTTTTAGCAAAGCTTTGCAAGCATCTGAACTAAAATATTCTGTCATGGAAAAACAAGCTTTGTCTTTAATCAAAGCAACCAAAATATTGAGACCTTATATTATAAGTTCAAATATCATAGCATATGTGCCTCACATAATGGTAAAGGATATTTTATCTCAGATGAAAATATCTAATAAATAGTGTAGATGGGTTAACAAGCTTCAAGAATATGACATGGGAATATAATCTACAAAGATTTTTTAAGGTTTAGGATTAGCAAGGTTGATGACTGTTGTCTCCCGAAAAATACTCTACGTTTTCATAGCCAAATTCAAAATTTTTGAGCTCATGCCCTTCGTTGATGTTCAAGCCAACTTAGAGATTCAAAAAATTAGCAAAATTCTTGCCCTAGTGCTGTTTAAATCTCTATTTTTCTCATCTTGAAAAATGTCTCCTTTTCCCGATCTGTGCATGTAATATCCTCTTTGTAGCCTTCATTTTTTATCAAAATTATTTGCTTGTTCTTTGGTCTGGATCATCAAATCATTGTCTTGCCTTTGTGCCTCTGGTTCGTAAAGGAAATTCAAAAATTAGACTTAAAATGATGAAGTTCTATTCCTCTGTGTATTTTTCCATAGTCAAGAACGATGGACATTTCTTTCCCCATCAAATTTTTAATCAGCATACCCGGGTGATACATGGGTCTCTCTGATTAGATGTGGTTCAGTCATACTTCAAAATCAGCTAAGTATGGAAGGCTCAATAGAAGGCACCACATGTCACAGTGGCTTAAGTCCAGGGGACAGTCTTCAATTAAGCTGACGACTCCACATGTCCCAAGTACAAAATGAAGGTAAAATCAGCTAAGTATGGAAGGCTCAGTAGAAGGCTCCACGTGTTGCAATGACGTAACTCTAGGAGGGGAAGAAAAGGTCAATTACTAAATCAGCGCCAGATCACCAGGTGGTAAAAGGCATTTAAAAGGCTTAGCGGAAGGCTCCATGTGTTGCAATGGCGCAACTCCAGGAGGGGCAGAAAAGGTCAATTACCAAATCAGTGCCAAATCACCATGTGGTCCAAGGCATTGAAAAGTCAAGGCGAAAGAGTGGGCCATTGGGGGGATTTAAGATTTTGAGCCTCTTTGTAAAAAAGGTGAAAAATTAAAAAGTAACCCACAACCCCGATCAGGCTACCAAGGAAAAAGTCAAAGCTTGAGCCTGTAGGGAAAAAGTCAAACAAAAAGCCCATCATTGAAAAGTCAAAGTGAATGAGTGGGTTGGCGGAGGAAATTGAGTTTTTGATCCTTTTTTCCAAAAAAGGTTAAAATGTTGAGAAGAGAGCCACGACCCCACCTACAAACTGAACGTGCCACATGTCCTAGTCAAATCGGATCAGTAGGCTGACGAAGGAAATTGAGTTTTTGAGCCTTTTTCAAAAAAATGTTAAAATTTTGAGAAGAGATCTACGACCCCATTTCCAATCAGAAGGTGCCACGTGTCTAAGTTGAAAAGTCAAAGCGAGGGTGCGGGGCAATTTGTTCCAAATTTCCAAATCTCTAAAAAATTACAAAATGCAAAGGGATTCCCCTGTAACTGCTCCAACCCCTTCCTACCACATGGATGGTCTAATTTCAAAGTTAGAGGAGCAAATCAGATGCTCTATATTTAAACTGGCAAATTGAATGTAACGGTTGCTTTGCAAGATCTAGTTTTTAACCCACCATGAGCGTTTTCTTTACCATAGAGGAATTTCAAAAGGCGTCGAAGATTTGTGGAGTTGTAATGGTTTCTTACAAAGAATATAATGGCTTCTTGACATCATCCCAAGGGCTGGCGATTGATTTTAAAAATTAACAGAGTGCTCTGTACCTGGAAAAGAGAGAAAAGGCCATTTTTCTTCTGACTATAAATGCTTGTAAATGAAATTTCCAATTAATGTGTGAGGGCATATGATATTCTACTCGCAACATTAGTTTTTCCTACCTCCATTCTCACTCCCTTTTCCCTTCTTAGAAAAAGTTCTTCTCTAGTGAGAAATTGCTAGCTTTGCCACAGGGTCAGTAGAGTGCCCTTACTGGATCTCTAGTCAAAAGACCACCATTGAAATCCACTTTTTCATGCATGCACATATGGAAGTTACACCGTTCAAGTAGAGGGACTTAGATTCCCATAGCATTGGCTTGAAACCCACCAACAAATTTTCTTGCCAACAGTGTTTGACGCCCACCCTGGGGCAGATTTTGTGGCATTTACACCTAAAAATGACCTCATGGTCATAAAATATAACAAAAATATTCTAGAAGAAAAGTTCCTGGAGATTGAATAATCACACGAACTACATGGATGTAAATCATGGCTATTCTGGGAAATCCTCCTATTGAGAGACCTGATTTACTCTTTCACATCTAAGAAGACATTACTTTTGATCTGAGAGAAGCTATTTGGCATAAGAGACAAAGTGTCAATCAATACTTCCTTGCCACAAGGATTCTGGACCTGGAAGAGGAACATGTTGTCGAATTGGAAAGGCAGAGACAAATTCCAACACCCCAGAGAAGAGCATAAACTTTCAAGCTGGCTGATAGAAGATAGATTGACAACTGAAGCAAGGAGGAAAAATTGATCCCACATTTGAAGAGCTTGAAAGAGAGTCAGTTGCTGAGGAGGAGATAAGGGATCAACTTGAAGAAATATAAGGACTCCAAATTGAAGCAGAAGAAAGAGTAACAACAGAAGTAGCCTTAGCAAGATTGGAGGATAGAAACATGAATAAAATGGGTGATTGTGAGTGTGAGGAGAGCAGGCCCAACATACCATGGGGAAGAAATAATGGTTCACTGGCTCTTTCTCAACCACTCCATGAGCTCCAAAGAGGCTCAAGAAATAACTTCCCAAAATTCAAAGGGGATAGTTCTCAGCTCCCAGAAGAACATGTAGCAGCATTCATCACTGCTTGTCGAGTGTTGGGATTTGAAGATGAATATGTTTTAGTTAGGCTCTTTGTGGTGTCACTCCAAGAAAAGGTATTTGAATAGTTCTACATGTTTCCCCCAAGATCTGTCACACGCTGGGAAGATATATGAAGTGCATTTGAACATAGGTTCAACAGCACGGAATATTGTCAGGACCTGCTGGTCTAATTGGTTCAGATGAAGAAGGAGACCTCCGAATCAATGGGAGATTTTGTAGCAAGGTATGATAGGTTGACAAGGAGGATCCTAGAAGATGTGTTACCCTCTGAAAACAACTTGAAAATATTCTTCATTAGTGCTTTAACACCAAAAGTTGGTGATGGGTCGCTGTACTCTTCCAATCATTTAACTGACGTAATCTTTGTCAGTGTCATCTAAACCAGGGCTGTGTCCAAGGCAATATGCAATAGAGTCTTAGAAGAACTAGTTACGTTGAGTTTGTTAGGGGGTTGCTTAGCTTGGTGGCTATTCTACAGAAGTGTAGTTAAAATCTACGGAAATTAAATACTAGTCTATGGAATTCAACTGTTTGCAATGAAATGGATTTCAACAACTAATCTTCTACTGTAAAGTAAAATACACATACACTTGTTCTTGACAATTTAAACCATAACTAAATAACCGGAATTCAACAGAAAGAAAGACTATTTATGAGACTAAAATTGCATGGCAAAAGCATCTACCTAAAAGTGAAAGTAATAATGGAGAAAACGGAGATAGTTAATCAAAGCATGTATGTAAAACTCATCAAATGACAACTGTAATAAAACTAATTGAAGGACTGTATACATGTAAAACATAGAGTGACCTCGTATCTCCTCGGTTGAGTGGGCCCTTCCTCTTCCTCAGGATAGAGTGATCAACAACTTCTGATTCTCAAAATGCCATAGATTTCATTAACTTTCAAAATGAGTTCACAACATATCAGAAAAACAAATCCAGAACAGAACAATATGCAGATAAATTTCTTCGATCCAAAAAAAGTGGTACTTTTCCCCTGAAGAAAAAGTCTTCATATAGATAATGTTTGTTACAAGAATCGCCATATCAGGTGGCATTAAACACTACTTCCTCAAATATTAATTGAAACTCTCAGATTCTATGGGCCATTAGACTCAAGCCCAAACTAATAGGTCAATTCAGAAATAGTCTCCAACCATATGCATCGAACTCAGGAAACTTGTCCATCAGTAACCTCCATCATCCCTGCACGCATCATCATATTTGATCTCATAAAACAGTTAGTAGGAGGTCATGAGATAAACGGCTTTTATAAATAATAGCAAGGAAAAATGCATCAACCTACTAAGACACGACTATACAAAACATCCCCATATACAAATAAGTCATTTTGCGAAGAGCATTTCCGGTCTGAAGAAGTGATATTAATGAGCCAATCTATGCACTCATCATTCCCCCTGAACTTTACCTGTTGCATGTCCCAATGCAAATCATATGCATCCTGCTCACCTTCCAAGTTGTTCAACCATGTCATATTCCTTGAATTGATCATTGTATTGCTTTGTAGTATTCTTGCAGCCCTGTGTATTAGAGGTAATTTCCACCCAGGTAGTGAAACTATCATGGGACTGTGCTGCATTGTTTTGCCATGTTGTGAGAGGGCTTAAGAGGAGTGGAGGTCATACCTGGAGGCCTACCCATTCATCAGTGTATTGCTGGCTAGTTTTCTCTGTATTTTGTTTGATAATGGCGATGAGGGCATCACCCCTTTGCATGCTCCAGCTCAAATTCTGAGGAGAGAGGACCTCCCTATGTTTTAAAGGTAGACTTAAAGTATCCCATCTCCTATCGCAAGCTTGCCAAGCAGCTCCAAAATTCTCCTGACTATAATTTTCAAAATCAATAATACACTGAAGCAAAATCTGAGAAGTATGCACCCCCACACCTACCTGGTAGTACAATGATCTAAAGTTCTTCCCAGGGCAACATCTGTGTGATGGGTTGGGTGAATGTAAAATCCGATTGACTGAGTAGTGTTATTAAAACTGTCTGTTTGTTGTCTCCAAGTTATCTGATTCCTTAACACAGACTGAAATGCTTTAATTTGAAAATCCCCCACAAATAGGTTGATCAAGAAATCAGGGACATTGGTTACTACCATGTTATGTAAATAAAATTCACAGAGAAAATTTTGAATCTTTGGGGTGCTGTTCTTGTAGACTGATAAAAAACTAGGTCCATCGGGAATTTCATGAGGAGTTCGAGAACACAATTGAAATAACTACCAAGAATAAAATTGCTCCTGGAGATACATGCTCTAAGACCGAGGAGGGTTTCCTACAGGACAGTAGTCTGATGGCTAAAGGAAAAACAAAGTCTACGATAAATGTTAACTTTTGTTTTTCCTCTTCCAAAGAGTCTTTTTCCTTTTTTAATCTTTGATTTTCTTGCTGCAATTCCCTTTTCTGAAGGGACAACTGTTGGAAATTATCTAAGAGGGTAAGACCTGTATCACATTGTTGCTTTAGACAACTCACTTCATGCTGTAGGGCAGCAATCTCTCAAATTTTTTCTAATGTCCTTTGTGTAAATTCAGCTTGTAATAAAAGGGTGGATTCTTCCATACCTTATAACTATGATTTTAGCAGTGCTATCTCCTCCAGATAGTTGCAAGAAGGCACCACTTGAGTATCAAGCATTTCCAGAGTTACAGTGTTAATTTCCATAGATGATGGAACAACAGATGATGGAGCGGCCGAGACATCTTCCGTATGCAGTTCCTCCCAAATGTGGGCGGTGTCATCAGGCAAGGACTCCGATTGGAAACCACCTGTCTGCAAACATGAGCCAAGTCACCGGGACCATAGTTGCATGGAGGAAGAGGGGGCCATGGGACACTTTCCTTTTGAATCTGAAATGGACGGGGGTGGTCCCTCAGGAACGTCAACTGCCTCTGCTTGACTATGTGAAGGGCCTGATGTAAGGGTAGACCGAGGTGCAGAAGAGATGCCAGATTTTAGTTGCTTAGGCCTAGACCCTTCGCCACCAACACGTCCCTCGAGTCTCTGCTTTGGGTGAAAGAAAACTTGGTGTGAACACAACAGATGAATCAACCCTGGGTGCTTAAGCATAGACTTTCCCCCACTGGACCTGTGCTTCTGGCATACCTTAATGATAGAATCTACGAGGTACTCTGGAAAATTGACCTGAAGGGCCTAGTTGACATGTCCCTTTTTAAGGTGAATGAGCATTTTGAGCGCATCACCACCCAGAATAGAAGCCTGTCCGTCGCATATAAAGTACCTGTTGACCCATTTAGCAATTTCACCCCAGACTCCAGGAAAAATTTTCCACTTAACACCCTTCTGGACACCCAATGGAGTTAGGATGACCTCAGGGAGTGCCTCTCCTTCGTCATGGAACTGAGCAATAAGACTTTGCAAAGGGGCATTCGTCATAACTTTTAACCTGAAATTTGGAAGGCCAGACAGGTCAGAAATGACCTGACTGGTGATTTCAACACGTCGGCCACCAACTTGCGAGCATGTGGACTCAAAATTGTTCAAGAACTCTTCCACAATGTTCTCATCAAACCCTTCAAATTTCCGAATGAAATCTAACCATCCAAAATCATGAAATACCTGTGAAAGGGCGGCATTCTGGAGCAAGGCGTCAGGTGAAGCAGGTTCTGATGTTTTTTCACGGTCCCATGCTGAGCCAAAAAAAATGAGAAATACACGGAAGTGAGAAAAAGAAAAGAGCTGAGCATCCCTTCCACTTTTGATATAGTGTTTCAATAAAACCAGAAAGAAGCGGTTGCATTAAATTCCACATGACACCAAATTCCTTGGGTAGCGCAATTATCAAGCGAGGGTGATGACGGAAAAATAGTGATGAAACCGGCCACCCATGTGAGATGTAAGATTTTTATAGTGCAGCACATATCCCATTGTTAAGGAGCACGCGCCACCCGTCCTGCCATTGGAGAGTGCGACACATCAAAGCATGTAGTTTTTATGAACCAACACTCCTCTTATGCCGTCATTCATAAAGCCAGATTTGGAAGGAGATCCAAGATGACCATAGTAATCATTTGATGATGGCGTCATAATGAAAAATGGATACATGGGGAAATGTTCACATAGAAATATAATTAATAGGTTAAAATGCACTTACCCATGCCATATTTAATTAGCCGATATCCGTAGATTCCTACACCCTATAATTTGGGATGAAACATGATTAGCGGCAGTAGAAACAATGAAAATTCCTACATTTATTGGAAATTACAATAAAACCACTAACTAAGGGAAGAATATCGAAGGAAGGATCATCTTCCTTTATTTAATTTGCAAAAGATTAATTACTCCATGCGTGAGAGGCAAAGAGCCTCCTCAGCATTCATATTCATTGTTAACAGGATGTCGTCAGTGAAGGTCTACTTATCTAGTGGTTGGTGATAAACTCGGAGCCTATGCCCATTCACCAGAAGAGTTTGTTTGTCTCCGTCAATCGGTATTAATCGAATAGAGCCATTATCAAATACTTGATGCACCTGATAGGGACCTAACCAACGTGTACGCAACTTTCCTTTAAACTGCTGATAGCGGGAATCAAAGAGTAAAACCCACTGTCCTTCATAAAATATCCTTTTTTGATGTGAGCATCATGCCAAGTTTTCCACTGATGCTGTAGAATTTCAGTCTGCTGTTGTGCCTCCATCCGCATTTCATCTAGTTCATTCAACTACAACACTCGTTCACACTGTGCTTCATCCAAATCGATCCCAACCTCCAACGTTGTTCGCCAGGTGCGCAATTCAAACTCAACAGGTAATAGTGGCTTCTTCCCAAAGACCAACTCATAGGGAGAGAAACCAGTAGTTGTTTTCTAGGTCGTGTTGTAGGCCCAGACGGCCTCAGGAAGCTTTGGTACCCAATTCTTTCTGTCGGCATTAACCACCTTAGTTAGAATATTCTCGAGCTCTCGATTGGTTACCTCCACTTGACCATTGGATTGGGGGTGGTATGGTGATGATTTTTGGTGCCTGATTCTATAGATTCCTAAGAAAGCTTCAATCATATTTGAAACAAATTGAGGACCTTGATCAGATACAATGGCCCTTGGTGCTCCAAATCATAGTAATATCTGGTTGTAGAGAAAATCAGCAACAACATCTTCATTGGCAGATGCCAATGCTTGAACTTCAGCCCATTTGGTGACATAGTCCGTGCATACCAAGAGATACTCCTTCCCGAAAGATGGAGGATCAAATGGTCCAACAAAATCAATACCCCATTTCTCAAATGGTCCTAGAACCAACTGAGGGTTAAGAGGCATTTCCGTAGAAAGTGTAGGTTTTCCCATTCGTTGGCAGGCATCACACTGCCACACATACCTCTTGACAGTCTTATGGAGGGAAGGCCAATAGTACCCTGCTCCAAGGATCTTGTGAATTGTTCATTTTACTGAATAATGCCCACCGCCTGGCTCATCATGACATGCTCGCAGTATGTCATGTACCTCATCTTCTCGAACACACCTGCGAAGAACCATGTCAGGAAAACATTTAAATAAGAATCCGTTACACCATTTATATGTTGCACTATTTCTAACCAATCTCCTTCTTTCTTTATGAGTAAAAGAAGCAGGAAACTTCCCTGTTGTTAAATAATTTTCTAGATCAGTGAACTAGGGGGTCTTTGTGGAGATAGCAAACAAGTGTTCATCGGGAAATTGATCTTGGACTGCTTCGTCATCACCTGAAACATTTATTCTGGAAAGAAAGTCAGCAACAACGTTAGATTTCCCAGGCTTATCTATGATAGTGAGATTGAATTCTTGCAACAAGAGCAACTAGCGAATGAGCCTTCCGCCAACCACTGGTTTGTTCATCAAATATCGAATGGCAGAGTGGTCAGTGTAAACAAAATTTTTATATCCAGTGATGTAATGATGAAATTTATTCAAAGCATATACCACAGCCAAAAACTCTTTTTCCGTAGTAGTGTAATTCTTTTCCGTAGGAGTCAGATTTTTGTTGATAAAATAAATTGCATACATATGATCTTCTGAGTCTTTTTGTCCAAGGACAGTGCCCATGGCTGTATTAGAAGCATCAGTGTGGATATGGAAAGGTTGTCCCCAATCAGGGCCACGTAAGATGGGGGTTGTTGTCAGCTTCTCCTTGATAGAATCAAATGCCTGTTGACACTGAGAAGACCATTCAAAAACACAATCTTTGGTTAGCAATGAGAACATTGGGGCGGACAATTTTGCTAAAATCTTTTATGAATCATCGGTAATAACCTGCATGGCCAAGGAAACTTTTGATGTCAGTCTGATTAACTGGTATAGGTAATTGGGTGATGACTGATATCTTTTTGGGATCCACCTTTATACCTTGGGCTGAAACATGGTGTCCTAAGACAATTCCTTGATCAACCATCATCAGACATTTTTCATGACTCAGGGATAGTTGGTGTTGTTCACATCGACTGAGTACTTTCTCAAGATTATTTAGAGATTCTTCAAAAGTGGATCCATGGACAGTGAAATCATCCATGTAAACCTCAACACAATCGTTAGCAAGATCTGCAAAAATGGCCAGGACTTCCCGCTGAAATGTGGCAGGGGCATTACAAAGCCCAAAAGGTAAGACTCTGTAAGCGAATGTACCCCAAGGGCACATAAAAGTAGTCTTATCCTGATCAGCAGGAGCAATACTAATTTGATTATACCCACTAAACCCATCCAAGAAAGAGAAATATTTCTTACCAGCCAAGTTGTCCAGGACTTGGTCAATAAAAGGTAGGGGAAATAATCTTTCTTGGTGGCTTTGTTAAGTTCCCTGTAATCAACACATATTCACCATTTACCATTCTTTTTGGGAACAATAACTAATGGGGAGACCCACTGACTATCAGATATAGGATAAATGAAACCTACCTTTAGAAGCTTTTCAATCTCAGTTTTGACTATATCTCTCAATGCTGGATTGATTCTTCATTGCGGTTGCCTTATTGGTTTGACGTCATCAGTGTAAATATGATGTGTACAGATGTTAGGATGAATTCCTTTCATATCAGTGTAATCCCAAGCAAAAGCATGAGAATGTTTCTTCAGAACCTCGAGCACCCTAGCTTCCTGATTGACCTCCAAGTCGCTCCCTATAGTCAGCTCTCTACCCATACTGACAAGCACCTGCTTAGTATCATCCACAAGAGCAAGCTCTGTACTAGTGATAAAAGAATTCAATGGGAAAACATGGGGCTGAGCATGTGTAGGATGGATGCGTTATCAAAAGATAGAACCTTAGTCAAAGGACAATAGAAATCATGAACTAGATGTTTGGAATTATAAGCATAGAGTTTCCTACCAGACTCAGCAGAGGTAATGTCTTCTGCCGATATTCTAAATTCTGTAGAAGTAGTACTGATTTCCATAGTTGCAGAGTCCTTAGAATCAGGCAGCACATAAGACTCCGCAGCCTCCGCCATATGATTGTGTACTACAATAGTGGCCAGAAAAGAGGAATTCAGAGAGTTAGCATCCAAAGAATCCACCCATACCTGGTCACAATTGTTCATATAAGGCTAGGCAGGAGGATATAACGAAATGTGTTTGGATTTCTGCCCATTTAGAATTGTCATGTTGCCTGATCTACAGTCAATGAAAGCAGCAACCGTAGCCAGCCAAGGTCTCCCCAAGATGACTGGATATCCCAACTTCTGAGCTTTAGGCCGTAAGACCATGAAATCAACTGGGTACTCCCATGATTCAATAGTGACCATTATATCTTCAACCACGCCATCAGGTACAACAATGGATTGATCTGCTAACTGCAGAATAGTGTTGGTTGGTTGAAGTCCTGTCAAGGATAGTAGGTTAAATATTTCGGTTGTGATAACATTAATAGCAGCACCAAGATCCACCAAAACATTAGATATTGACTGGTTGTTTATACAAATAGTAATGACAGGGCTCCCAGGATCCCCATATTTTGGTGAGATGAGGGTGCCAGCAACTAAGTCAGCCAAATTTCCTTCGACTCTGACAGTCTTTGGGTATTTCTTTTTCCTTCCTGCACGTCTTTATACATTCATTTCTAATGGTTTGGTTTAGTTCAGGGATGTCCCTTATTACACGTAGCAGTGGAACCTCAATATGTACTTTTGTCAATTCCTGAACTAGTTCTGTTTCCTTCACAATCCGAGTGTCCTGTAATCACTCAGGAAAAGGAGCTGTAGTTGGTGTGGGTATTTGATCATCCTATTTATCTGGCAGTGGTAAAGAACCAGTGTTACCCTCAATTTTTTCTTCCTTATTGGCATCATCAGGCAGTTCTGTGATAACAACAGGAGGGTTTCAATATTTTTCCAGATCGTAATTGTAAATTTCCAATAGTGTTAATCTGCATAGTGTTACCCAAATCTGTGTCATCAATCGAAGCTGTCTGTTGATTTTTAGGATTGGCCACTGGATGAGCTGGAAGTTGTGTTTGGGTTTCTTGTCCTTGATTTTGGTAGGCTTGAGGTGGAGGCATTAAAGCTTGCTGTGGCTGTGGGAACCTACGTTGTTGATTATTGTTTTGTGGCGGTGCCCAGGACTGATTTTGGCTAAAATTTTGTTGAGGACCCCACTGCTGATTTTTCCAAGGGTTGGCTGTGGGTGGTGGAGCCCAACCCAGCTGAGTGTAGGGATTTTTCCAAGGTGGTGGATATGGATAAGTCATCCAGTTTGAGTTTTCCCACTCAGGTTGTCCCCAAGAAGACTGAGAGGCCTGATTTGACCATGGCATTCTCCAGGGATTCTGAGTTGGTCTAGATGGGAATCCACCCTGATTGTTTGGTCTTTGGACAAAATTTAACTCAGCACTTGTTTGGAGAGATTGCATTCAAACCTCCCTTCAATTGTGGTAAAAGTGTGCAATGTTTAGTATCATGGTCAGTTACTTCGCAGATTAAACACATATCTGTGATATCCAAAGGACATTCTCTCAAGGGGTGTCTCTTCCGACATTTAGGGCAATACATGTCCAATGGTTCTTTAGCAGGGGTGGATTTTTCCTTGAGTCCATCTATTGTGGATGTTAATTGCAGAAGAATGTCTGTTTTCATGTTGGCCATTTCTTCTAGAAGTTCAGAGGTACCCAAAGACTTGGATGTTGGTTTTCTTCTTATTCCTCCACGTGTTCTAGAATATCTTCTACATAGCTCAGTAATTTGTTCCATGGTAAGCTTATGCACGTCTCCTCCTCCCATGAGGTGGAGAGAATCCTTGGTTTCCTCATCCAGTCCTTTCAGAAAGACTGTTTTGGTGATGTCTGCATGTAACTCATACCCACTGCGTTTATGGAGAAAGAGGAATCTATCCAGATAATCTTCTAGATTCTCATCTTCCTTCTGCCGTATTTGAAAGAACTCCTCCCTCCTATCCCTTCCTCTACAATAGTCTTGGTATTTATCCAGGAAGGCTATTTCCATGGCTTCCCAGGAATTAATGGAGTTAGATGGTAACCCCATAAACCATCTCATAGCAGAATCCTTTAGAGTAGAGGGGAATAATTTGAGTTTTTGATTGTCAGTTCGGTAATCATATGTCTGGCACAGGATTTTAAATTCAAACAGAAACTGATCAGGGTCTTCTTTGGTCATTCCTTGAAAGAGGGGGAGGATGGATGGTGAGATGTTTTTCATGGGTGCATCTTCATCTGCATCGAGGACAATGGGGTATGTAAATGTTCGTCCCAAAGGTTGTTCTTCAGCATTCCCAAGATCCCCCATTACAGAATGATGTGAAGAGGATACAGAATGCTCAGAAAAGGTTCTAGGCGTGGAATTGGAATCTGTATCACTCTCAGTGTTTCTCCCTAGTGAAGTGTCTAAAGAGATTTGTTGAATATTACGTGCTATAAATATCCCTTGGTTATCTCGTGACCTATGCATCTAGGTTGGGTGGTTTAGATCAAGGTCCGAGAGAACTACTGGTCTCCTATATGAACTCTATTAACACTCATAACATATGGAATAAAATAATGGAGCTTAAGGTTATGTGTGAGTCCCCGGCAAATGGTGCCAAAAATGATGGGTCACTGTACTCTTCCAATCATTTAACTGACGTAATCTTTGTCAGTGTCATCTAAACCAGGGCTGTGTCCAAGGCAATATGCAATAGAGTCTTAGAAGAACCTGGTTACGTTGAGTTTGTTGGGGGGTTGCTTAGCTTGGCGGCTATTCTACGGAAGTGTAGTTAAAATCTACGGAAATTAAATACTAGTCTATAGAATTCAACTGTTTGCAATGAAATGGATTTCAACAACTAATCTTCTACTGTAAAGTAAAATACGCATACACTTATTCTTGACAATTTAAACCATAACTAAATAACCGGAATTCAATAGAAAGAAAGACTGTTTATGAACTAAACTTGCATGGAAAAAGCATCTACCTAAAAGTGAAAGCAATAATGGAGAAAACGGAGATAGTTAATCAAAGCATGTATGTAAAACTCATCAAATGACAACTGTAATAAAACTAATCGAAGGACTGTATGCATATAAAACATAGAGTGACCTCGTATCTCCTTGGTTGAGTGGGCCCTTGCTCTTCCTTGGGATAGAGTGATCAACAACTTCTGAGTCTCAAAATGCCGTAGATTTCATTAACTTTCAAATGAGTTCACAACATATCAGAAAAACAAATCCAGAAGAGAACAATATGCAGATAAATTTCTTTGATCCAAAAAAGTGGTACTTTCCCCTGAAGACAAAGTCTTCATATAGATAATGTTTGTTACAAGAACCGCCATATCAGGTGGCATTAAACACTGCTTCCTCAAATATTAATTGAAACTCTCAGATTCCTATGGGCCGTTAGAGTCAAGCCCAAACTAATAGGTCAATTTGGAAACAGTCTCCAGCCATATGCATCGAACTCGGGCAACTTTTCCATCAGTAACCTCCATCATCCCTGCATGCATCATCATATTTGATCTCATAAAATAGTTAGTAGGAGGTCATGAGATAAACGAATTTTATAAATAATAGCAAGGAAAAAATGCATCAACCTACTAAGACACGACTATACAAAACATCCCCATATACAAATAAGTCATTTTGCGAAGAGCATTTCCGGTCTGAAGAAGTGATATTAATGAGCCAATCTATGCACTCATCAATTGGTTTCTTCCTTAGAAGAGCCCAACCAAGAACCTTGAGGGATGCTACATACTTTGCAATTGAGACTGATGATGATCTAATTCTTTCTGGAAAAGTGAAAGGACCAAATGGGAAGCAAAAAGGACAGAGTTCAAATTTAGTCACCACTGATCCAATGTTCCAAAAAATGGCAAATGACCTAGTTGTTTTAAATAAGCATCTGTCACAAATCACAATGAGGAATGCTCCAAGGAGACCAGATCCTCCTGATAGACCAAGAATTTCTCCACCTCCTCATAGGATTTCTCTTGAAGCACCACCAGTCAATGCCATCTGTGACACTAGAGAATTAGAAGAAGGAATAGACATTGAGGAAACTGAGGAAGAAATCATGGATGACTATGAAAACTATCTTGAAATTGAAGAGGTTGGCATGCACAACGTCCTGATTGAATACATTGATGATGAGGAGGAAGGTGATGAAGAAGCTCCAAGTTTTTCATGTGATGTTTTCACTCATGCACAATCTAAGAATGGTGTTTCAGCCTCAACAGTTACAACTGAGAGTAGGAAGAACAAAGAAGATATCTCTTCAAGGCCTCCACAAAACAAGATCATCAGCAGAGGATTACCATTACCATCTTCCATGGAATCAGCCAAATAGATACTAGATTCACTAGTTTCCAAGGATCATGCTGCTCTGCCAAGTAAATTATCTGATTCTTCTTCCAACTCAAAAGGTGTTAAGAGTAAATCTCTTCTAAATGTTGGTCCTGTAAGAACATCTAAATTTCAATCAAGGGATACGCCCTCACCTCCTTCCAAGCCAATTACTACATTTGAAAAGGAGAACCCAACACCAAAAGTAACAAAACCTATGATATTTAAGTCCTCATCCATTACTGGAACCTCTTCCTCATCTACCATAGCTCCATTTGACTCTGTGGATCATGCAAGAAAAACCAAAGTTCATCTCTCTGAGATTGAATACCTACAAACACATCCTTCCCAATTTGAAAAATTCATCAAGGTAGTTCAGGGTCATAACTATACACCCCAAATCTCTAATTCTAAAGGCTTACTTCCCACACCATCCATACCACCTTCTCAAAACATGCTAGCCCTCAGTTCTTTCAACACCAACAGAGTTGAGCCTTTCTACCTGTCACTTCTCATCAAAGGCTTCTAGTTGAACAATTACATCATGGACTCTGGAGCCTCAGATAATGTGATGCCAACAAAAGTTGCAAATTCTCTTGGCCTCACTTTGAACCAGAAAATGACACATACTATTTAATGGAATCCAAACAAGTTCCATTGGTAGGAAGGATTAAGGATGCTTAGGTTGCACTAGTTGATTACCCTGACAAGAAGATACTCTTGACCATTTTGGTGTCTGATATCCCAACATCTTTTGGTATGCTTTTGAGAAGAATTTTTTGTAGATATCTAGGTGGAGAAATAAAAATGGATTGGTCATCTACAACTATCCTAGTGAAAGGAGAAATGAAGAAGCTGTTGCGAGTAAGGAAAATGAAATTCACAGTAAGGAAATTTGATGATCCAAGAGCTAACATCCTATTCCAAGATTGTGGGCTAGGAAACTACTTCCTTACATCACAAAGGGAAGAGAACTTGCCACTCCTCATGGAAGAAGAAGAAGAAGATCAAATTTGGATAATGGATTTTGATGGCAGTCATTCTAGAGAAGGTTTAGGAGCTGGTGTACTATTATACTTTCCCTCCAATGAGGTATACCCTTTTGTGTACAAGCTGAAATTTGATAATACAAACAATACTGTAGACTACGAAGCATTTCTCTTAGGCATGAATGAAACAAATGACATGGGAATTAAGAAGCTGAGATGCAAAGGTGATGCAAAGATTGTGGTGAAGAAAGTTTTCCAATAATATCAGGTGAAAAATCCAAGGCTCAAGAATTATAGAAACATAGTGTGGGACTTCATTGAATCCTTTGATGCATTCTCCATTGAAGCTATCCCTAGGGAATAGAATGAAAAAGGATAATTCTCTAGCAGTTTCAGCTTCCTTAGTGACACCCCATCCTTCTTTTGGCAAAGATAAAGTGACCATTGAGATGGTTTTCAGACCTAGTGTACTAGACGATGCAAATCATTGGCAGGTCTTTAATGATGACAATAATATCCTAGCTTTCTTAGAGAAAAGGGACAACTTCAATAATCTGTACTTTGAAGGAAGTGAAAACCCACACCATGAATCAATCCCCAAAGAAGAGAAGGAAGGAATTGAGGGAATTGATGAAGAGGGAGTAATCAAACTGAAAGGAAACAAAATCCCCAAAGGCCTAGTTTCTTTGGAAGACCTCTTTGAAAATCATGACAGGTTCATTCAAGATAAAGAAAGAAATTCTTCTCAGTTTCCATCTGATTTTTATCAAGAAAACATTAGCACTTTAGAGGATCCAATGATGGTTAACATTGGTAAATTATGCTAACTAGAAGATAAGAGAAAGTTTGTTGCTCTGCTGAAAAAGTACTCATATATCCTAGTCTACTCCTATGATGAACTCAAATATTTTCAGCCAAAGGAAATGCATCATTTCATTCCTTTGAAGCAAGGAGCCAAGCCCTTCAGGTAAAAACAAAGGCCCTACAATCCAAAGATTTATGATGTTATCAAAGAAGAGGTGACAAAGATGCTCAATGCTAGAATCATTTTCCCCATCCACCATTCAATATGGGTGGCTAACATTGTGCCAGTAAGGAAGAAGAATGGGGAAATAAGGATTTGTGTAGACTTCTGAAATCTGAATTAGGCATCTCTTAAGGACAACTACCCTTTTCTGATCATGGATCATATTTTGCAAGCAGTCACTGGATCTAAGATGCTCTCTTTGCTTGATGGATTCTTAGGGTACAACCAAATCAAGGTGGCAGAAGAGGATTGCAACAAAACAGCCTTCACAACACCTTGGGGCACTTTTTCCTACAACAGAATGCCTTTTGGCTTGATCAATGTTGGAGCCAATTTCCAGAGAGCAATAGACTAAGCCTTCAAAGATTTGAAATATTGCATTGTCATTTACCTTGATGACCTCATGGTTTTCTCAAAGAGGAGGGGAGACCATATTAGTCATTTGGAGCAAGTCCTTACAAGGTGTAGGAAACATGGCATTTCTCTAAATCCAAAGAAGTGCATTTTTGGAGTCACAGAAGGTAAGTTACTGGGACACATTGTGAACAAACATGGAGCACACATTGATCCTGAGAGGGTCAGAGCAATATAAGCACTAGCCTTACCAACCAACAAAAAGGGATTTCATTCATTCTTTGGAAAGGTAAACTTCCTTCGTCATTTTGTGCCTGAGTTTTCTGAACTGATTAAGCATATAAATTCCATGATGAAGCCTCAAGCAATTTTCAAGTGGAATAAGGAGGGAAAAACAACATTTGAGAATATCAAGAAAGCCATTGCCAAATCTCTAACTATTGTATCTCCATATTTCAACAAGGATTTCATCATGTATTGTTATGCATTAGAACATACACTCTCTGTTGTCCTTGTTTAGAAAAATGATGAAGGTTTCGAAGCACCCATTGCTTTCATGAGCTGTCCTTTGAAAAATCATGAGCTAAAGTACAACCAACTTGAGAAGCATGCCTACCCAGTGGTTAAAGTTGTTAAAAGTTTTAGATTCTACATTCTCAATTCCCATACAGTGGTAATGGTTCCTGGAAGTGCAATCAAGTCCATTTTGACTCAACAAGATCCTGGGGCTAAGAGAGGAAGTTGGATTGCAAAGACCCAAGAGTATGACTTGGAGATTAGGCCCTCTAATCTGGTAAGAGGAAATGGTTTGTGCAAGCTGATTGCTGAAGATGAATCTCTCAAAGCTCAGCAGAGAGAAAAAGATGATGTTTTCCCAACCTATTTAGAAGACAGTCCCCAAGTGCTCTTTGTCACCACCACTGATGAGTGGTATGCTGATATTGCTTACTACCTCACTTATGGAGAATGCCCTCATCATCTTGACTACAAAAAAAGAAGGAAACTCATGCTAAAGTTAGCCAAGTTTGTGATTTGGAATCACATACTTTATAAGAGGGGCCTAGATGGTTATTTCCTTAGGTGTGTAGCTAAGGAGCAACAAGAAAAGTTACTTAGGGCATATCATGATCAAGCTTGTGGTGGAAATTTCTCAGCAATGATCACTGCGCATAAGATTCTTAGGGGCAGATATTATTGGCCCTCCATGTTTGCAGATACTCAAGATTGGGTTTCCAAATGCAAATCATGCCAACAATTTGTTGGAAAGCCACAACTAGCTGCATTACCGCTCAGGTCTGTGGTGATTGAAGAACCATTTCAGCAATTGGTGCTAGATTTTATTAGTGTTTTAAATCCTCATTCTAGTGCAGGGAATACTTATTTACTCACTGCAACTGATTACTTCACTAAATGGGTGGAAGCCATTTCAACCAAGCAAGCCAGATCTGAAACAGTCTACAACTTCATCAAGGAGAATATCATTGTCTGTTTTGGAGTACTACAGAAGATTGTTATAGATAATGCCACCTATTTCTCTTCAAAGGATCTCACAAAGTTTTGTTATGGTTTTGGAATCTCCGTATCTCACTCTTCTGACTACTATCCAGAGGGAAATGGTTAAGATGAGTCAAACAACAAGAACATTGTGACCATTGTTCGCAAGCTGGTAGATGAGAATCAAAGGAACTGGCACAAGAAGTTATGTGATGCATTGTGGGCCGATAGGATCACTCCTAAGAAGGCAATGGGTATGTCACCTTTCCAAATGTTGCATAGAATTGAGGCAGATATTCCTCTCATAATTGAGATGCTAGATCTCAAGCTGCTGTAAGAAATAGAAGATGGTCAGTACAAAAACTCCATTGACAAGAGGATCCTCTTCCTAGAGAAGCTGGAGGAAAGTAGATGCCAAGTGGTGGACAGAATTAAAGAACATCAGTTAAAAGTGAAGAAATTTTTTGACAAGAAGAAAAAAGTAAGGAATTTCAGAGTTAGTGATTTGGTCCTGTTGTGGGACAAGAGAAAAGAACCAAGGGGCAACCATGGAAAGTTTAATTCATTGTGGCTGGGCCCATTTTGAATTCATGGAGCTTGTGGTGAGAATGTTTTTCTCCTCTCTTACTTGGATGGAACACCATTAGAATTACCTCAAAGTGGGAAATACTTGAAACTATATCATCAGTGAAAGCGGGTTGTCCCCCGACCTGTACCATAGGTGATTTGAGTAGGTGTGTTTTTCCTTTTCTGTTGCGTGGTTTTGGTTTTTAGTTTTTGTTTGGTTTTGTTGTGTGTGGTTGGGCTTGTGTGTTTCCTCCTTCTTCCATTATTTCTTATACTTTTACATGACTCTACAAGGCCCAATGGATAATGCATTGGTCAACGTAATATGTTGTGAAACTTGAGATTCTGGATCCTCACGTTGTGCCCTAGCCATGCCCAGTTCATGCCATGTCCCCAAACCAGATCCAAATGTTGTCTCCCAAAAAATTCTCTTCATTTTCATAGCCAAATTCAAATTTTTTAGTCTCATGCCCTTCGTTGATGTTCAAGCCAAGTTAGAGATTCAAGAAATTAGCAAAAGTCTTGCCCTAGTGCTGTTTAAATCTCTATTTTTCTCGTCTTGAAAAATGTCTCCTTTTCCTGATTTGTGCACAGAATATCCTCTTTGTAGCCTTCATTTTTGATGGAAATTATTCGCTTGTTCTTTGGTCTGGATCATCAAATCATTGTCTTGCCTTTGCAGCTTTGGTTCGTGAAGGAAATTCAAAAATTGGACTCAAAATGATGAAGTTCTCTTCCTCTGTGTATTTTTCCACAGTCAGGAACGTTGGACATTTATTTCCCTGTCAAATTTTTACTTAGCATCCCCGGGTGATACATGGGTCTCTCTGATTAGATGTGGTTCAATCATACTTCAAAATCAGCTAAGTATGGAAGGCTCAGCAGAAGGCTCCATGTGTCGTAGCGGCGCAACTCCAGGGGACAATCTTAAATTAAGCGGATGACTCCATGTGTCCCAAGTACAAAATGAAGGTAAAATAGGCTAAGCATGGAGGGTTCAGTAGAAGGATCCACGTGTCGCAATGATGCAACTCCAGGAGGGGAAGAAAAGGTCAATCACCAAATCAGTGAAAGATCACCACGTGGTCGAAGGCATTGAAAAGTCTTAGCAGAAGGCTCCACGTGTCGCAACGGCGCAACTCCAAGAGGGGGAAAAAAGGTCAATTACCAAATCAGTGCCAGATCTCCATGTGGTCGAAGGCATTGAAAATTCAAGGCGGAAGAGCGGGCCATCAAGGGGATTTGAGATTTTGAGCCTCTTTGTAAAAAAGGTGAAAAATTAAAAAGTAACCCGCATTCCCGATCAGGCTACCAAGGAAAAAGTCAAAGCTTGAGCCCACAGGGAAAAATTCAAAGGAAAAGTCCACTGTTGAAAATTCAAAGTGGATGAGTGGGCCAGCAGAGGAAATTGAGTTCTTGAGCGTTTTTTTCCAAAAAAGGTTAAAATTTTGAGAAGAGAGTCGCGACCCTGCCTACAAACAGAACGTGCCACATGTCCTAGTCAAATTGGATCAGCAGGATGATGAAGGAAATTGAGTTTTTGAGCCTTTTTCCAAAACATGTTAAAATGTTGAGAAGAGATCTGCAACCCCATTTCCAATCAAAAGGTGCCACGTGTCTAAGTTGAAAAGTCAAAGCAAGGGTGTGGGGCAATTTGTTCCAAATTGCCAAATCTCTAAAAAATTACAAAATGCAAAGTGCTTCCCCTATAACCTCTCCAACCCCTTCTTGCCATGTGTATGGCCCAATTTCAAAGTTAGAGGAGTAAATCAATCAGTCTATATTTAAACTGGAAAATTGAATGTAACAGTTGCTTTGCAAGATCTGGTTTTTAACCCACCATGAGCGTTTTCTTCACCATAGAGGAATTTGGAAAGGTGTCAAAGATTTGTGGAGTTGTAACGGTTTCTTACGAAGAATATAATGGATTCTTGATGTCATCCCCCAAGGGCTGGTGATTGATTTAAAAAAGACCAGAGTGCTCTGTACCTGGTAAAGAGAGAAAACTCTATTTTTCTTCTATTTTCTCTTCTTCCTTGAATTTATTCCAATCTCAAGCTATGTACAAACTCTACTCGAGCTTCAATAAAAAAGAAGGAATTTTTTCCTCCTTGATTGAGGAATTAATTGGTACTTTGTGGCCAATGAGTTTCATTTGGTCTTATAGCTTCTCCTGCGGATTTGTTATTCTTCTAACTATAAATGCATGTAAATGAAATTTCCAATTAATGTGTGAGGACATATGATATTCTACTCACAAAATTAGTTTTTCCTACCTCCATTCTCACTCCCTTTTCCCTTCTTAGACAAAGTTCTTCTCTAGTGAGAAATTGCTATCTTTTCCATAGGGTCAGTGGAGTGTCCCTACTAGATCTCTGGTCGAAATACCACCATTGAAATCCACTTTTTCACTCATGCACATATGGAAGCTGCACCATTCAAGTAGAGAGACTTAGATTCCCATAGCATTGGCTTGAAACCCACCAATTTATCCGCAAGATAAATTTTCTAGCCAAAAATGACAAAAATCAATTTTCAGGTGGTAAAAATATACAATGTTGAAGAAGATGGGCCACACCCTCATTAAGAGGTAATAAACTCAGTCTAGTATAAAGATATAGTTTATTATTTGGTGAAATAAAATTATCCTAAGAATCTAGATAAGAATCAAAGGAGGACAATTAAGATGGTTTCTCATAAGTATATCTTGATTAGCCATGGGTTAGCTTGGAAGAATCTAGAAGGAATTTTACTTAAATGCATCACTGAAGAGAAGGCCCTCAAAATAATTACAAAAATTCATGGGGGAGTGTGTGGAGGCCATTTTTCTAGAAGATTTAGTTATCACAAGATTCTAAGAGCATGATATTACTGGCCTTCATTATTTAAAGATGTTACTTTACTAGTTTGGAGATGTGAAATTTGTCAAAGATTCTCTGGAATACTAAAAGCTTATGGAGCCATGAATTTGTAGCCTGTTTTAGTAGAATCTCCATTTAAATAATGGGGTTTGGAAATTATTCGTGAAATCTCATAATCTTCAAGTGTTGGTCATAGGTGGATATTGGTGGCCACTAATTACTTCACCAAGTGGGTTGAATCCATTCCCACTAGAAAAGGAACCCATCAAATAGTCATAGATTTCATCCTGAATAATATAGTCTATAGATTTAGTGTACCTACTACAATAATTTTTGGCAATGCCATGAGATTCAGAGCTAAACCATTAGTAACTATGTGTAAATAATATAGTATAAAACTAGCCTACGCATCAAATTATAATCCTCACGGAAATGGCTAAGAGGAATCAAGTAATAAGAATCTACTAAAGATCCTCAACATAACTCTATAGACCAATAAAAGGAAATGGGGTGAGCAACTCAAGTGTGCATTATGGGTAGACAAAGTTACTACCAAGAGGTCTAGAAGAAAAATACCTTTTGAGATGGTTTATAAAACTTAAGCCATTTTTCCCTTGCACTTATAAATTTCCTCATATCAGTTTATGTAACAATTTGAATATGGATGAGAAGTGATTACCTATGAGGTACGGATAAATCAAATCATGGAATTGGATGAATTCATAAGAGAGTCCCATAAAAAACATGTTAAATTCAGAGAAGAACTAAAGAAAATATTTGACAAGAAGGTCACCCCAAGAGCATTTAATGTTGGAAACTTAGTCTTGTTGTCTGATAGTATACACGAAGAAAAAAGGCAAACATGGAAAGTTTGATGTCCTTTGGATGGGGCCCTATTTTATTGATATCAGAATTGGGGAACATAATTTCTTTCTAAAATACTTAGAAGGAAATTTGTTGGAGTTTCTTTTCAATGGTAGGAACCTCAAACATTTTATGGACTAAGCCAAGGTATCATGTATAATCATTGTAAAATATATATTTTCCTTGTTTTGTGTTTATTTATGTTGTTATTTCCCTTTTTATGTTCTGGTCTACAATGAATGGGTTTCGAAACATGACAATATTCTGGTTTAAATGTAATATCTTTCCAATCGACCCTCTATATTTGGTCCCATTGACTCCTTTCCTAATAGATTAGGCATCTAGTCTGGTCTCTATTCTTGTGGCACCCACAAGTGGTGACCATCCCTGAGAAGGATCCATTTTTGGTGCTCATTTTGAGCCCTGCCTAGTTGAGTGTTCCAAAAGATTACTTTGTACCATCTAAGGACCCAAAATTGCATATACGGGCTTGTCACTAGAACTTTATGATTCCCCATGATCATCCCTTCCCATAAAAATAACCAACTTAAAGGATGAACATGACTATCCAAGTATGAGAAAGCCACAATGCATCAACTTGGAAATCCATAGAATGAAGAATTTAATATTTTGTAGATTACTCCAAAAAAGGGGTGAATAGATGAAGATCATGATCAGGGTGGTATTCTAGAATAATTGGTAACCATACTAATTTACTTAACCTCGCAATATGAAATAAGAAAAGATGTCACAGATAATGGGTTGCAAGAGATAGGGGAATTTGGTTGCATGACAAAAACCATGGTACATTGGTTTACATGTTCCGTGGGTTTGTCAAGGAAGTCAATACTCCATGGATTCTAAAAAAGGCCTTGAGACACTCAAAAAAGTATGCCAAAGCACTGTGGAACCTCAAAGGGTAACTTAAAACTGCAGATAGAAGGAAATTACAAGTAAACTTTGTGGCATGGTTTATCACAAGGATCCACACTTATCAGACCCTGAAAGCTACGGGAGACTCAGAATAGGAACATTTTCTATCAATTCCCTTACTGCAGGTGTCCAAATCATATAACATGAATTCAAAGACAATTTTTGTACTATCCAAAGGTAAATTCATTTATACAAATTAAGTTTTGATTTAATAAATGAAGTAAAAATAAAAAAAGGCATATACTAAAAATGAGGATTCTATAGGGGCTGGAGCCCTTGAAATTCACATAACTTATAGTATGCATATACAAAAAGGAAGGTTCTTACAAAAAGAGGAAAATTGTCAATTAATGGTTGCAAATTGCTCTGGAAAGGAAGGAATCCTATTTAGCATCTTTTTCTTCCTAAACTCAAATTATTTGTGGTCTTAGGTCCTATAAACATACTATAAATATCTTGCAAATTCACGAGACATGCCCATTCGCATGAGTTCTGTAATGTCTCTGCCTTAGGACCTTCTAATATTTTTATCAAATCCAATTTTCTCCTATAAAAGGAGACCCATTTAAGAAGGTTAGACCCGTATTTGAGGTAAGACTTAGTACCCTGTCGAGTAACATATTTTGAAGATGACCCAAGGAGATCAGTTGGTGCCGTGGGGGTGGATTCAGATTCATCCCTTGAAATATGATGACTTGAAAAAGATGGATTAGGTACACCCCATCTATTTTTCCTTAAGGAAGGCAGTGGAACTTCAGGGGCCTTACTAGAAGAGGATTTCACATGTGCTTTATCAAGATGGGAAATATTTGCTCCATCAAAAAACCACATGATACATTAACGGCCCATCAGCCTCCACTAGATCTTCAATCTCAAATAACATTCTTACAAAGGCCCCATTAGAACTACAAAGGTTAAATATCCACCATTTCTTGAGAAGGACATACACTAATTCTATTTTCACTCATAAGGCTTGAAGGAAGATGCAATTTTATGAAGAAAAAAATGTGAATTAATAAGAGAATTAGATTTGAGAGTAATTATGTGAGGTATCATTTTAGAATTAAATATGAAAATAAATTATGAAAACTCACATGGGTCTAGAGGGGATTGATATCTTTCAAAGGTGATTTTTGGCTTGAAACAAAAATTATCAGAGAAGAAGCTTCAAATACGAGGGAGTATCAATGATTATCCATTTCACAAGGCATATTCTCTAAAAGGGTAGGATTCAAGTTAGTTAAGATAACGTCATGAGGAAATATACAATTTGTGATTGGGCACATGAGTGATGGTGACAACACAGATAGGAAAAAAATGGATTAAATAATAAAAAGAAAAATCTCGTATACATCCGTGTCAACATCTAGAATTAGAATCAAATTAAGGAATAAAAGGTATCTTCACGATTGCAAAATATTTCCCAAAAAATGGAGCTTGTTTTATGCATCTTTCTGGGATGGTTTATTGAAGTTTCTGGGGGGAAATGAGGTTGTAAGAAGACATAAAATTGTATAAATATGACGCTTGTCCTCATAATTAAGGGAGTTAAATTTCGGTATTATGATAAGAGGGGGTTTAATCATTAAATTTTTAAAGAGGTCTTGAGATAAAGTTGTGAATACCACATGTTTCTTTTGAGAAATACATATAGAATTTAATTTCCCACACTTATGTTGTCAAGGTGGTTACGTGTGTACAACCACTGGTGAGATTTGAGAATATTCAATTGATGTTCCCTTGTTAAGAAGATCAAGAACTCAATATATGTCTGATTTTAATTTGAAATTAATGCATTTTTTATGACAAATTATTGATTGATGAGTCATACTTTCTGTTATAATCTTACATTTACTAGTTCTCTTTGTCATACACTATATATATCCTTGATGTTTGTGTTTTGGTCATAAAGTTTGATATTGTGTTGTGATCTTTCCTTCTGTAGTATTGAACTAGATTATAAAACCATTGTCATAAACATTTTGTACTGATATATTTTTTTTAGTCCTTGAGTGTATCTTGGGTGTATGAGAGATGAATCAGTAAATACTTCACTAAAATTATTACATGAGTTCTTATGTCATGTATTTTGGAGATTGATATGAAACTTTGCATCTATTGGGTATCGATGAGTTTACGTGCTTTTAAGGATTGAAGGATGCTTTAAGTGATAAATGCCTTACCATAATGAATGTATCTTCCTATAATTCCCCTCTAAGAAGTTACAAGTGCCATAATTGACCCTATCCCCCCATTATCAAAACATCATTTTTTTATTTCACTACCAGGTTGCTCTAAAAACATTACTAAAGGTGTTTGTTAGCCTTGATTTCATTATCTAGAGAATTCTAGAGAAATTGTACTTAACTTTCTTTAGTAACCTATGTCTAGCAAAGTAAACATACACAACATCATTTGTGACAACTTGTGAGATTTAGTGTTGTGTTCATTGGCCATGTTTATCCCAGATTGAATTACCATTTGAGAATAAATCGAGGGGACAAAGAATCAATCTCCCCCTCTTCATTTCAGGTTATACCACATGTCTTCTCACCCTGGTTCAAGGCAGGAACAAAAGTAGCAAGAAAATACCATCTCCTTTGTATGCACCCCTAAATCTTCCCAAGGTTTGATCCCAAGGAAATTGTTAGACCGATCCCCAGCTACAAAATGATACACCAGCCCAGTCTACCACCATTCTAGGCCCTCTCCCCCTTACCTTCAAGGAGATATCGCTGTCATTCCAACAAGGGGTGCATATTTTCAAATGAACAGGTCTATCTTTTTAACTTTCTTTTTCCTTCATTCTCACTAATACTGCCTTTATTATTGTTTTCACTCACCCAAAAATGTGCAATTCTCATTTTTTAAATTTTTTTTCGTTAAGTAACCCCTTTTTCCTAATTATTTTGTCTTTATCAAGGCCTAAGGAGTGAGAAAAGTCCTAAAATCAGTCTATTTTGAGTTAATTTGGGTCATTTTGAGTGCTTTGCAGTAAATGCGGGTTTTAGAGGAACAAGAGGAACAAGTCCCTCTATGCCTCTCATTCCCCGCTCCCCATTTTCCCTGAAATTATTTAAGTTTCATTTTTGTATGGACATTTTTCAATTCGAGGGAACTTGTTCCTCGAGACCCTTTGTTCCCTGCAATTTATTGTTCCCTGAAATACACCCCAACCTACAAAACCTTTGTTTATAGTTATGCAAAGATTGTTTACTTGTACATAACCAATCCATGGGAGCCCCTGTTCCCTGCATCCTTATAATATCTGCATTCCATTAAAATCCCTTGATTTGCGGACAAAGCAAAATTTTTGGTATCATAAGGAACTAGTTCCTTAGTGCTTGGATTTCTGTGCATCCTTGAGTTTTCCACAATTCATTTAGCTCTTTTTTTATTACGGATGATGCAAAAAAATTTGGTACTCACAACCCACATTCCATCTGGCATCCCATTCCCCGTAAGCTTCCTCTTTCTACACTCCATTGAATTTATTTTTATTATATATTTTTCAGATATTTTTGGTACATATGGAACTTTTTCCCTAGGGCCTTCAGTTCCCCGAAAACTTGTCATATCCGCAATTTTAGGGAAAAATGATTTAATGAGTTCCTTGAGCACTGTCAACTCTCACATTCCACTATTTTATGCAAGTTAAACTATTTATCAAGTTGTTGGTTATAAAATGGGATAATTAATTCATTTTTCATTGTTCTAGTTATGATTATCACTGTTCACTTGCTCACCTTGCTCTCGTGCCCTAGAAAATATGTTTTTGGATGTAACTTTCTCATTTCCCATCCTTTTACAAAAATTCAAATTATGTTAGAGATGTGTTAAAGGTACCATTCTTTCCATGGTAAAGGTGAGTCATTACACACCTTCCTAGTCTCTTTATTGGCAATTTTTGTTTTGTATCCTCCTCCTTGAATTCCTCCTAGAAACCATGGTCGAGCCCCATTTCTCTCAATTTTTCTTCCCCTGCTTCACCATGAAGTTCCACTATGGGGGGTATGAGCACATTTATTCCTCGGAGACATCTGTGCCAAATATAGGAGATAATTATGTTATGAATTTTAATTTAGAGGATTTCAGGGCTTGGAGCTCTGAGGATACTCCCACTATCATATCCCAATGTATCAAGAATAGTGGAGTTACTTATGCTACCATGTTTCCTCTCTCTGTTCAATATATTGATACTGTCCTAGCTTGTTCCTCTTGTTTTGACCCTGAAACCAATGAAGTTAGGGATCCTCAAGGCCAGGTTATTTCCAAGATTGATGCTAGTTATATAAATGTAACCCTAGGAATCCCAGTCATTGAAGATTCTAACACTTTCACTAAGGCCCAGGATCAGAATATTTTTTAGCAAGATAAAGACAAGTGTAGAGAAATGATAGCTAATTCATGGATTAAGGCCCAAATGAGAGGAGCTACCAAAATACCCAAGGTCTTATATAGGTCATACTTTAAGGAAGAATTATATTATATGATCACCCTACTTGAAAGATTGATGGGCATGCCCTCCACCAATGAATTCCAATTCTATATGTGTGTGTATATTAATATAATTTATGAGGGAAAGCATAATTTTAACTGGGGAGAAATTATTTGTGAAAAATTAAGTGAGGAAATGGTGAATGTACAACAAAGTAAAACCTTTCACATGAAATCCTACCTCATGTACACCATTACAACTTATAGCCCTGTATGGGTTGGGTTGTCTCCACAAGATGATAAAAATAATACCCCAGTCTATGAGTTCTATCCACAACTCACTTTTGAAAATAGAAAATTTCATCATATGAGGGTTGATGATGTTTTCATGATGTTCATAGTAAAGATCCTAGACGGAAGCATAGCTGAAAAAGTGTCTGTAGAAGTAAGGAAATTGATTCAACCTATGGGAGCCTCTTTACCCAGTTTAAAAAGTTTTCATATATCAAGTTGGTTGGTTATGAAGGTGTTCTAAACAAATTTTCCATGTATTGCAGTGATAAATTTGTCCTTGTGGAGGTTTGTAGGTAGTTGGATATGTTGTATAGAACTTTTCAGGATAATAAAATCATAGCTATCCAATTCCCTATCTCACTAGGAAACTATACTTATAGATCTACCCTAGATTCATAGAATGTGGAGAGGACAATTTTTAATTTCAAGTTTCATACATATCAAAGAAGATCCTCCTTCGATATTAAGGGTTTCATTTCAAAGCATATAAGAATGTCATACTATCATTTTCCCACCATTGAAGACTACTTGGAAGATTTTTCCGATGAATATGGGGCGAGGAAAAGGTACTTTGGGAGGATTTATCTTCAGAAAATCAAAGATTTCAAGGTGTATCAGGTCCCTGAAGATTTGGATGATGATGATGATGATTTGTATTCTATGGAATATATAAAAACCATTCAACACATGCCACTCCAAACTATTGAATGGTCCCAAAAGGAGAGAGATGATCCCTTTGAGATAAATAATCATGTTATTGATGAGGACAAGGTAGTGGTATAACATAAAGATAAAAGAGTACAAGCAAATAGTGAAATAGTCTTCTTCTCAAGAAGTCCCTTATTCACACAAGGAAGTTTCCACTCTTTAAGAGGTTCCATTTCAATTGACTCCTTCATATTCACCTTTGGATTCAACAATAAAAATGTATTTTAAGAAAGATAAAGCAAAGGAAGCGGATAAAATTGATGAAATCCATAAAAAAGAGGTGGAACAAGAGAAAGTTCAGGAATTGACTGAAGAATTTTCTCCTACTTGTAAAAAAGTATCACAACCTTCAAAAGAAGAAGTAAAAGTATATGAAGAGTAAAAAGATAAATCAGAAAAAGGTCTTGAGGAACCAAGAAAAAATGATCAAGAGGAAGAAGATGAAGAGGATGAAAGTGATGAAGAATAAGAGCTAGAAATCATTGAACCTAACACTGAAAAACTAGTAGGCCCAAGATTAATGTCAAGAGACCAACTCCTTCCTCTATTGAGGCTCCTTATCTTGAGGTTTCCACTTTTCAACCTCCTTTTCCTCGTAATTTTTTTGCACTAGCACCACCTCCTTCCTCACCTATAAGTGATTCCTTCACATGGGTTTTAACCCATGATTGATAATAGAAAGAGGAAGGCTACTTCATAGATGGTTGCTCCTATTTTTATGTAGTAGCTTCCTTTCTTGGCACAACTTATACTCATCCTCTAAAGAAGTCCAAGATAACCTCCCATTTGGTCTCCGATTCAAAAGGACAACAATTTCAAAAATTGTCACTCCAAAGGGAGATAAGAATGAAATTGAAATAACTATGAAAGATTTAGAATTGACCAGAATATCACTTGGTGAATCTAATCCCAAAGGGAAGGTCCATAATTTGAAGGAAACTATTTCTAAGGAGGTTTAGAGAGTGGAGAAGGGTAAGAAGACTCAAGAAAAACTGGAAGAACATGTTCAGGTTCTCTCTATTTTCATTAAGTACTTTCTCTCAAATTATAAAGTCCCTCTGGATCACACTCATCTCTCTTCAATTACTCCTCCAACTATTATTTTTGAAGAGGACATAAAAGATATAAAATAAATTCACAAGAATGAATCATTTGGTCAGACTGTTGAAGCATTAGTTCAAGGAATGTTGGTTTCTACACTGATTTTATTGATGAGGCATATAAGATGTATGACTACATCTCTTTGACACAAGATCAATTCAACTCAATAATTAGTGCTATTGACAAAGAGCTCAAGAAATGGTTGGATATTATTCAAGATATGAGAATCATGAACACAACTAATGAGAAGATTTTTCTCTCACACAAGATCTTTGATGATTTTAAGAGAAATCTATCCAAGAGGTGGGTCTACAGTGTTGAGTGGAGGATCAAAGTTCTTGAATAGGTTATGACTAAACTAAATAACATGGTGCAAAAGGGAGAATCATTAAAATCAGATATATTTTCTGATTTGGAGGTTCTTAGATTCTAGTTCTCTAAGGAAAATTATGCAAAGAGAAATTCAGTGGATGAGGTCAAGGCCAAGTTCAATGCATTGATCAAGGAATATTTGTTCAAGGCTAAATCAATAAATAGGGAGAAGATAGAAGAACTCTATGAGCTACACAAAATTGTTGTAGAAGCCACCAAGGACATGTTTCAGAATGGAGGAATTGTAAAAGAGATGGAGAACTCTCTTGGTAGTTGGCTAGCTGCCATGTCAAACAAGGTCATTCATAAGGTCATGGATATTTATGATGTTGTTACTAAGTTCCAGGTTCATGTCCTCAAGATAAAGGTTGCAATTGTGCCACTATCTAATGTACCTTCTTCTAGTTCTTAAATCTTTATTCTATCTAATTGTTATATTTTGAAGTTGGCTTTATTATTTGAAAGTGAAATTGTAAAATTAAGCTAACTTATATAATTAAATAATTAAGTGTTTAACACTTAATTAAAAGGAAATTAGATAGGAAAGTTGGTTACAACCACATCTCATCCTATATAAGGCTTATTTTTCATTGTAAAGGGGTTGGATTTTGGTGTTTTAGAATGTAAATATATAATTTTGGATCAATACAAAAGAAGACTTATTTTACCTCTCATATGTGTTCTTTCTATTATCTTTTCCTAAAATCCATGAATGTGAATACTATTATATTTGAATCCAGAAAATTTGTGCTCAATCCATTGAATATAGTGTGAATAAATTTGTGTCTGGTTGCATTTATATTTTATTGGGTTTCAAATATATTTATTCATATATTTTTGAGATCTCTTGCATGTATTAGTAGGATATAACTCTGTAGTATATGTATTTAAATGTGCAACCTTATTCACTTCTTGCCTTATACTAGTGAGAAATCTTGTACAATCAAGGAGGATAGTTGTATCCTTGATAAATAAGTTTGACAGAACTTTGTCTCCCTAATTGATACTTCTTTCCCATACAAGTTGTGTTTCTTCCTCTAAAATCATATTATATGATCATCTTATGTATTGAATATTGATAATATGAAATCATTCAATGCACACAAATCCTCATTAAGAAATAATTATTCTGTACATTTGTAAATAATTAGAGTTCCAATTTTTTTGTGGAATAAGGGAACCTCCCCATAAAGAGGAGGGAATTTGTCCCCTGAACTGTTGATTGTGTCTAAAGACAAAATTTCCAACCAACAATTACCCTTATTGAGTTCATTCACAATAGCCCTTAAGAGGCAAGTTTGGAGGGTAAAACCATCAACAAGAAGATTTCACTTGCTCTCCACATCCTCCAACTTATCTTTCACCTCTTTCCAATTATGATTTTCCTTAGCTGTCTTAATATTGATAAGATCTTTGATGTTTCCCATGATTTCTTTAAATTCCTTTCTTATCCATTTCACAACCTCCTTTTGGTTATCAAATTCATTTTGGACTGAAACATTGCTCTCCTTCCCCCTTTTCTTTTCAAGGCTAAAAGAACACCTGGTTATCATATCCCCCTCAAGACCAAGTTGGGAGTTGTCTTGGGTCAAGCTAGGGCCTTCAACATTTTTACCTTTGTTTGACCTACTTCTAAGAATCCTGGTTGAGCTAATATCCTCCCCATGTCTCTTATTATTTTTAGCAATAGAGGTGGAGGGAAGAGAGGGAGAAATATTCTCCCTCGGGGTTTGATTCATGAAATGAAAAGAAATGAGAAGAATAAATTCTTGATGAAGGAGATATACCCTTTCACCCCATTTCACTTCCTTTATAGAGCTTTTAAGAGACATAAGTATATGAAATGGAAGACTCACTAGTGAGTTTCTTCTAAAATGGTGTAGAAACACTAAATGATAGGTATTGATTTGACAAAGTCTCCCTTACATCGTCAGATACTTGATTATAATACTAGAAAATTCATCATATGGGTTTGGTAATGAAGAGAAGAGAAATTACCTAGCAATTTTTTGCACTTATTTGACCTCATCCAAGAATTTGGAATCCTGTTCATCCTAGTTACATTTTTTTTTGTTAAATTTTATGCCCTATGTGCTCATCCCTATGAAATGTGATATGAGACCTTCGGAGATGGGCCACCTTCTTCCTATAAACTGGAACACATGATTCTTCCAAGTGGCTGCAAAATCCAGTGAAATTTGTGGGTTAGGCCCATGTGTTTTTTCCAGAAAAGTGAAAAAATTGCCCACTGCCAAGATGCTCCAAATTTTTTCATTCTCTTTCCATCCTCTGTTGAATGGGGGCTCGAATTGGGAAGGTTATCTACCCATATTCTCACAAAAATTCTATAATCTGGAGTTGGAATGTAGAACAAGGTTAAAACCAGAATACTTCTCAATCTCCTAGATCTAAGACACACATATATGAAATGGGTCACATGTGAGTGAAATGTGCCAGTGTAAGACAACATACACTAGGATATACACAATATTTTTATAATTACAGATTGGAACTTTCCTAATTCACAACATTCATGATATCTAAAGGGGTATTTAATCTACCAAATAAATTATTTAGATTAGTGGAATTGACCCCAAAATTAGCACATATATCTGCTACTTTATTCCATTCTCTATATGTATGAGAGATGTTCACATCTAGAAGGGTGCTAAGGATAATAAGGGAATCCTTGATGACCTTGTTGATATACCAACTAGGGGGTGACTTATTTTGGAGGTAGTTAATTATATTCATGGAATTTCCCTCCACATAAATATTCATAATGTTTAGCTACTTAGCCACTTTTATTCCCCATAGAGCTGTCATTGCTTCAACATAATGGTTATTTTGGAAATCAAGGTTCCCAGCATATACAAAAATTAGTTATCCATTTTTGTTTCTGATTGCACCTCCACCCCCAACTTTACCTAGGTTTCCTTTTGTAGCTCCATCAAAATTGAGCTTTAACCAACCCTTTGGAGGATGGTTCCAAATTGTCTCTTGCCTAGGAGGTCTACAATTGCTTTGATTAGAATCTTGTTCAATATGAATATTCCATTTTCTAAGGAAATTTGAGTCATATTATTTCATAATCCCTTTTCTAGTAGTAATAGTGGACTTGAAATTTTCTATAACCAACAATACAAGATTTTTAAAAACCATGTTGACAAGAAGGCTATCCTCTTCAAAAATAAGGTTACCATGAATTCCTCTATATATCTTTTAGTACGTAAGGCCTAATACCATGTTTATGGGATGTAGTATATGATGCTTTGGTTCAGAGGGTCAAAGCCCCCTTTCCTTCACTCTAGTTGATTTAGTAGATATTGAACAATAATAATAGTTCCAAACCAATGAATATTTCTAATCGTTAGGTATTAGAAAAAATACATGCATCACTTTATAGGATCCTCATATTAGTGATCTCCATATTATCCAAAAAAGATAACTCCGTAACAAATTTATATACCCAACTAGTACACAAACTTTGGCCGAATGGGTGGATATCACACCCACTCACTAGACCCTAGAAATGAAAATACATTTCTTTGACTATTTTGGAATTTTAATATCACCCAAAGGTATGAGGGAAGAGAATACATATTCAAGATGATGAAGGGGATAAAAACACATAAGTAATAATTTAAATTTCTTTCTACATTCATTCAACCAAATGTAAAATAAAAAAATATCGTTATAAAATGTTTCATGTGTTTTTATGCAAAAAATGATAATGCACACACGTGTTAAGAATTTTTCTATTTAAGGTATTTGATGGCATTTTGAAATCTACCATAAGGATTAGTATTTTAGAAAACTGATCTTGGATGTATGATTGAAAACCCACAAAACATGTTAGTAAAAACCTTCAAGAAAAAGAATAGTTATTATTTAAATATGATTAAAAAGGTGATAAATAACACAAATTACAATCACAAAGTGTGATCAACTCATCTAAAAATACAATCATTAGTTATTAAGTAAACATGATAGAGAGATTATGGGTTCACACGTATCATAGGATGGGTTTGATCAAGATAATATCACTGAAGTTAAGTTGTTCATATATGGTATATAACTATTCTATGATTAATGGAACAATAGGGGTAGGAAAATTTTTTAATAGGTGTAGTCTTAGATCTCTGTCTCCTTGATAAGGGTCAATTTCAGGTGGGTTGACATTCATTTCAAAAAATAAATTGCTTAGGTGATCTACATTGGGAATGGTCATATGTGATTAATGATTGATTTCGAAATTAGAAATGATTGATGATTAGGATTTGTAATACAAGTTTATATCTGATAATTTATGGTTTAAAATATGACAAGAGTGCTCATGGAGAGATCTTGAAGATATAGTAGAATGTATCGTAGGAGAGATCATGAAAAATTTACAGAGAGCTCATAGGTGATAGATCATGGGAGATTTCATGAAGAGATAATAAAAGAGATCCTAGGAGAGATGTGAAGAGCTAATAAGAGATCTCATTAAATATCTTGTGAAATGAACTCATGAGTAGAGTCAGTATAAAAAATCTCGTGAGAGGAGCTTGCTAAGGAGTTTTAAAGAAGGATGTATTGGTGAGACTTTGAGTGAGTGTGCATGAAGATAAGTGAGGAATATGATTTTTGGGATGAGAATAATTCAAGATGACCTCATAATATGGAGATAGTTGGGAATCAATGGTATGCAGAAATTCCACATGTGATCTTATAAGATGAACTTCCAAGAAATGTTCACAAAGATTTTTTTTTACTTTTATTTTTTACAAATTTTTAAGGAAAAATATCATATCTGTGACAAATAAAGGTTAAAAAAAATTAAAAATGACCAAAAGGAATGTGAACCCTAATGATTTTTTTTTTTTATATCTAGAAATGAAATAAATTAATCCATAACCAAAATCTATCCCATCGTGGTCACCAAAATGTATGCCTAGATTTGGATCACCCTACAAGATGTGTTAAATGACATATTATCAAATCTCAAATCAATTCTACTAAATAAAAATGGGCTTACGCTTCGTTTATTGAATGTGTGAGGGACACTCATAAGTTATTTCATTGAATAAAGTGGGTTAAACATCCAATACATAAATGTAAATCTACATGCAAAAAACTTAGAAAGTGTTATTTAATTTTTGTGGTTAAGGGATCTACCGCAATCATATCCCTAACCATTTTAAGGTGAAAAAATACATTGTTTTGAAGTAAAATGATAAAATAAATAATATATTTGACTTATTTGCAACACCAAAAAATGTGAGCAAGTAAAATACTATATAATAATGTTACTTCTGATGGATATTTAGGAAAGCACAGGCATAATAATTATATGCTCATGAAATTCTATATGTTTTTTTTATAGGTAAGAAAAGGTTGAGGGGACCTTACCCCTTACATAGCAAAGCTCCTAATTAAGTAGATAAAAACATTACAAATCATACAAAAGATATATATATATAAAAGGATTAATAAAAGTTTAGCTCCTTCATGAGCATATAAACTAATACATAACACAACAAAAAGACTAATAACAACATTGAAAAACCAAAGTCATACTAACAACATAATGAAATAACATCATAGTAAAACTAACATCCACATAGAACCAACCATTAGTTTTTAGATTTTTTCTAGATTGGCTAAAATTTTAGCCCATTCCTTTGACAAAGAATCAATGTTGGCACCAAGATAACCCAGATCACATTCAACAGCTTCCCTTTTCCTTTTTTTAGGTTTTCATGTTCATCCACTTGCCTATAAGCATTGGCCAACTTTCTGAGGGTCTAAAGGTGTTGCAAAGTGGACCTCACAGTAACAATACTCCATTCCATGTAGCTATGCAATATGGATGTAATATGTTCCACCTCATTAGAGAGGTTACTGTAATTTTCTTTCATTATTTCAAGACTTCCCCCACTAGTAATTTTGGCCACATCTTCAACCCACATTCTCATAGAATGCTATTCATTCAAGTGAAACTAAATTGAAATTTTCGTAAGCCTCATGTCACCTTTCAGTTCTTCAATGTCCATATCCATTTTGGCAAGATGATTATCTCCCTTCTTGGATCCCATTTGACCTAAGGCCTCGACATGTAACTCCAACTGGGCATTCACATGAACCTGATTCCCCTACCTACTCGAATCCCCTATGGTATTGACAGATAATGCTTGTACATTATTTTCCTTAGGCTCATTGAGTTTCTATGTTGCATAAATTTCAACCACATCCTTCTCATCCCCAGAAAAATCTTATTCATGCGACTCCTAATCTTCACTAGACTCATCTTCCTCTGAGTCCAAGTTTTCTTCCTCAGCATAATCCTCAAGGGCCTTAGTAAGAGTACCAATTTTTTCAATATCGAGGGCATCTCCTTTGACCAGGGCTAGAATAAAACCTTGGTGAAGTGGGACATTAACTCTTCTATTTTTAAACTGCACAATCGAAGCACATAAATACCAAAATAAAAAATAGGGAAAACTAAATCTATGTCCATGTCTTAGAAAATTTAGGATAGGAAAATGGTAATCATAAATACATTTGTGGCAGCCTTCAAGGGTCAGAAATTAAATGAGGGTTAAGGACACTTAATCAAAAGGGTAGGGTAAAGACGAGCATAAGAAACCAACAAAGTGGGTGGTAAGTTTTTCATTACCTTGAAGGAAAAGCTTCAATTCATTTGTGGCCTCCTTTTTAGGCTTATACACCTCCCTTCCTTATGTTGATAAACCCATGACATTTTCCATAGTTTCAATAGTAATCTCTATGTGCATGCCTTTCAGGTTCATGATTACACCTTTTTTCGTAGATTTCTAGGCTCTGGAAAAGTCCTTTCTTGGGTTTTCATAATGGCCCTCATAAATTTTTAGAAAGGGAGAGATCCCCATCCTTTTAAAAAATTTCATAGCCTCCAGCTTAACTCCTTCTAGGTCCCATGGTTCAGTTTGCAAAAGATCACCCCATCATATTTTTTAAGTACCAATCCACATAAGCTATCAAATTGAGGATAGCCAATTTATTTTGCATAATCCCAACTATGATGATTTCAAATGCATAGGAGGGATTAATAATAATGAAATGGCATGAGCGACTCAAGTCTCAAGCCTTTGCATAACCCCAATTTTTAAACACATATGTCTTGTAAATATTAATAATAAAAGCCTAATTATTCGGTGAGAGAATCCACAATCTATTATAATTATCCAGTGGTGACATGTCTATGTTGTTCATTTTGAAGGTGTGATCACATCTTAGAATCTACAACTTCCACATTGGTGACTAATGTCATACCATGACATGTAACCCCCTTATTGGCAAAATAATTTGCAATACCATTTTCCTCTCTATAGACATGTTTAAATTTAATTTCTTCAAATATATTTATCATCCCTTTTATGCTAGTTAGAGAGTTTTGAATAAATATGGAAGTGGTACCTTTTCCTAGGATGTTGTTAATAATGTTGAGATAATCACCCTCAACTTCCAATATAACAATGTTGTGTTGCTGAGATATAGATATTTCCCAAAAGGTAGAAACAATTTTAGCAACATAATTCAATTGAATTCCAAGGTTGCAATGATAACCTAAAATGAAATTTCCCTGGTGATCACGAAAGACCCCTCCATAACTAGCTTTTCTAGGGTTTTCTTTGGATGCCCCATCAAAATTTAGCTTTATCTAGTCCTTTCTAGGTTTCACCCAACCTTGTAGCCTAGGATTTGGGATGGAAGGAGTCATTTGATTGGGGGTTAAACCCTAATTCTTAGATAAATTACTCTCATTCTAGAGTATGGTTTTCTTATGTGGGGAAATAATAGAAATTTTTTCATTAATAACATTAAAACAATGATTCCCCACTCTATTTTTTGAATCCTTACCTTTAAATATTCACCTATTCCTCTCTTTCCAAATTTCACAAACAAGGTGCATGAGGGTTAGAGTCAAAAGATGTTTGATTCCTTAACTCTTGAAGGGACTGAACCATTGAGACCATAGTTACTTAATGTAACATGGGAAAATCCACTTTATCTCAAATAGATTTAGAAGGGCATTTCTGACTGATTTAGAAAAACGAAATTGAAGGAATAGGTGTAATGAGTCTTCAGTATATTTTTCATAAAGAGCACACCTATTCACCATATGAAAATTCTCTTATTGAGATTACCCATAGTAAGAATTTTGTCATGGAGAACCAACCACCAAACACATGTTGACCTTGGGAGTAACTTATTTGATCCACACACTTTCCCATTTAAAGCTTTCTAAATCTTCTTCCCCAATGAAAAAGGCATTATATGCACTTTTAACCGATAAAATTCCATTTTCATCCCTTGACCAGTATAAGTTATATGGCTCTAAAATTTTGTTATTAATAATAACTCCGCTTAATTAGATTTTAATAGAGTTGATCTCATTGTTGTTATGTCCAACCAAATCAGTTATTTTCCATTGACTCAAAGGGCTCTCAAGATTGAAGTAATTTCTCACCTTAGTGTCATATTTTTCAACAACATCCTTGTAGAGGTTAGGCTATCTTTCTTTTAGGGTTTTTTCACCTAGCCATTTTTCCTACCAGAAATTCACCATGCTCCCATCCCCTATAATCCATTTACTTCCTTCAGATATAATGTGTTTTACCCAATTTATAGATTTCCAGAATGTTGATCCATTAAAGTTAGCATTTCCAAATCACCATTCATTAGCTTGAAGATTTATCCAGTATTTGTGTCTTATGATATATGTCCACACACTGTCTTCCTTAACTAGTCTCCATATCATTTTTGATAGCATAACTTTATTCATTTTTTCCCAATCTTTACTACGAAGGCCCCCAAGTATCTTGGGTTTACAAACATTTCCCTAGGTAAGAAGGGGAATTTTGTCTTTTAGTTTAGAGCCACTCCAAATAAATATTTTTTGGATACTCTCCAACTTATTAGCAATTGAGGTAGGTAATTTGTAGATTGACATAGCATACACTGGTAAGTTTTTAATGGAAAATTTGAGGAGAATGGATTTACCAGCTTGAGATAGTAATGATCCTTTCCACCCTTCCAGTTTCTTGAGGAATCTGTGTATAAGAAAATTCCAATCAGTCGCCTTTGGCTTCTCAGTCCCTATAATCATTCCAAGATACCTGTGGGAAAAGTTTTTATCTCACAACTAATAATACTTGTTATCTTAACACATCGTTTTTCAAGAGTAATGATTAAAAAGACAGAGCTTTTACTGAAATTGACCAGTTTCTTCCTCACAGTCAGCCACTAGTTGTTTGAACTCTTTAGCCTTATGAACCATAGCCTCTCCAACCAACATTGTATCATCAACAAAATGTTGATGTACCACATTGGCACTATTAACAATAGGGGAAATGTCTTTGATTATACCTTCAATATTATCCTTACTGAGGGCTCTGCTTAGAGTTTCTGCCATAATAATAATAAAGAATGGATAAATGGGATCTCCTTGTCTTAAACCTCTAATGTTGTTGAAGAAACCAAAAAGGAGTGCCACTGATCAATATAAAGAATTTGGCTGTGGAAATGTAGGTTTGAATCATATTCTTGAAATCTTCACTGAAATTAAACCTGGTTAAGACTTTTTGAATAAAATAACTAGAGACATGGTCATAGGCTTTCTCCATGTCAAGATTAATGAATATATCTTCTTTTGTAATTTTCTTGGCCATATGAAGAGTCTCTTGGATAGTAACTATACCATATTGGATCTGTCTTCCCATCACAAACCCCCATGTTGATTAGAGATAATGGAAGGAAGAAGAAGTTGAAATCTTAAAGCCAAATATTTTTAGCACATTTTGTAAATGAAGTTACAAAGACTGATTGGTCTGAAATTCCTAAAATTGGTAGGATTGTGGTTCTTGGGGACCAAAGCAAGAAAAGTGTTGTGAAATTCTATATGTGGTTAAGTTTGGGGTAGGAGGTATATTTATAGGATTTATAATATGAGACTAATGACGAGATATAATTAATCCATTTAAGGGATAATGAAGGATCAAGTGAGAGAATAGTTGTGAATAGTAATGAATAGTGATGGAATAATAATGGACGGTGATTAAATAGTGTATGCACTTTGAAAGTGGGGGATAATGGATAATCAATCTCGTTATTTTATTTAGTAATGGGATACATGGAGGATAATGGAGGATTTTATAATATTATTTTATTTGGTAGTGGGAGACAAGGAAGATAAACCATATTATTTTATTTGGTGGTGGGAGACATGGAGGATAATTGAGGATTATCCATATTATTTTATTTGATGGTGAGAGACATGCAAGGTAGTGGAGGATCAATGTGTCAGGTGATGTATATGATGTAATGAATGGGATTTAGTTAGTTTATAAAATTATTTAATTTGTTAAAATTAACATCAATTCATTAGATGTTAATTATTCATGGAATTCTATGAGATTTGGATGGGATGAAGAGTTTAATTGATTAATGTGGTACAATAATTAGGGTGTGTCTATAGTTTTTAATAATAATTACTTGATAATAATATATATTTTCCACTAGATTTAGACCCCCACCATTTTTGGGTGTATTTTCTTTGTCATGGGTGTAATATAACTTGATCACTATGCTGCTTATATTAAATTTCCATACTTCATGATTTTTTTATGTTGTTTTTTTATGTGGGTTTTGTATTAACGATTATGTTGTAGCAAATTTAAGTGTTTTTAATCCAAAAAGATAAGGGCATGAAGGTGAGATTCATGGAGATCCTCATTGGTAATGATCCTTTGAAGAGAAACAAAAAGGTACAACTTTACCCCTAGTGGTAGGATGTCCTCAAAGATGTAAACTAAAGAAAGGGGAGTTACCCCAATGGTAATATGAATTATACAATTGTACACCCATATAATAGGGTATAGATTATTATGTCAATTGGAATGGGAGTCTCAAATGGTATTTTGAAGGATTTTTTAAAACATTTTGTTAGTGGCCCCAGTTTCACCATTACAATGAGGATGGTAAGGTGTAAAAAATTATGCATAGATTTGAATCCAATACATATCCACATCATTTCCTTGGTTTTGAAATTCACAACATTGTTAGAAAGGATGGTTTGTGGTTTTTTAAGTAGAAAATTATATGATTAATGATTTATTTTTTGGTAGTGGTTCTAGTAACATTAGTGACAGGCATGGCCTCACCCTCCGTGAAATATCCTATATCCATTGATGGAGGGCGTTAATATTCTTCATTAAATAATGTCAATCCAGGGATAGTGTCCAAAGGCAATATGCAATATGTGAAATAGATATTTGGAAAACGATCCTCTTTACCCAAAATCCACACTTGTAGGAATATAAAATTATGCTTGCAAAAATATAAAATCACACTTGCAGAAATGTAAATCATGCATGCATGAAATTAAATCAAACTTAGAAGAAAGGGAAATTGTTGAATTGAAAAGAAATATTAAGCATATAAAACACTTGTATGTTCATAATAATTTATACAATAAATGAATGTTTACAATATACAAATAAAAAGACAAAAATATAACAAAAGATAAAATTACAAAATGAAGAAATAAACACAAACACATTGATCCATCTTCTTTGGAATGAGTGGAAAGATCATTCCTTGGAAGAGGATTTTAACAAAGACTTATTTACAAGATTGATGTCATATAGCCTCATAATGAATTATTTAGGATAATCAAGGTTGCATTCAATGGTGTGGGAGGTTGCATTTAGAAGTCCATGCTTCCAGCCAACTCCTTATTTTGGGGCATACAATCTAATCTTAGAGTTATTCCAATCTTATCAACTACCATAAATATCCACAAAATATGGAGAGATATTATGTAAATCTAACTAATAATATGATTATATTGCTCTATTCTTGATGATAAAAAATGAATATTCCTTCTTTATTATTTTGCACAAATGTCCAAAATAAAATATTTAATGGAAATATCTATTTTTGGAAATACTATGAATAAACATTTGCAAACGGTTTGTAAAAAATATTTCTGCAATATTTTTGTACTCATATGTTGGACTTGACTCTAGAGCTGATTCTAGCATCTAGAGTTACATGCCTCAGAAGTTGACTTTGTCACTCCAATTATACTAAATTTCATCTTGATTACAAATGATTAATGTTGTAGAAAACCTGAAGGAGGTTTTTGTTAAAATCACTATTATGACGAGAAACCTCTCTCATATTTTCCATTTGAATTTTATTTATCTAATTACGTAACTTTTGGTGATGACTTGATATGCACTTTTTGAATTGTCACCTTTTAAAAGCCAATTTTTTTCCAAATGGTAAAACTTGTAGAAAAATTGAAGCATGTTTTTTGTTCAAATCATTGTTATGACAAACAGAATCTCTCATATTTTTCTTTTGACTTTTATTTCTCTGATTATGCAACTTATGGTGTTGACCTGATATGCATTTTATGGATTGCCACCTGTTAAAAGTCCGTTTTCTTCCAAATGGTAAAACTTGTAGAACAAATGGAGGTTTTTGTTCAACTCATTTTTATGAAAAAAAATATCTCTCAAATTTTCCTTTTGATTTTTATGAAATATTTTGGAGTTAGATTGGTCATTTCAAGAACTAGACTAGTCATTTTTGAAGCCAAATTGGTCATTTTTAGAGCTAAAGTGGTCATTTCCAAAGCCAGAGTGATCATTTTTGGAGGCTATAATGATAGACTCTAGAGCTAAACCAAAACATCTATAAATTTTTCATATGAATTCAAATCAAGATAATTCTTTTTTTGAACTTACATAATTTTTAGAGGAATTTGAATATATAATTAGATTTGGGTTTGGATATATTCTTGATAACTATTTTTCACTTGTCCCCAAACCTATACTAAGGAGATGTTTGTGGAATTGATGAACATTTTTGGGGCTAGTATTATATAGAACTACATATATCTGAACCTTATCCATAATTGTTCATGAATGTGTACTCTTCATGCTCAAAATTTTTTATAGCTTCATATTGACTGCATATATGCACAAATTGACCTATTTCCCCCAATAATAATTAGAAATAGCTAACAAAAAGACAACAATAAATTCTAAAGAAACAACCATGATATATACTCTATATTTCAATATAAATAAATTGTCTATTTAGACATTACACTTAGATCCACTTGTATGTCATTTATGTAAGGAAAAAGGAATGCCATATTTTGTATATAATGGTAAATTATTAGGGCTCGTCATCTCCCCCACTCCTAAGCTCATGCATGTCACTACGCATATTTCTCTTTAATTTTCTTGAACCATATATGCATGATTTTAATATTTTCCATGGATGATCCTAGCCTTCAAAGATTTATTTGAATAAGCTAAAAAGATTGACCCATTTTTCAACTTAGAAAAGAAAATTTGAATTCATTTGCATAATATCAAATATTGTGAAACCATTTAAAGAATTTATCTTTAGTATACCTTTTTCGATATGCCAAATTCTAAGGACGGGTTCTTGTGTGGAAATTCTCCAGTTATTCCCTATTTTTTATTTTTGTTTATATTTTCTTTCTTTATTTTCAATCAGTAGGAGCATGATATTGTGTGGAGAACCTCCTACTGTGCCTTTTGATTTACAAAACAACATAAATATTACATGTAACTTTCTATGGAGAAAGTAAAACATGGAGTAAATCCATGCAAAAAATAATTCTCTCAATCTTTTGTTGCTTTGACTTTCCATAATATAAAATTGAGAAAACCTTTACATCAAACTTCCTTATTTATTTTTCATCTTGAATCCTTTAATATTATGCAAGATATGAAAAAGTGGATCTTCATGTAATAACAAAACTTACAAGTAAATTTAAAATTAAAATAGTAAAGTAAAATACCTTGACATACTCCAGTCTTCTTTACATATTACATGTCGACAAAAGTGAAAAATGTTTAGGAAAATGTTGGTAAAATTGCAGTCCTACTATGCTGAGAAACAAGAGCATGAAAGTAAGCAACTAGGTACTTTATTGCTTGTTTGGAAAATCCACCATTTTCTGGTTTTAAACTTTTTCCATTTTTTAATTTTTAATTTTTTACTTTTTCGATTGACTAGCCAACAAGCTAGTTTTCTAATCAAGGCTTGTTTTTCAGTACTTGGTTCATGAGCAAGATGGTTTTAAACCAAGACCACCAACAATGCCCGAGGGTTTTCATTGTTTGTTTTTTTTTACTTTTATGGAATTTTTTAGAAATGATGACATGGAAATATTAACAATAGGCTATATACATCATCATACTACTTTCAAGTGTATCATTGAATCTTTTTTATGTGTAGAATTATTGTTGGAATTTATTCATCATTGATCTTTGTAATGATGACCAATAAAAAGTGATGGATGCATGTCAATTTTTCTTCTCACTTTTGTCAAAGATAATTTGAGATAAGTTGCAAACTACTTGATAAATATACTAACCAAAATCTATCCATTATGATCTCTAAAAGCACTCCTTGTGATGAGATTATCCTACAAAATCTCAAATAAAAACCTTTTCATACAAACATAATATTAGAAATATAAAAGAATTATAAATTCCAACAATATAAAGATTAAGTCAAAAATTCAAACATATATGGAAGAAAGTATTTTATTCTACTTTTTTTAATAAGAAAACACTTTTGACTGAATCTATGAATGGGGGGTTTTTTGGGTTCCCTCCCTTACATAATATATGATATCCATAAGTATAGAAACATGTTGATTTATATGATATCAAATGAAAGAGCCCACCCAGGTACAAAATTACAAAAAAAACCATAGTATACTTAACAAACTACTGGAAAGCATTTATTCTGATATTTCAACCACCTCCTCCTTCACGCACTTGTTGTCCTCTACGGGTACCTCAACCCCTCTTTTGTGACTACTGAAGTTCTGAACCACCTCACCAACCTTGGTAGCATTTAGAAGAAAATCATAGGAGGATCTACCTTATCTTTTGAGTTGAACGACCCTAGGGGCACAAGACCAATAAGCTCTATGATTTCGTCCAATGCCAAATGAGAAATATAGGGTGGCTCGGCTCCTTTCATCCCACACTTTTGATGAACAATCATCATGAAAATCCATAGGACTTTGTAACAATTTTTCAATTCATCCACGTCTTCTTTCACCACCATGATCAAACCACCACCTCTGTGACCTGTAGGGAACTAGTGGGCATACAAAAATCCCACACGGATTCCTCCAATCCTATCACATGATTAGGGAAGATGAAATATCAAGCTATCAACATTATTTATGCCTTATCTCCACCAATTAGAAATAGGTTTTTCACAAAGATTTACATAATCTCAGTGTTCACCCTTGGGTGGCCATGACCCTGCAAGTAACTATCCCCTACCACGCGTTCAATTTCCTTGCCCATAGAACCCAAGGGGATTATGAATACCTTATTTAGTTGAGTGGGGAAAATAGGGCCATTGAAGGCCAATTCTTGAGTTTCACCTCTGAGATATAAGAAGGGAAAGGGTGCAAGCGCCATTAAAAGATAGAAAAAGAAACCTTCGAAAAGCTAGAGCAGAGAATGAAAATAGGTGTGAGAATGAAAGACTCGATGGCTTAAGAAAAAGGAATTTCCCATGTGTTATCCCTTAATGAATTACTCATGCCTTGGGTTGGCATCCCTTCCCAAGATGGCATACAATCCATGCCATATAGAGTGATCATTAAATATTGTGGCTTCATTCACCTGTACCACCCCATAATTCGCTAAGAGATCCACTGTTGAGTTGTCTTCACGATATACATGCCCAATTCGCAAAGTATCTAATTTGGCAAGCCAGAAGAGGGAATTTGAGATATAGAAGTCTAAATTCCAATTGGTAGCCTTTCCTGAAATGATAGCTTAATTTATTATCTGTGATTCCCCCTCAATAAGTAGACGGGTGCAGCCATAATCCACTACCCTTTTAATACCGAGAAGGAGGGATTGTGCCTCAGCTTAGTTACATGTACCATCCTAGAGGTGAAAGGATCCAACGCTAATTAATTCACCTGATTCATTGTGAATGATGCACCCCGCCCCTGAAAGCCTAGGGTTCCCCTTGGAAGCCCCAGTGAAGTTTAATTTGTAAAAGCCAGGGGGGGTGAAAGTATTTTATCCTACTTAGGAATGAGATGATTCTGGAATTATTATTATTGTGGAAAATAAGAACTCCCTCATATATGTTCTCGTATTATGATCATGGATATGGTTTCAACTAATTCTTGAATATGGATGGAATGGAATTTCATCAATTTTGTAATTTAATAATTGTGCATAAAATAATAAATGTTATTTGTACATGGTGGAAGATGAAGCTATATTTCTAAGAAATTATAGAAACTTAATAAAAGTCTAGAAAATATGGATGTTAATGGTGGGAGGTTGATTATAAGAATAATTCTAAAATTTAAGTAGTGAAATATATGTATGTTGGTGGTGATCTAGTGGTTGTGAATAATGCCAAATATATAATTTAACATAATAAAGAGTTGAAAAACATATCTCTAATTGAATTTTGACAGCCATTATTTTCTATGTGCTGCAAATAAAATTTGCGTAGTTATTATAGTTGAAAACTCTATGTTCTTTATCAACAACTTGGCATATTCATCATATTTATCATATAAAAAATCAAGGTAGTGATTTATTTGATCACAATGTCATGTATATTCAAGATTTATTTTACTATGTTTGAATGAATCATTATTTTTATAATGTTTTATCTTTCATAAACTAGTTAAAAAGAGACCAACTATAGTTTTGGGTAGTTATCAATTAAAAATACACGATTCCATGTAATAAATGAAAGAGGGAAAAAAGAGAACTGATGTCAAAAACAATACACCACAACAAAGTTTCACTCCAACGGTAACATCAAGCTCCAACACAATAAGCAAGATTTGAATCAATGGAAAGAAAATGCAAGTAAGAAAATAGGTCTGCTCATACTCATAGATCGAAAAAAGGAAGTACAAATAGGGGTGTTGTGTAACCCCCATGCCTAAACAAGGAAAGAATATCAATGATGCCACTGATGCATATGACGTGACTGATGCATATGATGCCACTAAAGGAGGAGTTACAATTCCAAATAAGGAATGTAACTCCTATGATGCACTGACACAAATGACAATGACATATTCTATGACAAAATCTGACACTTGTCATTTGAATTCCTAAGACCTATGACTCTCACAAGGTGAGATGACTCACCAGGTGATGTGGATGATGATTAGGCATGTCACACACACCAACACCCCCCTTCATCAAAGTTGAGGAAGAGGTCATGGTAAGCCAGAATAGAAAAGAAGACTCCCCTAGACAACTAAGAAAGATGTGTCAATGGGGCCCAACAACTAAAGGCCTGATAAGGTGCCCATATACAAACAACATCTTTCTAGAAAGAAGAAGAGGAGAAGAAGGAGGACTATATAGCCCAAAGAAGATGGGCGGCTGTAGCAGACCTCACCCCAAGAAGAGACTGCAAGTGAAGAAACTTCACCTCAGTGAAGGGCTTGGTGAATATGTCTACAACCTGATCAGCTGTCTGAACATACTGTATGTCGATGATGTTTTCATGTATCAGCTCCCATATGAAGTGCATGTGAATCTCAATGTGCTTCGTCCACTGATGCTGAACTAGATTTCTACAAATTGAGATAGTGCTCATGTTGTCACAGTAGATAATGGTAGGCCACCAAAAGTGGATGCCAAACTCTGTCAAGATACCCTATAACCAAACAACTTCTGTGGTAGCGTTAACTACTCCTCTGTATTCTACTTCTGTTGATGATATGGAAATGGCATTTTGCTTCTTGCTGGACCAACTAACATGACCTGAACCAAGAGTGAAACTGTAGCCTGAGGTAGACTTTTGATGATCTAGATCACCGGCCCAATCTGAGTCTGTAAATCCAACCAAGTCAATCTCAGTCCCTCCTAAGTAATGAATACCATCTGTGTGAGTGCCAAAAACATAGTGAAGGATCCATGCTTTGTTGCTTTTAAATGCAGCTCATGAGGCTCCTGCATAAATCTAGACATGATCACGACAACATATGAAAGATCTGGCTGAGTGTGAGTAAGGTAGATCAAGCTCCCCACCAACTACCAATAAAGGGTACCGTCAACCAAGGGGGAAGAGAAATTAGACACCAACTTGACCCCGGAAAGAAAAGGAGTAGGTGAGGACTTGCAATCAGACATGTGAAACTGAGCAAGCAAATCAAGAGAGTACTTAGGCTGTGAGATCATAATTCCTGAGTCAAATTGTGAAATCTGGATCCCAAGAAAGTAATGAAGCAATCCTAAGTCAGACATGGAGAACTTGTTGGCCAAGGAGATCTTCATAGAATCAATGATAGAGGAAGAGCTACCCGTGATCAACAAGTCATCAACATAGAGAACAAGAATAAGAATGGATTCATCCTGCCATAGAATATACACATTTGGGTCAGAGTGACACCGAGTGAACCCTAATGCAAGTAAAAAGGAGTCCATCTTGGCATACCAAGCCCGAGGGGCTTGTTTAAGGCCGTAGAGAGACTTCTTTAACTTGCAAATGAGGGATGGATCATGGACATAACCTGGAGGTTGTTCCATATAGATCTCTTCCTCTAGGTCCCCATGAAGGAAGGCACTCTTAACATCCATCTAGTGGACTTCCCATCTGTTAGCGGCAGTGATGGCAAGGGTCAGTCGAATGGAAGTCATCTTCGTCAACCGGAGCAAAGGTTTCTGAGTAATCAACCCCAGCTACATGGGAGAAACCCTTAGCTACAAGTCATGCTTTATACTTCTCAACTTCTCCATTGGCTCCATACTTTGTTTGATATATCCACCTACACGAATGAATTTTCTTCCTTTTGGAAGAGGGGTAAGATCCCAAGTGTCATTCTTTATGAGTGAGGAATACTCCTCATCCATAGTAGAATCCCACTCAGGAATCCCAGAAGCTTCCTGGAAAGATGGTGGATCAGAAGCAGAGGTGAAGAAGGAGTGGGGTTCAATGAAACTCAAGTGCGTACGTCTCTCATATGAAGGATCTCCAACTAAATCTCTAGCACTCTGTAAAGTTTTCCTGGCCCAAAGAGGTCCCGAAGGTTCAAGCTCAGAGTCGGAAGATTCTTCACTCGAGTGAGAAGGGACATAGTCCTCATCATCACTACTATCAGAATCAAAAGACTCAGAAGTTTGAGGATCAGGAGGAGCAGGGAGAGGAGGAACTCGCTCAACAACATCATCATCTGATGAGTCAGAATCTGAATCAGTGGGAAAAAGAACCTTAGTGGAAGTAAAAGTCAAGGATGACTCATCAAACTTCACACTCCTCTCAATATAGAGCTCATGGGTAGTAGGGTTCAACAATCGATATCCCTTCACACCATTAGGATACCTGACAAAGATACAAGGTTTGGATTGTGGATCCAATGCCTTGCGTTTCTTCTTGGGAATCAGAGCCATAGCCTTGGATCTGAAGACTCAAAAGTGCTCAACATCAGGCTTGTGTCCAAACCAGGCTTCAAAGGGTGTCATCCCTCTTACTTGCCTTATGTGGAACATGATTCTGAATGTAACAAGCACAATTCACTGCTTCAGCCCAATACTATGGAGGAAGGGACTTCGAGTGAACCATACAAGTAGCCATCTCCTTTAGAGTTCGGTTCTTTCTTTCTGCAACTCCATTTTGGGAAGGGTTGTAAGAAACTGTATGCTGCAAAGAAATCCCCTCAGAAGTGCAGAAATCCTCAAACCTATTGCTCACATACTTGCCTCCATTGTCGGTTTGAAGAACCTTGATAGACCATTCCGCTTGTTTCTCAGCAAGAGCCTTAAAGTTTTGAAAATCTCAAAGACTTCAGACTTAAGCTTAAGAAAATATACCCAAGTATAATGTGAAAATTCATCAATGAAGGTTAGTATATATAGAGCTCTAGTGAAAGAAGGAGATGGAAAGGGGCCAGAAACATCACTATGAACAAGATCTAAGGGACGAGTAGCTCTCTAGGATTTTCCCTTATCAAAGTTTTTTTCAGGTGCTTTCCGAGGGTGCAGCCCTCACAAAGACCTTTAGAAAACTTAACTCGGGGTAACCCGTTGACCATTTTGTTTTGGCTCAATTGTTCAAGGTAACGATAATTAAGATGCCCAAAATGCTCATGCCATAGCTTGCTAACCTCATTTACATGAGTGAGCAAGGCATTGGGCATCAAATCAGAAGAGAAGTGGGAAAAGGTATACAACTGTGAATAGTGATCCACCTTTCCCTCGGCCACAGTGCAGTTAGAGTTAAGATCACGAATAATCACCGAGTTAGGACCAAATTCCACTCGCATTCCTTCACCAAGGTGGGTGATTTGGTAAATCGATAGGAGATTGGTAGAGAGATTGGGAACACTCAACACTTGGTTAAATGTTCCACCTTCTATCTCTACCGATCCACTACCAGAAACTGACACATGAGTGTCATCACCAAACGTGATTTGGGACATGCCACATGGTTCAATGCTAGAGAATTCAACCTCTGAAGAAGCCATGTGGTGCGAGGCACCAAAATCAATAATCCAAGTTGATGATGGAGTTGATCTAGCTACGAGGGCCTTACCTTTCTTCTTTTCATTTATAGACTCCTTTGCATTAGAAGACTCGCCCTTCTGAGCATTTTGTTTAATGGATTCAGGAACACTTATTTTATTTTTCTCAAGTAAATGAGTTAAGTGATCAATTTGTTTCTGAAAACAATGATGCTCATCGTGGCCAGATTTCTTACAATAGGAGCATTTAAAATTTTCCTTCTTCACTTTAGGCTCAAAAGTCGAAGTGTTAGTGTTGGGCTTAGCTGGGGGTTGGTTGGTCTTGGTTTCTTTCTTAGGTTGGTCCTTTGTTTCTTTCTTCTTTTCATTTTTCTTGCCCTTATTCGCCACAAGGGCATGTGACTTGGATTTTAGAGTCCCCATTTGAATGAGTTTGTCCTGTTCTCAAATGAGTTGGGATGAAAAACTGTCAAAGGAGGGCATTGTCCAAGTACTACCCAAGGCAACTTTCATGGCATGGAAAGTTGAAATGAAGATAGAGTATTCAGGACCTAATTTAGAAATAATTGAACAAGATCAATTGAGAGTCTTTCTTTTCCACTTTACATTCCTTTAGAAGCAGTCTAGTGTGGACAAAATTTGAGAAGAAGGCCTGCAGGTTTTCAAAGTCACTAGGATTTAACCCTAGTAGTTCATTCTCCAACTCATGCAATCTCATGTCATCTTTCTTCCCAAACATATTGTTGAGCATTTTCCATGCTTTATCAGGTGTCGAGGAAGTTTCAATGTGGAAGAGAAATTCGGGAGAGACATGGACATATAGAGAATACCTAAGGCTTCATCACAATGGTTGAACCACTTAGATTTTTTGGGTTCATCATTAGGTTCAGTCTCTAACCCCATGGCGACATGGTATAACCCTTTACTTCACAAAACCAATATAATTTTAGATTTCCATTCAAAGAAGTTAAAAGGTGTGAGCACTGGTACTTTAGAGATATCCATAATGAAGAGATAGAACCAAAGGATGCAGAAGGAAGGAGAGAGAAAAGAAACAACCACCCCAGAACAATATCACACCCCCTGAGTTTGGCACTTTATAGTTCAGTGCGTTGATTACAATCAGATGTGACTATGTGCCGAGAACCAGTCTGTCACTCACCTTGCAATCAATGTAATAACACGCAATAGTGGAGACAACAATCAAGGTTCATTGGGCGTAGCAGATCGACACTGCAAGCAAGCACAAGAATGAGAGAAAAAAAGAAGGGGAAGAGAGGGATTTGTGAGAAACAACATCTCACGTCACATGAAAGAATCCCTTTGCTGTAAGATATGGTGGCGGATGCACTCACAAGTCCACAAGCAATAAAAAGGATAAAACAAGGCTTGAAATGAGTTGAATTAAGCAATACAAAGACACCCCCCAGAATGTGGCACTTTATAAAATAGTTCATTTACAAAACTGATAATCCCATCAACTAGAGTGTGAAAAAACATGCAAATTTGACTAAATAAGTGCTCAAAACCGAGCAACGAGTCAAAAGTTATAGCAAAAACCAATTCCTGCAACTGATGGAAAAATGCTAATAAGCCTGCAAACGGATTTAAAAAGTGCCCTAAACTGCATGCAAAGGGTGTTGTATGTATGCTTGTTGGAAATGACATCAAATTTTAGATAGGGTTTGTTTTAATTGCAAGGGGGGATTAGCCTTCTGCCAACCCCAGACCTCACCCTCCGTCTTCGACACTCGATGGAGGGTTGAATTAAACAAGCAAAAAAAATCTAAAAGGAATTACAAATGCCAATTAAATGTTGTACACCTTAAAATATTTAAAAGGTGATTATTTTTACCAGTTAAGAGGAATGTTGGGGGCCCACGTTGACCGAGTAGATTGAGAGAAAGGAAAACCACCGAGAGGGAGTGGGAGATCCCGAGGAGTAGGTTGGCACAGTCAGAGGTTAGTGGAATGGTCCTGAGGTGCCATAGGTGGTTGGAGGCAGCGACAGGTGGTCCACTTGGAGGAGACGTGCCTACACAATGGTCAATGCAACAGAGATACTCTAGTTGGCAAAGAAGATGGCAGAGACAGGAAACGACTGTAAGGGAGCCCGAGAACTAGGCGGAGAACGACTGTCTGGAGCATGAGAACTAGGAAGAGAACAATTTTTTGGAGCACGAGAACCAAGAAGAGAACTAGAATTCGATCAACACATGCCCCATCAGAGTCGACTGTAGAATGGAGCCCGGAAGAAGTATAAAATGCAGGCCAAAGACAAATATCAAACCCATGCAGAGCTCGAGTCGCAAGGTAAGGAAGCTCAGTTTAACAGTGAAAAAACATGCGTGCTTGTACTATTCATTGGATCTTTGTTACATAGCAAGCGAGCTAAGGCTCCAAACATGCAAACTCAATGCAAAAACTGAGAGGGCCAAGACCATGCACAACCAAGATGTTGCAGGCAATACGGCGAGCAAGAGTTGAATAATGCACAATGACAAAAAAGTATTCTCAACCAAGGTACAAGTGGCAGGTGGTTATGGCATGAGCACAACGCAGGCCAATGCAAAAATCTGAGAATCCAGTGCACAGTCTAGCATGAGCAATAGTGATCAAACTCTGAACTTGCAATCATGAAGTCCACAAAACATGCATGTAACCCTAGATAAGCGATCGCTTAAAAGACTGAGAAAGCAAGTGAACCTTGAAAACCCGAAACCACAAACCAAGAACAACCCCTCAAACTCGTAACTGCTGAAACCTCAATACAAGGTGAGCAATACAATTCCAAAATAATAATCGAGAAAACTTGCACGAGGAAAATAAGAAGAAACCAGAAGTAATAAACAACTTGATAAACGAAGAGTGCACGTTTTACCAAAACCAGCTCTGATACCATAAAAGAGGGAAAAATAAGAAGCGATGTCAAAAAAAAATGCACCACAATGAAGTTTCACTCTGATGGTAACGTCAAGCTCCAACACAATAAGCAAGATTCAAATCAATGGAAAGAAAATGCAAGTAAGAAAACAAGATCTACTCATGCTCATAGATCGAAAAAAGGAAGTAAAAATAGGGGTGTTGTGTAACCCCCATGCCTAAACAAGGAAATAATATCAATGATGCCACTGAATGCATATGACGTAACTGACATGCATATGATGCCACTAAAGGAGGAGTTAAAATTCCAAATAAGGAATGTAACTCCTATGACGCACTGACACAAATGACAATGATAGAATCTGACACTATTCATTTGACTTCCTAAGACCTATGACTCTCGCAAAGTAAGATGACTCACCAGGTGATGTGGACGATGACTAGGCATGTCACACACACCAACAATAAAAGGCCTAAACAATGTGTTCACAAATTTGGACTGTGTAAAAATTTCTATTGATCTAGAGCTTATACCTTTTACATATGGACTCAAAATGAGATGATTTTTTAAAAATTGTATAATTTTTCTAAAGGAGTATAGATATGTAACAACATTTGACTTTTAGTGAGATTGTGATTATCATTTTTACATTAAACCAATACGTGTTATTTGGAAATTGGATATTTTTTAACAAAGTTAGAAAAAATAGAATTAGTGATTGTTCGAATATTTTAGATCCATTCTAAATATTATTTTCATGATCTTGTCCCAAAATATTGCATGATTTTCTCGCATAATATTGCATTATTATCTCTCATAATCTTGTATTATTTTCTCTAAAAATCTTGCACGATTTTCTCCAACAATATTTCATGATTTTCTCCAACAATATTTCATTATTTTCTCTCACAATCTTACATGATTTTATCTAACAACTTTGCATGATTTTATCTCATAATATTGCTTGATTTTCTTTAACAATATTGCATGATTTTCTCCCTCAATTGTGTTTCCATTATCATGCATGCATGCAATCTCTTTTTGAATTTTTCCAATATCTGCATGAGTATCTCTAAAAACAATGTTGGTCATGATAGGAGTAAATATAGGAGGAAATCCATTAGATGACATTATTGCAACATCATGCACATCTAATAGATTTTATAAAAAAATTTACATCTTCGAATTTCTTATGACATACCCTCATTTTTCATACCATTAGAAAACAATGTATTGTCTTGGTATCCATACAATCTAATAGATCTACATCATTAATTGCAGAAAATGAAATGTTATTACCTAGAAGATTGAATACTTGATATTTCTTTAAAAAGGAACTTTTTTGCAGGCCATTGTTTTCTATCTTCTTCTTCTTTTCCATTTATTCAGCAGGGATCAAGAAATGTTGGCATTGTGATTTTATCTTTCTTTTTTTCTGAAAAATAAGAAGTTGTAGCTTTCTGATCATTATCTTGTAAAATTAAACCATCTTATAATCCTCATCCAACCTACATCAGCATTTACTTCTTCCTTCATAATATTAGTAATTATGTTTTTCTACAAAGTAGTGTTAGTATGATACGAGTGGTTTTGATTCTTGGATTAGATCTAAATCCTAATTATAAATAAGTAAATTATAATCTATAAAAAGTAAATTATAATCCACAAATAAATAAATTATAATCATAATTCTAACCATTAGAGTTGTGTACCTCATGATTTTACTGTCACTCCAACTGTACTAAATTCCATTTTTCTTGCAAATGATGAATGAAGTAGAAAAAATGAAGGAATTTTTTTGTTCAACTCATTGTTATGACCTAAAACATCTCTTATATTTTCCTTTTGACCTTTCTTCTCTTATTATGTAATTTATGGTGCTTACCTAATATGCATTTTCTAAACTGTCACCAGTTAAAAGTTAGTTTCTTCCAAATGGTAAAACCTGTATAAAAATTGAAGTAATTTTTTTTCAAATCATTTTTATGACCAAAAAAATCTATCATATTTTCCTTTTGAATTTTCTTTTTCTGATTATAAAAATTATGGTGCTGATTTGATATGCATTTTCTAGACTGCCACCTGTTAAAAATCGGTTTTCTTCCAAATGGTAAAACCTGTAGAAAAACTGAAGAAGAGTTTTGTTCAAATCATTATTATGACCCAAACGCTCTCTCAATTTTTCATTTTGACTTTTATGCAAACTTCTGGAGTTGTTTCAGAGTTATACTAGTCATTTCCAAAGCTAAATTGGTCATTTTTTAGAGCTAGAGTGGTCTTTTTTAGATCCAGAGTGGTCATTTCTGGAGCTATATTGATAGACTTTGGAGCCAGAATAAAATGGATATAAAATTTTTGTGTGAATTCAAATCAAGATGATTCTTCTTTTAACTTAAATAATTTTTTGAGAGGAATATGAATATGGAATTAGATTTGGGTTTTTGTATAATCTTGATAACTATTTTTCACTTTCCCCCAAACATATACTAAGGAGCTGCTCATAGAACTAATAAACATTTCTAGAGGTATTATGATATAGAACTCTAGAGCTCTCAATATTTTCCATAATTTTTCTTGAATGTGTACTCTTCATACTCATAATCCTTTATAGCTTAGTATGCACTACATATGCACAAATTGACATCTTTTTTACCAATAATCATTAGAACTAGCTAATAAAGAGATAACAGTAATTTCACAAACAGGGACGGAAGCCTGTATATTTTATTAATGTGAAATTAATCAACCATTACAATGGAGTGCTGCAATATTTATACATATTGGACAGCAATATACAAACAAATAAATATGTTGCACAGGTGCAACAATATGCCTGAATACATAAGCTTCCAAAATATCATACGGGAAGCACAAATGAATAATGATATAATTGTTATAACAACATAACAATTATATCCGTGAATATAATAAGACAAATATGGTTTAATAAAACCATATAACAATAATAATTAAATAATAACAATAGTTAAATAATTAATTATACAATGCATAATTAATTATCCTAACATTCCCCCCCCTTAATTTTGCATTGTCTCAAGGGATGAGGAGAGGAACTCTTTGAACAACTCAAACTTGTCACGTGCAAGTGACTTCGTGAAGATATCTACTCTTTGTTCAGCTGTTGGACAAAATTGAAGCTGGATGTTGTGCTTCAACACATGCTCGTGTATGAAATGAACTTGTACCTCAATGTGCTTTGTTCTTTCATGAAACACTGGATTGCGAACAAGTTTGAGAACACCTTCATTGTCAACATACATGGTGGTCGGTTTGTCCTGTGGTATTCCAAGTCCTTCTAGTATGCGACGTAGCCATATCACTTCACAGACAGCTTCTCCTGCAGAATGATACTTGGCTTCTTTGGAAGAGTGAGAAACAAAGTGTTGTTTCTTGCTTCCCCATGATATTGGTCCAGATCCCATAAAGAATACAAATCCAGAAGTGGATTTTCTATCATCAATGTTACCTGCATGATCTGAATCCAAATATCCAGTCAAGAAGAAGTTGTCGTTCTTCTTGTATTCTAGACCAAGATCCACTGATCCTTTGAGATATCTCAAAATGTGCCTTGTTGCTTTCCAATGAAAAACTTTGGGTTCCTGCATGAACCTGGATAGATAGCTCACTGCAAAGCTGATATCTGGTCTAGTGTAGGTCAGGTAAATGAGACTCCCAATCAACTACCGATAGAGAGTGGCATTTACCTCAGGAGATGGATCTGAATGAGATAACTGCAATCTGTTCTCCATAGGTGTAGCAATTGGTGTGCAATCCATCATCCTAAATTTCTCGAGTATTGTCTTGGTATATTTCATCTGAGAAACAAAGATGTGATTCTCTTTCTGCCATACTTCCAATCCAAGACAATAATGCATTAGCCCAAGATTTGTCATGTCAAATGATCAATTAAGATCTTTCTTCATTGCATCGATCATCTTCACTGAATTGCCAGTGATGACTAGATCGTCGACATAGACAACAACAATCACAATCTCCCCCCCTTACTTTTTGAGGTAAAGATTGGGATCGTATGGATTTCTAACAAATCCATGTTGTACGAGATGCTCATCAATCTTGATGTACCATGCCTGGGGTGCCTGTTTAAGGCCATACAGATATTTCCTGAGTCTGCATACCTTTGCTTCTTGACCAGGTACTACATATCCCTCAGGTTGAGTCATGTAGACTTCTTCTTGTAAATCTTTCATTTAGGAAGGCACTTTTTACGTCCATCTGGTGGACTTTCCAGCCAAACTGTGTAGCTAGAGCAAAGATCATTCTGATTGTTTTGATCTTAGCTATGGGAGAAAATGTCTCCTCGTAGTCTATGCCTTCTTTTTGTGCATACCCCTTTGCTACTAGTCTCACTTTATACTTGTCCACTGTCCCATCTGCTTTGTACTTTGTTTTAAATATCCATCTGCATCCAATGGGTTTCTTTCCTGGTGGAAGATCAACAAGCTGCCAAGTGTTATTCTTCATCACTGATTGATATTCAGAATCCATGGCATCTTTCCAATATTTTGACTGTAGGGCTTCCTGGACTGTAGAGGGCTCATCAAATTCAATAACTCTACTCATCAAAGAAAAGTTAACTTCTTCTCTTGCTTTACTGTGAGTCCGTGGTCCAAGGGTGGATGTATCTAGTGGAGCATCCATTCTTGCATCTCGTAATGTGCTAGTACACCACTTGGGCATACGTTGAACTGTTCCCATGGGTCGTGGTTCTATCTGATCAACACCATCATCCCCATTGTCACTTTCATCTTTTGAGGGAACATCAGCTTCAATTTTTACAACTGGTGAAAAATCTACATCTGGTGAGTCTAGAGGAGGAGTCTCTGCTTCCTTCTTCTCGAAAAACTCAACATCTCTGCTAGTGTAGACTTTTCTGGTCTTAGGATCCATTAATATGTACCCAAGAGTCTCTTCACTGTACCCAATGAAGATGAGTTTCTGTGACTTCATGTCCAATTTATTTCTGTTCTTCTTGGGTATGTGCATGCTTGCTTTGCACCCGAATACTCTAAGGTGTGCAATAGATGGTTTCTGCTTTGACCATGCTTCTTGTGGTGTTACTCCGTCAAGAGCAACTGTGGGCACTCTGTTCAACAAATACACTGTTGTCTTTACTGCTTCTACCCAGAATGTCTTTGCAAGTCCAGAGTCATTGATCATGCATCACACCATTTCCATGATAGTATGATTTCTTCTCTCAACAACACCATTATGTTGTGGTGTGTGTGGAGGAGGCATTTGTCGACGAATCTCATGAGTTTGTAGGTAGTCTTTGAACTCATTACTGGTGAATTCCCCCCCTCGATCTGAGCAGAGAGTTCTGATGTGATGACCAGTTTCATTCTCAACTGCTACTTTGAACTTCTTGAAAGTTTCAAAAGCTTCACTTTTCTTGCGAAGACAAAAAATCCACATTTTCCTTGAATAGTCGTCAACACATAGCATGAAGTACTGAAATCCAGAATGACTTGGTTGCATCAGACTACAAAGATTGGTATGAACCAGATCAAGCTGACCATGAGCTCGATATGTACTCTTCTGGAATGAAGCTCTGTGTTGTTTTCCTGTCTAGACAGTGAGGACACTTGTCTGTATCCTTCTGAAGAGATGGTAGCCCATGTACCATATTACACCGGCGAAGTGTCTCGAGATACTTGAAACTTACATGACCAAGTCTTTGATGCCACAACTGTGCTGAGGTGGAGTTCTTAGCCACAAGTGCTTGATCATCTCTGTGGAACAAAATCAAGTTGGAACATGCGTCCCACATTGGAGGCTTTTCCAACTATTTTGAGCCTCGTGATTTATCTCAAATTAAACATGTTTTCTTGCCAAAATGACTATCAAAGTCAATTTTTAGGTTGTGATCAAGGAGTTGACTGATTGAAAGTAAATTCTTTGTCAACCCAGGGACATATAAGACATCTGATAGTCTACAGTTGTATGAACCAAGGGGTAGAGAAATGTTCCCAATCCCCTGAATTGTATATGAAGAATCATCTCCCAACGAAACATGATTTTTTGATGGTGTGTCCCTCATTGAAATAAACCAGTCTCTGTGGCTAGTCATGTGTTGAGTGGCCCCCGAATCAACATACCAAACATCACTAGATGACGTGGATGGTTCACTTGATCGAGCAGTGAACAAGTAGTCTTCATTGTCTAACTGTTCTTGTTGCTCAACAATATTTCCTTGCTGATGGGGTCTTATTTTCTAGTTCCCCTTTTTCTACCCTTGATTGTAGTTAGAATGTCCCTTGTGAGATTGTTGTGGAGGTCTAGAGTTGCTTGATGAACCTTTCTTGTAAGTATTATACCAACAATCTAGTAGGTCATGTCCTCTTTTGCAGATTGGACATTGCTTCTTCTGTTGTCTGTCCCCTTGATACTGATTTTGATTTTGGGATTTTTGATAGGAATTAGTTTTTATTTACCTTTTCCTTTCCATTTTTGATGTGAAGAAAGTTCCTGCTCCTCTTCATCATCCTTATTATGTATGGCTTCCTCTTGTTGCAGTAAGTTTACCAATTTGTCAAAACTAACAGTCGTATCTGACACGTTTAGTGTTGTAACAAAAATGTGGTAAGAAGAGGGGAGTGCTCTCAGAACAATGGGAATGAGAGCATCATCTGAGACCACTTCTCCTAGGGCTAGAAGTGAAGCCCTCAACTCTGCAACTCTTCTTAAGAAAGCTTCAATTTTCTCATTCTATTTGAACTTCAATGTGTGTAACTGACTCTGCAAATTCAGTATAACATTCTTGTTCTTGGCCTCGTATATTGTGCTCAACTTATCCCATGCTTCTTTGGTTGTTGTGGCATCACGAATGTGGGGTTGCACATCGTCGAACACTCCAAACAAGATGATGAGTTTGACTTTCTGATCTGCTCTATCAAACTACCTTTGTTGTGTAGTATCAGTAGTTGATCTGGTCAGAGTACCAGTCACAACAGGCCATATTTCTTCAAACTCAAGTTGTGTCTTAATTTTTGTCTTCCATGTAGCATAGTTGTTTCCTTTGAGTAGTTGTGAATCTGGAAGAAAAAAATTGGGGGCATTGGTGCCCATTTTGCAGAGATCACTGACAAGGTTTGGCTCTTATCACTCCAGGTATAAGGTCTCCCAATCTATATACCGTCAGTCTGATATACCAAACCTTTCTATATACGTGCCCTTCTGATATACCTGGTGGTATGTGGAAGAATCTCTCCCTTTCTATATACCCGGTGGTACGTGAAAGAGGTGTTAATGTACGTGAAAGAATTCAATACGTGGTACCAAGACAGTACTGAGAGGGGTCTGTGTGATTATTGACACCGGCTCAAAGAAATATCCTCATACGCACGCGTAACTTTGCTATATACTTGGATAATTTCTCAGTCTGGATTTATGTCATGTAATCATTCACAGACGGATGGGATGGCTCATAGTGTGTGCATTGTGACCTTATTACTCCCCGTTGATTTAAAGGGTCGATGCCCAGATGACATTGTTGCAGCTATATTAGGCATTAAGTGTAGTAGTAGTCACGATGGCTTTACCCGTAAGTGCTTCCTAGAGGCACTGTATATACCGAATGCTGCGAATGAGATCTAGGATCTCGTGAGTGTTACAGAACCAATTTTTATTGATTTTGAGTACAATATTCTGCCAGTTTCTAAGCAGTTACAAAGTTTACAGTTGACTATGGCAACCTGTAAATTAGTACAATATACTCAAACATGTAATTACATTCAAAAAATTTAGAAAAAATTGAATGGCAGGCAAATGTTTTTGTTTTGCGGGCACTGGTGGCCTGTGGAGCCCAATACAGCTTGTTGAGCAAAAAACCGTACAAAACTAGCTCAAAATGAAGTTTTTAGGTAGCCCTCCTTTGGCAAAAAGTGCTCAGAATGCAAAAATATGTAGAGTGGAGGAATTTTTTTTCCCCTAAAATAGGGTTTTTCTCGCTAAATTTAGTTAGTTATAACTAAATTTGAATTTTCTGCTAAAGTTAGTGGTTCCACTAAATTTTCCACCAAATTTGGTAGTGGGTGAGGGAGGGGGATTTGACCCCTTGACCTCTCTTGATGGGAAGTGTCTTACAAAATTTATGCTAGCCACTTGGGCGGCTATGCTAAACAATTATATGTAAAGAGCAAAATGTAATTAAACACTTCCAAACTATAAAACCATACCTCTTCAAAAAACCACAGTTTTGGAAAGGCGTTTTTGAGAAAAAATTCCAGCAAAGAGAAAAAATGACAGGTAATTTTGGCGAGAATGAAGGTGGTTTTGAGTGTGTATGGCACCTTAGATCATTTTTCTTCCTTCCTTTGAGCTTGTAATCTCTTCCTTGGTGAATTCTATCCTCCTCAACCTTAATTGCAATGAATAAAGGTGGTTTTGAGGAATTTGATGGTGGTATACTGTAGGGATGGGGCTGGGAAGTTGCAGAGGCAACTCTGGCTCTCTTTTGCTTGCACAAGCTTCTCCAATGCTCCTCAAACTCTGTTGCAATCCTCCAATATCCTTCAACCTGCTCTGAAACCAAATGTAATTTCACAAACAGGGACGGAAGCCTGTATATTTTATTAATGTGAAATTAATCAACCATTACAATGGAGTGCTGCAATATTTATACATATTGGACAACAATATACAAACAAATAAATATGTTGCACAGGTGCAACAATATGCCTGAATACATAAGCTTCCAAAATATCATACGGGAAGCACAAATGAATAATGATATAATTATTATAACAACATAACAATTATATCTGTCAATATAATAAGACAAATATGGTTTAATAAAACCATATAACAACAATAATTAAATAATAAAAATAGTTAAATAATTAATTATATAATGCATAATTAATTATCCTAACATAAACCATAAGTTCATAAATTACACTTAAATCCACTTGTGTGTCATTTATGCAATGAAAAATGAATGTCATATTTTGTATATAATGAGCCATTTTGGGGGCTCATCATCCATAGTAATAAATGTATTTACACATTTTGAATGAGGAAAATTATTGATTAGATTAAATCCCCACATGGTTAAGGCTAAAAAAATTACAAGTTCATGGATCTCATTTGATGGAGAGTGAAAAATATCATCATGCATTTGGAAAGGATGACACTTTATGGAAAATTTTATGGAATTTGTTTCTAACATAGGCCAATTGTAACCAATATGTATGTATTTTTTAGGTTATGGAGTGTTGTTATAATGGCCTTTGAAAATTCCCACATTTTCTTTCTCAAGGATAATAGTTACATTATCCTTAACAATGCATCAGAGTAAAATAATCTCAAAACTGAAAAAAATAACATCATTTTTTAGTATGTATTTGAAGGCTTTATATAAAATTATAATATTATCTCAATAGTTAAGGAGGGTAAATTTTGTGTTCAAGGAATTAGATGATTTTTTGTTCATCAAGGAATTTTTCTTTTTGTGATATATTTAATATGACATATGAAATATTTTTTTTGAGAAGTTAAAGTGATAGGCGATTTTCATATTTGCACATTGGATTTGTAGTTATGAAGATCCTTCAGAGGATTAAATAGATATCTTAATAAGTCTAATGAATCAGCAATGGAATTTAGTTCTTAAGGGATCACCTTGATTGTAAATGATGCACATTCCTTAATAAGATTAGTGATTACCTCATGATATTCCTAAAGGTTTTAAATTTTAAAGTAGTACTCACTACTTCTTAATGGAACATTTTTGAATCTCTAAAATAATTTGGGTAATTGATATTAAAAATAATGGTTTCCCTCATACCAAGTATGATATATTCATATTTATTCATGTTATAGAAACATAAATGTTAAGTAAAAAAGAGAGGGGAGTTATTATTCTTAAAGGATAAAAGAAATTTCAACTTTCTACAACTCGTTGAAAACACTTGACTCCGTCAGAAGTCCAAGTTTCCTTGAAAACTTCAATTGTGAATTATTATATATCTTTTTTTTTTTTTTTTTAGGTTTAGGTTCTATTTGAATTTCTTCAAGAGCTCAAGTTTTGTTATCAATTTCAGAAGTATAAAATTGGTCTTTGATTGTAGTGGCATGTTCCGCACCCTCAATCAAGAGTACATATTCATCAAGTAGAATTTCCTAGATGTGTTTGTTGATATGTAGAGTGGAGTATATTTTATTGTAAATCAATTTTCCCTTGAAATATTTTTTAGTGATGATGTGTAAGTCAAACTCCGTGAGAAGTTCTATACATTTTCCATTATATTGTTTTGGTAATACCAATATGGAAGATAATTGTCAAAGAGGGTCATTATATAAGATAACATATAATTAGTTTGATACATGTAGTGGAAAAATCTGTTTGTAAAATAATATATGGCCAAATAATCATGCTCTAAGTTTTTATAACATCTCATAATAAAGTAAATTTCAATTAATGTTTTAGATAACATATTTTTTTCTCATCCTCTTAAACCAATATTTCCCTATACAATACATGGGTAGGTCAACTATAAATAATCATAGGTCAATAAACAAAAGGGGAATGTAATGAAGGACTGATGAGTAAGGATTTCTATATAGAATCTAATTATTTTTATGTCCTTTATTCCACTTAAAATTTGTGCATTACTAAAGGAGAGCATAAATAGTGTGTATCTAGAAAGATAGTTCTAGAGTGGACCTCTAAATTTCCCCATGTTTTTCTAAGAAAGTGTGGATTGTGGGAATGGAAGTAGGTCTAGTCATTTTAATGATTTCTTGAATCTTTTCAATGTCGATATCAATTCTTAATTTGGTAATTATAATCACCGTGTTTTCCTTGTGATAACCAAATAAACATTTTTTGATATCAAGACATAGTGTTATTATCATATATGTACAAAGGCTTTGTAAAGGGTATTATGATGATATTCTTCACATCATGATTTGACTAGAAGATCATTAACATAAACTATGGTGGTGTTTTGTATTAAATCATGCAAGATGTTGGTTATTACATGTTGGTAAGTTTCCCTTACATTTTTTAGGTGGAAAGGGATATTCACCCAGCATTACGTGAACCACTTGATCATAAAGGTGGTTTTATATTTATCTTTAAGGATTATTTTGATTTGAGTATTACTGGAAAAAATTTCCATAGAGGATAATATTTCATATCCATTTGTATACTATGGAATCGATGGATGGTGGAAGAAAAATATTCTTAGGATACACAAAGTTGAGGTTTCAGAAGTCAATAAAAATGCATCTAACTATGGTGACTTTCTTGTGAACATGAACTATATTAGAGATCCATTTGAAAAAATCCATTATTTAAATAAATTATTTCCTTATGTGATAAAGTTGGGAAACTTTTGGTGGGAATTTTATTTAATATTATTATATGTGAGTCACATTGGGGTAGGTATCTATGTTGTGGATAGAAAATTTAAAAACAATATTAGGCACATCAATATAGTCCTAAGAAAATATTTCTTTATTTATGATTAGGACTTTATGATTTTTTTTTTTTTGAATTATTTTAAAAATATCCAATCATAACTATGTAGGAGTAATCATTTGTATCAATATTTACATCATTAGTATCCTCAATGAGTATGGAATTTTCATTTTGAAAGTGATAAGGAGCGAGAGGTAGTTTAGAAAATTCATCACTTATTGGCTTGAAAATGACAACAAAGTTATTGAACAAAGGATTTTTTGTCAATAAATTTACCATGTTTATGATGTTGATGGGGTAATTTATCTTATCATTCATGAATTATCTTGAGAATGCCATCATTTTTTAAAGTAAAGGGCCATTGTACTCAATTTCAAATTTGAGATCAACATACGTTTTACCATTATACTTATTTTTATAGAAAATATTATTAATATTTATGGTCTTAACATCAAGAGTGATTTCTAATGGTTCCAAAATAGGTTCATCATGTTTTCATATGTCATCAACCCTTTATGCATGAGGATAATATATGAAGTTATATATGGATAGGTTTTCTAAAATGTTATTCTAGTTTTTCTTAAATGCATCTACCATGAGTTTATCAGGTTGAATGATGAATTTTTATGGGTATGGTTTTTCATATTTAATTTCTTAAGAAAAGTATTAAAAATTTGGATATCCCAAATGGTGTTTTTCTAATGTATACTAGATAGAATATAGTAAGGTAAGGTTTCTTCATCTTTTTCCTCACTAGTATCAAATTCAAGATAATATGTGTTATAGGAAGTATTAATCATGTTAGATTCACAGTTAAAGGAAGAAATTTTGGATATGGTCTATTAATCATGAACTACATTTGAATCTCTAATTTATAGTTGGGACACAATGTAATCTTCATCATAATAGGGTTGAATTGTTCATGGTTTTTTTATCACCTTGTTCATGATGTTGGGTGTTGGTAGAGGATTCTTTGACAATGATGTAAAGTTGACTAAATTGCTCTAGATAGAGGATGTGAAGATCATGGAAATTTTTAGCAATTCCATCCTCAATATATTAATAAATATTATCATTATAAGAGGCTTCATTATCATTACACAGAGGATATTTCTCATTCTCATCATCAAATATGGGTAAGTATAGATCTCTTGGTTAAAGAGATGGGAGAAACAAATATATAATATATGATGGTAACCTAATGGTGTTACATCTAAATTGTATTATGTTTGGCTCGTCATCATTGGAATAAAATATGGTAGCTTTTGAATCTGAATTGATATCAATAAATTCTAGTATTGGTACATTATGGACAATTTTCCTACTGGGGAAGCAGAATTCCCTTTTAGGATTTCCTATTGGGATATCTGAAGGTTTGGGATCAACTTAAAACTTGTATCACATGTCATTATGAATGATTTTTACGCTTTTTCTTCTAGAGGATTTTATCTCTCTCATGTGATGCTTTTTTGGTTGGCCCCATTAAAAATTGTGTGAGAGTTAGATGTATAAGACCATGACCTTCACTAGTATTTTTTGGGTCCTGTCATAATAAGGGCCCAAATATATCAAATACTATTTTGGTTATCAATGTTGAAGCCATGAAACTCTATTCATATCTTGTTAAATTTGTTTTCAATATATCTTAAGGTCTTGATTAACCATAAAGATATTAAATTGATTCTAAATCCTTCATCAACTAATACCTCCTCAATTGAGCATCATTGATCATGACATCAATGAAGAGTGGAGGTTCATTTGCATGGTAAAGGATCTTGTATTTGATCATGTCATCCTCGAAGAATTTGATAGATAATTTACTATTAAATTGAAGACAATACATTGTTTTTATAACATGTACTTCAATGGTATATAAAGGCTAATCATGTTTTTCATCCTTGGTAGTTTTTAGGAATTTTTTAATCATTACATAAGGATTTTATATGTTGAAGAGATGTATGCATAAATTCCATGAGAGGAATTTAAAAAGGAATCTAACTATTTTTTCCAAGTTACATTAGGGTTTTTAATAAGTTTTGTAGTGGTATTTAAGTTTGAAAATTTGGATGCATGATTGGAAATTTTATGATTGAAGAATATTTATCCTTAGGAAGAGGATTTTTTTCCATGGTTTAGGGATATGATGGTGAAGTGAAACATTCACTATATTGGTTGTTTGAAGAGGATGTACAGGTATCCTAGAGAAACATCTTGTCTTGAGATGGATTTTTAGGATTTTGGATGGGATTTTTATGTGTAGGATTCTATCTAGAATTGCATTTAGATGCATTCACATATCATTAAGGTATATGTATGCACAACAAACCTAAATGGTACTCACAAATATGTTCATGGGTGAGTTTTTGAGAATATGGGATGTTTTGAATTTTTTATGTTGTTGTTTTTGTGGATTTAAGAAAGGGATTGATATTTATCACAATTATTCTTGGAGATGGCATCAAGTTCAAAATCAGCACCTAGTATGAGGTTGTAGGCAATATTATGATTTCACCCATTTTAATGATAATGTATAATGTTAGTAATTGCCATAAACATAATTAATTAAGATCATAACATATATGAATGAGTTTTTTAGGATCAATAGGATGTAATTGTGGAGTTAGAATCATTTTCTAGAGTTCTTGGTTACTTAAGAGTGGGTGATATGGGTTTTTGTAAGTTGTATTTGAACTACTCATATTAGAATTTTTAAAAGGGAAATGAACTATTGATTTACCTTTTAGAAAGGGTGTATCTTAAGATGCATTGATAGTATTGGTTTTTACCTTGAAGGTATCCTTGATCTTTTAGGTTAATAAAAGTTATTCATAAGGTATTGTTTCCTTATAGCGTATTCAAGGGATTCCTCCAACATGGAGTGGGAAAGGACCAAACATTATATTACAATTGAACACGTAATGATATAATGATAAGTTTAAAAATATTTTTCTTATATAATTTATAATGGTATTTATACACCAAGGATTTTCATCTCTTAATGAATTATTTGACAAAGCAATTGACTAGCTTTTTAGTATCGATGAAATTTCAAGAACATGTTTCATGGATATCATTGTGTTTATTTCTTTGACTAAAAAATCACCCATTAATATATTTTTTTTTTGTGATTTAATAAAAGGGAATATGATTGTACCATTCTAAAGCATCACGTATTAATATAAATTTTTCCTAATAGTTTGGTGGTTGTGTACGTGTTTATTTTTATCCACTCTTTGTAGAGGTTTTCAAAATATTTAAGATCAAGGATAAGATTTGTAGATTCATCATAAATATATGGATGGAGAAATCCCTCCAAAGTTCATAGATAAGATTTATGGAGATAATGGTTCTATAACATTTGAATAACCTTATGTAGATTTTATGTTAAGGGGATGGATTCCCATTAGGAACTGTTGTCACTTGATATTACACCCTTGTTAAAGTTAGGCTTAACACTTCAATGAAACTTGGAATAAAATTATAAGAGTGGGATAATGGTGCATTGTAAGTCCAATCTCTAGAGAAGGTTGATTCCTTCCATTCAATATTACTAAAACTAATCTAATGATCTCGAAAACCTACTAATAACTAGTTATAATTTAATATCTTCAAAGAACCAAGGTTTAGAAAGATTAAATGCTACAATGAATAAAGGTGGTGCACCAAATGAAAATAGGGTTTAAATCTAACTCTAAAATACATATATGTAACTTAGCATGTGAAGCTCCAAAAATGTGTAAAAGAAAAATTGAATGAGATAAGTGAAGTAAGACTAAAACTTGGAAGAGAAATAGATATTCACATTGGATACATAACATTCAAAGGAAAGATATCATGCTTAAAATCAACCTAAAGCTTAGCATTCACAATACCAAAAATACAAATGGTGTGAAAAATTTACAAACATATTACAGAGGTATGCGAACATTAGCTTAGCACTCAACATGGAAGAGATCTAAAAACTAGTAGAAAATATCCTTAACTTATTCCCATACAATAATTTTTATAGGAGATAGGGAAAGAAACGAAAAGAGATCAAATGACATCCAAAAATGAATAAATTCAACCACTTCAAAACCAGCAAGGGCCAATCAACATTCAATTTTAAAAAACCAAGTATGGGAACAAGAGGTTAATAGAATCACACCCTATTAAACCATCTTAGAATGTGGGCTATGTATTACAAGTTTTAATGATAGTTTAGGGTTGTTTAAATTGATTCAAGAGAAAAATTTCCCTTTATTTGGTGGATTTTTGATGATCCAAAATCTTACATTTATAGTTGACTACTTTTCACATTATTTAGAAATCTTGCAATGGTCTGCAGGTTTGTTCGTGGCCTATTTCTCTTTATCCAAGATTTCCTTCTTGTTCCAAGACATCAATTTTCTTTTTGCGGCCTTTTATGTTTCTTTGTTCCTTGGCCTATTTTTTTTGTGGAGTTCTTTATTTATCACAAATTTCAATTTGCACCGCATATATCCTTTCCCCATGATTTTTATTTTTGTCTTCATTCCATGACCCATTCAACCTTGTGTTGGTTAAAATTTCCTCACAGCTTTATGTTTTTCCCACAAATTTTACATATTATTCTCTTGTGTTCCACTCTTTTTCCTTCACTCTTTGGCTCTCACTTTTCTGTACTCTATGATTTTATGTGGATTTTACATAATTTCTTCCACCAACCCTCCACAAGTTTTCCCTTTATTCCATGGATTTTCTATTTTTTTGGTATACTACTCCTTTGATTTGCGACTTGATAATTCTTGCAAATTTTAACCCAAAGCCAAAACAAGGCAGAAAATGTATATCCTTTGTGTTAGCCTATAAGATTTAGGAAACCAAAACTTAAGTGGGCTAAGAATAACTTGAAGCCACATAAGTTTATAATTTTAAGTAATTTGTCCATATAAGCATGAGTACTATTTTGACAACATTTTGGAGACTTCTAGGGGACATCTTACTACTAGATGAATCAAAATAGTGGTCCTTTATATCCATTGAGCATGGAGTCAACATATATCTCAATAAATGATTTTCATTACCTTATAAAATCCATCTTAAACTCTATTTGGGATGTTTTAAAAAATTATTATGCTCTGGAACTGAAATTTAAAAGCCTCACAATCCTCCCCTTTCATATCTGATTCTCCACCCTTTCTATGGTACACCATTTTGTTCATGGGTTTTCCATTCCTTGTCACAAATTTTTTTATCTTTGTTATGTGGCCTCTCTAACTTTCTAGAATTACAAATGGGGCTGATAATTTTTTTAACAAAACACTTATTCAAGGAAGATCACCATAAAATATTTTGGGTCCTTGTCATTTTTTGTTGTAATGTTGTTTTATAGTCATGTTTCTATTGGCATTCTATTGTATTTTTTAACAAAACACTTATTCAAGGAAGATCACCATAAAATATTTTGGGTCCTTGTCATTTTTTGTTGTAATGTTGTTTTATAGTCATGTTTCTGTTGGCATTCTATTGTATTTTTGTTTCTCGTTGACTAGAGTTCTGTTCTAATCTTATTTTGTTCTCTTATGCTTTGTTGGGTCCTTGTCATTTTTTGTTGTAATGTTGTTTTTATAGTCATGTTTCTGTTGGCATTCTATTGTATTTTTTAACAAAACACTTATTCAAGGAAGATCACCATAAAATATTTTGTCCTTGGCATTTTCTATTGTAATGTTGTTTTATAGTCATGTTTCTGTTGGCAAACTACTGTATTTTTGTTTTCAAGTTGACTAGAGTTCTGTTCATAATCTTATTTTGTTCTCTTATGCTTTGTTGGGTCCTTGTCATTTTTTGTTGTAATGTTAACTAAACACTTATTCAAGGAAGATCACCATAAAATATTTTGGGTCCTTGTCATTTTTTGTTGTAATGTTGTTTTATAGTCATGTTTCTGTTGGCATTCTATTGTATTTTTGTTTCTCGTTGACTAGAGTTCTGTTCTAATCTTATTTTGTTCTAACTTTCTAGAATTACAAATGGGGCTGATAATTTTTTTAACAAAACACTTATTCAAGGAAGATCATATCTGATTCTCCACCCTTTCTATGGTACACCATTTTGTTCATGGGTTTTCCATTCCTTGTCACAAATTTTTTTATCTTTGTTATGTGGCCTCTCTAACTTTCTAGAATTACAAATGGGGCTGATAAATTTTTTAACAAAAACACTTATTCAAGGAAGATCACCATAAAATATTTTGGGAGGGCCTCTCAAGTAGTAATCACAAAACAAGGAAAAAAAGGGTCCCTCCAACAAGAAAACAAAAACAACAAAAACAAGACAGGAGAGAAATAAAATGTACTATGTATAAAAGAAAAAAATCATACATGTCTCAAGTGAAACATGTAGAGTGTGAATGATCACTCATTCTACTAAAATCAAATCTTAACTACTCCTAAACTAACCAAGCTCAAAGGAATCTAAATAAAACCATATACTAGTTGGGAAAATTAGTTTCCCCTTCTTCTAAAATGAGTCCAAGAAGTCAATTTTACAACAAGGGTAAGTGATAAAAGTGTAACATAATCTTTAACCCTTCTTCGTTGAAAATATCATCCTCAAGAGAAAAATACACTTGTGTCTAATCTCAACTTTGTTTATGTAGGTTCTTGGGCTGAATTTTGATGCTATGAATATCTTCTTCATGTTATGAAGTGAACATGACAAGTGGAAACTTTGATCTTGGCTATAATCTAGCTACATATTTCATTGGACACCCAACACTTAGAATCAATGGATTTTTTCTTCTAATTTCCCATATCTTTTGCATTCAAATCCATAAATATATCTACTACATATACTTCCCTTATCACTAACCTCTTATATATCTATGTGCTAACACATAAAAGTGGCATCATCTAAGTGGTCTTAGATGAACATCAACAATTTTTGTGAACATGAGTTTGTATCCAAGCGTAGGACTTAAAAAATGAGACAAACATCCAGAGAAGGTTGGTTCCTTCTATCTTATCCAACTACAAACTAGCCTACAAGTTAAAATGTAACTAAAACTAAAACAAACTACAATTTCACAAGGTTCAAGGTTGAGAGAAAGTAAAAGAAGTTGTAAAATGAAAGAAGGTGATGCACCAAAACTAAAAATAGGGTTCAAATCTAACCTATAGAGATACAAATACAACCACCATGTAAGGATCCAATAAAAACACTTAGTTTTTTGCAAGGGACAAGTTAATAAATTTAAAGAAGATAGGAGGGCCATAGATTCACATCAAATACAAATTAATTTGAGAAAAATACCAAAATTGAATATCATTAAATGTTCTCACTTACATTTATAGAATAGAGGTTCAAGAGTAACTTGTAAATTGTAGTTATAGAGGTCTAAAAGCATGAAAAATGTGAAACTCTAAGGCAAATCTCTCGATCCCACTGATGGGAGCCTCTTTTTTATGAAAAATATCTTACATTTATAGAAGAATATGAAAGGAAAAATAAAGAGTGGGAAAATGTGAAGTCAACTAAGAAAGAAATGGAATTCACCCATGAAGGACCCTATGCCATAATTTCTTGCAGTTTTAAGCACGAAAATCCCTTCGCTTACTGTCACATGGCATCAAACTTATTAGATAGGAGGATGGGCACTATTAAACATTAAATCTTGGTTGGTGGGGTGATTGGACACTTATTTTTGTTGGAACTGCATTTTATTCTTCCATTCCCATGTTTGTATTTTTCTCCCTATATACAACATCAAATCTTGCATTTCATTATGTCAAAATGTTTCTATGGAAGAAACAGCTTGAATGTCACTTGTTTTACAAAATTTGGACCTACCACCATAAAATATTTTGAAAAAAACCATTACCATTTTATTTTGTGGCTTCACTTACTCATTTACCTTCGTCCTGCGAAAAATCCTATGCTTGGTGGTTTTTATTTTTTTATGCGGCTTTTAAAGACTCTTGTGGTTTTATTATTTTCTCTTTAAAATCATAGAGGACTTTTGATTTTTATTTGATCTACGTCAATTCTCCTTTCTAAGAGGAATTTTAAGGTTCTACAAGAACTCCAATGCTTGTCAGATTTTCATTGAATGATCCGTGGCTTTTGAATCTAAACATCTATGTGGATTGAGAAACCCACGAGACAGAAACACCGCACATAAACACATACACACACACATACACACAAATCATATATTCCTCCTCCATAAGCTGCGGAGGCCTAACATTTTTTTTTTGGCCTTTTTAGAATGTCTATAACCTCTATTGCATGACATTTGAAATTGGAACTAATTTCCTTTGTTCTGTAGGTTTTAGAAAACCTTTGGAACACTAGTTTGTACATTTTTTGGAATGAAATGTTGCCATGTTCCATGGATTCCTTAACAAAATTCTAGCTAAGTATTTTTGAGTTCAATTCCCCTTTGTTCCATGGGTTTTTAAGAACCTGTAGAACACTACATTTCATAATTCTATAGAACACTGAGAAACAAGATCCCACGGATGTTGTGTCCAAACATTGCCTAAGTCAAAAATTGAGTTCATAGGTTTCCAAAATAGCCTGGGAGGTTATTTTAGACAATAATTTGGTGACTTAATGGGGCTATATGAATGCTAGAGATATTATTAATTTCATTTTTTCAATCCATTAGGCATGGAGTTATCTCTTAAAACTTGAAGATCTGATATAGAACTTAGAATTTAAACCCCTAAACTCACATGAATTTATAATTGACACGTAATTATTCCTAAAGATTGATGTTTAGGATTTATGGATGCAACTTGCAACATATCCCAAGATTAATTTTTGACCAAGGAGGGGGAATGGAGAACTTATAAATGTAACTAATTTTGGAGTTGAGTGAATAATCATTTAAGACTACCTCAAAATACCTCATTTTAACCATGAAATTTACTTTAAACTGAAAATAAAATAGCACCCAAGGGGAACAAAAACTATGTACAAAGAGAATATCATACATGTCCAAATGGAGCATGCAGAGTGTGCACAAGGAACTTGGAGGAAAGTAAACTACAACTACCAATGAAACATGTGCTCAATAACACTTGGAGGACCTAAAGCTAAACTAATATGTACAAGGTAGAAGCTTTGCTTCAAAATCAATTCTTTAGATAGATCACGTTGACTGGGAGCATAAGCTCTTCCTCGTCTAATTTTAATAGTTAGAAAAAATTATGTGATTTACAATTGGAGATCATATCAGGAAAACTCCAAATTATGTCAAATTTTTAATGTTTACCTATCTTGTCTTTATCTTGATCCCACTTTTTTATTAAGGATAAAGGTTTTTTGGTTAGGACCCTACCTAGTTACAAAGAGGCCATAGCCCAGATAGAACATAACAAAGCATAAGAGAACAAAATAAGATTAGAACAGAACTCTAGTCAACGAGAAACAAAAATACAATAGAATGCCAACAGAAACATGACTATAAAACAACATTACAACAAAAAATGACAAGGACCCAAAAAAAAAAGAAAGCTAGCAACCAAACCACGATACTTCATGATTTTCTAGAAATTCCTCTTGACATTCTCAAGTCCCCTATTGATTTATTTGATGTTTGTTTATTTTTTAAACTTCTCCTTCCCTTTATGGTCTTCAAGATGAGCGGTAATGAGGGATAGAGAATCAATAGTTCCTTTAAGAATGGAGAGAACATCACAATGTTTGGCCCTAAAATTTTCAAATTCCTTTTCAATCTTGGACACACTCTTGCCAATGTCCTCAACTAGGTTCTTATTATTCTTTTCATTCTCATTATTTGACATGTATTCTTTAAGCTTTTCCTTGAGGGATTTAACCTCATTTTTGAGACTATTGATATTTCCATCAAGTACATCACTAAATATTTATCCTATTAAATTTTGAGGTTCCAATTATTTCTTTAACATGGAGAGAAGGCCAAGAATAGCCTCACCTTAACCTTGAATAGGATGGGAAGGAAGAGAATCCTCATCAGTAGCATGATTAGGAACCTTGATCTTAAAAGTATTGTCACAGGGAAGCTCTTGAGATCTCTTGTGAGAAGGGGATGGAAGCATAGGGGATGAATGTGTGAAAAGTGGAAGAGTATGGGGAAAATCTAATGTGAATGGTGGAAGGTTGAGAGGATCCAAATGGGGCTGGGGTGGGAGGTTTGGGAGTAGAAAAAGGGGATCCAGAAGGGGTAGGGGTAGGAGGTTTGGAGGTGGGGATAGTAGAGGGAGGCATGGCTGCAAACGGGAAATATGAAGGGGGAGAATAGAAGTTTTAGGATGAAGGATCAAGAGATCAAATCACCTATAGAGTATAATTATTACAACATGGTGTAAAGGATACACCTTTTTCCCCCACTTCACAAGATTGATGGAATGCTCTAGCAATTGTAAGATGAAAAAGGGAAACTATTAGAGAATTTTCTCTTGAAATGGTTTAGAAATACCAGATGAAAGTGTGGAATTACCTTAAATATTTCTTTAAGGGTGATGTATTTCATCACCAACAGTGCAACCATGTTGTAAGGATGAGGAAGCAAGTCCTTACAGAAACCCCATTTTGTGTGTTTGATTGATTCGCCATTCCCCAAAAATGTTTTCTCCTCCACCATGTTATCTATGTTATTTTTGAAAAAATTCAAGCCCTTTCTGTGTAGTCTAGTCACCCAAGAAAAGGATTTCTTGGTGATTTTAAAATCTCTCTCTTTATAAGTGAATTTCATCTCATTTTAGTTTTTAGAAAGTTATATAGAGAGGTGGATATCATGCCCTTTCACCCTTTCCATGAAAGTATTAAAATCCCCTCTTCTCAAAATTTTCCACATCTCATCATTTTGTTTCCACTCCTCAGTACTGACTAGCTCGAATCTACATCTCTCTCATCCCATGTTGTCAATGAACTTCCAAGAAGGAATGAAGCTTAAAATTATGTGGATTTTTTTTATAATTTTAGTGAAGATGATAGAGAGGAGGAGAGATTTTATAGCCTTAGGAAGAATCCTTAACACGAGTGATATCTAAGAAACAAATGGTTTAACTGAGTTGCTCATTGTTTAAAATATTTACAAATCCTGGAAAAGGGATATTGTCAGTAGACCACACTTATTAATCATTTAAACTAACTCCATTATTCTCCATAAAATTGGAGAATTTATTTCCCTCACGATATGTGTGTTGTATGCCATTATTAGGAAAGGTGTTAAGAAAATGAATGGCCTCTCTTATTATATGATAGATAGTCTAGTTTACTCAATTTTTTCCTTTACTATAGTTGGTTATTTCTTAATGAATCCCCCTCTATAATTGGATTACTAGAATTAATATCTCTAGGTGACCTAATACCCCATAAAGCAGCAAGAACCTCTAAATAATGATTAGATTTAATTCCCATAGGGCCAGTATAGATCCTGAAAATATGCCCATTCTCATCTCTGGTACAACTACCACCACCAGACTTACCAGGATTGCACTTGAAAGTACCATCATAATTTAGCTTTAGCCAACCTAAAGGAGGAAGGTTCTATTTGATATTATCTCTATTGGAAGCATCTTTCTTTTGTATTGTGATAAATAATATATTAACGTTCTATTTCTCTAGGATTTTTTATCCTCTCTACATTGGAGAGTCTTCGTAGGAGGACTAAAGTTATAGAAATCCTTCCTAATTTCATTCACAAGACCATAAGTGATTTTGATCTATAAGGGCTTCTTGTCTTTAAAGATGGTAGAGTTACATGTTCTCCAAATGTTCCAGATAATGTGAGGGAAAGAAAGGCTCCACAGCTTCTTGACGATTGATTTTTTGGAAGGGAATTTCCATTGTTCCCAAGAAAAAACTATAGAGTTAGGGAATATCCACCTAATTCTCATGAAGATGAAGAAAAAAGTCCCAAATAGAAGTGGCAAAATGACATTGCAAGAAGAGATGATTGACATTTTCTTTGGATTTTTTGTAAAGAATACACCTATTAGGAAAATGTTGACCCATATTCACCCAATCATCAATAGTGAGATCCTTATTGTGGATCACAATCTAGAAGAAAATATTGATTTTGGGGGTTAGTTTCTTTATATAATTTTTTTTCTAATCAAAATGTGGAGGTTGAAACTTAGAGAGAAGCAAGTAGCCAAATTATTACCGAGTATGAGCCATCAAAAGTGTTCTCCCAAATCAACTCATCTTGGTTCTCCACAAGAGAGAGGTGTTGGATACTCAGAAGTTTTTTGATCTCCTTGATATGTTGATAATTTACTGAATGGCTACCATTATCTTGAAGTTGAACCCATTTATTACTGCTGATATAGTCATTTGATTTCTCTCCAATATAAGTTTTAAAGTGCTTATACAGCTGGAATCCTCCATTAGAATCGAGGAGAGGTTAGAGATAAATCCATTTATATTTCCAAAAGTGAATTTATTTACTATTCCAAAGCTTCCACTTGTTTCCTTTAAGGATAAAGTTCCTGCAATTTAGAAGGGTGTTCTAAAATCTAGAGCCGGAGGGAATCTCATCCTTAGAGAACAAATCAATATCTTTAGAAGAGATTAGATATTTATTTCTAATAATAGAGGTCCATGGGAGGTCCTCTTTGATTATTCTCCACCCCATTTTTGTGATCATGGATTTTTTCATCCATCTGATATTCTTGATTCCAAGTCCACCACATTTTTTAGGAAGACAAACCTTTTCCCATGAAACCAGACGAAATTCTATTATTTTCCTGTAACTCCTTCGACCAAAGAAATATATTTTTAATCCTTTTAATTTTATCAATGATCAAACTAGGAATCCTAAAAAGAGACATGAGGTAAATGGGGAAATTTTGGAGGGTACTCTTAATGAGTAATACACTTTCTGGCTTGAGAAGGAAAAACTCCGTTCTAAACTAGCAATTTTTCCTCTAAAAGTGTTCGATTAATGAGTTCCAAGCTTACATGGGAAACCTTACCAATGAATAGGGGACATGCCAAGATAAGATGAGGGAATATTCTTGGTGATTGCATCTAAGAATTTTAGAAATCTTGATTTGTCTATAACCTAGAAGTATTAAGAAAAAATGGTACAAAGCTTTTGTCAAAATTAATAAGCTGACCCGAGAACTTTTCATAGTCATTTTAGGAGGGATTTAAAGTCTACTAGCTTTAACTACCAATGACCATCATGATGAAAATTATGTCATCGTAAAAGTGTTGATTACAGTAACTTTGATATCATATGAGCACAATTTGAAGCCTTTGAGGTAACCAGATTCAATAGCCATAACAATAGTCCTTCTATTGAGGACTTTCAGCCATTAGAATAAACAAGAGAGGAGAGAGAGGGTATCCCTATGCCAGATACCTCTATGCTGCTACTAAAAAATCTAGTAGGTATCTCCATTAATAATGATGGAAAACAATTGGAGAAGATATGCAAGTCCTCAATAATTTTCCTAAAGTGGTCATAAAAACCAAGACTTCATGAAAACTTTGTCTAAGAATCTCCATGAAACTTTGTCAAATGCCTTATTAATGTCCAATTTAACGATCATACCTTTCTTCTTGTCTTTTATCCATAGATTGAACTACCTCATGCACAACAATATAATTCCATCTTGAATAATTATTCCTTTCAACAACCCTCCTTGTTGGTTAGAGATGAGATGAGGGAGAAGAGGCTGACATTCTAGAGGCAATAGTTTTTGTGAAGATCCTGTATAACACATTCGAGAGACTAATAGGTATGAAATCCTTGAAGTCTTTAGCTCCTATTTCTTCATGGAGGATCAACACAATAAATGTGTTGTTGATATCCTATGAGAAGATTATCATGTTCACAAGAGTTCATTAGTAGTAACACGAATAAGTATCATCCTTCACATATTTCCCAATACCTCTAAAAGAAACTAGGTGGGAATCTATCCATGGGCCCAATGATTTGTCACCTTCCATAAAAAATACCATTCTCTGAAGTTATTCCATAGTATGGATTTTTATAGTTAGCTTCTTGAAAGTACTGTGATAGAACAATGTTAGAAGGAATTTTGGAAATAAACCCATCAATAATTTCCTCTATCTTGTGTGGAGTCACCATTCAATAGGTATTTATAGAAAGTAGCAACCTTCTTCTTGATGATACTTTATTAGTCCTTGCTTACTTTTACATCCTTTGTAGTGATTTCATATAATTCGATTGTTATTGCTTCTATGTGATGAAGGGCTCTCATGTGAAAAAATTTAGTGTTCTTATCACCTTCCTTGATCTAGAGAGCTCAAGATTTTTGTCTCCAGTAAGATTCTTCTATAGATTTTTTCATGTGGAGATCAGAGAGAAGATATTTTTCAAGGTAGTGATCATCCACATCCATACCTTTGTCATGCAAATATTTTCTCTGGAGAAGAAAACTATTATTTTATCTTATTTTTTCTCAAAAATGTTCCCAAAGACCTCCTTATTCAATTTCCTGACATTTCTTTTGACATTATTCAATTTTTGAGACGTAAAATATACATGTAAAGAGCCTCTTAATATTTATACCCCACTAGTCTTTTATTCTATCATAGAGATCAGGATCTGACATTCACATTTTTTCAAATTTTGAAAGGGGCATGGGTGTTTACCTCTTTTTCGATCAGGTTGATCACAATCAGATTATGGCCAGATCTAACTCTTGGGAAGATAATAAAGCTTGAACTCCTATGAGAGGGTCTAATCAACCGAGATAATAGCCCTGTCAAGATAGCACTTGAATCAATTCAACTCTTATTGTTTTGTTGTCTCTAAGGTGTATTTAAGACCTCCAAGCTCAATGTCAATGAGATTACTACCCATAATCATATCAGAAAGGTTTTCCATACTTGAACATAAATTCCTCCTTTCCCTTTTTTTTCACTTAGATTCAAAGGTGTGTTGAAGTCATCCCATGATTAACCATTTGTAGCTTCTACAATTCTTTTTGAATTATGTAAGATCCATCCAAATCCTTTTCCTTCTAGCAAGGTTATTCAAGCCATACATTTTTGAAAGAATCCAAGAATCCTTGTTGTCTCTAACTGAGGTGAAAAGGATGGCTAAATGATTGGTAGATCTGAGAATCATCAAACCCTTCACCTATTTTATATCCCAAATATTAGCTATACCATCTTGATCCCACTTAAGTATAAGGTATCCTTCCTAAAAAAACTCCTAGCCACTACTTTTTTGTTAAAAAATTACTTTACCTAAGCCTGATTCAGCTCCATCACTCACATGGATTGATCTCTCAATTCTTCAAGATCCATGAGATTTTCATATCTGATTTCCATTGCTCAAAAATTATAACTTTCCATATCTTTGATGAGCTCTAATGTTGGTAACTCAATAGATACTGGTATCATTTCTTCCTTACCATGACCTAACTTGTAGGCTACGATTCTAGTTGACCTTTTGGGGTTGATCCTATCAACGCATAAGGTTGATTACAGTCTGGTGTGCCTTATCCTTTAGTTTTTATCTAAGTTCCTTCTTATGATCCTTAACAGGTTCTTATTGGTTGATTCAGCATACCCACTTCCTTGGGGATAATAGTTTGAAGAATTTCTCAAGTAGATTTCATTCTTGACATCCTAGTCAAAGATCTTTGTGCTAACAATTATTATGGAAAGAACACCAAACCTGGTTACAATGTCTTCATAGAAATATAGGATTTTGGTTTCATTTTCTTCCTTCAATGCAATTATCTCTATAATTTTGATGAAGTAATCTATGTCTATGAAAATCCACTTGTGTCTCAAACTAGAATGTGGATTGATCACTCCAATGAAATCCAACCCCCAGTGTATGAATGGTTGATCCGCTCAAATGGGTAAAGTACAAGCGTTTTTAATTTCTCTTTACTTTTGAAGAAGGAACACTTTTTTATATTTCCCAAATCATGCATGGAAGTTTTTGAAGAGATTGGGCCAATAATAACCACCTGTCATGATCTTGAGAATTATTTTCCTTGGAGAAAAATTCCTTCCTACCTCTCCATCATGAAACTCATGTAAACATTTCTCAACCTAATTTTCCTTAATTCTCCTCAATAGAACACCATTCACATCCTTTATAAACAATATCCCATCAATAAGTACATAAGGGTTTGATTACAACCTAAAATAGCTTATTTTGGCTTTTCTAAAGCTTTGAGGACACTGACATGTTTTGAGAAAGTGTTTTATATCATGGGTCTAACCAGGAATGAGTGAGGTATTGGCTAATTATTAATTATGTTGAAGAATTTAGACAACCTCCTTTTTATTTTCTATATCTGAAACTATCTGCTCACACAAACCTTTTCCCCTTACCATCTTTGTTATCTTGACATCCACATTATAATCTATCACCTTGGTGATCCAACCAACCCTTTTCTCATTTAAATATTTGTTTTAAAGGAAATATTTCACATCGGAATGTGATACCATTAGGTGGATCTTTTTGTTGGATACCAAATGTCTAAACTTCTTCAAAATCCTTTTGACATCCAGGGAATGCTTCTCAATGAATCAATATCTCACCTAGTAATCTTCCTGACCATAGCTAAATAATGCAATAGGTTGTTCCAAACCTTCTCCATTTATTTATACTATTATGGTAGATATTGTTTTTGTGCCTCATAAAGCAATCAAGATGAAGTCCTTGGATAATTATCAATTAATGGGGGTAGGGGCTTATGTTATTTCTTTTTTAATGACCTAAAAAATCACCCTTCCCCTCCATGATACATTTGAAAGACAGGTTTTTCTTTAGCATATACATTAATGGTATTATATGGTTTACAAAATATAGAATGAAATGCATAAAAAAATGATCCTTCCCAGAAACTTTGCAATGCCTTCTTATTACTAGGCAATGATAGTGAAAAAATGGCACTTACCCTCTCTGGATCTATTAGAAGCCCTTACTTAGAGATAATGTGGCCTAGGATCTTGCCTTCATGTGCAAGGAAGATACATTTCTTGGGATTGAGAGAAACCATTAACTGTCTACACCTTTAAAATACATGTTTGAGATGAAATAGGTGGTCATTTTCATCCTTGGAGAATATTGTGATATAATCAAGATAGATAAGAACATTGTTATGAATCATCCTGTTGAATGCCATATTTGTGGATCTTTGAAAAATTTCTCCTTCATTGGACAAAACACAAGGCATCTTCTTATTGGTATAAGTTCCCCACTTAGTGGTAAAGGATGTTTTGAATTAATCCTCTTCATTCACCATAATCTGATTTTTTCTAAGTAGCCATCCAATAGGGAAAACCTCTTTAACCCTACTACCATTTGTAAACTATGCTCCATAGAAGGTAGGGGATAGTGTTATTTTAAATATACCTTGTTTAGATATCTTAAATTATCACACAATCTGATATATTCATTTATTTTCAGCACTGGGACTATATTTTCAACCCACATCGAATGCTTGATGGGGAAAATGATTTTTTCCTCAATCATCTCATTCAATTCCTTCTTCATGAGAGGCTCAATCTATGAATTGAAATGCCTCTATTTCTATTTAATGTGCTTGGATGTAGGATCTAACTCAATAGTATGTTGTGCCAAATTAAGATCAAATCCCCTAAGTTATTCACAACTCTAAAATATATATCAAAAAATATCTACAAAATCATGTTTTTCTTGTGGAGTAGAGATCTTGCCAATCTTAATAAACATGTATTTTCCAACTATAATGGGTTCATAGCCCTCACCTTTGACTTTCATATTTGCTTTTTATATTCTTAAATGATCATATGGATTGAAAATGGACTCCAAAGTAACTAAGCTCTTGGGAAGCTTGTTTGACCTTAGTTGGAATATTTGATCTCCATATTATAGCTCCATATTTTTATGGTTTCTTAAAGATAAATCAATCTCTTCTTATATGAAGTTGATTATCTGTTGATCATTTTCATACACTTGCCAATTTTTGTTGATGTCTGGTAAAACAAACCTCACCATAACTTTGATATGTGGTTGTACTTCACTTATTTTTGCATCTTAAACAACTTCAAATGTTGCCCCCACCACAGCCAACCTGTCTAAAGGCTCATTTATCCCCTTGGTATGGGGAAGATATTAAAATATTAAAATCCTCTAGAAGGTCTCATAATCTATGCTCATAAACTCTAATAAGATCATTATTATCCACATTCAATCCTCTTAATTGGTTCACAATTAGCTCACTATCTGTGAAGGTCTGGAATTATTTTATTTTCTTCTTTATTTCCCATTACAGGCCATGTATGAGAGATTCATACTCTCTTGAATTGTTAAAACAACTAAACTATAATTTTAAAGTAGAAAAATATTTCACACCAGTAGGATATATAAGCACTATACCCCATCCTACTCTTTGTCTACTTCTTAAACCATCAAAGAATATTTTCCAAATGTCATCTTGTTCATCATTTGATTTCACAATATCAAGCATAGGTGAAATTTTGTAATGTAGACAATATATGCCAAGGAAAACTTATTCAATTTGTGTATATGGATCAAAATCATAACACTCAGTTCCCCATATATCAAGTAGTAAATTTGGGATACCTTCACTTTGAGTATCCACTTCTTGAAATTTTGGGTGGTATTCTTGATCAAACATTGATGGGGCTAGGTGTATAAGGTTCTATGTGATATGTGGTAATAGGATTTGACCTTATAGTAACCTTGGTGCCATACCTTGTCTTGAAGAGCAAGTTGTACCAATCCATAGATAGTTATCCATTTATCTTAGTGGAAATAATGGGGGAAAATCTATGATGAACACATCACGTGGAATTGAGAAATTGGGATAAGCATGCTATAACAACTACTCTTCAATTATGAGATTTAAGGGATTTTTTAAAAATGTGCAACATTTAAATCCAACAACAATGTAAGATAAGATTCATTAGATAACAATCAATAAACCATGTGCAGAAATATGGGTCAATTATATATACCCAATCCCCCATAGATTACTCATTTAAGTCTATATACAAAGTATACAATTAGCACCTTACCCAGTGTTGGGTTTTTTAAATGATACTTTAAAAAACCACAGTCAGGGGATAACAAGTTCCTCCTCTTTAATGGGAGAGGTTCCCTTATTGAAAGAAAGCAACAAAAATTATATAAAAATGTACAACTTTCAAAGTGTGGATTCCTGATACTTTGAAACGTTTTATGCCCAAAGATAATCAATACAAAAGAATGGAAGACCTAAGGAGATGAGAGATGAAGAACATAACAATACTTTAAGGAAATATAGATAGAAGAGTATAACCTTACACGTATTAAGCCAAAGAGATGCAAAATAGAATCACTCACATTAATAACAAATATAATTTCACAGAGACAAAGTTCCCGAAATTATATTAACAAGAACACAAATTTTCTTAGCATGCAAAGATGGATGATTCACAAATTTTCAGACAAGGAAAGAAGGAAAAGTAGAGGAAGAAAGGGAAAAAACTTCTGTATTAATTACTTTCGAATCTATTACATCTACAGAGTTCTAGGATCCAACCCCCATAATGACATGGAGAAGCCATTAAATAATCCTAAAAAATGGTTACATTCGGTTTCAAAAAATGATGAAACTGATTCCAGAAACTGACATCTAAACTTCTCTAATGGCTTGGCCATTTCCATGCCTGGAAGTAAAACCAGATGCATCATATCACAACCATTCATTCTGCTTCCGCAAACTTTGAATTTGATTCATCCATGTGGGAGATATTTGTTGAAGCAGGCTTGGGAAAATTTGTATATTTTGTGCTTTTTAGAGAAATGACACTTCTAAACATTTAGGCCCACCCATCCACTTCTGATATAGTCCTCACATGTGGCTTTACTTGAGTGGTGATGGAGTTGTGGCTCACTTTTACAATTTTAACTCTTTTTAACAAAATCTCAAAAACTCAAAGTTCTCTGCCGACCCACCTTCCCACTTTGAATTTCAATGCGGGCTCAACATTTGACTTTATCCCTTGGCATGAGCGGGGCCATGGGTCACTTTATAACTTTACACTCTCCTTTTGGAAATAAATATAAAATTCCCAAATTGCTCCAATGGCCCACCTTCGCACTTTGACTTTCAATGTGGGCTCAACATTTGACTTTATCCCTTGGCATGAGTGAGGCCATGGGTCACTTTATAACTTTACACCCTTTTGGAAACAAAGGTAAAATTCCTAAAGTGTCTCGACAACCCACCTCTCTACTTTTGAATTTTCAAAGAATCATAACAAAAAAAAGGCCCACCTTTCCACCACCGCTTGAAACATGGCCACATGTCCCTTTGAGGTCCTGTTATGTATTTTTGTGTTTTGACTAAGACCCTTTGTTTGGCGAAGGCATTATGTCTGACCTGGGACACTTGGAGGCTGCCCACTCATTTGGAGACTCTGTTTGGAAATGACCTTTAGAGGTGTGCCGATTGGACACATGGATAGCTGGCACACATTTGGGACCTACTTTTGGATTCACCCCTTGAAAGAGCACCAAAGGGACATGTGGGGCTTTCCACCGGTTCTCCTTTTCTTAGTCGATTTAACGGCTGGTTCTACCCCCTTTTGACTTCTGTGGGACCATAGAAATGAGGAGAGCTGGCAATTGTTTAGGGAACCACATTTGGCTTCGACCCTTGAAGGTGCACTGATGAGACACATGGTGTCGTCCGCTAGCCTTAGAATTTTCAATGGCTGATTTAACTTTTTGAGGCTCTGACCACATGGAGGGCTAACACTCATTTGCGGTTTGTCCCTTAGGTCTCACTTCTGAAGTTATGCTAATGAGGCACGTGGAGGCTTCCGCTGACCCTCTTATTCTTAGTCGATTAAATGGTCAACTCTATCCCTTTTCTAAACCCTGACCATGTGGAGGGATGGCACAAGTTTGGGGTCTCTCTTTGGGTTGTGCCTTTTGAATTTGCACCGATGAGACACGTGGAGGCTTCCACCGACCCTTCCCCTTCATTGTTGGATTTTGAATGTGGGCTCGCATGACTAAACCACCCCTTCCAATTTTCTTATAAGTGCAGGGTCATATTTGATCAATTTTTACCGGTGGGAAAATTTGGGATAACAAGCACCAACTCAAACATTTTTGAAACTTAACTTGAAAAATAAGGGGAATTTTGAGGGTGACAACAGTTGGCTCTTTCTGGGGATGACTTGGCTAGGACAGAAGAACAAGGTAAGATAAAGAACCATAGAAAAACTCAGGGAAAGTAGACTAGTGCATTATCCATTGGGAAAATAGAGTCAAAGGAAAAACCAATACAGAAGACAACACACACACAATTGGAAAAAGAAACAAACAAAAAAGGAAAGACCAAAAAACAAAACACAAAGGAACGATCAAAAACCAAAACATTGTACATAATATACAGAAGGACTACCTAGTCACCTAGGACTTGAACAACTTCAAATACTTCCCACTATAAGGAAGTGAGAGAGGAGATCCATCCATATAATCCAAATAGAAATAAGTTTTCTCTAGCAAAGTTCCTAATTTTGAAAGGACCAAGCCAAAGAGAATCAAACTTACCATGGATTCCTCGAGGATTCATGTCTTTTTTCCTTTAGCAGAACAATATCTCCCACTTGAAAATATCCATGGGTCTAGCCTTCTTGTCAAACAAACCTTTCACCTTTAGTTAATGAGATGAGATTATATCAAAAACTTGCAACCTGTCTTCATCCAACTTCTAGAGATACATGATCCTCTTGTCTAAGGAATTGATAAAGCTTGAATTTTCAATAGCCTTCATTAAGTGCAAGGCATGGAAATTCCACTATTACTAGTAGTTGAGATTCAACACCATACACCACTTGAAATGGAGACATGCCTAATTTCTCTTTTGGGTGTAATTCTATCTACCTAGAGAGCATCATAAAGTTTCCTGTGCCAATTCCTCTGGAGATTCATTAACAAGCTTCCGAATGATGGTTACTAGATTCTTATTTGTTGATTCTACTTTTCCATTCCCTTGAAGGATAATAATCTGAAGAATGAGCAAGGTAAATTCCATAGCCATAGCAAGAAATCCATCATCTCAAAAGAAGAAAAAATTGAATCATTATCAGTCACAATCTTGCTTGGTACCCCAAACCTTATCAAGATGTTTTCTTTAATGAAATTACACACCACCTCAGAAGTAGTGCTTTTGAATGGAATAGCCTCTACCCACTTTGTGAAGTAATATATAGTAGTTAGCACATGAGTATGCCTAGACATTGGAAGGTGGATTAAGAGTTCCAATGAAGTCCAATCCCCACTATTGAAAAGGCTCATCAATCACTACTATTTTTAGTGGTAAAGATATCCAACTTAGGTCTCCCAACAAAATTCTGACAGGCTTCACACTTACCTACCCATTTTGATCCATCTCTTAATAATGTATGCCAATAGTACCCTAGCACGGAGGATTTTATGGGAAGTGACAGAAAAATATAAATGCCCTCCATAAGCCTAATCATGAAAAGATGAGAACAACTTCTTTTGTTGCTCTTTGTCTACACACTTCAAGAATCTTCCATCTATGCCTCGCTTGAACAAAGCATTCTCCCATAATACATACTATGTACAGAACTTAAATTAATAGATATCTCTTTACCTTGGAACTCAAGTGGGATGGACACTCTCCATAAGTAATAAAATGTGCAATATTAGCATACCATTCATCTGTTGAACTGAGGAAGAGGACAACAGGAACATCAACTTACTTCTTTGGACAATTTTGCATCAGCTCCTTCAGTAATAAGCTCACATAAGCCTTTACCTCAGACTAGATTAGTTGGCTTGATATCAAGGTCATATTCTTAGACCTTTTGCTACCTAATTACCTCTCTTAGTTACAAACTCCTGTTGTGTAAGAATATGACTTGATGGTTGTATCAGGTACAAGCACAACAGAGTGAGAATTAAGAATATAAAAATGAAACTGCTTGACAACTTTGACCACTACAAAATCATGTTTCTCCATCATAGTATATTTCAATTCATGATATTTTAGAACATAGCTCATGAATGAAATTGGAATTTCATGATCCTCATTAATTTCTTTCGAGTTAGCACAACAGCCAAGGTATTCTCTGTAGCATAGCAATAGATGATAAAATCCTTGCTGAAATTAGGACATGCTAAGATGGGAGTTTTAGCAATGGATTTCTTGATACCTTCAAATTCTTCTTTACCTTCAGAATTCAAACCAAATTTTTTCTTTCCTTTCATCATGTGAGCAATGCTCATAGTCAGTTCTGCAAAATCAGGAATGAATCTCCTCAGGAATTTTATCTTACCAAAGAAAGAGTGAACACCTTTTTTACTTATGGGAAGAGGAATCTGTTGGATTTCTTGAACTCTTTCTAGATCTATCTTGATTCCTTCTTTGGAGACAATATGCCCCAAAAACTTGCCTTCAGTAACATAAAAGACAAAACTTCTTAGGATTGAGAGAAACTCCATGTTCTCTACATTTATGGAGGACTGCTTCAAGATGATGAAAGTGATCTACCCTTGTTTTGGAGAAAATAGTCAAATCATCAAGGTACACAACAATACACTTTCCCTTTAGACTACCAAAATCCAAAGTCCATTTCCCTTTGAAAGGTGGCACCAGCATTGATAAGACCAAAAGGCATCCTCTTGTAGGAAAAGGTGTCCCAAGGAGTAGTAAAAGTAGTTTTGTGGTTGATCTGGGGTACTGACTTCCACTTGATTGTATCCAGAGAATCCATCAAGCATAGACAACATCTCAGAGCCTGTGACAGCTTGACAAAACTTGATCCATCATGGGGAGAGGATAGTTTTCTTTCAAAGAGGCCTGATTCAAATTCTTGAAATCCACACAGATGTGAATCTCACCATTCTTTTTTCTAATAGGCACAATGTTGGCAATCCATGTTGAATGATGTATAGGGAAAATAATATTTTCCTTTAGTAACTTCTGGATCTCTTAAAAAATAGTGCCAACAACCTTGGGATTGTATTGCCTTTATTTCTTCTTGAAAGGTTTGATCCCAGGTTTCAGAGGGATAAAGTGTTGCATTTCCTTTGGTTGAAAATCCTTGAGATCATCATATGAATAGGCAAGAACATCAACATACTTTTTAAATAGATTTACTACTTTCTTCCTCTCTTCTTGAGTGTAGCATTTTCCAATGTTCACCATCTTGGGTTCCTCATGACTTCCAATATTAACCTTTTCACATTCAACAGACTATCGAGCTCCTTGGGAAGCTTTAGAACTTAATGTACCTATCATGTTTATCAAACAGATCTTCCAAACTCACCAGCCCTTTAGGGATCTTGTTATCTTTCAATTTGATGCAACCATCTTGATCCATCTCTTCCTTGATATCTCCTTCATTAGAGGATACACACTCTCTAGGAAAAGTCTCACTTCCCTCAAAATACAATTGATCAAAATTACCCTTAAGCTCCAAGAAAGAGAGAAAATGTTGATCATCATTAAAAACCTACCAGTTGTTTGCATTATCTGGTACATTGGATCTATGAATCATTTCAATGGTAAATTTCTCCTGAGAGAAATCTATGGGTGAGGAATCAACAGAGATCTTGAGACAGCTAGAGAATCATCTCTAGTATTCCTTCTCTCTTGGCACAACTTCAATGGAGAAAGCATCAAGAAACTCAATGAAATCCCAGACAAGATTTCTATAATGCTTCAATCTCTTGTTCTTCACTTGAAAAAGATCTCTGACTTGTTTCACAATCAGCTTTGCATCTCCATGAGCACAAATATTCTTCACTCCCATTTCTTTTGCCATGTTCAATCCAAGTATGAGTGCCTCATATTCAGCTATATTATTTGTATTTTCAAAACAAAGCTTGAATGAAAAAGGATGAATCTTCCCTTCTGGAGAGGTTAGCACCACACTAGCTCCAGAACTAGCTGAAGAGCAACTTTCATCAAGCTTCTCCAAAGTCCAAATTCCATTGGGATCATGAATCACTCCCTTAGGAAGTTTTTCCTCATCTTGTGACATGATCATATAGTTACCATGCCCTATATCTTCATAGAGTATTTGTGCTTTTGGATCATCAATCTTTTGCACAATGTATTTAGTCTGTTTCTCAGGTAGTAGCTTCTTCATTTTTCCATTGACCGGGATCAAAGCATGTAACCAATCCATCTGAATTTCACCTCCTACCTCCTTACAAAAATTTCTACTCAGCAACATCCCATATGAGGGAGGAATATCAACTACCAAAATAGTGGCTAAGACCCTTTTCTCTGGAAAAGCAACAAAAGCTACTTGTGCATCTTTAATTCTTCCAACCAAAGTCACTTTTCTACTCTCCATGGAATAGCAGGAACCAAAGGAACATGTGTTAGATTCAAGCCCAAAGCATGAGCTAATTTTGTCAGGCATTACATTTTCTGATGCTCCTCAGTCTATAACACAATTACTAGAGTTTATGGCCAGCTATAAGAAGCGTCACATAGAATGGTTCAATTTTCTAATTAGGGGAAGTGACTGTAGCCACAAGGCTTGGTTGAGGGGAGGAAGAGGGAGTGGTAAAAATAAATTTAGAAGTATTAGATGAGGCTTTGGATTTGGAATTAAATTTTTTTACCATTTTAGCAAAAGCTTTTAGATGGGTCTTGGTAAAACTCTACCTTTGAAATTTGGATTTTGGTCTTTCTAAGGTGATCAATGATATCAAAAGATCCAGAGGTGGATGGGGCATCACTACTAGGAATATTGAGAGACTTTTGATTTATCATTTTTTAGGATTTGAAGAACAAGAAGTTTTGGAAATAGAAGTAGAATAAGGAGGATTAGCATTACTCACCTTTTGTGTGGAGGCAGTGGGAATAGGAGCTACTTTTCTTGCAACCACTGGAATAGTAATAGGAAACTCCTTGGATTTCTTAGTAGGCTGCACCAATTTTTAATTTTCTGTTTGTTTTCTCCCGAGTCATGACAACATATGACTCACTATTCATATCTGCCACTCTTTCATCATATTCATCTTCATCATCCATACCTTCAGTGGTGAGGAAATGAACTTGAGATCCACCAAGATCCTCCAGTTCTTCATCAACCTCTTCTTCTAGTTCTTCATAGAGTTCATTAAACCCCTCCTCATCAGGTTCTTTAACTTCACAAGTTGCATTGACTGGAACCTTGATGGGTGGGCCTTCGATAGCCAATCTAGTCTGAGAAGGAGGCAAGCGGTTCCTAGGCTGAAAATTTTTCCTTGGAATATCTTGATAAGGAGTATGTTGAGCCAATTATTTCTTGAAAGCAATGAGATCATTTGCAATATTTTGTACTAACTGATCAGAATTGGCTTCAGGGGAAGAGGAAGAGGAAGATTAGTTAGATTTAGAGGATTCTCTTTTCAGTTTACCAAGCATGATTAATCATCCTCAACACTGATAGCTAACCATTGATCAACATCTAGAGTTACAAGGTTAGCTTTCCTTAGTGCATAACTCACTTCGGTTAACTGGGCATTGAGGAAGAAGAAATTTTGGATTTGATCTATAGGATGAGTGTTCTATGGAATTTTATGAATTAGCTTGTTGAATTTAGCCACAAAATCCCTCATGGGCTTGAATGGTTCCTTCTTGATATGAGAGATCTAAGCTAATAGAGCATGCACATATTTAGCAGGTTTGAAACATTTCTAAAACTAAGTTGTCATGGTATCCCAATCAGTGATTGACCCAGCAAGAAGATGATAGAATCAATTACCAACATTGTCCTACAATGTTTCCATGAAGATCCTGATAGAGACATCTTCATGTTCAACCCCAAGAATCCCACATGCAACAATAAAGGCTGCAATGTGTTCATCTGGATGAACCTTCCCATCACCCCAGAATTTGAGAAAACTTTTCTTGTTACCCCTAGGTAACTCATGAAATGGTTGAGGAAGAGAAAGAGGCCCAACCCATTGTCCCCAAGGCAAAGGTGTTGCCATATTTTGAAAAATTGACTGAAGGGGAACTGAAACACCAACAAGTATCAAAGCATGAAGATTAGGACTGAGTTATTCTCAAGGAGTGCTATTCTTGGAATTTCTGTCTTTAACAGGAGGTGTGCTTGTAGAACAAGTTATTTTGTTTCTTCTTACTGGAAGAAGAGAGAAGTTCTGCTATTCTAGAAGTTGAAAATGGGAATCCTCTACCCCGAGAGCTTTCTTCCCACATGTATACCATAGAGTCGCCAGATCAAAAATGATCTTTAATTTGTTCTTTTAGAAATGGATCCATTTGAAATGAATTCCCCAGTAGATTCGCCAAAAACTATTGGGTTTTTAAAATGATACTTTAACAAACCATAGTCAAGGAACAAAAAGTCCCCCCTCTTTAATGGGAGAGGGTCCCTTATTGAAAGAAAAAAACAAAAATTATATACAAATGTAAAACTTGTAAAGTGTGGATTCCTGATACTTTGAAACATTTTATGCCCAAAGATCATAAATACAAAAGAATGGAAGAACTAAGGAGATGAGAGAGGAAGAACATAACAATACTTTCAGGAAATATAGATAGTAGAGTAGAACCTTACATGTATTGAGCTAGGGAGATGCATAATAGTTACATTCATGTTTATAACAAATATAATTTCACAGACACAAAGTTGTTGAAATCATATTAACAAGAACACAAAATTTCTTAGCAAGGAAAGATGGATGATTCGCAAATTTTTAGATAAGGAAAGAAGGAAAAGCAGAGGAAGAAAGGGAAAAAACTTTTGTATTGATTATTTTTGAATATATTACATCTACAGAGTACCAAGATCCAACCCCCATAATGACATGGAGAAATCATTAAATAATCCTAAAAAATGGTTACATTTAGTTTCAAAAAATGATGAAACTGATTCAAGAAACCGATGTGTAATCCTCTTTAACGCCTCGACCATTTCCATGCTTGGCGGAAAAACAAAATGCATCGTATCACAGCCGTTCATTATAATTCCACAAACTTTGAATTTGAGCCATCCACGTGGGAGAGATTTGCTGAAGCGGCCTGGTGAAATTTTTTATATTTTGTGCTTTTTAGAGAAATGACACTTCGGAACATTTCAGCTTGCCCATCCATTCTGATATAGGCCTGACACGTGTCTTTACGTGAGTGGTGACAGACTCACGAATCACTTTTATAATTTTAACTCTTTTCAACAAAAGCTCAAAAACTCAAAGTTCTTCGCTGACCCACCTTCTCGCTTTGACTTTTGATGCGGGCTCAACATTTGACTTTATCCCTTGGCATGAGCGGGGCCCGCGGGTCACTTTATAAATTTACACTCTCCTTTTGGAAATAAAGCCAAATTTCCCAAAGTGCTCTGACGGCCCACCTTCGCACTTTGACTTTCGATGTGGGCTCAACATTTGACTTTATCCCTTGGCATGAGCAGGGCAACAGGTCACTTTATGACTTTACGCCCTTTTGGAAACAAAGGTAAAATTCCTAAAGTGTCCTAACAACCCGCCTCTCCACTTTTGAATTTTCAAAGCATCAAAACACAAAAAGGGCCCGCCTTTCCGCCACTGCTTGAAACATGGCCACGTATCCCTTTGCGGGCATGTTTTGTATTTTTGTGTTTTGACTAAGCCCCTTTGTTTGGCGAAGGCATTATGTCTAACACGGGACACGTGGAGGCTTCCCACTCATTTGGAGACTCTATTTGGACCTGACCTTCGGAGGTGCATTGATTGGACACGTGGAGATCTGCCGCACGTTTAGGACCTACTTTTGGATTCGCCCCATGAAAAAGTGCCAAAGGGACATGTGGGGCTTTCCGCTGGTTCTCTTTTTCTTAGTTGATTCAACGGCCGGTTCAGCCCCCTTTTGACTTCTGTGGGACCCTAGACACACGGAGAGCTGACACTTGTTTGGGGAACTGCCTTTGACTTCAACCTTTGAAGGTGCACCAATGAGACACGTGGCGCCATCCGCTGGCCTTAGAATTTTCAACGGCTGATTTAAATTTTTGAGGCTCTGACCACATGGAGGGCTAACGCTCATTTGGGGTCTGTTCCTTGGGTCTCACTTCTGAAGTTGCGTTAATGAGGTATGTGGAGGCTTTCACCAAACCTCTTATACTTATTTGATTAAATGGCCGAATCCGTCCCTTTTCCAGAACTTGAACATGTAGAGGGTTGGTGCACATTTGGGGTCTCTCTTTGGGCCGTGTCTTTTGAATTTGCGCCAATGAGGCACGTGGAGGCTTCTGCCGACCCTACCCCTTCATTGTTGGATTTGGAATGTGGCCTCACATGACTGAACTACCCCTTCTGATTTTCTTCTATGCAGGGTCACATTTGATCAATTTTTCCTAGGGGGGAAAAGTTGGGATAACAGGTACCCACTCAAAATTTTTGAAACTTGACTTGAAAAATGAGGGGAATTTTGAGGGTGACAACACCTAGGAATAATATACAAGTGATTTCTTCTAATTTTATACCTGGAGCTAAGTCATTCGAATTCCATCCGACATCTTACACCATTAAATAGAACTTTGTGAACTTGATAGTGTAATCAACAACTTACCTTACTTCGGAATTTTTTTAAGATTCATGCTTGCATGCTCAATTTCATGATGACACATATGTCATCTGAAACATGTCCTTTCACCATATCACTTTATTCAATTATTGGAATTGAATTATTTATTTGATTTAATTTAGTTACATGTTACACACAATCTACATAACATGTTCAACTTATGCGAAGGAACACATATGTGACAACTTAGGTTTCTTATGGCAGAGTAAATTCTAATGTAATGAATTGCATCATTATGAAACCATTTCCTTCCCCATAGCCAACTTAAGTTGGTATAGAGGTGACTCATCTGTACTAGATAAACAACTTCTGTAACTTAGCATGACAAAATTCTTTTCTAGTTACGACACTCATAATAAATGGACCTTGTAAGGATAACTTAGGATACTTGCTATATGGAAGTATTCACTTAATTGATTGTGTCATTAAATGTGTACTACTTTATAGAATCCTTTCGAAGTTGTCCTGCTAAGTTCCAACCGTTAGGAAGGTCGTATCCCAAAGGTCTTAGTTAGCTATAATTAAATCCATTTACAACAATTTTCCCCTATATCGCAGCGATATATTTATCACATATAATTATGTCCCTAAGGATTCGTAAGCTTAGTTTTCATCATAGGTTTTATTCACTTTTACGAGTAATTTAATTACATCAATTATGCATCTTAAATGAAATTAAATATATCTTGTTGCATTAGTATCGTAGTCCATTATTTTTCCAGTATGCCATTGTTTTATTATTTCATTAAGTATACATTTTATTGTTCTTATCAATCGCAATAGTTTTTCAACAACATAGTTGTATTTGTTTTAGAAATATATATCTAAATCATAATTAATCTTCAAATACTTTATGCGATATTTCTTAGTATATAATACCCATGTAACATCAATTATACATTATTGACATACTACTAAAATCAATAATCAGAATAATCTAATTTATAATAATTATTTAAACATCAACTCCATAATAATTACAAGTAAAATATTATTTTCCGAAATAGTACAATGATCATAACAAGATAAATTTCCTTTTTTTTTAAATAGGACAATAAGGCATATGTTTCACTTTTACAATAATGTCATGCTTTAAATACAAATTAAACATCATATATATTCTACACTCAAGTACTTTAAATCAGACATAGCCTCTAAAATACATCCGTCAGAGAATAACTTATTTTCCGCCATCTATAAAAATATTTAAAATTGGTCAGTTCAAAAAGAACTGGCATGAAATGTTTTCCTCCCCATCTTTATAGATTATATCACTAAAATATATTAATGAATAAACTCCAGATATATATAACATCATAGACTAAGTATACTTGATCATTTAATCATTTCCCTATTCCTTTCTTTCATATTAATTTCACAAAAGAAAACAAAATTTAATTAAGACTTCACCTTTAAAAATATCATCTATTATTCATGATTGAATTCAAGACAAAATCTAATCAAAATCCATTAGTTACCATACCATATTCAATTGATTTGTCTTCCACACCTATTTTTACTCGTACAAGTATGCAAATAATGTACTTATAGAGCATCTAAACTAGACCTTACCTTACATTATTTAACAACTATAATATCTTCTTTTATTAAGTCAATGGTAATTTATCTGGCTGAAAATAATATCCATATATTTCTTCATAATTATAAGAACACTTTCATTCAACTTATAAATCAGTGGTATAACACTCATATCAAACACAAGAAATCATTACGGTCACCTCTTCACTAGAAAATAAAGTAATCTATTTGACAATACAAATACCTCAAACTAATCTAACTTTATTTAACATTTCCGAACCAAATCGTGACTTTATTTTTTTTAATCAATAACCAAAACAACACCATTCCATGATCACAACATAAAAATACAAATAGAGAGTGATATCAAAAAGAACTCATATCATCGACTTTGAGACAAGTTCCTATCATGCTTTAGCATTTAAGCTCAAGAGTTTGGCTTTGACAATCCATTCCTGAAAGGGGCTCAAATAACAACACTTCCAAACCCAGAAATAGAATGCACAATCCCCATTCTCCTTAAACTCTTCAACCCAAAATCCTAACCCGGTTAAAGGTGTCCCTCCAAAATGGAGTAGCATAAGATGAGTTCACATGTAGGTACAAAGACCACTGTATATATATCCAGGGCCACGAATTTCTTATCTCTCCCCCAACTATACCTATATGCTCAGGATGAGCTAAGATTTTTAACAAAAGACGGTTGCTATGTATATAAATATACATGCCGAACATCATGATATATATCTATATCGTAAACCCAAATGTGTTTAATTTGGAACAAACATATATATCTATTCAACCTGAATCAACCATTTTGTACTCAAACCAGTCTTAAGAAATAATTAACTTGTTTGCAGAGGAACATATTACCTACTTATAAATATACTTTCTTCAAAATGGGTATTCAAAGAATGCAATATAGACCCATATATCTTAAACTGTAAGATATAAAGTGCAACTCATAGTGGGTATTTAACCCAATATTAAAAAGAAAAAATATGAGAGTACACATTCAATCATTCACAGTATTAATCAATATTAGCAAGATGAATAGGAAAATAGCTTAGCATATTTCCTCCATGCGAGCCAAAAAGATAGCAACATGAAAATGAAACCAAAAATACCATTAACTTGCATAGTAGCTTCCTCGAGAAGCTTCTCGCTTCTCCCAAAATCCATGGAGGTGGAGTTAATTCCCATTAATGTAAAAATGTACTGAGTCATGGTTCCCTCCAAAATGCCCAGTTTAACCATTTCCATCTAATTTTAGCAATCCCCATGACTCTGGTAACCGATCACCACCATACTGCTAGGAAGGGAGTTAGCATTGAATGATCGAAGACTGTTTATAACTCACAACTTATCTTTTTGCATGGCCGGCCTATGGCCATTAAAATTTAATTTAATACATTACAACAACTTAGGTAGCCATAAAATTTAATGGCTAAGTTAAAATTCATCAACTCATATACTTAGGTCGGTGTTCAACCGAGGTGGTTAACTAAAACAACATTAACATAAGTCTATATGTATGGTCATTGAACATGATTATAGCTTGCATAGGAAATATGGTCTTAGACCATACAAATAATCACCACCTTCCTCATAACATTGTCCTGAAACATCATTTTTTATTTGAGTTGTTTTAACCATGGATTCAACATTTCCCAGATTTGGATGGGATTTGTCAATTTAAAAATATAAGAGGAAATGCTGCAAATATTCATACACACTTATATGAAAATCATAGGATTTTTATTATGCAATCGTCAACAAGATCATATAATACATATAAATAGTATCAACACAACAGTGAAATAAAGACAAGTATGTGTAATCAATATCATAATTATAACAACTTCATCAATATCTAAATCAACCGCCAAAAAATTCAAATATGGCCAATTCAACTTAAAGCATTGTCGTCGTTATAATCTAACCAACATGTAGAACTATGACAACAAGTCATACTTTTATTCACAACTAAGGTAAGTTATTCATAATATTTAAAGTATGCTAAATGGGTTGCGGTATCTGGTAGCTTGCGGGACATGATGGCGAGTGTCGATATGTTGTCGTGTTTATGGGAATCATATCGAAACTGGTCCTCATGTCTATGAGTTACCTGATATCAGAAATTGTTTACAACACAACAAAAAGAAACCATTGGGGTGTGACATACTTCCCCCCTTTAAGAATCATCATCCCGATGATTAATTCTAACCATTAATAGAGTTAAAACAAAATCAGATATGAATAAACTTATTTCAACATCAATTTATTCAGCAAAGTATAAATGAAACTTGCACACTTCATTTTTTCAAAAAATTTAATAAGAATTTACTGGCTGTAACAACCCAATTTAAATCAATTTTTTGCCAAGCAATAAGACTTATGACATTTTTCAGTCATTAATACAATATTAAATATCAAAAGTATAATATCGGATAACAATTTTTTATTTTTTTATCACTCAAACAAGTGCAAAAAATTAGTTTTAGTTTCATCTAAATCCTCCCATGTTGCACTTTATTTAGAAAATTGGTCCCATTGGACCTTGTACTGAATTATTTCCATGTTTTACAAGTGCAACCAACAAGTTTCCAACACTCTTACCGGTTCAACCATGATGATTCTCGGATCCTGAACTTGTAATGACTTCCAGTTAAGCACATGTGATAAATCAGATACATAATTTTTAAGAAAAGAAATATGAAAAACATCATGCATCTTGTACAATGCGGGAGGAAACGCTAGACGATATGCCATAAGACTTATTACTTCAATTATTTCAAAGAGTCCAACAAAGTGAGGGGACAACTTGGCTAATTTTCCAAACAAAATTGAAATTTTCTTAGGCTTGACTTGTAAGAAAACTTTGTCCCCTTGTTCAAATATTTTATAAACTCTTTTTAAATCAGTGTTGATCTTTTGCCTATTGGAAAATTCTTTTAACCACTCATGAATGAGCTTGAATTACTCCATTTCTATCAAAATTTCAGGTCCTATTACTTACCTATCTTCCACGCTATCCAAAATGATAGGTGTCCTACACTTTTGTCCATATAATGCCTCAAAGGGAGCCATTTTTAGCAAGGAATGATAAGTGTTATTATAAGCAAACTTAACTAGTGGAAGGTATTCTTCTCACTTGTACTATTGATCCATGCAGTACATCCTGAGCATATCGTCCATAACCTAATTAACCCTTTCATTTTTCCCATTTGTTTCCAGATGGTATGCAGAATTGAAATTCAGTTTTATGCCTAAGGCTGAGTTTAAAGTTTTCCAAAAATGAGAAGTCCTTCATGCAATTTAAAGATCTCGTGCATGAACCTTTCTGTAAGCACATGTGAATCATATTTTAGATTCCCTAGTATACAATGAGATACCTTAGTTAGTTTATCAACTACAACCAAGATTACATTGTGTTTATTCTTATACATAGGCATTCCTTGTATAAAGTCCATACTGATTACCTGTCACTTAAATTGTGGAATACTGTGAGGGTACAACAATCCTGTAGGATTCATGTGTTCAGCCTTGACATGGTGACATTCTAAGCAACAAGAAACATATTTTACTATATCCTTTTTCATCCCTTTCTAAAAATATTGTTGTTTTACATCAACAAGCATTTTAGTCACTCAGGGGTGTCTATAATAGGGATCATCATGAAATTCTTATATCACTTTTGTCTTTAATTCATTTTCCAAGGGTACATAAACTTAGTTTTCATACCTTAGGACTACTTAAATATCAAATATGAATCCCTTGTACCTTTTATCATTTATATTTTCAACAAGTGTTGTTTTAACTCGCTGATAATAAGAATCAGCCAATATTGCTTTCTTAACTTTGTCTTTAAACTGAGTTCTCAAAATGAAAAGAGCAGAAATGTGCTTCCTACTACTTAGTGCATCTGTCATTCTATTTTCCTTCCTTTTAATATAACTGATATTTAATTCATACTGAGATAAAAAAAAAATATAACCATCTTTATTGCCTCACATTTAAGTTAGGCTGAGTGAAGATGTATTTCATCTTGAGATGATCTATTTTCAGTTCAAAGGGCTTTCCCAAAAGGTAGTTTCTTCATACTTGCAAATAATGTATAATGGAAGCAAGCTCCAAATCATGGGGAGTATAATTCAGCTCGTGTACTTTCAATTTCCTACTTTCATACATAATCATGTGATCATTTTGTAGTATGATACCTCCCAAATCTTCACTGGAGGCATCTATCACCACGATGAAGTTCCCATTGGGATCCAGAACTATTAGGACAAGTGTTTTAGCTAATTTTTATTTCATAAAATTAAAGACATTCTCACATTTTTCATTCCAAAAAAATTTATTATCCTTTTTTTGTAGTGAGTTGATTAGAGTAGCAAATTTTGAGAAGTCTTTTACAAATTTCTAGTAATATCCAACTAGTCCCATGAAGGTTCTAACTTCATGCACATTTTTAGGCACTAGCCAGTAAGTTATTGCTGCAATTTTTGATGAATATACAAAAATTCCATATTTTTTTATTATGTGCCCAAGGTACTACACCTTGTTTTGGTAAAATGAACACTTCGAATGCTTATTATATAACTTTATTTTTCTTAGCAAATCTAAAACAATTATAGGATGTTCATTATGATCTTCAACACTTTTGGAATGAATGATAATATCGTCTAAGAATACTAACACAAACTTGTCCAAGTATTCTGAAAATATATTATTCATTAAATTCATAAAAGTTGTTAGAGCATTGGTAAGCCCAAATGACAACACAATCAACTCAAAGTGTTTATACCTTGTTCTAAAGGAAATTTTGTGAATATATTCTTATTTTATTTTTAGCTGATGATAACCTGATCAAAATTAATCTTAAATTAAACTACTGCACCATGCATCTGGTCAAAGAGGTCATCAATTCTTGGAAGGGGGTATCTATTTTTTATTGTGGCTTTGTTAAGCATTTGGTAATAAATGCATAGCCTCAATGTTCAGTCATTTTTCTTGAAAAATATGATTGGTGTTTCCCAAAGAGATACACTCAGTCTAATCAATCCTTTAGATAACAGTTCATGAAGTTGTGATTTTAACTCATCAAGTTCAATTATAGTCATTCTATAAGGAGCCTTAGAAATTGGTTTGGTTTCCGGTTTGATATCAATGGTGAAATCAAACTCCCTTTTGGGTGAAAGACCAGGCATTTCTTTTGGAAATAAATCATTATACTCACATAACAGTGAATGGTCTTCCACATAAGTCTTACGTTCTTCACCCAAATCTAAATTTTAACAACATAAAGCATGCAACCTTTATTCTTGGCCTTTTGAGTTGCATGGTTGAGATTTACCTACCTGTAAAGTCTCTTTTTATGCCCTGAATTTCTATTGTTTTATACTAGTCATCTAAGAATTTAATTTGATTTTCATAGTAGTCTATAGTTTCCTTGTGTTGGGATAACCATTTTACACCTATGACTATGTCATATGAGCCTAAATGAGCTACGTAAAGGTCTAACTTAGTGGTGAAGCTTGGTAGTTCTAATGTTGTGTCAAAAAGACATTGGTTAACTGTGTGAACAATGTTGTTCCCATATTGAACAGTCCATGTATTTATCATATATGAAGTTTTTCTTTTAAGTTTAGATGCTAATTTATTTGAAAGAAAACATTTTTTTCACGAGTATCAAATAAAATGGTTACAGAAAATCCAAATAACTTACCTGCAACTTCGATAGGCATAGCCTATTTTTCAACTTGCTTATTAGTCACTGCAATATGTATACGATGGTGTTGGTTGTTATCCTTTTTTCCTCTGAGGGAAATTGTTCACATAGTGGTCAAGACCCCATATAAAACAACCCCCAAAAGCTTCGTTTCTATCAGTTTTATTTTCTGTATTGGCTATATTATTCTGTCCATTTTTCTTGTTATTTGTTGTAGTATTACCTATTGTAGTTTTCTTCCCATTCCCATTTTTGTTCTTACTACCAAAATTCTTCCACCTAACCTTTTTAGGTGCTAAAGATGAAGGTACGTTAACATGATATTTTTCTTTTCATCTCTATATGCAGAAATGGCCTTTAATTTCTTCTCTTGCCCAATTTATTTTTCGAACACAACCTCCCTAGTTGATGGTCTATGGACATCAAATTCACCTCCTATATTTGGGTTCAAACCCATAATGAACTTTTTGATGCAAAACTTCTCATCAGTTAGGATAATTAATTATGCATTGTATAATTAATTATTTAACTATTGTTATTATTTTATTATTGTTATATGGTTTTATTAAACCATATTTGTCTTATTATATTCACAGATATAATTTTTATGTTGGTATAACAATTATATCATTATTTATTTGTGCTTCCCGTATGATATTTTGGAAGCTTATGTATTCAGGAATATTGTTGCACCTGTGCAACATATTTATTTATTTGTATAATGTTGTCCAATATGTATAAATATTGCAACACTCCATTGTAATGGTTGATTAATTTCACATTAATAAAATATACAAGCTTCCGTCCATGTTTGTGAAATTAAATCTGGTTTCAGTGCAGGTTGAAGGATATTGGAGGATTACAGTAGAGTTTGAAGAGCATTGGAGAAGCTTGTGCAAGTAAAGCCAAACTCATCATCTTTTTTGGAGTGTCTGATGATGTGCAACCCCACATTCATGATGCCTCAACATCCAAAGAATCGTGGGATAAGATGAGAACAATATATGAGGCTAAGAACAAGAATGTTATACTGAATTTGCAGAGTCAGTTACACACATTGAAGTTGAAACAGAATGAGAAAATCAAAGCTTTCTTAAGAAGAGTTACAAAGTTGAGGGCTTTAATTCTAGCCCTGGGAGAAGCGGTCTCAGATGATTCTCTCGTTCCCATTATTCTAAGAGCACTCCCCTCTTCTTATTGCATTTTTGTTACAACACTAAACGTGTCAGATACGACCGTTAGTTTTGACAAATTGGTAAACTTACTGAAAAAAGAGGAAGCCATACATAATAAGGGCAATGAAGAGAAGAAGGCACTTTCTTCACATCAAAAATGGAAAGGAAAATGTCGATGAAAACCTAATTCCTATAAAAAAATCCCAAAATCAAAATAATTATTAAGGGGACAGAAAACAAAAGAAGTAATGTCCAATTTGTAAAAGAGGACATGACCTACAAGATTGTTGGTATAATACTTACAAGAAAGGTTAATCAAGCAACTCTGGACCTCCACAATAATCTCTAAAGAGACATTCTAACTACAATTAAAGGCAGAAAAAGGGGAACTGGAAAAGAAGACCCCATCAGCAAGGAAATGTTGTTGAGTAACAGGAACAATCAGATAATGAAGACTAGTTGTTCACTGCTCGATCAAGTGAACCATCCAAGTCATCTAGTGATGTTTGGTATGTTGATTCGGGGGCCACTCGACACATGACCAGCCATAGAAACTAGTTTATTCCAATGAGGGACACACCATCAAAAAATCATGTTTTTTTGGGAGATGATTCTTCATATACAGTTCATGGGATTGGGAACATCTCTCTACCCCTTGGTTCACGCAACTGCAGACTATCAGATGTCTTATATGTCCCTGGGTTGACAAATAATTTGCTTTCAGTCAGTCAACTCCTTGATCACAACCTAAAAATGGACTTTGATAGTCATTCCGGCAAGAAAACATGTTTAATTTGAGATAAATCATGAGGCTCGAAAATATTTACAAAAGCCTCTAATGTGGGATGCATGTTCCAACTTGATTTTGTTCACAGAGATGATCAAGCACTTGTGGCTAAGAACTCCACCTCAGCACAGTTATGGCCTCAAAGACTTGGTCATATAAGTTTCAAGTATCTCGAGACACTTTGCTGGCGTAATATGGTACATAGGATACCATCTCTTCAGAAGGATACAAAAAATTGTCCTCATTGTCATATTAAGCTCATGGTCAGCTTGATCTAGTTCATACCAATCTTTGCGGTCTGATGCAACCAATTCATTCTGGATTTCAGTACTTCATGCTATGTGTTGACGACTATTCAAGGAAAATGTGGATTTTTTGGCCTCACAAGAAAAGTGAAGATTTTGAAACTTTCAAGAAGTTCAAAGTAATAGTTGAGAATGAAACTGGTCATCACATTAGAAATCTCTACTCAAATCAAGGGGGGAATTCACCAGTAATGAGTTCAAATACTACCTACAAACTCACAAGATTCATTAACAAATGCCTCCTCCTCACACACCGCAGTAGAATGGTGTTGTTGAGAGAATAAATCCTACTATAATGGAAATGGTGTGATGCATGATCGATGAATCTATACTTGCAAAGAAATTATGGGTAGAAGCAACAAAGACAACCATGTATTTATTGAACAGAGTGCACACAGTTGCTCTTGACGGAGTAACACCATAAGAAGCATGGTCAAAGCTAAAATCATCTATTGCACACCTTAGAGTATTCGAGTGCAAAGCAAGCATACACATACCCAAGAAGAACAGAAATAAATTTGACATGAAGTCACAGAAACTCATCTTCATTAGGTACAATGAAGAGACTCTTGGGTACAAATTAATGGATCATAAGACCAGAAAATTCTACACGAGCAGAGATGTTAAGTTTTTTGAGAAGAAGGAAGCAGAGACTCCTCCTCTAGACTCACCAGATGTAGATTTTTCACCAGTAGTAAAAATTGAAGTTGATGTTCCCTCAGAAGATGAAAGTGATGATGGGGATGATGGTGTTGATCAAATAGAACCATGACCCATGGGAACAGTTCAGTGTATGCCCAAGTGGTGTACTAGCACATTATGAGATGCAAGAATGGATGCTCCACCTGATACATCCACCCTTGGACCACGGACTTATAGTAAAGAAAGAGAAGAAGTTAAATTTACTTTGATGAGTAGAGTTATTGAATCTGATCAGCCCTTTATAGTCCAAGAAGCCCTATAATCAAAATCTTGGAAAGATGCCATGGATTCTGAATATCAATAAGTGATAAAGAATAACACTTGGTAGCTTGTCAATATTTCACCAGGAAAGAAACCCATTGAATGCAGATGGATATTTAAAATAAAGTACAAAGCAGATGAGACAATGGAAAAGTATAAAGCAAGACTAGTAGAAAAGGGGTATAAACAAAAAGAAGGCATAGACTACAAGGAGATATTTACTCCCATAGCTAAGATCAAAACAATTAGAATGATCTTTTCTCTAGTTGCATAGTTTGGTTGGAAATTCCACTAGATGGACATAAAAAGTGTCTTCCTAAATGGAGATTTACAAGAAGAAGTCTACATGACTCAACCTGAGGGATATGTAGTACCTGGTCAAGAAGAAAAGGTATGCAAACTCAAGAAATCTCTGTATGGCCTTAAACTTTCACCCCGGGCATGGTACATCAATATTGATGAGCATCTCATATAACATGGATTTGTTATAAATCCATACAATCCCAATCTTTACCTCAAAAAGCAAGGGAGGGAGATTGTGATTGTTGTTGTCTATGTCAACGATCTAGTCATCACTGGCAGTTCAGTGAAGATGATCGATGCAACGAAGAAATATATGCCTACACTGAAATATAATGCAGAGGATCAAGTAAAGGCCAAAGCCACCATTTCCAAAAAAATTACAAGCTATGACTCTCTGTTGTAGGCCTTGAAGGATGAGCTTAAAAAGGAAGATCAAACTTTGAACATGTGCACAACGCTGGATGGGATTATTAAGACAAGGACTCTTGTAAAAGAGAATGAGGTCCTTCGGGTGTAGAAGAATGAAACACTTGGGTGTGTAGAGAGGTTGGTTATGGCAGAGAAAAAGTGCAATGCACTTGCAGCAGCCCAAGAGCCACATGAGGAAAGAATAAACAAAATTGGAAAGCTCATCATGCAGAAGATGGATTACATGGAGGGCATGATTCCAAACATGGCAAACATTGTAAGGATTTTGTAAAATGAAAAAGAAAACATAACTCAGGATGAGTTGGATGCCGTGGTTACCAATGTCCCTAATAAAATAGGTGAAGTGCTGAGTGATTTGCATGCATTATAGGTAGATATTAAAAATGAGTTTCCAGAGTTGATCCTATTGGTAGAGGAGCAGAGTGTCGAGTATTACTTTATTCTTTTTGGTCAATTAATTATTATTCTTTATTCTTTATTCATTATTCTTGGAGAGATAAGTTGGGATTACCCATTACTGAGTGTGACAATGCATTTAGTGTGGGGTAATGTTGAGAAGATGGAATATAGCTCAAGGTTGAAAGCGTGGAAGGTTTGGGTGCACGGAAATAGGGCACACAGGAGCACGCAGAAGTATACCAAAATACGGGTGTGCCTAAGAAAAGTTGGAAAATAGGACTTAGCCACTTTTACAAGTCAAGGATATTTTTGGACATAGAGTGTGGTGCACGCAAAGATACGAAGACTTGTAGTTCATGCAAGACTATTTGGTGATTTGCAGTAGTTCTAGCACCATGTAGGGTTTTGTTCTAATAATAGGATCTATACTTAGAGTTAACTTTTGAAGATCTATTATTAGCACTTGCATGCTTTTGTACTCTCTTGGAAAGGTGCATGACTATTATTATCTTGTAGACTATTTTTAGAATGTGCATGGGAAATGAAGGGAAAGTCCCCACCCCTATATATATGTATTGATTTGCATGGTTTAGGAGCCCATTGATATTGTTTGATTGTAGAGTTATGCTGATGTTTTTTTACATGCATGACTCATGGTGACATTATTATGATGTATGAAGCTTATGTGTTTTACAATACTTAATATAATAGATCACTTTGGCTGAACATTGGTGTTGGATATGACTGAATATGGGTCTTATATGGTAAATATCATTGTATTCATTGTTTAGTCAATCTTTCCTATTGTTTAGATATAGATCTGGTTTATGCACTTTGGATTGTTTACTATCTATTATGAATATGAATATATACATACTCAATCATGCTAACATTCTGGAAAAACAACTATAAAGAGGGAATTGGTACCCTTACGCGCTTCGGGTGAGTGCTCAGTTCAGGTTGAGTAATGTGTCAGCACGACTTGGGCTATTTGCAGTGGATTCTAGGCTACATCAACTATATACAGGGATAAGGACTTGGTATTCGCTACCCATGCATCTCAAAATAGACTGCATTCTTATAATAGCCATAAATACATACCAAAGCAACTATAATGCATGCATGCTCACCTAATAATAGATTAAACCTGTAGATAACCTTTGTTATAATCCTATTATTATCTTGAAATCTACATGACATCTGATCTTTACCTCGCATGTACTTTCTCCCCCAAATAGATGTTCCTTCATCCTTAAGTCTTCATACTTTCCTCCAAATATGGAACATTTTTTGAACACCAGTCAATCTTGAATTTATCTGTTTTTATCTTATGGCTCAAAAATTTACTGAGTCTTGAATGTTTCCTGCTTGGGCATGCACACTGCCTATTCCACTTTACATGCCCACCTTCGTGCCTGCCTTGTGCACTCCTTAAACCCTCACGTGTGGTATATGATTAGTAAAATTTTATCGTGCTACACAAGTTTATTATTTCTTAAGACTAGTTTGAGTTTGGTTTGGATAGATATATATGTGTGTTCCAATTCAAACCCATTTGGGTTTAAAATTAATGTGTATATATAACGATGTTCAACATGTATAGTTATATACATAGTAACCATCTTCTGTTAAAACTATTATCTCATCCTAAGTATATGTGTATAGTTGGGGGAGAGAAAAGAAATTGGTGGCCCTGGATTTATTTTGGTTTTGTACCTATAGTCAAACTCAACTTATACTACTCCATTTTGTGGGGAGGGGGAACTGTGTGAGTATTTAATGGTTGTATTTGATATCCAAAATGGGTCAGGATTTTTGCTTGACCAATTTAAGGAGAATGGGGATTATGTATACATATATGTGTTCTATTTACAGGTTTGGAATTTTTTTTATTCAAGCCCCTTTTAGGCATGGATTGTCAAATCCAAACTCTTCAACTTAAATGTTAAGGCATGGTAGGAACTTGTTGTCTCAAAGTCAATGGTATGAGTTATTTTTTATATCACTCTAAAATATATTTTTTTGTGTTGTGATCATGAAATGGTGTTGTTTGGCTATTGATTAAAAAAATAAAGTCACCATTTGGTTCGGAAATGTTAAATAAAGTTTGATTGGTTTGAGGTATTTGTATTGTTGAATAGATTACTTACTTTTATGGTGAAGATGTGACCATAATGATTTCTTGTGTTTGATATGAGTGTTATACCATTGATTGATAAGTCAAGTGAAAGTATTTTTATGAATATGAAGAAATCTATGGATCTTATTTTCAGTCATATTAATTACCATTGACTTAATAAAAGAATTTATTATAGTTTTTAAATAATATAAGGTAAGGTTTGGTTTAGTAGTTCAATAAGTACATTATCTACATACTTGTACAAGTAAAATTAGGAATGGAAGATAAATCAAATGAATATGGTATGGCAACTAATGGATTTTGATTATATTTTGTCTTGAATTCAATCATGAATAATAAATGATCTTATTTTAGGTGAAGTTTTAGTTAAATTTTGTTTTCTTTTGTGAAATTAATATGAAAGAAAGGAATAGAGAAATGATTAAATAATCAAGTATACTTAGTCTCTAATGTTATATATTGATCGATTTTATTCATTGAGATATTTTAGCAATATAATATGTAAATATGGGGAGGACAACCTTTCGTGTCAGTTCTTTTTGAACTGACAAAATTTTTACTATTTTTATAGATTGTGGAGAATAAGTTATTCTCTGGCGGATGCATTTTAGAGGCTATGTCTTATTTAAATTACTTGAATGTAGAATGAATATTATGTTTAAGTTGTATTAAAATCATGACATTATTGTAAGAGTGAAACATATGCTTCATTGTCCTATTTAATAGAAAAGGCAATATAGCCTGTTATGATCATTGTATTATTTTGGAAGAGAATATTGTACTTGTAATTATTATAAATTATATTGCTCTGATTATTGATTTTAGTAGTATGTCAATAATGCATTATTAATTTTACATGGTTTTTATGTACTAAGAAACATCAGATCAACTAGTTGAATATTAATTATGATTTAGTTATATATTTATAGAAAAAATACAACTATGTTGTTGAAAAACTATTGCGATTGATAAGAACAATAAAATGTATACTTTATGAAATAATACGACAATGTCCTAATGGAAAAATAATGGAATGTGACAATAATGCACCAAGCTATCTTTAATTTCATTTAAGATGCATAATGGATGTAATTAAATTACTTGTGAAAGTAAATAAAACCTAATACGAAAACTAAGCTTATGAATCCCTAGGGATGTAATTGGATGCGATAAATATATCATTGTGATACAGAGGAAAACTATTGTAAACTGATTTAATTATAATTAATTAATCCCTTTATGATATGACATTCCTAAAGGTTGGAACTTGGTAGGCCAACTTAAGATGGTTGCTATAAAGTAGTACTCATTTAATGACGTGAGTCATTAATTGAATACTACCATATAATATGTATCCTAAGTTGTCCTTACAAGGTCCATTTGTTATGACTTTTGTAACTGGAAAAGAATTGTTTCACGTTGATTTATGGAATTTGTTTATCCGGTAAGGATGAGTCACCTCGATACCAAATTAATATGGCTAAAGGGAAGGGAATTGTTGCGTAATGACGGAATTCATTATGTAAGCATTTACTCTCCCATAGGCAACCTAAGTTGGCACAGATGTGATCCTTTGCACAAGTTAAAAATTTTCTATACCTTATGCGTAACATATAAATAAATTAACTTAACTAACTGATTCAATTCCAATAATTGAACAAATAGATATGGTGAAAGGACATGTTTCAAATGATGTATGTGTCGTCAGAAAACTAAGGATGCAATCATGACTCTTAAACTTTTCCCGAAGTAGTGTAAGTTGTTGATTACAATGTCAATTTCACCAAGTTTTATTTAATGGTGTAAGATTATGGATGGAATCCGAATGACTGAGTTATAGGTAGGCACTTAGAAGATGTCACTTTTATATTATACCCAGGGAAGGTACCAATTGTATATGTTTTATACATAATCTAATGAGTAATCTATGGGGTAATGGGTAGATATAATTGAACCATATATCTACACATGATTTATTAATTGTTATATGATGAATTGTATCTTACATTATTGTTGGATGTAAATGTTGTAAATTTAAATCATTATAGGAAAAATATAGTTTGGGGAAATTAAAAAAAAAATCCCCTTAAATTGAAGCATAGAAGATTAGTTATTAGATTTTGGCATTGGATCTAAAGGTTGCAGCTTTTGGACCTATGGAGTCCCTACGTTAACTCAAATTTAATTCTTGTCTAACAAAGAAAATGGTTAGGACAAGATAACACACTATCAATGACCAACATTCAGGTGGAAAAGAAGCCTCCGCACAAAATTTAGATGAAATACTTTCTATCCTTTAGAACACGTGAAACCGTATGGTTATTCTTGAGAAGTAAGTGATGGGTAATGATAATGCTAATGAAAATGATGGTAGTGAACAATCTTAGGGGTAGCTTAACACTGAAAACAAAAATGTTGTGGACCCCAATGTGAGAAATAATAATAATGTAGTGGATCCTAATACTGCAAATTCAAATGTTAATGTTATAAATCAACCTAAGAACAAGAGGGTAATTTTTTCATTGGAGTTGTCAAACGATATAAAGAGGATCAACCCACCTAAGTTTGATGGTAAGACCTTAGGAGATGGAGATGAGAACTGGCTCAGTGAGATGGATAAGTATTTCACCATCCATAACTTCTTAGAAGAAACTAAGGTGGTTTGGGGAGCCTATTAGCTCTCTAATGAAGCGTCCTCTTGGTGGGACAGTTGTAAGGTAGAACTGGGGCTTGATGAAACAAGTATAACCTAGGAACAATTTAAGGCCTGCTTTATAAAATGTTTGTTACCACACCTATATTATGATAAAAAGATGTTTGAATTTCATAATCTATCTCAAGGAAAAATGACAGTTAGTGAATACTAGGATAAGTTAACAAAACTTCTGAAATATGTGCCTTAGTATCAAACTGATGAGAAGTTTCACATCAAAAATTTCATTATGGGTTTGAACCCAATTATAGGAGGTGAATTTGATGTCCATAGACCATCAACTATGGAGGTTGTGTTCAAAAAATAAATCGGGCAAGAGAAGAAATTATAGGCCATTTCTACATATAAAGATGAAATGAAAAATAAATTGTTAACGTACCTTCACCTTTAGCACCTAAAAAGGCTAGGTGGAAGAAGTTTGGTAATAAGAACAAAAACAGTAATGGGAAGAAAACTACAGTAGGTAAGACTACAAAAAATAACAAGAATGTAATTTCACAAACAGGGATGGAAGCCTGTATATTTTATGAATGTGAAATTAATCAACCATTACAATGGAGTTCTGCAATATTTATACATATTGGACAGCAATATACAAAAAAATAAATATGTTGCACAGGTGCAACAATATTCCTTAATACATAAGCTTCCAAAATATCATACGGGAAGCACAAATGAATAATGATATAATTGTTATAACAAAATAACAATTATATACATGAATATAATAAGACAAATATGGTTTAATAAAACCATATACCAATAATAAAATAATATCAATAGTTAAATAATTAATTATACAATGCATAATTAATTATCCTAACATTCCCCCCCTTAATTTTTCATTGTCTCAAGGGATGAGGAGAGGAACTCTCTAAACAACTCGAAATTTTCTTGTGTAAGTGACTTCGTGAATATATCTTCTCTTTGTTCAGTTGTTGGACAAAATTAAAGCTGGATGTTTTGCTTCAACACATGCTCACATATGAAATGAACTTGTACCTCAATGTGCCTTTTGCTTTCATGAAACATTGGATTGCGAAAAAGTTTGAGAACACCTTCATTTTCAACATACATGGTGGTTGGTTTGTCCTGTGGTATTCCAATTCCTTCTAGTATGCGACATAGCCATATCGCTTCATAGATAACTTCTCCTGCAGAAAGATACTCGACTTCTATGGAAGAGTGAGAAGTGAAGTGTTGTTTCTTGCTTCCCCATGATATTGGTCTAGATCCCATAAAGAATACAAATCCAGAAGTGGATTTTCTATTGTCAATGTTACCTGCATGATCTGAATCTGAATATCCATTGTTGTCACAAAATCACTGCACCCCCGAATGGCCTGAAAATGAATCACGACATTTGGTGTGATAGTGACACGTGGGATCACCTCTCAAGCTGTGGGACTTGGGTTCGAGGTGAACCTCCGGAGAAGGCGGCTTCCTTTGTTTAAACTAGGTGCTATGACTCTTCCTGAGATTAAGGAGAAATTGCAAAGAAATAAATCCTAAACTAGAAGTGGTGATGCACCAAAGAGCAGGGATGTTCAACTTTTGGAAGGGTTATGTGAGTGAGATGCTAGCATCCTAAATCACTTTCACCTATTGTAACTAAAAAGGGTACGAGTACCACAAACTAGAAACACACGTTCCTTTGTTAAACTTATACAAAAGAGAAAGAACATGATTTGGTTTTAGATACACAGATAACTTTATTGGAAAAATTAACACAAGCACATCTTAAACACCCACTTTACAAAAAATAAAGATAATGTAACTTCCAATCAACAGCAGGAGAAATACAATCACAGCTGAAGAGAAAATAACCTCATCACTTAATCTTGGCATACAGTAAATAATCTGAAGTAAAGGCAAGTTACTCAAACATACTAAGGAATCACATTCACAAAGCATGTAATAAATAATTATTTCACACAGTAATTCAGAATTTCAAATGGCAGAGTGTAATTCTCAATAAAATTAAAAGGGACTTCACAAATATATGAAAATACTCTTCCAAGCTTGAAGAGTAAAATCACCAAAATCTCGAAAATTGTATATCTATGAACTCTAAGCATTCATCTATTTATAAGTTCTTTAGGCTGAGCCATTACAGCTGGGCCCTTAACTAACATTTTACTAAAAATAGAAATGTCATTAAATTAAGGGAACAAGCTCCCATGAAAATAGCAAAACTGTTGCAAGGGTTTGACCGAGTCAACCCTACAACTCTGACCGATCTGGAGCTCGAATTTTGTCCTTCCATGGCTGTTCAACCCTGATTTGGCTCTACAACTTGTTCACCTTTTTGAGCTCCTCCTGGCTTTCCTTCCATACAGCCAGTCTTTGATTGTATTCAAAAAAATGTTTGATTATTCCCTGGATTTCTTCATCTTCAGGTCCACATGCGTAGTGACTTACTACGTCTACTGTCTCGATCTCTCTGGTAATTTCAGGCTGGTATTCTCTTCAGTTTGAACATGACCTTGGACATCCTTCCTATGAAGTTCTGGCACAAGACCATTCGATCAATGGAATCAGAATTAAAAGTTCTTGTGACATCATCATCCCGCTTCACCAAGTCTTTGAAGTTTTCCTGAATCTGTTCTTCAGGGAGGGCATCGATATTCTCATTGAAGAATTTACAATGAGCAATATCAAATTCTTCTGATATGTCATTCAAGGCGTCTGTGATCTCTAATCGCTTGTCATCCAATTTTTTAATCAAGTCTTGTAACACTTGGCACCTGAACTCCATAGCCTTCTGATATTCAAACAACTTTGAAGTATCATCAATCACCCCTTCCTGAAGAAGCAAGTCGGAATCCACTGCCCTAACCTCTTCCCATGTGGCTAGATTCAGATTCAGATTGTTACTTTCCTCAGAGAAAGCCTCATCCATCTTCTGAATAGTTATCTTTGCCTCCTGCAAATCATTATAGATTTCCACAGCTTCCTTGATCAAAGGATTTACTTCCTGCAGTATTCGTTTGATCCACCCATTTACTGATCTCCCTTTCTGGCCAAGTTTCTCAAGCTCGTGATAAGAGAAGTCATCAATAGAAGCTGAAACTGCTAAGGCCGTAGTAGATGAGGACTCAGTAGATGAAATGGGTTGTGTAACTCTCCGTAACAAAGAGGTGAGTTGTTCGACCTTAGCCTTTAGCTCATCTTTCGTAGCTTTATCCTTGTCATATTTCACCATCAGGGCCCCCAGAGTAGTGTGAACATCCTGTTTGGCCCCCTCATGAGTGGCCTTTCCTAATGAAAATCTAGAAATCTGATAATCAGCAGTCGTGATTGTTTCCTTGGTTTTTCCCTCAGCAGGAGTAGCGACCTCTATCACCCATTCTCTGGATGAATTTACTGTCAGATTTGACATGGTCCTTGGTCTTTTGGCCTACCTTTTGGGTGTTTTCTCCAAGATGCTGAGATCCATGACATCTCCTAGAGGCACCTTCTTTTTCTGCTTGGGGGTTTTCCTGAATAACCACTCTGGAATAGCTAATAATGAAGAAGATGGAGTGGTAGGTGTGGCACTTAAGGTCTGAGTTGAGGCAAGGGTACTAGGAACATTCATGGGTGTTTGGATAGAGGTGGCAATGATGGATGGGGTGGATGTTAACACAGTAGTGGGAATTGATACAATGGTACTGGAAGATGAAATGGTAGGAAAAGGAAGTGACAAAGGAAATGGAGGAGGGAAAGGTGATCCAATATTCTCTCCAACTGAGAGAGCTGGAAGGGATGAGAATACTTGGGCCATAGAAGGAGATGGGAAAGATGAAATGCTGGCAGAAGTGGGAGGAACTGATGGAGGAAGGGATGATGGAAGAGAAGAAGGAAGTGATGAACCTTGCGAACAATCAGGAGAATCACTGACCACAATCACATCCGCCCCAGTCTTGGCTATAGGTATTTCCTGAGAAACAGGAGTTTGAGGAAGAGATGAACTTCCAACAACAAATGAAATTTTTCTTGGTACTGTGGGGGTCTTCTGAGTCGACCGCTTTCCCTTTGTGGGTACTGTTGGGCTTAAGACTGGTGGGGCTGCTGTACTTATAACCTACTCACCCCCTTTGGGTTTGATTCCAAAAGTAGCTAACCACCTGTAGGTCCTTTGAAGAATGGGACCCGCTCTATCTTTTGTATTGGAGCATTCTTCTTGATACCAATCAATCCATGGAAGTGGTTGATTGGCAATACCTTCGGTCTTATATGCTTCATCCAATACTTCACCATCATCTTGCAAATCTGTCTGGGATCTCAGCTATCCCATACTAGTGAATTTCATCTACATCCAATCTTTCATAATCTCTTTGTCTAGATGATATACTCATCCCGACAATGAATCCAGATGTCCTCTAGTTGAGATGTATGGGAAGTTGAACGTCCTGTCTCACCAAACTTTCCCAAGTAGTCAAAGTTGGTTCTTGGATGAAAAGTCTGCAGGGTTACCTCGGCCATCTCTGCATCTACGTTCTTGGCTTTGTGAATGTTTTGACAAGAATACCTGCCAATCGAAACTAGAAAATGCACTCCTACCTTGTGGCACTTGTTTTGGATCTGATGGTAATCCAACAGTTGTCGAACTAGCTCCAGTAGAACCCATTTGTCCATAGGACACCTTGGCAATTTTCTAGGGGCACCAATGAAAACCAGAATTTGAATGTAGGTGAAAGTGGGAAATTGGAGATAGATAGCTCCCCATTCCCGTACTTCTTTGAAGGCCTCATCAGAAATTCTCTGATTGTACAACTCTTTGTCAAAGTGGTAGCAGATGACTGTGAAGAAAGCATCGTTGACCCATCGAAAGTGCTTGCACCCCTCACTCAGAGTGAGCTGGGGATAGAAATCATAAATCTGGGATGTGCTGTGAACCCCCTTGGTATTTAGTCTGGGAAAATCTCCCATAGCAGCGGCAGCGTAGACCAGGAATGATGTCATGTAAAATGAGTTTGTGGTTGACACTCTGCCCAGCTGATAGCAGATGGAGCTACTGATATGCTCTCCCCACCTGATAAGCTCCTTGTTCTTCTTGATAGTGGCAATGTATAAAAACATCCACTCTTGGAATTCCTTGGTAGCTGGGAGGCCTGAGACTCGGCTCAAGTAGTATGATTATGTCATTGACTTCCTGGATGAAGTCTGCCCTGTACAAGGTTTTTGGCAACTTGGCCATGCTCTTAGCCAAGTAGCTTTTCATGACAATCTTGGTACATGAATCAACATCATTGTTCCAATGTTCTACTGCGCTTTCAGGTGAAATAGTGGCGTAGTTTGGAATGTCAGGTAGCCTGAGAAGATCTTCAAAGAAATCAGGATCTAGGTGAATGACCACCTTGTCATCATCATCCTTAACTGACATAGAATCTGCATCGAAGTGGGCAGCTGCAGCTAGAACAAACTCGGGACAATGCATTGAAGCAGGAAAACCAGCCGCAAGGACAAGCCCGCTGTCATAAATTACCTGCATCCATGGCTTCTTGTTAGGAGCCTTCACTCTGCTCCAGAAATCTGGGAAGTCAATCTGACCTAAGTCAGTATCCCCTATGTTACCTAGGTCAGAGGATAGGCAAGACTGAGGAGCAACTCCAAGGAATGAATATTTCATCTTCTCTTTCTCTTTTGAAGTAGAAGTAGACATGAAGTTCTAGATTTCGGAAGCCGAAGAAGAAAAACTCTGAAATTCTGTAGGATGAAAATCTCCAAAAGAAATCTCTGAAATCAGGATCTCTGAAAGTCTGAAACGCCAAGTTCTGAAAGTCTGAAAAGAAAAAATGCCGAAAGAAATCCTGAAATGAGAGTGTCTGAAATTCTGAAATGAAAACCTCTGAAAGAAAGTTTTCCGAAATGAGTTTCCCAAAATTTTTCTCCAAAATGCTTATTCCCAAAGTGCATTTCCCTGAAACTCTAAAGTGAATTTCTCCTGAAGAAATTCTCCAAAAATGTTTTCTCTGAAATGGGAATCTTCGAAATGATTTTTCCTGAAACTCCTTTCTCCTGAAAATACTTCCTCTGAAATGGAAGTCTCCAAAATGATTTCTCCCAAAACTCCTTCCGAAGTGATGAAACTCTTCCTTTGAAATGGCAGTTTCCAAATGATTTTCCAAAAAGTAATCTTCTCTGAAGTGAGTTTTCCAAAAGTTTTGAAGTAATCTCCTCTGAAGTGAGTTTTCCCAAAGTACAACTAGCAATTCTGTGAAAACTTGAGATCTACCTCGAGATGATTTTGCAAACAACCTGAGAAACTGAAGATAACTAAAAAATGAGAACATGGTGAGTAGGAAGTCCATTATTTGAAAACACCGAAGAAACAAAAAGGAAAGAAAATGGGAGAAGAACAAAAAGAAAATCTAAAACCAAAAAGAAATAACAAAATTAACATACCTTGAAAAAGGACGTTGAAAAAGACAAGAAAAATGGATGTCAGAGATCGCTGTCAGGTGAAAATGACCGTAGAAAATTGAGTTTAAATAGAAAAACCTGGCATTTATGGAAAAAATCTGATCCGTATGGGGTTGGTGAAGAAATAAATGCTCAAGAAAACTCTGAAGTTCTGAAACCTGAAAAACCTGAAAGTCTGAAAATTCAGAAATTCAGGATTTCAGACTTCAGGGAAATTGGAAACAAAATGTGAATTGGTGATGAAAAGTTCCGAAACCCGAAAGTTCTAAAAATTCAGAATTTCAAGATTTCAGACTTCAGAAAAAATGAAACCAAAACACCAAAAGTCGAACGAAAGCTCTGAATTCTGAAAACCTGAAAACCCAAAAATTTCAGAATTTCAGACTTTCAGACTTTGAAAAACTTCCAAAATGAAAACTCCAAAAATCTGAAATTTAACTATTAGACTCTAAGACTTGGAAATTCATTGTACAGGGGATCTCTAAAAAATTTTTTTTTGTCCGACCTCATTTGACTTATCTTTCAGGGTAAGTTAAATTGCTAACATTTTTGGTGACTTCCAGGGAAAACTTGCCTGCTAAGCTTTCTAGACCAGTAGCTTTAAGAAAAACATTGGGCAAAGGAGTCCCTAAACAACAAAACAAAAGAAAAAAGAAGCAAAAGAAAATGGATGAACGATGTGCAAAGCACTTGGAGGAAAGACAAAACACTATACAGGGTGGAACAATCTCAAAAGCAAGCCTTGAGATGTATCCCATTCACATGAATGGGTAATTCTTCTCCATTGAGTCTGGATAGATGAAAGGAATTCACCTCTTTACAACTTGTGACAATATAGGGCCCACTCCAGAGGGCGTCAAACTTGGCATGCCTGCCTGGTTTAGCTCGGTCTTCATCCCACTTAAGGACTAACTCTCCTTCCCTGAATGATCTATCTGAAGCTTTCTTATCAAAGGATTTCTTGACCTGGGTCTGGTGATGTGTGAGCATATGCATAGCTGTATTCTGAGTCTCTTCTAACTCCATGAGTTCAACAAATCTCACTGTTAAGGCATCATCTTCCATAACCTTCAAGCCGATAGGCCAAGTCTAAGGAAGGTATTTCCAACGAAAGCGGGAGTTTTGCTTCCCGTCCGTATACCATCATGAAAGGTGAAACCCCAATGGCCTTCTTAGGCATTATTCGGTCAGCCCACAGAGTGACCTTAAGCTGAGTATGCTCAGGTCCTTTTATTTGCTTCCATTGTGTGCTTGATGATCCTTATTAAATTCTTGTTGCTAGATTTGGCCAACCCATTTCCTTGCGGGTAGTAGTTGGATGAAGTCTTGAGGTAGACCCCGTTCTTGACTGCCCATTCACTTACCTTCATCCTCGAGGAATGCCAGTGCATTGTCAGAGATAACAGTAAATGGAATACCGAATCTTGTCATGATATTTTCTAAAAATTTGAGAACAGCCTTTTCATTGCTTTCCTTCAAAGCCACTACTTCTGTCCAGCGAGTGAAATAATCTGTAGCGGTAAGAACCCATTTATGCCCTTCACTGGATGGAGGATTAATCATACCAATAAAGTCCAATCCCCACTGAACAAAAGGTTGATCTACCTGAATGGGATGCAACGGAAGTGCTGCCAGCCTCTGTTTACCCGCAAAGAGAGCACATTCCTTACATTTTCTTACCCAAAAGTGAGCATCTTTGAACAAGTCTGGCTAGTGATAACCAGCCCGCATGATCTTGGTAGCCATCATTCGTGCTGAATAATGCCCTCCTGAAAGGCCGTTGTGAAACTCCTCCAATATCTTGCTTACCTGTTCTGGCTTGATGCAACGTAGGAGGATGCCATTCAAATCCTTTTGAAAGAGGACGTTATCCACCACAACGTATGGAATAGATTGGAGGTGGAAGGTGCGTCGTTGAACCTTATCCATATTTGGAGGATATACCCCAAAGAGGAGGAAATTTTGCATCTTAGTCAACCAATCAACCTGATCATTTTCTGCTATCAGTATTGAGGAGTGCAACATCTTTTTCCTCTTTAGTTTCTATGTCTATAGCCAACTGTTGGCATAACCCCTTGCCTCTGACAAGCTTAGTGACTTTGATGTGTACATCATACTCCATTACTTTCATGATCCACCCAGTGTGTTTCTCATTCATTTATTTATTCAACAAAAATTCTTTAACCGGGGTGAGAAACCATCAAATGCACCTTGTTATTGGACAACATGTGCCTAAATTTTTTTAGAGCTTGAATGACTGCAAAGACCTGATTTTTGATGAATGAATATTTGAGCTCGTACTCCTTGAGAGACTGACTGAAGAAGGAAATTGGCTGCTCCATCAAATCATCATTCTATTGAGTTAGAATCCCTGAAATGCTTTCCTGTCCTGCAAAGGTGTAGAGAATGAAGTCTTTATCAAACTTAGGATTCACCAATGTGGGTGCCTGTGAAATGGTTGTTTTGATAGCCTCGAAACTTTCTCTTCCTTCCTTTGTCCATGAAAATGGAATATTCTTTTTAACATGGTTGTAAGTGGCTTGGCCATTGTTGCAAATTGGGGAATGAATCTTCGTACAAAATTAATGGTTCCCAGGAAGCTCTGGAGACCCTTCTTGTGACTCGGAAGAGATAGGGACATAATTGACTGGATTCTGGCTAGATCAATGGATAGTCCTTCTACAGAGATGATATGTCCTAGTAACTTTCCCTCCTGAACTGCAAAAATACACTTTTTAGGATTCAATGAGACCCCAAAGTCTCTGCATCTTCGGAAAACCTTTCGTAGATGTGCAATATGATCCTCAACATGCTTGGAATAGACAGTTATATCATCGAGGTAAACCAAGATAATATTGTTGATAAGCCCTTTGAATGCCATATCCATAGCTCTTTGGAAAGTAGCCCCTGCATTAGATAGCCCAAATGGCATCTTGTTGTAAGCATAAGTGCCCCATTTAGTAGTAAATGTTGTCTTGAATTGATCAGATTCTTGGACCTAAATCTGATTATACCCTGAATATCCATCGAGTAAAGAAAACCTTTGGGCCCCTGATACTGTCTGAAGAATCTGTTCCATTGACGGCAGAGGGTAGTGATCTTTTAGCGAGGCACGATTCAAATCCCTGAAGTCCACGCACAATCGAATTTCACCATTCTTCTTTCTTATAGGTACCAGATTGGCCACCCATGATGAATGTTTGATGGGAAAAATTATGCAGGCTTCAATGAGCTTTGTTAGTTCCTTCCGCATTAGTGGCTCAATTCGAGGGTTGATTTGCCTCTACTTTTGACGAACTAGCTTAGAACTTGGGTCCAGTTCAATAGTATGTTGTGCTAGGCCTAGATCAAAACCACGCAGATCCTTATAACTCCAAGTGAAGATGTCATGGTATTCTTGACACAACTCAGTGAAAGCTTTCTTTTCTTGGTTAGTGCACACTTTTCCAATCTTCAGAAATTTCTCGCTAGCTACCTCAACCTCCTCGAAATATTCCTCTTTGATTGTCATGTTAGTGCCCTGCCACTTGACCTGATCATCTGTGTCAAAAATGGATTCAAGAGTGACCAGGCCTTTTGGTAACTTATTTCCTTTCAATTGGATGACTTGATTGCCATAGGATTCCTTAAATCTATTCTGATGTTTGACTGCGAACTCTACTTCTTGTTGTAGGAAAAGGACAATTTGTTCGTCGCTGTCGAACACTTGCCAACTACTCACATTGTCGGGTACTACAGGATGAACTACCATTTTGATGATTTGTTATCTTTCCTCCATGATATCAATAGGTATGTCATATTGTGAGCCCACCGTGGCCAGCCTATCAGTGTCTTGATTCTGACTTCTGGGAATTGCATGAATTCTAAAAGCCTCAAAATCTTCAATTAGATCCCAAACTCAATTTTTGTATGATCTTAGAAGATCATTCTTGGATGTGCTGCACGCTGTTACTTGATGAACAACCAATTCACTATCTCCAAACATAGTCAGAGCCTTGATTCCCCTCTTTTGAGCTAGCTGGATCCCTTGCACTAGGGCTTCGTACTCAACAACATTGTTGGTGCAACTAAACTGCAATCGGAAGGATGAGAAATATTTATCTCCTTTTGGAGAGATCAACATAAACTCCTGCACCGGATCCATTTTTACTCCTTGAGCCATCAAAGAAAAGTTTCCATAGTCCCTCGGAATCGCTGGGTGCTTTGACCAATTGTGGAACAATCACACCTTCCTCATGTACATAGTATGTTCCCAATCCAATCTCTTCTAAAAAAAGTAGACCAGACTCTTCATTTTCCAGCAAGTCATCATACAGGTCGTATTGGTGATCTGTACTTACTTCATCAAGGACTGTGTCAGGAACCTCCTCTATGAGAGTAGTTGGTTCATGGTTTACACCTTCCTCTTCGGGTTCACCAATGGCGTAATTTCCATTTACGGGCTTGACTGTGTATGGTTCCACATGGTTGTGGCAAATGGGTTCAGCTCTTATAGTCACCTTCATCCCATACCGAGTTCTCAAAATCATGTGTGACCAGTCTGCTGATAAATAACCACCCATTTTGGTGGTGAAGTCTCATGATAAGAAAATGGAAAAGAGAGGAGGGAGATCAATGACCGATATGTCCTGTGTGAATGACAAACTGGGACATGCGTGGATGGTGAGTTGTAGCCCTTTAATGATCCCAACAATCTTGACTGCCGTGCCATCCAACTGAACTACTCCTTTTGAAATTGGGGTATATGAAATCCCCAATACGTCTGTAATTTACTTAGGCATGACAGAACTACTGGCCCCAGAATCGATCATGCAATTATGAACCAAATGATTGCCGATGATTAGAGAGATATAAAATGGTAGTGGCTTATTTTCTCTTGGAATCCCTTTTGTCTCTGGTTGACATAGACTGGTTGATATGGATGCCCCATGACTCGATGGTCTATCAGTAGTGCCAAAACTATTTAAAGCTTCTTGTAGAAAATTCCACTGAGATGGTATCGAAAGTGAATCCCACATGGTAACGCTCAAATTAGTATTTTTCATCTACTCTATGATACTGAACGGTATTGCCCCTACCTTGCTGATGCTCTTCTGGGCATTAGTATCTTCTCTTGGAAAATGTCTATTCGACACCGTCATAACTGTAGGTCCGTTACTCTTTGGATATTGGCTTGTGGATACTTCTGATGATTTCCTCCTTGCATCTTTATTTATCACTGGTTGTGTTTGTGAAGCAGATGCTTGGTCAGCTTTAGAACTTTGTGGTTTTATTGCCCTCTTTTTAGAATGTGTATTTGAAGCTGCTGAGGAGGCATTAGCACTTATTCCACAAAAATCATCAGATTGCCAATTTACTAATGTGGTTTCTTCAGTGAGTGGAGTCTAATTATCTTAGGTTGTTGTCTCAACTGCTGATTCTGATGGGCTGGATATACTTTGGACCATGAGATCCTGACTCAAAACTCCATTTAGGTAGAGATTTTTATTGTGGGATTAGGAACAAGGATAACACCATTCATAATCTTGGATGAGATTGTTTTGAACAGGAACTATGGCTCTAGAAGAACTGGTAGCAGAAGGATTTCAGGAATTCAAAGGTTTAATATTGGTAGCTTGGCTTATGGTTTGGTTTTATGACTAACTGTTTCCCTGAAAGGGAGAACGATTCATTTGGTATTGGGGTTAAAAGGGGTGAGGTATACTAGGAATTCTGCCTATTCATTGCCACAAGCTCGTTCCTGAAATTTTACAATAGTGACTTCACCTCAACCAGGTCATTAGCAGGGTTGGACGCAAGTGTGGTTGCTAAATTTGAAGCTGCCAGAATTAGTGCAAGAGCTGGCTATTGGCCTATGAGTTCTACAAACATAGGCATATGAGAATGAGGGGAAATTTTACCTGCTTGTATTAGGCAATTCTCAGCTGTGACAACAATTTCATAGACGTCAGGAATAATATTGCCTCCCATTTATTGAATCAGGACGGAAATATCACTATTTAATGCTCACAAATAATATAGGAAAGTGCTTTGTGGAGATGGATGTACAAGAGTCGAGATCCATTTCCAATTTTTGTCGAAGAAAAGATTGAAATAATTCATATATTCTTGAGGAGATCTTTTGATGGTATGGAATTGTTCCACAAGGGATAAACGATCACTTTTTTCTTCAAACAGCTTGCAAAGCTTGGTGCCTAACTCATTCCATGTAGTAATCGAACCATCATTTAAGCTCTTGAACCATTGAAGTTCCCTTCCTTTAAAAGAAGTAGCAAGAAGTCAAACTGATATGTTATCTTCTGTGATACTGTGAACTGTGCAAATGCTTACTACGTCTAGTATGTGTTCCTAAGGGGGAATATTAGTTTCACCATTAAAAAATGGCAAACTTTTAAGGGCAGCTTGCTGGTATATCATCTCTCTGCGCCAACTGCAAGGGGCTTCTATCATTAAAAGGAGGACAAGTATTTTCCACCATTGTGAATCTACATGGATTATGCCTTGGTAGAGGAAAATGTCTGTTAGGCGGAGTTGAATGCCCCCTATGAGGAATAGCTGCAGGTGTGGCGACTAAAGGAATTTTGTCTCTTCTTCTTAGAGGGGATAATGAAAGCTTTTTATATTGATAATTTCCCTTCCTTAGAGAATCTCTTGTATGAATCCTTTGCATAAGTTGATATACTGAACTTTGAAATCTAGAGATATAGAGTCACCAAGTACTTAGATTGATAAAAATGAGAAGAGAAGTACCAACTTGTCCCACCGGGTGTGCCAAAAACTATTGTCACAAAATCACTGTACCCCCCGAATGGCCTGAAGATGAATCATGACATTCAGTGTGATAATGACACGTGGGATCACCTCTCAAGCTGTGGAACTTGGGTTCAAGGTGAACCTCCAGAGAAGGCTGGCTTCCTTTGTTTAAACTAGGTGCTATGACTCTTCCTGAGGATTAAAGAGAAATTGCAAAGAAATAAATCTTAAACTAGAAGTGGTGATGCACCAAAGAGCAGGGATGTTTAAATTTTGGAAGGGTTATGTGAGTGAGATGCCAGCATCCTAAATCACTTTCAACTATTGTAACTAAAAAGGGTACGAGTACCAAAAAACTAGAAACACATGTTCCTTATTTAAACTTATATAAAATAGAAAGGAACACGATTTGGTTTTAGATACACAGATAACTTTATTGGAAAAATTAAAACAAGCACATCTTAAACACCCACTTTACACAAAATAAAGATAATGTAACTTCCAATCAATAGCATGAGAAATACAATCACAGATGAAGAGAAAAGAACCTCATCACTTAATCTTGGCATACAGTAAATAATCTAAATTAAAGGCAAGTTACTCAAACATACTAAGGAATCACATTCACAAAGCATGTAATAAATAATTATTTCACACAATAATTCAGACTTTCAAATGGCAGAGTGTAACTCTCAATAAAATTAAAAAGAACTTATAAATAGATGAATGCTTAGAGTTCATGATATACATTTTTTGAGATTTTGGTGATTTTACTCTTCAAGCTTGGAAGAGTATTTTCAATATATTTGTTAAATCCCTTTTTAATTTTATTGAGAATTACACTCTGCCATTTGAAAGTCTGAATTATTGTCTGAAGTAATTATTTTTACATGCTTTGTGAATGTGATTCCTTAGTATGTTTGAGTAACTTGCCTTTAATTTAGATTATTTACTGTATGCCAAGCTTAAGTGATGAGGTTCTTTTCTCTTCATCTTTGATTGTATTTCTCCTACAGTTGATTAGAATTTACATTATCTTTATTTTGCGTAAAGTGGGTGTTTAAGATGTGCTTGTGTTAATTTTTCCAATAAAGTTATCTATGTATCTAAAACCAAATTGTGTTCTTTATCTTTTATATAAGTTTAAATAAGGAACATGTGTTTCTAGTTTTTGGTACTCATACCCTTTTTAGTTACAATAGTTGAAAGTGATTTAGGATGCTAGCATCTCACTCACATAACCCTTCCAAAAGTTGAACATCCCTGCTCTTTGGTGCATCACTACTTCTAGTTTAAGATTTATTTCTTTGCAATTTCTCCTTAATCTCAGGAAGAGTCATAACACCTAGTTTAAACAAAGGAATCTTTCCTTCTTCGGAGGTTCACCTTGAACCCAAGTCCCACAGCTTGAGAGGTGATCCCATGTGTCACTATCACACCGAATGTCATGATTCATCTTCAGGCCATTCGGGGGGTGCAGTGATTTTGTGACAACAAATATATCTTCATTGCATCATATCCAATATCCTCAGCCATACTGATAAAAGATTCCATATTTTCCTTGGCTCTTTCCTTCTCTACTGTTAGGTGATTTATCTCTACATCCTTATCCTTGTTGTCATCCCTGCTCTTTGGTGCATCACCACATATAGTTTAAGATTTATTTCTTTGCAATTTCTCCTTAATCTCAGGAAGAGTCATAACACCTAGTTTTAAACAAAGGAAGCTTGCCTTCTCTGGAGGTTCACCTTGAACCCAAGTCCCACAACTTGAGAGGTGATCCCACATGTCACTATCACACCTAATGTCATGATTCATCTTCAGGCCATTCGGGGGGGTACAGTGATTTTGTGACAATAGATATTTCTTCATTGAATCATCTCCAATATCCTCAGCCATACTGATCAAAGCTTCTATATTTTCCTTGGCTCTTTCCTTCTCTATTGTTAGGCGATTTATCTCTACATCCTTATCCTTGTTATCATCCCTGCTCTTTGGTGCATCACCACTTCTAGTTTAAGATTTATTTCTTTGTAATTTCTCCTTAATCTCAGGAAGAGTCATAGCACCTAGTTTAAACAAAGGAAGCTTTCCTTCTCTGGAGGTTTACCTTGAACCCAAGTCCCATAGCTTGAGAGGTGATCCCACATGTCACTATCACACCGAATGTCATGATTCATCTTCAGGCCATTCGGGGGGGTGTAGTGATTTTGTGACAACAGATATTTCTTCATTGCATCATCTCCAATATCCTCAGCCATACTGATCAAAGCTTCTATATTTTCCTTGGCTCTTTCCTTCTCTGCATGGGCCCTTCATCTATCACTAGTTTTACCAACATGCGTATGTAGTTCATTACTAAAGGAAATTTCTCTAGAACTTGAGATTCAATGTGGCCTTACCTTAAGAATATCATCTCCAATATCCTCAGCCATACTGATCAAAGCTTCTATATTTTCCTTGGCTCTTTCCTTCTCTGTTGTTAGGTGATTTATCTCTACATCCTTATCCTTGTTGTCATCCATCAATTCCTTAATGGTTTCCACTTTATCAATGTTCCTACACGCAACCTCTGCAGATATCTTTATCAAGGAATTACTCACCTATTCATCCAACATAACAATATGATTAACATTCACATGTCAGACATGGGGTGTTTTCTTCATCCTGCGTGACTCGCATGATTCTTCACACACACGAAAATACAACTCATCCATATGAGTTTGCATTGACCATGATAACTATTTTCATTTGCACACATTTTCCATCTCCACATCCATCAGTTCCCAACCATATAAATCATTAGGTTCCATGGTACTTTGGAACTGATTATTATATGATCTTGCTTCTATCATCAACATCCCCAACTACAGGAGTCATATAGTCTTCGCCCTCATTCTCCTTATTTGTTCTCTTGCCCTTTGGAATCCAGGTGCTTGAATCAAAAATTGGGCCTTTGCCCTTTTTTACTTCTATTTTTGTTCCCTTCAGTCCTTCTTCATCATTATTCATCTCCTCATCACAAGGCTCCTTTGTATCTTTATGCTTCACTGGAGTTCCCAATGCTCTTTCTCTGGACTCATCCTCCTCCTTGTTGTTAATCTTCAACTTGCACCTTTTCTTCTTCTCAGGATCTACTTTCTATAGTGAAGTCCTGGGTGATCTCCTTGATGGTTGTGTCATTCCTACACTATAAGCCGTTGTTCTTCTAAATACTCTTTTGAATTGTGGCTCCTTAATGGTTTTTTCTTCATCTATCTCTATTGTACCTATATGTAACACCTCATCCTCTTGTTTTTATAATGGAGGGCTCGCCTCACGCTCTCTCTTTCCTCCAACATTGGGTTGTCTTCTACCCCTATGCTCTAAGCCACCACTATCTTCATGGAGTTCCTCTTACTCCCCTTCTTCTTCTTCAACGGGAAGATCATCTTCTTGTTCTAAAGTATCCACAATATGCTTTCCCTTAGGTGACCCAAGGAGCTTGAATTCATTCTCCAAGTACTTATTGTTGTGAAATTTAGGCTTTAGGTATATATACACCAAATTCGCACCCAAATTTCCAATGGCCAAAATTACAGCCTTCATGTTAATATGATCTAGTATTTATCTTTCAATGTAAGCAATCTTACTTGGATACACATAGGAATTCCATAGTGTGTGGCAGTCACAATCCATCTTATCAACATTAAACAATAGCCAACATAAGTATGAAAACCTATGTACAGATGCCTGAAAGTAGTGCGTTGTGAAGGCATATGGAAGCTTGCACCAAGGGCTCCATTTTCCATCCTTCATCCCAAATCTCCCAATGCAAAAGTGTTGGTACATTGCAATATGTACTTGTTTACCCAATACCAAAGGTAAATCCTTGGGTATTCTCCACTCTTCTTCAAACGTGGTGCATAAGAACTCATACCACATTTCCACCCTTTGTTTGAAAGGTCCACTCATTGATCCATCAAAAGTATAGTCAGCAAATATTTCTGCCAAGGACTTATTTTCTGTAGGAAACTACCACATGTTGTCTTTTGGCCCATCGGGCACAACAATTTCAAAAAATACCAATGACAAAATTATAGCACAAAAGATTATTTTCTCACCTTCCTATTCTTCCTCAATGATTTTATCAGCAATAAATTTGGATAGGTTATACACAACACCTTCTTTCATTTTCCGAGCAACATGAAGCCACACCTTGTTTACTTGAGACTAGCGCTCTTGATTATTTAGCTTTTTTAGGAGATGATATGTTACCTAAATGACTGGATACTTATACAATTTAGGGATATCCATCCTATGCCATCCTTTGGTATATCTAAGAACCTTCTTCATCTTCTCTATGGCCTCCTTATTAGTGAGGTCACTACTTAGCTCAACACCTGAACTCCTCATCCCTGAGAAAATTACAATCAAAGGTGTAGTGATCCTCATTTGATGCCCAAAAAAGTAGAAAAATTCCTTGTGGACTCTACTCATGAGCCACAGGTATAATTATTAGGTTTGCCAAAATAAGGAAGCTCATATAATTGCAAAAGTCCTATGTTGTTCAAAAATTTCTTGCCCACATCATCATAGACCACCATGTCATCATCTATTCTCTTAGTAGTATTTACCACAAGTATTTTTCTAGTTCCTCCTTAGTATCCTTGTTCCTGTGGTTGTAATCACTGACCTTGTAATGGCGAATGTGTGAATCCCAGTCACAACTCATGTGAACCCCTTCTGGGTACTGCATTTTAGAAAATATTCTCTCGGGGGCATCTTCCACTTTGATTTCAACTTCCTTTTTTCTTCTTCCCCCTTGTACCAGCTCCAAGTTCTCTTCTTAGTGCCTTACTAACAAGAAATGTGTGTTATTTTTACCTCTTCTGAGATCTACAACTCAAATTCACGTACCATATCTCAAAACCACATGGCCTATCTTCAATCCAAACCTTATCTCTCGATTTCTCCTCCCCACACACCTCTGCTTCACTCAAACACTTCTCCAAAAGGATCGTAAGTCAATCCCATTCATAAATATGATAAAAACACCTAGTTTATGGATCTCTACACTTTATCACCATCCTGTTAGCTCACTCAAAAATACGTAATTGCAAAGGTAAAAATGGCCTCAAAACCCTTCCTTATATAGATTTTGAAAAATTTACCGCATTTTTTTCTCTCCACCTACCACTGTTACCAACATTAATTCATCATGTGCCAATTTTTTCGTGTTGTTCATCTCCACACCATAGTCATAACTTTTTGGTGCGCCTCCTATTTCTCAGCCACAGACCTCCTTTTGTGCACTTTCATGCGCCAAAGTACTTTGCTAATGTGCCTCTCCCTACGTAGTTTCCGCTAATGCAACCTATCTCACATTATAATCTACATCCATTTTTCCATATGTGGTCTTCATTTAGGAGAAATTTATTTTCTCTTTTACTAACCACACCTTTTCTTTGAGCACCTACAAAAATTGTCTTATATGCATACCTATCTTCAAATAAAAATCAAACTATATTCAACTTGGAAATAATTCCTGTATAAAACCACTCCACACTAAGGGTATACATGGTCCTCTGTGCATAAAAACACTTATATGTAATCAACTCCTGGTGTGCAAGCACACTTATTACACAAAACAATGAACTAAATTGACAAAACATAACAACGATGAAGGAAAAACATATAAAGGAAATGCATTAAGGGAAACCTAATCTAAGTGGTAATACTCCCTTATTAAAAACACCAAGAAGACTTATTTATAGTAGGGCTTCAGCCTACTCTCGTTAAAGTAACTGAGAAACCATGTTACATCCATCGCTTCCAACTGGAAAGTGCTTTAATCAAGTATATAAGTGATAACATATGGTACCAACCAATGCACTTTAAGCTTTCCAAGGTGGTGCAAAAACTTTGAATCATACAGAAGTACCATCTTCCTAACCTCAAGCTTCTTATCCTTGATGTAGTTTTCATGCCATGCCTTATGTCTATATTTTTATTGCTTCTGTCTCCATCTTGTTATGGGTCACCTTTCATCTAGCTGCATCAATTTGTCAATACATTATTTTAATGCCTACTCATCAGCCAGATCTCTTGCATGTGCAATACACAAATAAGGTAACATGAATTCCATGGGGAGAACCACCTCTGCACTAAACACCAACTAAAAGGGTGTTGCTTTATTCAACCTTTTGTAGGTTTTCTTATACGCCCAAAGTACTGCAGAAAATTTTTCATCCCAATATCTCCTTCCAACATCACAAATTTTGGTCAAGGTATGGCTCAATATCTTGTTGAAGGCCTTAGTAGTCCCATTTTCCTGAGGATGATAAGGGGTTGTCCTATCTTACACAGCCATAAATTCATCCAATAATATCTTGATAGTCTCATTAAGGAAATGATTATCCCCATCACTTATTAAACTCAAAGGGCATCCATACCTACTAATAATATTTTCCCACATAAACCTTGCTGCCGTAGCTACTGTGTAATCCTTAGTAGGTGTTGTTTCTACCCATCTCATAAGATAATATGTACAATTTATAATATATAACAATCATGTCCTGCATGTGGCTTGGGAGATATGGCCCACAAAGTCAATCACCCACTTCTCAAAAGGTTCTACACTAGTAATAGGCCTCAAAGTAATTTCATCTCTATGCCTAGGATTTCTAATGCATTGATAATGGTCACATGCATTACGATATGCTTTGCAATCCTTGTATAATGTTTCCCATCATAGACCAGCCAGTAGAATCTTATGCGCAGTGGCATCTCCTGCATAGTGTCCACCTATAATACTACCATGAGCCTCTGTCATAATGGATTTAAGCTCATGTTAAAGTACGCACTGCCATAAAATTTCATCATAGCCTAACTTGTATAAGTATCCACTTATTAACATGTAAATCATGATGGGAATAACAAGTTATTTCTTTTCTAAGGCCTTCATCCCCTCGGGTGCCACACCCATGTGTAAAAAGACAAAAATATCCTCCAATTCTAAGGGCACATGATTCAACCTGAATAAATATGCATTTGTCACTGTGTCCTAATTGATTTGTGTGTCCTCTCCTGATTGAATCCTTGATAAATGGTCTAGAGCCAAATTTCTCTTACCTAGCTTATCCACCACCATAAAATTAAAATCCTGAAACAACAATACCCAACAGCATATGCGCCCCTGCAAAATGGGCTTGTTCACCAAGTACTTCAATTCCATATGATTTGTATAGAAAATGAAAGGTGTGGCCACAAATATTGTCGAAACTTATGGAGCATGTAGATCATAGACAAGGCCTCCCACTCTATCGTATAATTTTTTTCTACTAGAGTCAACTTCATGCTAGCAAAGAAAATAGGACGATTGACAATCCCTTCTCCAGGATGAGCAAGTACCACACTAATGGCCATGCCAGAGGCATCTACATGAATGTGAAAAGGTTTGAACCATGAAGGAAAGAACAAAATAGGTGTTGTAGTAAGTGTCTCCTTCAGAGTGTCAAACACACGTTGTTGTTCCTCACCCAAATAGAACTTTCATTTTCCCTTGAGTAATTCTTTTAAGGGCGTGGCGATCTTTGTATATACCTTAATAAAATTTCTGTAATAACTCGTGTGCCTCAAGAATCCCCATACCTCACTCTAGCTATGAGGTGCTTCAAAGCCCAAAATGGCAGCTACCTTAGTAGGATCCACTATTAAGCCCTCTTTACAGATGATGTGTCCCAACAAAATTCCAAAGGGTGTGGAAAATAAACACTTCTTAATGTTCAAATATATGTGCAATTTCCTACATATCTCAAGCATCAACCTCAGATTATCAAAATGATCTTTCATGAGCTCATAGACTGTCCAATCATCCAGATACACCTATAAGAACTTGTGAATAAAATCCTATAATTCTTGTACCACTATGCATGAAAATACTCCAAGTGCATTCTTTAATCCAAAGGACATAACCGTGTATGAAAAACTTCCCCACTTTGTGGTGAAAGTCATCTTCTCTTAATCCTCTCTAGCTATCTGTACCTAGTGATATCTAAATAATCCATCAGTGAAGGAGTATATTTCGCGCCTTACAACGCCTTCCAATATTTCCTTAGTAAATGGTGTGTGAAAGAAATCAATCACACATGCATAATTTAACTCCCTGTAATCCACACAAATTTTTATTCTTCCATATTTCTTGATGTTGATCACCCTAGGGCTCACCCATTCTGACTCCTTGATGGGAAAAATGATTCTAGAAATTAACATTTTATCAATTTCTTCTTTTACTTTGATGCGCAAGTTTGGATTCATCCTGTAAAGTCTCTTCCTAACTGGGTGTGCACCTTCTTTTAGCTTTATCTTCATCTCTCCCAGTGATTCATGTAAACATTTCAATTCATGATAGCCTGTAGGGAATGATTCTTGAAATTTTCACAATAGCTCAATGATTTTAGCAACGTCAAAGTCAGACCAGTAATCTTTGATTATATCTTCCTTGGGTTCAGCATCCGTTCTAATGTTCACTTTCTTGGTCTTCATAAGCTCATGGTAGGTGTGTGCCTTCTCATCAACACTATCCAAGACTTCACACGTACCCTCTATGTGCTCAATGTCCAGGTCCTCTCCCTCTTCATCATTAACCATGTAGATCATCTTACCCTTTTCTCTTTCTAAGAAGGCACACCCAAGCTGTTCAACATTTATTTCTTCTTCAAAACGCGTCACCAAATCTGACTCACCGAATAACTCCTGAAGTAACTCTTCAAAATTTTCACTATCGCCCATAGTTAAGCACTTCATGACCTATAACACCTCATTCACCCAAGGTTTAGTAGAAAATATTCAAATTTTTGAATCATACCTGCAGTAAGTTCTTGCCAATTTCTAGTCTCTCTATTTTACTCTGCATAATATACCATGTGTGCGTGTAGCCTTGCAAGGTGAAATAAATTTTATGCAACCACAACAAAGGTGGTAACACTTCTTTTCCCTCTTTCTAGAGTATCTCACACTATTGAACATGGTGTTGAACAAGATCATTACCATGAAATGCACAAATATGAGTAGGCACATTGCTCCTCAAAAATCTATCAGATAAAGCAATCCTTACTTCTCTCCACTCCAAAATATTATCCCTATGAACCATCCACCATCACGTTGTCATACCATGCAGAGTATACACTAACATGTTCCTTCTTCTCACCTGACATTCTCATTGAACTTCTATAGTGAGCAGGAATACTTATGGATTCTCTTCACTTGTGTAATTTGGTACCTGGCTACTACCCAAGTTACTAATACTAAGTGGCTTACTGACGTGTGAAGATGCACTTCATACTTTGTGCCTAACCATTTCATAAGTGTAGTGTGCCCAATTATCACATGCAACACTCATAGTATCACTCATGGACTGTGTATCATCCCACTAGACAACTCCTTCTTTTGATGGATTAAGAAATTCCGAAGCTTGAATAGTGCACTCATAAATTATGTTCAAATCTTCTTCACTTAAGGGCTCTACATAAGGTGCATATTTCTCATCTGTCAAAGGGATAATAACGCGTTCTTCCTTATTCTCAAATCTGATATACCCATTATTGAAGCACAGATAAATGTTGTTTACATAACACCAAGGGCACCCAAGTAATATAGGAAAATTATCTACTTCTGCAAGCACTAAAACTTCAAAATCCCCAGTGAATTTTTCCCCCTATATAGTAATGGATGCATCATTTAAAACTCCAATGGGCGTGGCCTTAGTTCAGTTTTCCATGAACAAAAAATTAGAGGATGGCTGCAATGGAGGTCTACCCACCTAAACCCATGCATCCAAAATGAGTAAATTCACTTTTGTGCCTATGTTAATAAAGATGTTACTCAAAATCCAACCATCAACAAAAAAATTTAGAGTAATCTCCTTGTCATAATCCAAAATGTCAAGAGGAAGATTAACATGTAAAATTTGTCTCTCATGCTCAATCCCAGTGTGCATAGTGTTTCCCTTCAACCAGTTCTCTAACAACAGGATAATGTTCTCTTGGCATAACATCTTGTAAACCTCCTTCAAATCATCAACATTTGTCTGATGAAATTCATCTGCTTTGTTTTGTTCTAATTTCCATGACTGTTCCTTTAAAAACTGTATCTCACCCTATAAATTTTGAATTACCTCCATAGTTTCTTGATAAACCTCCATTTCATGCATAGGTTCTAGATAATTTGCATGCAGGACCTCCTCCTTGGTAAGGGAAGGCTTCTATTATAGAGCTTCCCTAGCGCGCACTTCCTCAATGTGTGTAGTAATATTCACAAGTTCCAACTCAAGATGAGATGCTAACTTTGGCATCTACTAGTCTTCCATGTCATGCTGCACTCTAACCATTCCCACGCCCATGTTTTCCTATTTATGTTTCTTGATTAAGTGTTCATACAAGTCTAGGAATTCTTCATAACTATGATTCTTTCATAAAAAACAACACACAATATTCTGTGGACATTTTCTCTTATAGTGATCATGAGATCCACATGTATAATAAGTCCCACAAGGGAAATCACTCCTTCTGCCCCCACGACCTCGACCTCTGAATCCACCTCTATAACCCCAACCTCTACCACAAATGCCATCAGAACATCCCTCACTTTGATCATAGTCATGATTCTCACTCTTATCCTTGTAATTATTTTCAACACTAGTCTGTTGTGTGCTAATATAAATGACATCATGGATTTGATCAGTCAACCTAAAATATTTAGTATCATGAGTCGAGGACCTGCAAATCTTACATTAACTAGACACATTCTTTCTTATCACATGCTGTAACAATGGGAACCGAATTGAATTGTAATCCAAGTGTCATATCTAGCAATCCAGCAACAATTAGCACACTAATTTATCAGTGCAACTAGCCTTAGTATGCCCCTCTATTTCAAAATTTGTACACCAAATTCTCATGCGTTGAATCAGCAGATTATTTCTCCAACTGTTTCACCATTGCTACTATTTGAGATTCCAAGAATGGTCTCACTCCTATGTCCAAAATTCCTACTGCCTCAGCATGTATGGCTACTTAAAGTACCTTGCACGGATCTGTATAAGTCTTATGTGAAATCACTCTTCTAAAAGGCATGATCAGTCCTCCAAAAAACTATTGTGCATGTTGTCTTGTGTGGATGTCATAAGATAACTTAGATAAAAGAGTCTTGAACTGAGCATCATATTCTAGAACACTTTCAGCAGTTCTATGCTTAATGTCTTTAAGTGTGCTTATGCTTTTTTGCTCAAACTCTGGGATATAAAATTCCTTTATGAAAGAATCTCGCAGCGCCATATAGTCCACACAAGTCTGATCAGGATCAAACTTTTTGTACCAGATATGTGTTTTTCCCTACAAAGTAGTTACAAAAATACTTTCCTTGTGCTCTGGTGCTTTAATCCCCTTTGCACACCACATTATCTCACAAATATGTATGTGTTCCTTTGTGTCTTCAATTCCTCTATACTTTGGAAGATGAAGAGACATCTCCTTGTAAATTTTATGAGGTTGATGTGGACCATGCCCACGATATCTTTAGCCTCTTTTATTTCCTTCTGTATGTCCACCACCTCTAGATCTAGCAGATCCTCTAGCACCCGAGCCACCTGATCCTCTTGATCCTCCACCTGTAGTAGGAAATGGACCAGAGGATGCACTGCCATGTGTTCCGATGGCTGGGATAAACTGAACACCCATAGTATTTGAAGTTGCACTACTTCTAGAAGTTATGCCAAGGTTCTATGTACCTACGTTCTGTGCCGATGACATGCCATAAAAAATGCCTCGAACTAGTCCTCCAAATAAATTAGATGATGATTGCACCATAGATGAATAAAATCCCTAATTAACTCTTGAAATTTACTATAAATTAACTCTATCTATTGCAAATCTACTACTCACACTAGCTTGTCGATTACTGACTATTGTAGAAACTAGAAAACCAAGCACAAGGGCTAGGTCACTAGGTAGATTCAAATGTGTGCCCATGGCCCATGTCATCTCTACTGGCACGCTCTTAACTGAGGTTGAAGAGGGTTCCCTACCATGCTTTCCCAAATGGGGGAGGTCTAGATGCTCTGACTCCACATATTTTACGTGACCTCCAAATCCTTTATGAGCCATCTATCTCCACAATTCCATCCATTTTGAAACTTCACGTTGCTTCTCTAAATCCCTCTTGCATGCCTCATTGAAGTTAAGCTACCTTTCATCCCTTTGTATTTATGCCACTAGGTCCTCCATCCTTACCAAACCTTGTTCCTTCCCCCATGCATGTTAGGGTTTAGTTAGCCATTAGCTTCTCTTCCAAATCCAGGGTTACAATCAAGATCTTAAACTCTGGTGGAATACCACAAAAATATGACCCTCTAGGTTTACACAAAAATTAAAAATAAGCAACCTAAGGGAAAGAATAATTCAAAACTCCATATTCCAATGTGTAGCTATTTAGAACACCATGGAACCAAACATCCACATAGTGCATCCAAATCATATCTGCTTCATATAAGGCCTAGAATTCTTCCTGCATCCAAAAAAACATGTGAAACCTCCAATTCCTCTTAGACGTGTACGCAACCAACCACTCATATAACTCTATAGGGAAGTAAGGAAATAACGTCATGTACAACTCATGATACAGGTTCTGTTTAACCCACATGTGTGCATTAAAATCAGATCTAGTACTGAATCTGTGGGCATACTCTTCTTCCATATCCTCTAACCACTCAATACTAGCCAAGGTCAACTGGTATGTCTTCATCATGGAACATCTTGAAAAATTGTTGAGAAAGAGGTCCTAGCAACAGAACCAATGATGCAGCCTAGAATCCTCTGCAAATATCCCAAGTCATGTTGGCACATCACTCAACCTAAACTAAGTTCTCACTCAAAGCACGCAAGGGTACTAGGTCCCTCTTTATATTTACTTGTTTGGAATGTTAGCATGATTGAGTATGTATATATTCAAATTCATAACAGATAATAAACAATCCAAAGTGTGTAAACTGGATCTAGATCTAAACCATATGAAAGATTGAATAAAAAATGACTACAATGATATTTACCATATAAGAACCATATTCAGTCATATCCAACACCAATGTCCATCCAAAGCGATCCATTATATTAAGTACTGTAAAACACAGAAGCTTTATACATCATAATAATGTCACCATGAATCATGCATGTGAACCAAACCAGCAACATAACTCTACAATTAAACAGTATCAAAATGCTCCTAAACTATTTAAATCAATACATATAAATAAGGGTTAGGACTTTCCCTTCACCACCCATGCACCTTACAAAAATAGGCTACATGCTAACAATAAACATGCACTTTTACAAGAGAATACAAAAGCATGCAAGTGCTAATAATAGATCTTATAAAGTTAACTCTAAGTATAGCTCCTATTATTAGAACAAAACCCTACATGACACTCAAACTGTTGTAAATCCCCAAATAGTCTTTCATGAACTACAAGTCTTCATATCTTTACGTATACCACACTCTATGTTCAAAAATATCCTTGACCTATAAAAGTGGCTAAGTCCTATTTTCCAACTATTCCTGGGCGCACTCGTATTCTACAATACTTATGTGTGCTCTTGCACACCCTATGTCCACGCGCCCAAACCTTCCTCACTTTCAACCTTGAACTATATTCCATATGCTCAATAATAGTAGTTTATCTGCATAGTTTTGTATATGGTATAAATTATAGAGTTGTGTTGCCCTGATTTGCTAGCATGCATGACTCCATGACAGTATTATGATGTATTTAGCTTTTGATATGTAATATTTTTGGTTATTAATGGATTATTGTGGTTGGATTATAGCAACTTATGTCATTTATCATGGTACTTGTGTGGTGAATATGACCTTAATTTTTATCTAATCTATTATGTTTCCTTGTTACATGTGTTTCCTTATGGTTTATGTAATTATTTACGCTTAAATGTATGTTGGATAATGGTAAATATGAATATGCATGCTAACATATTGAAAATACTACACAAAGGAGGTTCCTAGTAGCCTCACACACTATGGGTGAGTGTTCAAATCTATCTGAATGAAGTGTCGATGTGCCTAGGCAATTGAGTATAGAAAATAAGACTAAAGTTTGGTTATGTTATCGGGACCTCTTTTTAAGCTATTTTCAGGATCTTTCTTATAGATGGTGTATTGATTGACTTTAGATAGTATTGAAGGGTGGATAGAGGATAAAAAAGATCAGTTTACATAGATACATAACACTGAACATAATTTCATTACGCGTAGATGGGTGGAATTTTTTTTATGATGTGCTATATGATACGTTCTTTAGTTTCTGTCTAGTAGATTTATATGAGTGGCTATTAGCATATGCAATAGGTAAGTGTTGGAGTTATAGGCCTAGACCTTGGATGTAGAAAGATTACCAAACTCTTATTAATGTTGATTTAGAGTGGACTAGAGTTGTAGATTTTTGGTGGGATGGAGTATTGCACAGTTAAATTTTAGAGTACACAATTTCTACATATTTGTGTCATAAAGAAGCTGAGTTCTAGTTATTGCATCAACCCAGAGGATCTTATTTGTGTACTATACCTTTATCGATTAATATCTTGATGATGGAAATAGATTTAAAGTGTCTTCTTATGGCTATCTAAACTCCCACCTTGTGTAGGGGCAGGAGTAGGTGTGGTGAATATGGCGGACCTAGAAACAATAATATATATAGAGAGAGAGAGGAAATATGGCTCAGATATAATGAATCATGGGAAAGGGAGATAACAATAGAAGTTACATAGTCGATGGATTTAAGGGAAGAGATGGATTGTGAAGGATTTTAATCTCTCATGTAAGATGAGGATCCACAACATCTAGTTCTCCCGACATTGGGTAAGCGCAATAGAGAATTCCCTTTGGCTTCTAATGAGATCACATTAGAGTTGGAAAGATTAAGGACCATAGGTGTGTATCTAATCCCAACTGACGACCTATCGCTTGCGCTTGGTGTTTTAGTTCCAGAAGTAATCATTGATAAGTAGGTGAGTTTAGGTAATCCAATAGCTACAAGTATATACCATTTCCTTTGAATATAGAGGTTCATCAAACAACACATATACCTATGGAAGAATAGACGTCATATTTTTTTGGGGGTCCAATTGGAGGAATATTTTCAAGTGTGTCATCTAGATAGAGTGTGGGCACGGAGAACATTGGGAATACATTTGAAATTACTACCACTTCATAGATTGTTAGAGTTCAGTTCAACACTACATTTGGGAAAAAGGAAGTAAATCCACTAATATGTTTCCTTCTATAGGAGGAGGATTAGGTGAATTAGGAAGTTCAAGAGGATCAGGATCAAGTGGATTAGGTGGTTCTAGAGGCGGAGGAAATACTGGTGGGGGCTCTGGATTTGGATCAGGTGGACAAGATCCACACCCCCATCATCCACATCAATTTTACTATGAGATGTATCTTCACTTACCAAAGTATAGGGGTATTGAAGATGCTACAGAGCATGTGCAAAAGTGTGAGATTCCATGGCGTGCTAAGGGAATCACAACTTCAGATAGAAAAACAAGAAAATTTTCTACTACTCTTCAAGGGTGCACACATAGTTGGTAAAAAATTATGACTCATATCTGACTGTGGTGGATTATAATGCTTTGCATTTTGTATTTCTAGGTGAGTTCCATATTCCATATTTTGAGAAAAAATTATCAATGCAATTTTAACATGACTTATCTAAGAGCATGAGGGAATATGATGTGTGTTTTAAAATTTACTATCAAAATTATCTTATGACATTCATCCGAGTTAACATGCACCATGTTTTTTTGGTGGATTATTAACTCCTTTTAGATGAGTACTATCTCATAATAATTTTTTAGATCTATGTGAGGCTTTCGAAGCCACTTTTCACATTGAGGCTATTAGAATCATTGATACTGGAGTAAGCCCATTTCTGAAGGCACAGATTGTTGCCATGGTGAGGAGATGGAAAAGACTTCTGCTGATTCAACTCATGAAACATGCAATGGGATCTGGTGTACATATTACGATGTGGAAGGACATATAAAATATAATTTCCCATGTAGGTCGGTGCACACACTGTTATTAGATTGTGAGGTCTGTCACCTAAATCATGATGTTCAATATTTCCCTTTATTACAACGCACACTTACAAAGAAGGTATCCTTGTATTGCAAGATGTGCAACTCCCACACTCATGAAATCTTTGACTGTAAGCTAATTGATCACATTCATGAAGCCATAGAAACAAGAGTACAGTAGACATGTGTGGCTAGTGGATCTAAGGAGCATGAAGGCCATAACCATGAACGACGCGGTAATGGAAATAACATGAATGGTGAATTAAAGGGTGGATATAGAGGATGAGGGTGCATTAGTGGTAGAGGAAGGTATCCATGAGGAACTTGTTATACCTTTAGATCTCCTAACATTGTCAGCATGAGTGCCCTCATGACATTACTTTCTCATGGTGCAGAAAGCAACACAAGTTATAAGATTTCTTGGAGTTGTATGAGTGCATATGTAATAATCATAAGAAGGAAAAGGGTGTAGGAATGATTAAGGTGGAGCATGTTTCTTCCAATCAATAGATGTTGAAGAAGATCCCTGATCCTAAGTTGCAGACTGTGATGGTGACTACATTTGCTAAGGCCATGTGAAACCATGAGATTTTTAAGGATAATCCACTCATTAAAAAGTACTAAGTGATACATACCAATTATCCAGATGTTGCACACCATAAGTAATTTTATCAAGATACCATGGAAGTTATCAAGGTGTTACAGTGGGAAATACAATGTTTAATGGAACAGGCGCACGACAGGGATCATGCAAGGAAGGTTAAAATCTCGTAGGAGGAATTGGATGACTTGAAATATGTGTGTAAGATGTTGTGATAGGAAAACATCATTCCATTGTTAGGGGAGTGGTTGCAAGAAAAGGTACCACTCATTGGGACTAAATTTAAAAGACAGATACTTCATGCAAATCTACCACCTCATAATCATGAATTTGACAAAGAGATTACACTTGATACAGTAATTGATGGTTGGTTATTGTGTAAAATTCTCATTGATACTAGAACGGAAGTGAATTTGCTAACTATAGATGCTTAGAATCAGATGGGTAGACCACCATTACATCCATCCATGAATTTTCTTTACATGGTGAATAGAACAAGGGACATGCCTATTGGGTTACTGAATGACACAACTATTACTATTCAGGGAGCCAAGTTTACTGGTGAATTTGAGGTATTGGAACTTGCTTAAACAGACAAATTTCCAAAATTACTTGGGAAACCTTGGTAATATGAAAATAAATTATATTTGTTCTTTAGTAAAAGTTACATCATCTTTGAGAATGATGAGGAGCATGTGATTATACCTCTCTCTAAAAATAAGGTTGATCCCTATGTTAAACCATTGAGCCTGGAGGATATTAACATAATATATGCAAACTCAGTGCATGATCTAGAATAGTTGGATCAATTCAAAGAAGGTGTACTTCATTCAGAAGAAGCACAATCTTTAAGTGACACTACAAGTGTTTCTTGTGATAAATGGTCTCATGGGATGTATGAAATGGTGGGGTATGAGGTCAAAGGAAGAGGTAGCAAAATGATTAGGCCACGCATGCTAAGATTGTTAGGATGTAACTGTGTACTAAAGTATGCTAGTGAGGGGAACCCTGATGTATTTATAGACACTATGGAAGCCCAGTGGATGAACGAAGGGGATAGAATAAATATGCTAGTCTATACTCTGTGTGGGAGAACAACGTGTTGGTGGGCTAGACGCAAAGGAAACTTACTAAAATGGTGAGAAGTGATAATAACCTTTTCTACTAGGTTCCTAAGGAGAAATGTACCTTCTGAAATATGTGAATTTCATGGGAAGTCTTCTACCTCTCATCACATCTAGGAGTGTGAGAGAACTTGGGCACAAGGCAAGGAGGCTTTACCACCATCACTTTGGGTACATAAGTTCTATTAGTAGGTGTGCATCGTGAAGGAAGATCAAGAAAATACAAATTTCACCACTGATTGGGGAAATTTTTTGTATAGAGTGATTCTCTTTGGACTGAAGAACGCACCAACAGTGTTCTTGCACATTTTGGTGCAATATTTTCAGGAATTTATCCATAAGTTATTACATGTGTATCTAGATGATTGGACCATGTATGGCTTACTTAAGGACCATTTTGATAATTTGAGGCTTATGTTTAAGAGGTGTAGGCATTTAAGCATCTCCCTTAACATTAAGAAGTGTGTTTTTGCAACACCTTTTAGCACTTTGTTGAGACATATTATTTGTAAAGAAGGCTTATTGGTATATCCCGCCAAGATAGTTGTAATCTTGGGTTTAGAAGAACCTAATAATCAAGGTGAAGTGTGTGGATTTTTGGAACATACACCATATTACAAGAAATTCATTAAAGGATATGCAAATATTTCCATGCCCTTGGAGGAATTATTGAAGGCTAAAGGAAAATTCTATTGGTATGACATGCAACAACAGATGTTTAAAACACTAAGGAGAGGCTGACCACTGCACCTATTTTTCACTTTCCTTCATGCGATAAACCATTTCATGTTTATGTTGATTCTTCTGGGATGGAAATTTGTGTAGTGTTGGTGCAACTAGGAGAAGTAATTGTAGACCGCCCCATTTACTTTTCAAGTAAGAATTTGACACCTTCAGAACATAACTATACAATTACTGAGTGTGAGGTTTATCCATGATCTATGAACTACAAAAATTATGATAGTACTTACTGGCAACACCAATTATATTCTTTACAGATCATATGCCACTCAAGTATTTTTTTAACAAGCCTATTTTGTAAGGGCACATATACAAGTGGATACCACTCTTTCAGGAATTTTAGTTTACATTAGTTGTTAAACTAGGAAAAAGTAATTCAGGGTCTGATCATTTATCAAGGATAAATTTTGGTGAGGAAGTGCAGACCATTTAGGATACAATTCCAGATGCATGGTTATTTAGATTGAATCACATGCCCATAGAACTGGAAGAAATTGCAATTTTTTTGTGCACTAGGCATGTGTCTAAGGGAATGAAGACTTTAGAGAAGAAATAACTTATAATAGGTGTTGCACCTTATCAATAGATTGGTGGAGATTTATACAAATTGGTCCGTGATGAAATTTTTTCCGTTATTTCTGGATCATGAGCGCGAGGCTATTATGGGAGAATCTCATCGTATAATTGTAGGAGGAAATTATCCAGGTGATTCCACCACGTGCAAGATTCTAATGTTTGGAATTTTATGGGAGACCTTGTATAAGGATATTATGGAATCATTCAAGTTATGTGACCATTTTCAATGTCTCCAAAATATTGGACACAGAGATGAGATGTTGTTGTGGCTTATTACAAGTGTTGAACCTTTTGATAAATGGGTAATTGACTTTGTAGGTCCTATTTCACCACCCTCACGAAGGACTAATGCGTGTTATAGCATAACTTGTACAGATTATACAACAAGGTGGGAAAAAGTAACACCTACCAAGGATTTCACAAAAACTATAGTAGTAATATTTCTATGGGAAAATATTATAAGCATGTATGGATGTCCTTTGAGTTTAACAAGTGATAGAAGCAATCATTTCTTAAATGAGACAATCAAGATTTTATTAGAAGATTTTATGGTGACACACCATAAAACTACACCCTATCACCCACATACCAATGGTACTGTTGAAGCTTTTAACAAGATTATGGGACAAAAACTGACCAAAATTTGTGATTTTGGAAGGAAATACTGGGATGATAAAGTCTCTGTTATACTTTGGGTGTATATGAAAACTTATTAAAGGTTGAATTTGGCCACACCCTTTCAGTTGTTGTTTAGCATAGAGGTTGTATTGCCTATAGAATTCATGTTTTCATCCTTGTGTATTACGTGCACATGAGTACTATATGATGAACAAGTTGTCAATGAGTGTATCAACAAACTAATGCAACTATATGAACGGTGTCCTATTGCTCGTTAGAGCCGGTAGAAAGAAAAGGAAAGTCAAAAGTCCTGGCATGATAGGCACACATGGAACAAAATATTCGAGGTGGGAAATATGGTATTCTATATGATTCAAAGTTTGCGCCCCACCTAGAGAAATTGAAATTTCATTGGTTGGGACCTTTTATAGTAAGAAAGATACTTAAATCAGGTTTTTGTTGGTTATAGGCGCTGGATGGCACTTTATTTCATGGTTACTTCAATGGGATTAGGCTGAATCCCAACTATAAATAAGGCTTCTTGGTGTTTGTAATAAGATAATATTGCCACCTATATTATATTTCTCTTTTATGTGTTTCCTTTCCTCGTTACCATGCTTTGTCAATTTTGGTTGAGTTTTGTTGTAATAAGTGTGCTTGCATGGAGAATTTGATTACTATCTGTGAACCCATGTGCATAGGGCCACGCATAATTTTAGTGTGGGGCTGATCAAGTATATAACAATACTTGTTGGATTTCATTTTGGTATAGGTTGGTTCAACTAATGGTGTTTCTTGAGAGATTGGTGTGAGAGAAAAAGGTCTTACAGGTGTTATAGATGAAGGTACTCTGAATAAAATTACTTAGATTCAAGACCACATGAGAAGAATGATCGCACAGGATAACGTGAAGTAGGAAGTGACATGATAAGATACTTGGTATATGTTGCAGTGGTTTATGTAATTTGGGGCATGGAGGCACATGGAGGAGGTATATGCATTTGGAAGTAGTAAAGCACACCAGAAGGTTACAACTGCAGCCCACAAAGACAATTGCGGAAGAAAGCAAAAAGTGGAAAATGTACTTTATTAATAAAGTGAAATAAAACTGTGGGCTAAGTGAAAAAGTAATTCGGTGAAAAATTATCAAAAGGGGCAAGTTATAGTCATTTTCTACCTTATATTCGAAGATAACTTGGATTAAAAGAGATATAGAGTAGCTTTGTGTAAAAGAGCGAAAAGAGTGAAGAGAAAACCAGGGCATATTGTGAAGTTATGTGGGGGTCCTTGGAGGGAAATAAGTTGGAACCAATAGTTAGAGCATGAGAAGGAGAGTTTTTCAGTGTTTTGAATAGCTAGGGATTCACAATGCTCATATAGCAAAGGAAGTGGTATAACAGAGAACCTAAGGCATAAATTTTGTAGGGAAATGACATCGAAAGTAAGGAAGAACCGAATGAAGAGGGTTGAGATTGAAGTGGAAGAACCATTAGAATAAATCTATTCAGAAATGCAATACCCACATAGAGAGCTTAGGGTTGAATTATGGAAGTTTAAACTACCTAAGTGTAAAATTAGCAAGTATAATCACAGAGCATTCAAACGTAAGAAGAGTTTGAAGGCGGATTTAGAGAGAGTACTACCAGGGATGGAAAAGGATGGGAATAAGTTGGTGGATGAATCCATGCAAAGGAATTTGGAAAAATTGGGAGTCTTGCAGCTATTTGAACTTCCCTTCTTTGTGAAACCTAAAAATTTGTACCAGTGGCTTATGCCTAGGGTACATGATGATTTCTTGTACTTCACAGGTCTAAGGATGAAAATTATATCTCAACTTATTGAGTAGGTCACAAGTCTAAGAATTCCAGGGGAGGATTTAGACTTGGATTTGAAAAACAATACTAATATTGTTGAATTAGCCGTAACACTGAATTAGCCGTAACACTGAATTATGAGAAGGGAGGAAAGGCTATGCTAATTGATAACCTAAAAAATCCTACAAATAGTGTTACAACCAAATTGGTTAGTTGAAAATTGGGCATCTCAGAATGATGGATAGATGTGAACAAAAGGTTTTTGTACATTGTACACAAAATGGTGATCAAGAATCATTACAACATTGTGTAATACGTTGCCAATGGAATTATTAAAGAATCAAAGGTGCAGAATGAGGAAGGGGCGAAGACAACGAGGGGTTCGATCCTCCTTCTCATAGTTTTATGGGAAATTGGAGTCCCAGATGGTCTAGATGATTCTATGTGGTTTACCCACCTGTCAATAAGTCACCTATGGTCCAATTTGTTGGAGATACTTATGATGAAACCATCTCAAATGTGTATAAAGAGAGAATAGACAAGTGGTACAACAGGTTGCGAGAGGATTTTTTGAACTAATGGCACATTCTGTGTGAATTACCCACAAAGGTTGGAGAGTAGGAAAGGTTTTTAGTGATGCATTATTACATCCTTGTACATTTCAGGATGAAGAATGGGGAGATGAGCCCTTAGTACAATTTGTTTTTTGCATTCATTTCCTAGTATTTTAAGTGCGCGGTGAATATAATAAAGGATACAGAGAAGTTAAATTTTGATGCAGATAAGGTTGACTCATACTTGCATATTTTACATGTGACTTATAGGTATGACTCAAGGCATGAATACTAAGAGATATTGGAGCCAGATACATTGGATTTGAGCCCACATATGAATGTTACAATAAAATGGATTATATGCAGAGTCTTCATAGTATTGAGGATGAAGACACAAGGAGGGGTTGAGATGGAAGGTTACCGATTATACTTTCCCATTTCCTAGGAGAAATATTGTGCCACCTCTTAAAATAACTTGCGAGGCTACTCCTGAGGGAGAAGAGGAGGAATAAAGTGGCCTCAACCACTCTAAAATAAAGAAGATGTATTATACAAGGAGAAGTAGCAGTGACACCAGAACATCAGAACCTCCTAAGGATAACGTAGAGAAGGATAAATTCAAGCGTGGATGGGAAAAGGTTGTGTCTAGTTTAGAGACAGATGAGGATTTTGATGTGGAAGTAAAAGGAAAAACCTTATGCGAGGATCTTAAGAAGGAGTGAGATGAGTAGTTTAAGAAGAATAATGCTCAGGAATAGAGGAAGTCACATGCCATGGAGGAAAAAGGGATTAAATTTACATCAAAGGGTGAGGCACCTGTGTAAGAAGAGGCACACAAATAAAAGGATACTTGTGACACCTATTTCATTAAGGAAGAAAAAGGTGTGGGAGTTGGGATGAACACAAGAAACTCTACCCCAAATAAGAAGAGAACAAAATAAAAGGTGTTCAGGAAGAGATAGACACCTAGGTCACTACATATAGACTTCATGGATGACCCTAACAAGGTCTTAAGGGTGTAATTTAAGAGAAAATTTCCAAATGATAAATTATATTCCTGGGAATTGATGGATAAACATGGAGGAGTGTCACAAACTAGGAAGATGTTTAGATGGAACTTACACAATCATATAGAGGAACTTGAGTTCAAAGTGAGTAATAACTCCATTAATATCATTGAGTTGAAGTATGAGTTAAGAATAAATGACAATGTAGTCGACCCCAATCACTTGATAGATGAACATGCATATAACGCCTTGAATAATTTGGTGGCATAGGTAGGACACAAGAACCTTGATGCAGGAACAACCATAAAAGTGTTGGTGGCTGATAAGAAGGAAAAAGAGTGTCAGGTAAAATTTTTGAAGAAATATCTACAAGGAGAGTAGAGGAGAACTAAGGAAATATACGATAGGGTCGGTGCCTTGGTGAAACATATTTTGGAACAGTGCCCATCTTTGATAAGCCAAGCCCCATGTAACTGCAATGATGAAATATATTATTTAGAGGGCTTGGTAGGTATGCTGTTAGAGAATATTAACTGTGGTAAAAGTCTAACTAAGGAAGAAATTGCAAAGGAGAAGGAATCGAATAAGGTCGTTGTTAAGGCCAGGATCACCAAACTTGAATATTTTCTCACAAAGCTTAAAGAAGAAATTGGTAAGGTTGATGTGTTCTTCAATAGATGGAAAAAGTGTGAGCCTATACTTGATGCATGACTGGTTGATGAAGAAGTAGTTCTCAAAACCATCCAAGAGAAGACACCCATGAACAAGATTGAGCACACCCTAGCTATGGAAAAGGAATCCAAATAGAAGGTAGTGATTAAGGCCAAAAAGGACAAGTTAGATCTCCAAGTAGCATAGTTTTATAATATGGTACTTGACCACATAAACGTAGTAGAGGGGTTATGTGTTGGTGCCTGACCAAGTTCTTGGGATTCTTGAGATGGCATCTAGGAAGGCTATGGTAGAACTTGATGAATGACAGAAGGTGGTGAGTGAGATAGATGCTGAAATTCTAGAACTCTTCCAACTAATTGCAACCTGATTTGATTTTTGTTTAGGTATGATGAATCTTTTTGGGCATTGAATGCTTAGTTTTTTAATACTATGTATAAATCCTTTTTGAGCTCAAGTCGATTGACACATTGTTGGGGACATAAATCTAATTATTTTGGGGTAATGTTGCATGATAAAATTTCACTAATTATATGCTATTCATAAGGGTTTAAGGATCATGTGAGGAAGGTGTGAAGGTGGTCACGTAAGGTAGAATAGGTAGTGTGTGAAGGATCGAACCCAAGAAGGAAAAATTCGGGACTTAGTCAATTTTGGAGCCACATGATAAAAATAGATAATGTTGAGATTGAGTGGCATTCAAGAAATGTTCTAGATTTGGAGGAAAGCATGAAGACTTAAGGATGAAGGAACATCTATTTTAGGGATAAAGTACATACGAGGTGAAGATTAGATGTCATGCAGAGTTCAAGCTAATAATAGGATTAGAACATAGGTTATCCAAAGGTTTAATTTGTTATTAGGAAAGCATACATTCATTATATTTGCTTTGGTATGTACGCATGGTTATTATAAACATGCAGTCTAGTTTGAAATGCATGGGCGGTGAAGGGAAAGTCCCCACCCATATATATAGTAGTTTATGTACATAGTTTTATACAAGGTATGAATTATAAAGTTATGTTTCCCTAATTTTATAGTGCACATGACTCCATGGAAGTATTATGATGAACTCATTTTTTGATATGTAATTGTTCTGGTTATCAATGGAGTAGTATGGTTGGATTTTAGTAATTTATGTCTTTGATCATGGTACTTGTGTGGTGAATTTGATCTTAATTGTTATATAATTTGTTATGTTTCCTTATGGTTTCTGTAATGATATACGGTTAAATGTATGTTGGATAATTGTAAATATGAATATGCATGATAACATCTTGACAATACTACACAAGGGAGGGACTTGATAGTGTTGCTTGGTTCGCGTGAGCATTCAGATATGTCCAAACGAAGTGCCAATGTGCCTAAGAAATTGAGTATAGAAAATAAGACCACAACTTGTTTGCAGAGGCACATATTACCTACTTATAAATATATTTTCTTTAAAATGGGTATTTGAAGAATGCAATATAGACCCAAATATCTTAAACCACAAGATATAAACTGAAACTCATAATGGGTATTCAACCCAATATTAAAAAGAGATAATACGTGAGTACACAGTCAAGATAATCCCCAAACACTTAATCATTCACAGGACCCGATAAAGCGTCCATAGTCATATCTCATACCAACGCACATCCACACAATATATTATCAATGCATATACATATCAAAGATCAAATCATGTAAAAACCATATTGATATTCCACATTTTACCTAGGTTCATAAGACATAGAGAAGAAAATTTATAGAGATTTTAAAACATTGAAACATTTTTAATACTATAAACTATAAATATAGGAAGAAATATGATTAATGTCTGTAAAATATAGCACAAAATCCTTCACACTCTTCTCCAAGTAAGTTGATTTCACAACAATATTTTCCAACAGTCTCAATAAATTTCCTTAAAAACCCAAGTAAATAAAAATCTCCCAGTTCAACCGAAAACCCCATATTTATTTTAACAACATTCATAAATAGCCCCTTCAAAATATCACGAAGAGTTTGAATCGTGCATGTAGTATTAATCAATATCAGACAAATGAACATAAAAATATCTTATCATCTTTCCTCCATGCAAGCCAAAAAGATATCAACATGAAAATGAAACCAAAAATACCAATAACTTCCGTGGTAACTTCCTCGAGAAGCTTCTCACTTTTTGTAAAATATGTGGAGGCGGAGTTAATTCCCACTAATGCAAATAGGTACTAAGTCCCGGTTCCCTCCAAAATTCCCATTTTAGCCACCACCATATAATTTTATCAATCCCCATGACTCTAGTAACCGATCACCACCATATAGCTGTGGAGGGAGTTATCATCGAATGTTTGAAGACCTTATATAACTAACAACATAGATTTTTGCATGGCCGGCCTATGGCCATTAAAATTTAATATAATACATTACAATAACTTAGATTGCCATAAATTTTAATGCCTAAGTTAAAATTCATCAATTCATACACTTGGGTCGGTGTTCGAACGAGGTGGTTAACCAACATTAACATAAGTCTATACGTATGGTCATTGACCTTGATCATAACTTGCATATGAAATATGGTCTTAGACCATAGAAATAATCACCACCTTCCTTATAACACTAATTTGAAACATCATTTTTATTTGAGTTGTTTTAACCATGGATTCAACATTTCCTAGATTTAGAAGGGATTATTTAACTTTAAAAATATCATATGCAATGATCTAGATATTATCACACACACATAACAAAATTGCAGGAATTTTATACTATTATCATCAACAAGATCATATAATGCATATAAAGAGTATCAACATAGCAGTGAAATAAAGACAAGTATATGTAATCAATATCATAATTATAACAAGTTCATCGATATCTACATAGACCACTAACGAATTCAAATATGACCAATTCAACTTAAAGCATTACTGTGGTTATAATCCAAGCAACATGCATAAGTACAACAACAAGTCATACTTTAATTCTTATCAAAGGTAAGTTTTTTCGTAATATTTAAAGTATGTTAAACTGGTTGTGGTATCAAGAAGCTTGCGGGACATGATGATAAGTACTGATATGTTTCCATTTTTACGGGAAGCATACCAAAACCGGTCCCCGTGTCTGTGAGTTTCCCGATATAAAAACTCATTTACGACACAACAAAAATAGAATAGTGGGGGTGTGACACATGCAATGTCATAATTTGACCTCTAACAACTTCAATGGTTCCCACTATGGTTCTATCTAATTACACCACTCCTTTATAGAGTGACTCGTATTCAAGACTAAGTTGATCTATTATTTATTTGGTCATTGTTGATGCAAAATCACAACACCCCATGAATTTCTTGGTTTGAGATGGGGCATCCACTATGATTGCACAACATTGAAATATCCCAAGTTTGGGACATTGCGAAATGGGATAGCTATCCAGAGAAGGCTGGTTCCTACTCCTAACCTACCTACCACAAACTACTCCAAGTGTGGGCCAAATTAATCACTAATCCTAAACTGTAACTTCCAAGGGGACATGGATAGAAGGATACATGAAAGAAACCCATACTAAAGTGGTGATACACCAAGAAAGGAGTTCTAATCACTCTTCTCAACCCTATAAAATGGAGGTAGGGTGAATCCTTAGTAGGTTGAACAAATGCAACACAAACTCAAGTTCCACCAATGCATTAAGGGGAGGTTAGGCAATTGCAACACAATCCCAAAATGAAAACAATCTTCATTCCTAAACGAGCACAACCAAAAAAACCCTGCAATGGATAAGAAATATGTAGAGATCCTACAAGCACAAGAGAGGAAAAATGTAAACAATAAACTATAGAGGTTGGACAAGATTCAACACAAATATAGTTTTATTGATCCATATAGAGTTTACACAGTACAATGTTGTAGCAGGAAGAGGATGGAGCCATTACATATATTTGAAGGAAGTATTGAAGCCCTAAGAAGAAATTGGGAGCATGGGAGAAGAAAGGTGATCAATCACCTGTGTATGTACAAACCCCTTACATATTTATAGAAAAAAATTATTGAGAGGAGAGAGAGAAAGAAGATCTTGAAATTGCTCAAAAACCTATAAAAAAATACCTTTTTTTAATCTTACAATGAGCTCCTTTGGATCTCCAAAATATCTGCTTCATTAATGATGTTTCCTTTTTCTTAAAGGAACTTATTGTGATTGCACCTGGGTATAGTCTAGCCCCTGTAGACTCATGATGGCCTTACTTTTCACCAACCTTATTAATGGTTTTTGTTATCCAAAATGTGCCCCCTGCTCATTTTGTGGCTAACCCCTCTAGTTCTTCCTTCTATTGTGCTTCAGTCACAAAAAATTGCTTTTCAGGCAATCAAAACCTTCTGGAAATGGCACCATTGGATAGAGCTCTTTCTCAGCTTTCCAGAAAGGTAAAGTTTTCCTCCTAACTTCATGTATTTTTCAAGTTATGGCTCGGTGGAGTTTTTGTGGGAAATTTTCCCCTAGAAGGCCCACAGCCAATTAGGATGTGCCACATGTCCAAAAAGGTAAAAATTCAAAACAAAATTCCCACCGACCCGATTTGGCACTGTTTTTCCCTAAAACTTCAAATTGCCATATCTTTCGATCTAGAGCTCGGTTTTTCACGTTCTTTATATCAATGGAAATCTGGTAAAATTCTCTACAAGATTTCAGGGTTTTTTTTGTATTTTGGTGGAGTTTGGAGAGAGAAAATTAAGAAACGCCTCTGGCATGTGGTCATGGACAGAAATGACGTTTCAACCACTGTTTTTAATGAAGAATGGCTCGCATTCTCTCCCAGCATGGTTAAAAATGTTAGGGAATGGGTCTATCAGGGCACCCATGCTATTTTGACGGCATTTTTGTCAATGGTTGAACCCCTTGCACGTTTTCCCATGTTTCTCTCTCCTGGGGTCATGGTTTTGCATGGTAAAAGCCAGAATGAGTTCATTTTGCAAAAAAAGGAGACACTTTTTCAGCTCTACAACTTCCTTTTTCTTCCTCCTTGGTAGAATTTGTGAAAAATTTTACCTTTCCATGTAATGCAGCACCTTTTTTGCCTCTGGATCACTGTAATGTACTGTATTGGATCTGAGATGTTGATATATGTTCTGTGATTAAAATACCTCAATCCTTTCATATATCTATCATTGCTTTCTTGATCTTTCATTACATTTTGGGCATCTGTGCATCTTTTGTGCTATGTTTCCTTGTAGATTGTGTATTTCATGCAGCATCAGGTGTCTACAACTCCTTTGGTGCATCACCTATTAGCATTAGTTCTTTCTTTTTTGCATTCTCTATCTCTATCTCCTTGGAATTTAGAGTAGATTTAGGAGTTTAAACCTCTGCAATTATACAAGTGAATTGGCTGATCAGAGGAGTTGAGGAACTAGCCTCTAATCTGGAGATTCCTCTTCCATTTTGCAAGTCCCACACTTGGGAAGAGGATTCAATGTTGTGCAATCACACTGGATGCTAGTATGATCAAACTAGAAATCTGATCAACATCCAGGGGGTGTTGCTGATTTGCAACAATAGTTTTGGCATGCCCGGTGGGACCTTTGAGGTCTTCCACTTTATCTTTGATAGGTTGGTGTATTCCTGTTAAAGATTCAGCCTTTTGGAGGTAGTTTCAAAAGCACATTTGGCGAATCCATCTAGTAAACAACTCATTCTCTAAGTTGCAAACCTGTTTTCCATTCATTTCCATCCATTCTTCTTTCCATCATTTTCATTCTTTTCCATTCCATGAAGTTGTGTAATCATGACTTCATTTCCATCATGGAATTCACATTTACAATAGTAGTATATCACACCTCCAACATGTTTTACAAATCCTCCAAATCAGCATTTTGATCAAATTTAAAATCAGCATGTCTACCCATATGAGCAACAGTGCCAAAGTCAGTTTGGATATGAAGCATGTCAAGCACAAGGGAATGCTAGTTATGAGGGTAGTCAAGAAGAAAATGCAGATCTGCTGGAACAAATCCAAAATATGGAGGTAAACATGGTGTTATCCAGGGCTCAAGCACAAATGAAAGCATTTAGAATCAGTTGTAGAGGACCTTGTCCATGGGTGGGACCTTTTCCAAGGCATTACATCCCTCAAGAGAAGCTAGACTTCATGATTACAACACTACCATTGCTTGCAAAGTGGACTGAAGGAATAAAGGTGTATGAGAGGAGTATTCAACAACCTTGTCAACAGGTAAGCACACCATCTCATGCCTCTTCTCTCCTTCTTTCCCAATCTGTTTTATCTCAGCAGTGTCAAGTTTTAAACTCTCCATCTGTTGTCCCAAGTGTTGAATCCATTTCTCCATTCCCTAGTCTTCCACCCCATCTCAATTCTTCTATCTTTTTCCCTTCTAAACAGCCATTCCCTCCAAAGAAACAAGAGTTCCTACCTCCTCCACCACCACAAAAAATTGCAAAATCAATTGAGTTACAATCCACTTCTCCTCTTGCATTTCCAAATCCATGTTGGGAGGATAAAAATCAGAATGCCAATTAAGGAAAACAGTAATAGAAAGAAGAGCCAAACAAGGATGAAGAAATTCAAAGTCTGAAGAGTTGGGCTCTTAAATTCGAGATTACAAAAATCCCCTTGATGGTGAAACCAATAGAGGATGTTGAAGTTGGAGAACAAGTGGAAAACAAGGATGATTTTATAACAGTAGTGAAGCGAGAAAAGCAATAGTTTTTTGGTGATGAGTTGGGTGTCCATGTTGGCACTTTGCCCAAAGAAAATGCTAATCCAGTTTGCACTGCAAAATCAGCCATCGAGAAGGAAGGAAAACCATCTCAAAACCCCATCTTTGAGGAGCAAATGGATGAGGTCAAGTTAGTTTTTACAACAGTATAAGAAGGAAGAATTTTTGATACATTTTTTCTTTCATTTGAAGGGGCTGATTTGATTGATGAAGCCATTATGGATGTGAACAAAACAGGTCCAAATTGTGAGCAAAAGGCACAAGAAATTTCATGCTTCTCTCCCACTTCATCTCTCCAACAATCTGATTTTTGGGATGAGTTTGGATTGACAAGTTTCATGTTTGAAAATGAAGTTATATAGGGTGAAGAAAATGTAGATTTGGAGGCCACCATACAAGAGGGAGAGACTTTGCTACAGCAAGACATTCAAGAGTTTGATTTGCCATCAGACTTAGAAGAATGTTCAGATGAAGAACCATTTGAAATTACCATGTTTCCTTCTTCACCATTCGTTCTCCAACAACAAGAACTTGCTGCCATGGACAAAAGAGTTCAAGGACAACAGCCTACAGTTTGCAACATGCCTCTTGAATCAAAGCTGGAAGAATTTGATCTTCCAAAAGCTACAATGGAGAAGCTCCAAAGTCAACAATGTATTACAGCAGGTAACAACAATGCAAAAGCAATTTCATTGGATGTTGCAATCAATAACGAGGAGTTGCACACTATAGAAGAGTTCCATGTTGCCATAAAGGAGGAGAAAGGGCAGAAAATTCCTACCATTGCTTCCGCATCACCCACCTAAGAAGGTCTACAATAAGACTCCATTTTTGGAGTTGAAAATCAGAGCTATGGGCATATCAAACGGATCATACCTTGCCCAATAAGGTATTTGACTTCATTGGAGTCAAAGGAGAAGTCACAACCAATCATGCTTGCTTCTAAGCATGAGGGTGAGCTACAAAGTACCAAGGATCAGCTATCATACCTCTTCAATCCAAATGCAGAGCAACTAAAAGAGGTATTGGATTTGTTTTCAGTTGACACCTTGATGATTTGGGTAGAAGACCAGCTTCCTGTTGATTTTCCACTCATCCAATCAGCCATGTTCAGTGCCAAATCAGTTGCATGGTTGCAACTTTTGAGAAGGGGAAGCTATTTCTCCCAACTAGTTGCAGGGTTTGTTTAGCCCACTTTTGCTTCCAGTTAGAGTAGGATAGGTAGTTTTGCTTTAAATAAAAGAAGTTCTTGTGCACACTCTGCATGTTCCATTTTGGAGCATGTATGAATTTTAGTTTTGTACATAGTTTTTGTGGTGCTGGTTTTGGTCTTGCACATTCCATTTTAGTGGGTTTCCAAGTGGCCCAGAGAGGAGGTTTTCAAAGTTCAGATCATTTTACAGGCTACAACTCATGACTCCATGCCCAATGGATGCTTCAGGCAACTGGTAACTTCATCCAGCAGGCAGATGACCCCTCTGAGTGCCCAAAATTTTTATCCAAAATGTGCCCCCTGCTCATTTTGTGGCTAACCCCTCTAGTTCTTCCCTCTATTGTGCTTCAGTCACAAAAAATTGCTTTTCAGGCACTCAAAACCTTTTGGAAATGGCACCATTGGATAGAGCTCTTTCTCAGCTTTCCAGAAAGGTAGAGTTTTCCTCCTAACTCCATGTATTTTTCAAGTTATGGCTCGGCGGAGTTTTTGTGGGAAATTTTCCCCTAGAAGGCCCGCAGCCAATTAGGACGTGCCACGTGTCCAAAAAGGTAAAAATTCAAAACAAAATTCCCACCGACCTGATTTGGCCCTATTTTTCCCTAAAACTTCAAATCACCATATCTTTCGATCCAGAGCTCGGTTTTTCACGTTCTTTATATCAATGGAAAGCTAGTAAAATTCTCTACAAGATTATGGGGTCATTTTTGCATTTTGGTGGAGTTTGGAGAGAGAAAATTAAGAAACACCTCTGGCACGTGGTCATGGACAGAAATGACGTTTCAACCACCATTTTTAATGAAGAATGGCTCGCATTCTCTCCCAGCATGGTTAAAAATGTCAGGGAATGGGTCTGTCAGGGTGCCCATGCTATTTTGATGGCATTTTGGTCAATGGTTGAACCCCTTGCATGTTTTCCTACGTTTCTCTCTCCTGGGGTTGTGGTTTTGCATGGTAAAAGCTAGAATGAGTTCATTTTGCAAAAAAGGAGACACTTTTTCAGCTCTGTAACTTCCTTTTTCTTCCTCCTTGGCAGAATTTGTGAAAAATTTTACCTTTCCATGTAATGTAGCACCTTTTTTTCCTCTAGATCACTGTAATGTACTGTATTGGATCTGAGATGTTGATATATGTTCTGTGATTAAAATCCCTCAATCCTTTCATATATCTATCATTGCTTTCTTGATCTTTCATTACATTTTGAGCATCTGTGCATGTTTTGTGCTGTGTTTCCTTGTGGATTGTGTATTTCATGTATCATCAAGTGTCTCCAACTCCTTTGGTGCATCACCTATTAGCATTAGTTCTTTCTTTTTTACATTCTCTATCTCTGTCTCCTTGGAATTTAGAGTAGATTTAGGAGTTTAAACCTCTGCAATTGTACAAGTGAATTGGCTGATCAAAGGAGTTGAGGAACCAGCCTCTAATCTAGAGATTCCTCTTCCATTTTGCAAGTCCCACACTTGGGAAGAGGATTCAATGTTGTGCAATCACACTGGATGTTAGTATGATCAAACTAGAAATCTGATCAACATCTAGGGGGTGCTGCTGATTTGCAATAACAGTTTTCACCTACCACTATAATGCTCACCATTTTTGAAGATTTAGGAACCTTGAAATCCAAAATTTCATGATCCATACTATAGACTCTGAAATCCTCTTTCCAGTGACTGTAATTTTGCAAGAAATGGTGAAGTACATTGGAAGATATGTCATTTTTTCCTTGGATTTTTAACTGGATTTCCCCTTTACCTACTCTCCTATAAAATATATTTGGCCTCCATCATTGAAATATACTCTAAAACACCTTTCTAGATAGTATATGTTTGCTAAAAATGGTTAAAAATTACACGAGATAGGGGTTTTTGAAGTTTAGAGTTAGTTTAGGGTTTCTTTTTGGGCTCCTCGAGCTCCATCAAGGTCCTTCCCCAAGCATCAAGCCATTTTATGCATCGACCAAGCTATTTCATCACTATCGATCCATTCACATTTGATGCCATGCATCTCCCACCTACCGCTTGAATATCCATTTAAATGGATCGACGACAAAGGTATATGACTTGGTGGGCTTGAAATATGTGGTAGGAGTTTAACCATTTCAGGGTTTCGGGTTCCGATCCTTCAGAATTTCACCACCAACTGCTTCAGGTTCACCATCCCCCCAAGTCTAAAGTCAACCTCTAAATGTCCATATCCCTAAAACCTAAAATGCCTCGGCTCGCCATGTCACCCATTTTGGGTTTTGGGCTCTCTTGTTTCGGAACTCACCGAGCCACCTTTTTAGACTTCACCCCTTTCTGACACCAAAAATCAATTTGTGTTCACCCCGAATGGGGTGTTGACCCCCAAAATTCACCTGTCGAGCCACATCACTTCTTTTGGAATTTTAAGCTCTCGCCCTTCAGAAACTAACCATCATTGAGTTTTGAAAGATTCACTTGCCAATGCATGAAGCATTCCATCTTGAAAGTATGAGTTCCTTCGGTTTTCACCCTTCTAACTTGTGAGTTGCCAAGCTCGAGCTTGTGCTACATTGATTTCTCTATGTCCTTTGAATTCTTCCATGGCCAATTTGAATCATCTCTCAGGAAAACTTCATTTAACTCGACTGACATTCATCTTTCTGAGTCACTCCAAACTCGATGAATTTATTGCGCTGAACTCGTGGCCTCCATTAGTGGTCTACATGTGACAATTTTAGAGCTTGGAAAATTGGGCCCCTTGTGGTGTGTTAGATCTCCTTGAAATAGCCTTACCTAATCTCTCGAGCCCTTCCTTGCTTACAACAAGCCACATCCTCTACAACAATTGAAATTCTTGCATGATCTCATTCTGTGACCTCCCACAAGTTTGGTTCTTCCCTTGGCATATTCATCCTATGGCTTGATCTGAGTCCCTCCTCTACTGAGTTTTCTGAGTCGTCCATTCGTTTAAGGCATCACCCCTGTGATGTATCACTCTAACCGAGATCAGGGATCTTGGTCCTTCCATCTTCCACCTTTAAACCCTAGAACATCACTTAGCTCTTTGTTGTCAGGCTCAGCTAACTCCTCCAACTTGACCTTAGATTGGGGTCTTTTCCTCGATAAGCTCACCCAAGCAAGCCCCAAAATGATCTCGACGAGCTCATAGAACTCTTACCACACATCCATCTAAACTGGATCACCAACCTACTCGGTGAGTTTCTCCCAACTCGCCCTTCACACTATAACCTCCCAACTTGCCAAGTTGCTCACTGAGTAGCTCGATGAGCTAGTTTTTGGCTTGGTTGGCCATTGAGGCCAAAATGGTATTTATTGATTTGTTGAAGCCTATTTTTTGGATTTTTTGGCATTTGTAACTAAGGGAGTGGAGAAGAATTCCCAGGTTACAAAAATGTCAAATTTCTCCATCATGAGTCATTTTTCACCATTTTTTAGGTCGGAGACCATTTTTTGCATTGCAATGGGACCATAAGCCCAGTATGACCGTAAATGGCTTGACTTAGCTCGAATTCTCCAAAACACTTGCAATTTCTTCTGAAGACCTTGGAAACACATGTGCCCTGTTTATAACTTGTGGGGCTCACTTAGGAGCCTGTAACCATTCTGGGACCTTGTTAGACAATTTTTCCCATGGGGTGAAAAAATTGTCAACAATTTAGTGACTCACGGGGAAATCTTCCTGCTAGATTTGTGAACCAGTAGCCTAGGCATATCCATTAGGCACATGGAGTCACTACACACATGAAAATGATCCTGAAGTTGAAGAAACTGAAACCCTGACACCACCCACATAGTACCTGCTAGACTTAAACCTATCTCCACTGCTTGCACGCTCTTAACTTATCATAAGAAAATCTTAGAAATAAGATTTGTGGGGGTAGAAAATTTTCTTGATTTGAAGATCTTCACATGTTCTTCTCTACAACCCTTATTCTATGAGACTGAAATGGACCATCCCAAAACCTGATTCCACCAAGTATAAAGAAGAAAAACTGGTGAATTTTTTGCATATATTTGACACACTGCAGAGTTTTGAATAAGACAATTTTCAAATTTCTTACATCATGGAACTCTATTAAAATTTGAATTTTCTCTTTCTTCTGAAAGTTCCATTCTTTGACATGATGCTGGAGGCTACTTATGACTTGGCAGAGGTACCTAGAAGTTCACATGTGATTGGATATTGAGAGGAATTGAAGAATGAAAACTCATTAAAATCAGTCCTTAACCTGATTTTAGTTTGCTCTGCATTTGTTTTCTTTTAAGATACTGCAACTGCTTCCCACAAGTATGAACTTCTTCTGTGAGTTTATGCGGGAGGCCCTTTGAAACACCATGTACTATGCTGGAGAAAAAACAAGAACCAAAAACTATGTAAAAAATACCAAATCATACATGCCCAAGTAGACATGTCAGAGTGTGTCCTAAGAGCACTTGTGATGACTGAAAACAAATCCTACACCTACCCTACACTAACCGGTAAGAGTAGAGAATTTCAAACAAATACCTGCCACTAGTAGTGCAAAGTAGCATCCCTCTTCTTAAAATATTGCAGCCATGGTGATGATTTGACATTGATCATGGCTATAAAAATGAGTGAAAATTTGATACATAGACCCAATTTTCCACTTGAATTCTCAAGGTATCAATTGGACATAAAACAAACACCCCTTTGGAATGATCCACCTGAGGCTCTTGAGGTATTGTAACTAATGCAAGCTGATCCTTGGTACTTTAAATCTCGTCCTCATGTTCGGAAGTGAACATGACTGGTTTTGGTAACTCTAGTTTCTAGCTCCAAATGAAGCTAAATACCTGATAATACGGTTCATGGCCGGTTGACCACTAGAATGTGACAAAATAATACATTAAAACCCAGTTCTCTGAATTGGACATTTAACAACAACGATAGGTCAAGAAAATATTCTAGAGTAGACACCATTTTCCTAGAAAAGGTGACTTATCTGGCATTGAATCACTGAGTATACTTCACTTTCTTCTTGCACATCTACAGACAATTGATTGCCTAGAAAAGGTCACCTGTGATTGAATGGTATGCACAGATAAAGATGATGTCCTCATGCATTTCACCTTGGTGGCAATGGTGAGACCCTTCCTCAACATGAAACGTTCTCAAAATCACTTGTTCCTTTTGTGGCAATGTGGAGATTGTTCCAAGTGTATGCAGCTACTTTGGGATCACTTGCAGCCTCCTGTTTGAACCATTGACGACTTAGCTGTAAGTTATTGAATGCTGCTAACTCATGAGAGGATTATGTTATTAACAACTGGGGGTGCTTGCAAGACTCTCCTCCATGGACATGAAATTCATTAGGCAAGCCATCTTTATCAAATGATTGAAGGAAGTTGTTGGCTTAATTCATATGTATTTTTATGCATTACAAGAGAGCAAGAATCTCTCAATTATCTCCTTCTTCCTGTAGAATATCTGCAATTACCATACTCGCTCTACTTCTTTATGGTGCCATTTCACTAAGGTTTGCAATTTGTCTCTTCCATAAGGCTTCTCATCCTCAAATAAAAAATTGGAGAGCTCAAAACTTTCTCCTGAAAATCAAAATCTGGAGAGGATGATCCTCAGGGGAAAGAACTTGACATGTCCTTCTTGAACATGACTCCTCCTCCGTGCTTGAATCCTCTCGTGGCTCCATTCTTTTTGATCTTCATTCCTGAAACAACAAGGAATGAAGTGGAGGGAGGGATGGGTGCTCCTCTTCTTTTGGATTTGGAGCAACCTTTAGGCATTTCTTCCCCCTCTAGCTGATTTTGTAAGCTGATGATTGATCAACATTCTGCTGATAAACAGAGTGCCATTATGGACACTACATTCTGAACATTCTGATTGTTGATCTTCTTCCAATTGCTCTTGCCCTACTTCCAAATCAGCCTTCACCACCTCTTCTTCTTTGTCCTTAACCTCCTCTCGAAGGTTTGACCCTGAAGAGGAATTTTTTCAATTCCAAATTTTAGAGCCAAGCTCACCAAAGTTTTCATCATTTTTTCCTTATTTGGCTCTTCTCCTTGTTTCTCCTCTTGACTAATTTTTTGAGTTTTCATTCCCGACATGGACTTGGGATTACAAGAGGAGTGGTGGGTGGTTTGCCAACAGATTTTTGTTTTGTTGGTGGTGGAAATGATGGAAAGGGTTTACAAATTTTTTTCTATGGAGGGGACTTGGGTTTGGAAGGGAAAAGGGTAGAGAAACTGAGGTCAGGTGAGAGAGTAGAAGATGAAGAATGGGAATCCACAATGGGGGAAGATAGACAAGAAACTTGGGAATCGAGGCTCCGAACTGAAATGGTGTGAATTGGGGAATGGTGAGAGTATTATGGGATGAAATGCAAGGGTTTCCCATTGACGGGATTGAATGACATTGTCTATAAAATCTCATATCTCTTGGATCCACTCTGTGAGATTTGGAAACGTCTCAACAATGAATTCAAGCTTCTCTTTCATGGCTGTAAGTAGTTTGGAATAGGACCTACCCATGGACAAGGGGTCTTAAAACCAAATATTACATGCTTGTATATGAGACATAGCCCTTTGATGCACCATTTTTGCCTCCAATTTCTGCACTTTCACCTGCAACTCATAATCCTCAGGTGTAGGATATCCTCCATAATTTGCATATTCCTATTCTACAACAACTGACATAGTTTGGCATGTAACCAAATTGATCTTGCATGTTGCTCTTGTTCATATGAGTATGCATATTGATTAATCATCATCATAATATGGATCTGGAGATGGATGGTAGTACCTTAAAAATTAATGTTGAGAAATATGCTAAGGAGGGCTAGTACTGAATACATTGATGTTGTTACTGGATGTGAATCCCAAGAGGAAAATGAAGTCAGGACTGCAAGACTTCATGAAATGGAAGAAAATGGAAAAGATGGAAGAGAGAAAAATGGATGGTGAAGAAAAGGAATGTCCGCTACTTAGAGATAATGGGTTTGTTACCCAGATGGAGTCGCCAATTGTGCTTGCATTAGTGCCTCTGAAGACTAAGGTTCCATCAAGCACACAACAAACTCGATGAAATAGAAATGAGTACACCTATTATGCACACTTTGAAGGGCTAACAAGAAAGTGATGAGGGGTTAAATTTCGAAACTTGGCCTAGCTTGTAAACCCTAAAATCCAAAGTTGATTGAAACTTTGACAGTCCCCGAAGTGCATAGTAGAATCTCAAACTTTGAAATGAGGAAACCTTTGAAATATGAAAAACTGAAACAACCTCCGAAAGTTGTGAAGTACTGAAATCGCCACAGCTCCTGAAGTTCCAAAACCCTGAAATTTCAAAACCTTTAAAATCCCAAAATTTGAAAAACCTTGAAGTTTTAAAAGTGAGAATTTTGAAATCTATAAGGATACCCTTTTGAAGATTAGACCCCTGATCTATCGTTTGGTGAAGTCTGAACCCATTTTGCACATTTTTTATCCCTACAAATTCAATTTCAAATTTTAACCCTGTAGCTGGAAACCTCTGAATTCTGAAATTTTCAACTCTCTTAACTTTGAAAGTGCAGGGAGACCTCCGAAAATGCCTTTGTTCTTAAGCCTAGTCTTGAATGTGAACCTTTGGTCTATGCAGTAGAACAACTTGTTAAAAATAATTACTTTCTAAGTCCTTTGTCCTCCCACCGAGCATTCCAAAGTTGTTGATGGCAAAACCACAACACCCCCCGAAATTGCCTGGCCCAATCTAAGATGGTGCATTCGGTGTGATTGCATAACATGGAGTTTTCCTGAAGTGTGGGACCTTGCAAAATCAGACAGCTCTCTGGAGAAGGATGGTTCCATGCTCCTAACCTACTTGCCACTAAGTATTCCTAATGCAAGAATAACTACTGACTAACCCTAATCTAATGCTTCCAAGCGTATAAGGGTAGAAATATACATCGAATGGAAACCTACACTATAGAGTGGTGATATACCAAGAAAGGAGTGCTGATCACTTCCCCCTGCCTGTGACAACAATGAAGACAAAGAAACAATGAATATAAAGGGTGGTCTTGCACCACAACAATGTTAGATGACACCCGGTACATCATCCCCAAAATGGGCACAAAACACCCAAATCCTGTAACAAACAAGGATATCCACAACAGATCTTGTTTGCATAATGAGAGGCAAGACAAAAGTAGTGGAAATCATACACAAGTCATTGAAAAATCGAATCACAGAACACAATTATATTGCTCCTTAAGTATTTACATAGTACATAGCATACAGTAGGAAGAGACACGAATCCATTACATGAATTTGGAGGAAGGCTTAAAGCACCAAGCAGAATAGGGGTTACATGGGATAAGAAAGGTGATAAATAACCTTTTGTTTGTACAACCCCTTACAATATTTATAGTAAAGAAATTTGAGTAGAGGAGAGAGAGAAATGATAGAACCTGAAATTGCCCCAAAGCCCATAAAAAAATCCATTCTTTAAACCTGTAATGAGTATTTGGGGATTTTCAAAATCTTCTTTTACATTAATGGTTTTTTATCTTTTTCTTGAAGGAACTTGTTGCGATTACACCTCCTGTATAGTCTAGCTCCTGTAGCTTCATGATGACCCTACCTTTTCACCCACCTCCATTAATGGTCTTCACCTACCTAGGGGCAATGTTTTCTATTCCCTAATTTCAGAGGTCCGAAACCTCCAAAATTCTAAAATTGATGATGCCATGTTATAGATCGTTCTCCCATGATTCCAAAAAAATATTGATTTGTGAGAATCAGACATCAAGAGCTCAAGATATGCAGTTTAATAGTTGAGAGAACCTATAATTTTAGGGTTTAAAAAAGCTCCAAAAAATCCATTTTCATGATTTCAGCCTCCATTAATGAAATACCCTCTAAAACACCTTTCCAGAAAGTATAATTTTTCTAAAAATGGTTAAAAATTGCATGAGATAAGGGCTTTTGAAGTTTAGAGTTAGTTTAGGGTTTAATGTTGGGCTCCTCGAGCTTTATCGAGCTCCTTCCCTGAGCGCCAAGCCATTTTCTACATTGACTGAGCCGTTTCATCACTGCCAAGCCATTCACAATTGATGATATGCATATCCCACCTAACGCTTGACTTTCCGTTTAAATGGCTTGATGACCAAGGTGTATGACTTGGTGGGCTTGAAATATGTGGCGGGAGTTTAACCATTTTGGGGTTTTGGGTTCCGATCCTTCAGAATTTCACCTCTAACCACTTTGGGTTCACCGTCCCCCCAACTCCAAAGTCAACCTATGAACAGACATATCCCCGAAACCTAAAATGCCACGGCTCACCACGTCACCTATTTTTGGGGTTTTGGGCTCTCTTGTTTCAGAACTCATCGAGCCACCATTTTGGGCTTCACCCCCTGCGGACTCCAAAAATTGCTTCATGTTGACCCCAAAATTTTCCTACCGAGCCACATCACCCCTTTCTAACTTTTAGGGTCTTTCCCTTCAGAAACCAACTACCATCGAGTTCCGAATGACTCGATTTCCAATTCTAGAATCATTCCATCCTCAAAGTCCGAAGTCCTTCAGTTTTCACCCTTCTGACTCATGAGTTGCTGAGCTCGAGCTTGTGCTATGTTGATTGCTCTGTGTCCTTTGAAATATTCCATGGCCGAGTTTAATCATCCCCCAGGCCAACTTCATTCAACTCGGCCAACGTTCATCTCTCTGAGTCACTCCAAACTCGATGAATTTATTGTGTTAAACTTGTGGCCACCATTAGTTGTCTGCCTATGACGAGTTCAGAGTTTAGAAACTTGGTCCCCTTGTGGTGTGCTAGATCTCCATGTGACATCCTTACCCAATCTCTCAATCCCTTCCTTACTTACAACAAGCCACCATTTCAGACCCGGCTAAGCTGGCCCATTTCCACGATCAGCTCATTGATTTTTGTTGTGTGCGAGTTTGGCTGCACTGCTTCAAGTCTCGACTCGGCTTCAACACCTCCTATAATGAATTCTTCAATAGTCGACGAGCTTCCATTTGAGGCATTTCGATGCGATGATGCTATTTCTATGGTATCATGGCTCAGGGAGCTCCACCCTATGCCAAGTCTTTTTTCTGAAAACCCTCTCATGAAATCGTCAAACTTTCCTATGTTTACCCTGTGAGCTCAACCTAAGGCTCATCTGCCAATGTTTCTTAGGCCGACTCCTCCAACTTGTGTCCGTGAACCATCTCATGAGTCTTATCCTCGTAGGAAGCTTTCCTGGAATCAAGCCTCCCATGATGTGCTTTACAATGGTTGTAGATCTCATGTTGGAGATCCATTTGACCTCTCCTCCATCTGAGCTACTTGGCATGTCTCTAACCACGACAAGCCCTTGTAGAGTACAACCACCGAACATCCACTCGAGCTCAGCTTGCCAAGCTAACTCGACCGAGTTGTTTTCTAGCTCAGTTGACCATTTTAAGGCCCAATTTGTAAATTTTGATTTGTGAAGCCCTGCATTTAGGGGACTTTTTGGTAAATTTCTAATTGAGGGAGAGGGGAATGAAGTGCCTAGATACCTAAAAATGTTAAATTTTTCCCGCATGAGGCCATTTTTCACCATTTTTTGGGACTGGAGGCCATTTTTTACACTACAATGGGACCATGTGCCCAGGTATGACCCTGAATGGGCTTGATTTCAGCTTGAATGCTTCCTAAAAGCAATAGAAATGTTCCTCTGAAGACCCTAGATACCACATGTGACGTGTTCATAACCTGTGGGGCCCACTTAGGAGCCTATGACCATTCTCAGACCTTGTTGGACAATTTTTCCCATGGGGGAAAAATTGTCAATAGCCATCACTAAACTACTTTCCCTTGAATTGATCATGCAATTTTATACCAATTTGATTACCTATAATGATAGATACATAGAAAGGTGGTGGATTCATGTTTTTATCTAATTGGTCATCCTTTTTCTCAAGTGCATTAGTGAGAACAGCTTTGTCCTTCTCTTTGGGTGATTCATGTGGTGTGGGAAGATTAGCCATTGTAGCTTATAGAAGATCTCTTTATCTAGGAATAGTTAAATATTACCACATTGATATGCTCACATTTTTCCTTTTCATTTGCTCTAAATTATTGAAAAGAATAACCACGGGATTGTGTAATAGAGGAATGCTACCTTCCTTTCTTGTTTGTTCAATCTGGATTTTCTTTGGATGGAAAAAATTATTCATTCTATTGATTTCCCATGAGCTGTGGATTTTTTTTTTCTTACAGAATATATTTGTTGCATGGGTTCTCCATGTTTCATGGATTGGCAGTGCGCGATGGATTAATTAGATTCCATGGATCTCTTATTGATGTCTAAAATCCACCCAAGTCTATGGGTTGTCTGAGTTGGGGATGAAGATTTGGTGAAATAAAGGGTGTAGTGTTTTTTTCCACTTACCTTCTTTTTAACCTGGTGTTCACATCCAAAGTTGATGAAGGTACTTGATTATTCTCTTGCATTTTATTGATTATGCAAAATGCTTCCATTTTCCAATTTACAAGTGAAGTACCACTTGGCAACATTTCCTGAGTAATTTCCTATTGTGGATTTCCCTCTATGGCTGCATCTTAAGAAAAGGAAGTAATTTCTACTACTAATTATTGGATTAGAATACCATTTGGGTAGGTTTCTTGGTTATGGGGAAGATTGTAATGGAAACACCACTCATAATCTTGCATAAGGCACTGGAACCAAATCCTTAGATGAAATAGCCGTGTCTAGGTTATATGACTGAAATGGATTTGCAAGAGTAACTTAATTTTGAGGAGCTTCATGGAATGGTGATTTTTTGGAAGATAAGGAAAATTTTTGGGTTGGTATGGGACTAGTAAGGTCTGAAATTTTAAGTCTATTGCCTCTTCATGGATACCACTTTTTCCAAAATTTTGCAACTACTTCATGACCCCGTACAACTCACTTGAAGGACTTGCAGAGGTAGATAATTGACTTGAAATTTGTCTTCTTGGGTATGGAATGGGAGATAATTCAAAATTTTGGTAAGGAACATGTGTCCCTACTTATGGAAATATGGGAATTAGATGTCTAGGGGCAAGTTTCCTATCCTGAATGAGACTATTCTCATCTCTAATGGAAATATCATAAGAATTTGGTAAAGTTCCACCCCCATGGACTAAATCATGACTAAATTTTCATTATTTAAATCCCTTATATAATAAAGCAATGTATACTGAGGTATATGTATTACTAATTGTGGGATTTTATCCTAAGACCTTTGAAATATGATATTAAAATCATACATTAGCTCCTCAAGTGTCATTTTTGTTGTTTTCAGTCACTCCACCATAGATAGATGGTCTAATTTATATTTAAAATGGTTGTAAAGAGCTTCCCCTAACTCATCCTAAGTGGTAATATAATTTATTCTTAAGCCTTATACCATTGTAGATGTTTTCCCTCGATAGAATTCGTCAATAATTTGATTGCTACATTATCTTGTGTTACATGGTATACTGCATAGATATTTACAACATCCTTAATGTGTTCAATGGGTGTTGTAGTGTTTTCTCTAATGAATACAGGAATACTCTTAAGAGATGCAACTGGAATGTCATCATATTGAGTTAAAAGTAGAGGACTTCCTCCATTAAATATGAAAAAGGCCTCATTTCTTTGATTATCCATAAATGTGATGGGTATTAAAGCCTTAGAAGATGATAAGAAATTCCTACCAAGAGGAGTTGAGAGGAATCTGTCTGAAAGTGATGGATATCTTTGAACTGATATTACTCTTCTTTTTCTCCTTGGTGACATCTACAAATAATCAAAAGGATCTCCACTTTCTATCCTTGACCTTTTTTGCTTTCTTCTCATAAGATAGACACTTTTCTAGTTAGAAAAGTAGATATGATGATTAGAGTCACCAAGTATTTTTTATAGAGCCTCCAAATGCTAATATCACCAAGATACACACCAAATATTATTGAAATGATAGTAAAATCCTTAGTTTTTTCCACTTGGTGTGTTAGAGTTGTTAACACATAAAAGTGGCACCCTCTGAATGGTCATGGATGAACATCAACATTTTATGTGAACATGGGTTTCTATCCAAGTGTGGGACTTGGAAAGTGAGACAAAACTCTAGAGAAGGATGGTTCCTTTTATCATATCCCGCTACAAACTAACATACAATTTAAAAATACAACTAAAACTAAAATTAACTATAATTTCACATGGTTAATGGTTGAGAGAAAGTAAATAAGAAATTTGTGAAATGAAATAAGTTGATGCGAAAACTAAAAAATATATTCAAATATGAACTATAGAGATAAAAATACAACCACCATGTAAGAATCCAATAAAACACAAAAAAACTTGTAAGGTACAAGTGAACAAATTCAAATAATATAAGAGGTCCAAATATTCACATCAAATACAAAGTATTTAGAGAAAAATACCACAGTTTCGTATCATTAATTGTTCTCACTTGCATTTAAAGAGAAGAGGTTTCAGAATAACTTTCAAAATGTAGTTACAGAGGTCTAAAGGCATAAAAAATGTGGAACTCTAAGGTAGAGCTCCCAATCCTACAGAACGGAACCCCATTTTTGTGCAAAACCACTTACATTTATATAAGAATGTGAAAGGAAAAATAAATAATGGGAAAATGTGAATTCAAATGAGAAATGAATGGAAATCACTCACTAAGGACCTTGTTCCATCATTTATTTCACTTTTAATTATGGGAATCCTTTTTCTTACTTACACACACCATCATACTTTGTAGACGAAAGGATAAGTGCTATTAAACATTAAATATTTTTTGGTAGTGTGGTTAGATGCTTAGTTTTTCTAGAACTACATTTTTCTCCTTCCATTCCCATGTTTACATTTTTCTCCCTCTAAACAACATAAAATCTTGTATTTTGTAGACACAAAATCATGCACATTAGACATTATTTAGTCTCGGTATCATACTACTATTTAGAGGGTTTTTGACTGAAGAAAGTACTAATTAACCCCCGTCATTTGGTCATCTTGCTTTATTTTACTTTATCATCTTTGACCTATACCACACATATTCCGAGTCTATTTTATCACTTTTATGTTATTTCAGCCTTGACTGGGGCACTCATGGGTGCCTTGGTCCCACTATGGGTGCCCCGATCCCTTTTCATCTTTCCCTCCATATTTTGGGCTCTTTCTATCTATTTTAGTTTCTTATCTTTTTGATGGTCAACCATTTTAGGTTTAATTATGAAATTATATCAAGAGAACCCTATAATATAAAGCTATGAGACCATAATTAGGGACATAGCACTAGTCACTATTATTCACCTATATAGAGTTTCATCCATCTATTGCATTAGATATCACTTGCATCCACAAAAATCCATCACAAGGAAAAAGGATAGGACATCTGAATCACACACAACATAGGGGGAGGATTCTATTCTATTCCATGCACACATTCTATTACATTTTATACATCTAGTTATTACTTGCTATATCACAAAGTGTGACTGACACAAGAGCACCTAAGGAACATTATGCACACAATCACTAGAACTACATTTGGGTTTGAAATGTAGTGCAACACTCAATTAGTAAGACCGCTATTGTGGTATCTGAGGTCAGTCTTTCCCATTCATTTATATTCTTCTTTTTTTAGGGTTTCGATACTCCTTGGTCTTTTACAAGTATTTTCATCATCTTGGAATATGAATGACATCTGGAGTAGTGCAGAAAAGTTAATGAGACAAATAACAAGGGTTTCATACCATCTTCCGAACCTATGAAGATCAGTTTTAGAGATTTTTCATAGACCAAGGCACCAATTTTACAGACCAAAGCACCCATAGGCAACCCCCTGTCCCTCTCCAGGTGCTCCAGTCCATCCGAATACTCCATATCCATCCTTTTCAGGGCTTCTACACAGTTGTTCTTACTTCCAGATTCTCCAGTCAACTCTACGACACAGTCCCATGAGCATATTCTATTCAGCTGAGTTCTTTCCTCTTTTCTTTTGCACATTAGGGTTAGCATTTCCTTTTTCATAGTTTCTCGGGCCATCTTGACATTTATTTACAACATTCATTTACTTTATTTATAGTTGTACATAGGTTAGATTAACTAATAGTATCTACATTACATTTTAGTTATCATTTTGGTGAACCCCCGTGTCTTTTACGCTTAGGATCCTCATTTTTCCTCTATCATGGGTCAAGTTTCTTTATCTAATTTACTTAAGAGATATGCTAATTATCATGTTATTTTGCAAAAATCCTTAGACACCAAGTATTTTTATGATAATACATTGTCACATGAACTAATTCCTATGTTTTCTTATCTATTTACCGACCCTAGTGATCCTCCATCTAATCAAATCCTATTGGACTCAATTCAATATTTACATTCTTTGTTTCAAGACAATTTTATGGCTATGGAATCCAAAATCACATCTCTCAATTTTATGGCTATTGGACTTTACCCTCTTGATGACACACTCATATTCTTATGGTTTTTATATGAATGTTGAGTGGTATGCTACGATTAAGAACCTCATTTCATCTTACATTCAAATATCTATCCATTACATAACCACTCATACATACATACATCTTCAATCATCTATCACTCGTCACCCATACTATATAATTTCTCATTATTTATCCCATTACTAAATCAATTTTACAAAATTTATGATACTTCACCCCCTTCATATATCATTTATTGAACAATATACATGGCATCATACACTTGAGGGGCATAACACTCATACATATCCCCTTCATATTAGTTTTTGGTCTTCAAACTTGCACCCGCATCTCAGATCCGAAAGGATCGAGGTGTTTAAAACTACAATGGAACCACCCCCAAGTTATTGGAACTTGCGTGCTTGGGAAGAATCTCTGGAGAAGGCCAATTCCTATATCTATTTCCATTGCTATTGCTACTCCTAGTGCTGGAAGGGAAAGCTAAGATAACAATGCCAAGGGACTAGGGATAAAAGGATAACATGAAAGGAAACTACACTAAAAGGTGATAACACCAAAAAATATGGATGAACACTATCTGGTCTAAGAAAAAATGACAAGAAATGTGTGAAAGGAGGCTAGGCATGACTAACACAGATAAACACATATTTATTGGATCATTCTAATGGAACACAACTAAATAAGGAAATGCAAGGGACGTGAAATGACACAACCAACATACAATGCAAAAGAAACAACAAGAAGAATTAATGCAAACACGTTAGGACAAAGAATAATCACAAAATGATGCTTCTATTACTTCTAAAAATGCATAGAGCTATTACAATGATGAAAGAGTCTGATATCCATATGTGAGAGCTAGATCCAGAGGTTTGCAACTCAAAATACATAAAACATGAATTCCTTAGCAGAATGCATAAGGATATAGAGTATCCAAAATTAATAATGAGCCAAACTCTTACATTTATAAATGAATCTATAGAAAAAGAAGAGGGAAAACCTGAATTTAAAATACAACCACCAAAAAGAGGCATTCAATGCCTACAAATACGCCTAAGAATCTATTAGATGTGCTTCCCTATACCTATTTGGCATGTTGAAGAAGGAAAAAGGGTGAATCAGATTAAATCAAGTGGTTGGAGCAATTAGATCTACTCATCAATGATTGAAGAGACGTTTTCCCATTTCTCACCAACCAGATCTACTAAGAATTTTAATTTGAATGTCTAACATTCTAGTCGATGTTCGCATCTCTCTAAAAATTCTAGGAGCACACCAATCTGATCTCTGTAGCAAAAGATACAGCTGTCAGAAGATGTCAAAGTCACCTGCACATGAAAAAACACATGGTGTGTGTGGATTGGATGAAATGATGGCCAACTGTGCAAATATTTATCATTTTTGCCATGTTTAATTACTCATTTTTTGCAAGGATTCGACACCCTGTTAGCGTGCTTTGAATGGCTGTGTATTTCACACTCAAGAATGATAGAAGATGACCTAGCACAGAAGGGCACAATGAAAGAAATCAAAGGAAGGTGCAGAGGAACGCGCTCATGAAGTGCATGAGGAAATGAGGAAAAATGGTGAGCACATAATGCATGGTAAAGGCATAATCATTATAAATAAATGGGTGCCATGCATGAGATGGATAGGGATTTATCTGATTGAAGCGAGTGTGAGACACATGTGTGGGGTGAAAAATATGCTTAGCAAGAAAGTGAATGTGTAGAAGATGGGTGCGAGAGAGGATTGGAACAAAGAGGAAAGGAAAGTGGAAGGAGAGAATAGAAAGCACACAAGGGCACTTGAAGAAAAGAAGGGGTGCTAAGGGGAAACTGTAACCAAGGATCAGTGCCAAGTGATCTTGAGCACTTGCAACCTTGCAATGAATACCTCAGAGCCAAAATGTGTATACAAGTTACCAAAATAACTAGGAGAGTTATTTGGATAAAAGTTTTTGCAAATTTTGGGGCCATCTTCCTGCTAGATGAAGAAGATCAATAGCTTGGAGCATCCATTGGGCATGGATTCTACTTATGTAATCATGAAGCTACCCCTGTAGTCACTTGAAAGATCATTTCTTGACTCTATCCTGAATATTACAACTACTGAGAGAAGCTATACATTTTAGAAGCAATAGAAGAATATGCACAAGAAGATGCAAGAAGAAAGAACTATGTATAAACAAATAATGTGCACACAGGGAACTTGGAGGAATTGAAAATAATTTAATATATACAAAATGATGTAGCAAACTTAATGGAAGGGTTTAAGATAGATCCCATTTACTGGAATTTATAGTGCACCTCCATCAAGATGAGTTAACCTGAAAGAGTTAGCCTCCTTGAATGAACTGATGATGTATGGGCCACTCCAAAGTGCATCAAACTTTGAATGGTGTCCTGGTTTAGCTCTGTCAACATCCCATTTTAAGACTAAGTCCCCAACTTTGAAAGCTTGACGCCTAGATTTTTTGTCAAGCCATTTCTTTGTTTCTTTTTTATGTTGTTCTAGCTTGATCAGGGCAGAGTTCCTTGATTCTTCAAGATTAACCAGCTCTTTCATTCTGATTTCTCTGTGGTCTGTGCCTTCCAATTCTAGTTGTTGGGAAAGCACTAATGAATTCAGCTCTAGTGTCAAAGGAAGGGTAGCCTCCTTACCGTAGACAAGCTTGTAAGGTGAAATTCATATTTCCTTTTTTACTGTGATTCTATCTACCTAGAGCACACATGAGACCTTTGTATGCCACTGTATTTGGATGATGTTCATTTTGTGCTTCATAATTCTGATCAATTTCTTGTTTTTTGACTCTGCCAAACTATTTCCCTGAGGGTAATAGTTGGAAGAAGTCTTCATGTAGATGTTCATATTTAGCACCCAATCATTGATTTTAGTTCCAAGCAAGGCTTTTGCATTATCAGAGATAATGATTTGAGGAACGCCAAATCTTGTGACTATACCTTCGATAAATTCAAGGATAATTGACTCGGTTGATTCCTTGAGCACAAAAACTTATGTCCATCTAGTGAAGTAATCTATAGATATCAACACCCACTTATGTCTAGCACTTGAAGGTGGATTGATCATGCCTATGAAGTCAAGACCCCATTATTTGAAAGTTTTATTTTCCTGAATTGGTCGGAGAGGAAGCGCTGTCAATATTTTCTTTCCTGCAAAGAAAGCACATTCCTTGCATTTTTTGACCCATCTGTGTGCATCTACAAACAGGGTAGGCCAAAAGATACCTGTCATTATGATTTTCATTATTTTAGTTTTGGAGGAGAAGTGTCCACCAGATAATCCATTATGAAATTATGCTAACACTTTTTCAGTTTGTGCGTCGTTGATACATCTTAACAACGCGCCATCAAGATTATTCTTGAAGAGAAGTCAATTAATCAACACATAAGGGATAGATTGTAACCTCATATGTATTATCTTTGCTTTGTTTAAACCAAGAGGGTATACACCCTCAGAAATTAATGTGATCATGTCCTTCATCCAATCACACATGCCAAGATATGCATTGTGTTCAAGTTCTACGTGCGGGAGGTACTCATCTAGAAATAATGAAGTCTTAGATTCAATCAATGCATTACATCTTACCAGTTTTGTGGCCTTGATAGTCACATTATACTCCATGATTTTGGTTACCCATCGTGCTCTTTTCTCACTAATTTCTACTCCCATAATGAAGTCTTTGATAGAAGAGTGGGAGACTAACACCTTTATATGATTGGTGGTTAACATAATTTTGAATTTCTTGAGTGCGCGCATGATGGTGAAGACTTGCTTCTCTGAGTGACTGTCCTTTAGTTCATAATTCTTCAACGTCTAGCTGAAGAAGGCCACTGGTTGTTCCATCCCTTGTTCATTTTTTTGTGTTAGGACACCAGCAATACTTGCATCAGTGCCATAAACATAAAGGATGAAATCCTTTGAATAATCCAGATTAATGAGTGTTGGCAAACAAGAAATTTATTGCTTGATCTTGTTAAATATTTCTCTTCATTCTAATGTCCATCTGAAGGCTATGTCCTTCTTGAGCATCAAGGTGATGGGCCAAACTAGTCCTGCAAATTTAGGGATGAAATGACTAACAAAATTGATCTTTCCAAGGAAGGATTGTAGAGCCTTTTGTGCACCAGTAGGGAAAGAGCTAGGATTTTTGAAACGTGCTCGAGATCAATTGTGATGCCATCCTTTGAAACCACATGGCCAAAGAGCTTGCCCTATTCCACTACAAAATTGCACTTATTGTGGTTAAGAGACGCCCCATACTTTCTGCATCTCTTAAATAATTTCTCCAGGTGCACCATATGATTCACACTTTGCTTTGATAAGACAATTATATCATCAAGGTAAACCAAGATGAACTCATTGATGTATCCTTTGAAGGCAATATCCATGACATGATGAAATGTGGTGTTTGTGTTTGACAGAACAAAGGGAATTTTATGATATGCATATGTTCCCCACTTGATTGTAAACACAGTTTTGAATTTATAATCTTCCTTGACCAGGATCTGATTGAAACCTGAATATCCATCTAGCATGGAGAATTTCTGCACGCCAGCCACAGTCTGCAGAATTTGTTCCATATAAGGCAAAGGATAATGATCCTTTAAAGACACCTTGTTCAAATATTTGAAATCAACACAGAGTCTAATTTCACCATTCTTCTTACACACTGGAACTAGATTTGCGACCCAAGTAGATTACTTAATGGGATAAATGATTTTTGCCTCAATGATTTTGGATAATTCCTTTCTCATGAGGGGCTCTATATTTGGATTGAATGGCCGCTACTTCTGCTAGATGGGATTAATACCAAGATCTAGGTCAATGGAGTGTTGAGAAATACTTGGATCAAAACCTTTGAGGTATTCATACTCCCATGAGAAGATATCACTGTATTTTTGACAGAGAGAGATGAAGGCCTGCTTCTCTTCATGCACACAAGCTTTATTGAGCAACATCTCTTTCCCATTTACAATAGTGAATAAGGAGAAGTCTTCTTTCATGGCATGCATGTACCTTTCTTCACCCTTGAACTCATCATCAGCGCTAAAAAGTTTCTCTAAGGTGACCATCCCTTTAGGCAACTTGTTTGTCTTCATTTGTATCACTTGGTCACCGTAGTTGTCATACAAGTAAGCTATCCTACTTGATGAAAAATTAGCTTCATTTTAGATGAACTAGATGATATGTGCATCACTTTCAAAAACTTTCTATCTGGTATTATTGTCTAGAATGGATGGTATAATCACCATATTGATATGCTGAGTGTTTCCTTTGACAAATTCCTCAGCAGGAGAGAACTGTGAACCGAGTGTGGCCATCTAGTTAGCTTCCTTGTTCATTTTATGTAGTATTACCTACAGATTTAGAGCATCAAAGCTCTCAAGGAGGTCCCATACTCTATGTTTATAAGCTTTGAGAATCTTGCTCCTTGTTTAGAATTTGTTGGTAACCTGGTGGATAGCCAATTCTTTGTCCTAAAAGATTTGTAGCATCTTAATTTTCTTCTTCTCAACAATGAGCAAGCCATGTACCAGCGCTTCATATTCTACGACATTATTGGAACATGTGAACTATAGCCTATGTGTGAAGAATAATGTCTCATCCTTAGGGGATAATGATAACCACTCCTATGCTCGTGCACACCCGTTCCTACTTCTAGATCCATCAAAATAAAACTTCCTTAGACCCATTTCTATTTTGTTTTTCTTGAGCATGCACATGGAAACATAGCTTATTCTTCAAGAATGCAATAAGTACCAAGCCCAGTCTCATAAGCTTCCAATTCTTCATCATATGGATCAAATTAATGGTGCCTCTCCACCCATTCATCAAGCACTAGGTCAGGAATAGAGGTTAGAAGAGACTTCTCTTCAGGAACCGAAGCTTGTTCTTCTTAGATTAAATAATTGGCTTGGAGAGGGGATGGGACATATGACTCTACATGATAGGAAAATATAGGCTCAACTAGTATGGTAAACTAGATACCATACCTTGTCTTGAGTAACATATGAGACCAATCAGAAGACAAGTAACCACCCACTTTAGCAATAAATTCTCTTGACAAACGTAGGGAAAAAAAAAGGAGGTAAGTCACATGATTAACACATCTTGAGTTATTTTTAGGCTTTGACCTGCATGGAGGGTCAAATCAAGGTCCTTAATGACTCCTAAAGTGGGTGATAGTTGAGCCATCAAGTTACATAACTCCTTTAAACAAAGGGATATACTTCAGACCTAAGACATCACCAATTTTCTTAGGCATAACAGAAGTACTATCGCACTTGAGTCAATCATGAAATTATGCACTAGGTGTTCACCTATGATCAAGGACATATAAAAGGGTGGGGTTTTAACAAATTTACTTAATTATCTTCTCTTCTTCTTAGTAGATGTTGATAGAAGTGCGTGACTTCTGCACAAGTGGATCAATGCTTGTGGGAGTTGCACCAGATGCTTCATGCAACAGATCCCAGTGAGATGGAATGGTTAGGGCATCACACATTAGTGAAAATTTATGTTTGTTATCTTCATCTAGTCCACAATGCTAAATGGTAGACCCATTGAATTGTGCATTTGGGGAACAACTATCCCTTTTTAACCATTCAGGTGCATGGAATCCTGGACTTTAGCTAGAGTAGAGGCTTGACCTACCACAGGAGGTGTGTGCGTTGCTTCAAAAGGAGCTTTGCATGGGATTTCTTGTGTACGGGACTTGAGTGCTTCTTACTAATAAATGCATTGGCTAACATCTTTCTACTTTCTGAGGATCTATTTATGTCACTAGGATCATGACCTGCATGCCCGATTCTAACATTCTCTTCTTGTATCATGTGTTATTCGTAACTTGGGCGTGCGGTCTTTTTATATCTTTTGTAACTTGGTTGATTATACATAGAGATTTCTCCAGCACCAAAGAACATCAAATTTATCTCTGGAGGATATTTCTAGTATTTCTTGGTTATCTACTTTAGGGGCACTTGTTGAAGGCTCATTAGGTACTGAAGCATTCTGGATCATGAAAGCTTGGGAACGTGCACACAAAATTCGCACATAGTGATATTTATTATGATGCATGTTGTAAGCGAAGGACCATTCTAACTCTTGTGCACTAAACTATTATGAACTAGAATGAGCACCCAAATTGCACTGGGTACTGGAAGAGAAGGCATGTGGGAGGAACAAATTTCAAGGTAAAGATGTGTATTGGGATGTCATCTACCATTCTATCTAGTTGGGTGTGTATCTTTGATTTCGATATTGATTCCGCCAAGGTTGATTGATCTGGCCATGCATCTGATTAGAACTACCTTTATAGGCTTGTACATCTTATTTCTCTAATGATATGACCTTATTTGAAAAATTTCTAATCAGGTCCTTTCAACTCTTCATCTTCCTTCTGTTGCATTGGAGAGTAGGAATGTTGAGGCAACTGGTTGCATGCACTTTTCTTAGGAATAGGAATAGGGGCCACAGAAGGCTGGGGGTGACTTGTGACATTTTTGGGAATAAGGGCATAGGCGGTCTAGGAACTATCTTTTCCACATGAATAAGATTATTTAATTCCCTCACTACAATACTATAAGCAATCTAGTAAAGTGCTTACCTCCCATGGATTGGATCATGACTGAGATATCACTATTGAGTGCCTTCAGATAATACAGGAAATCATGTTAGGTATGTAGGTATTACCACAAGAGGGATTCTATCCCAAGTCTTCTGAAATCTGATATTGAAATCAATCATCTACTCATTGGGTGCCCTCCTTGTTGTTTTTAGTTGCTCCACCAAAGATAGGTGATCTAACTTATCTTCAAATAAATGTACAAAGATATGTTCCCAGCTCATCCCAGGTGGTAATAGATCCAAGTATCAAGCCTCAGTACCATTGAAGCACTTTACCTTTGAAAGAGGCTGCAAGTAACATGACTACTACATCATCATGTGTGATCAAATAGAGTGAACACACGATTTTCTATATCCTGGATATGTTCCTGAGGGGTGACTTGATTCTCACTTGTAAAGTATGGAATACTCTTGAGCGCACCATTTGGCATATCATGTTGACATAGCTAACAACCAAAGGGACTTCCTCCAATAAAGCTTGTAAAGTTCCTAAGTGGAGGAGGTGGCTGATGTGCCATTGCAGGGTGCATGTTGTCTATTTTGAGGAGGTATTTGAATGGGTGCGATGCACTGGAGATAGAGATGTGCACATGGGATTTCTGGAATGCAAACATCTTCTTGCGGATAGCTGGAGGTACTCAAAATAATCTTCAGTTGTTGCACTTCTTCTGGTATGCACTCTTCTCTTGAAAGGCTCTCGAGACTGCTAAAATAGAGATTCAAAAATGTTAGGAGTCGTCAGATGTGTTGAAATGAGACTCTAAAGGTTAAAATACTAAGTTCACATACCAGAACTTAGAGATATGAAATTTGATCTTTCAATTGTTGGTCCCACCGAGCCATGCCAAAAACTGTTGATCTTAAAACTTACACCCATGTCTTAGACTATCAGAAGGATCAAGGTGTTTGAGACTACAATAGAGCTATTCCCAAGTTGTGGGACCTTGCGCATTTGGGACGGATCTCCAGAGGAGGCTAGTTCCTTTATCTATTTCTACTACTACTGCTACTCCTAGTATTAGAAGGGAAAACTAAGCTAATAAATGCCAAGGGACTAAGGATAGAAGGATAACTTGAAAGGAAACTATACTAAAATGTGCCAGAACACAAGAAAAGAGGGGTGAACACTATCTGTTCTAAGAAAAAATGAGAGGAAATCCATAAAATAAGGTTAGGCATGTGGCATGTGTAGCACTGACTTAAACATGTATTCACCAGATCAGTTCTCATGGGATGTAACTAGATAAAGAGACTACAAGGGATGTGAAATGGCACAACCAGCACACAATGCAAAAGAAAAGGAAAGAAGAAGGAATGCAAACACTGTTAGGACAGAGAATAGTCAAAAAATGTTGCTTCTATTACTTTCAAAAATGCACAGAACTGTTACAATGGCATGAAAGAGGTCGATATCCAGATGCAAGAGCCAGATCCAGTGGTCTGCAATTCAAAATATACCGAAAATATGAAGTCCTCAGTAGAATGCGTAAGGATTCTAAAGTGTCCAACATTAATAATGGTCCCAACTCTTACATTTATAGATGAATCTGTAGAAAAAGAAGAGAATGAGGGAAAACCTAAATTTTAAATACAACCACCAACAAGAGGCATTCAATGCCTACAAATCCACCTAAGAATCTATCAAATGCGCTTCCCTAAACCTGTTTTTGGCATGTTGAAGAAGGAAGAAGGGCGAATCAGATTAAATTAGGTGGTTGGAGCAATTAGATATGCTCATCAATTCTCAGAGAGACATTTTCCCCATTTGTCACCTACCATATCCACCAATAATTTTGAATTTGAATGTCCTAGCATTGTAGCTGATGTTAGCAGTCTCTCTGACAAGTCTAAGAACATGCACCAATCTAATATTTGTAGCAAAATATATGGTACTGTTAGAAGATGTCAGAGTTGCATCGGTAGCATGCAAGACACATGTAGCACGCGTGAATTGGATGAAATAATGTCCAACTGTGCATATATTTTTTGTTTCTACCATATGGGTCAGTTACTGATTTGTTACAAGGATTCAGTGAACCCTATTTGTGCACGGTTTGAACCGGTTGCACATGCGGCACACTCAAGCATGTCAGAAGCTGACCTAGCATAGAAGGGCACAAAGGAGGGTACAAGGAAGAAATCCGAGGAAGGCATAGGGGAACGTGCACGTGTGACACGTGTGAGGAAATGAGGCAAACTGGTGAGCATAGAACACATGGTCAAGGTGTGGCCATTACAAATAAATGAGCATGATTGCGTGATAGAGGTTCAGGGACTTAGCTAATTGAAGCAAGTGTGAGACGTGCAAGCATGGGGTGAAGAAGATGCTTAGGAAGAAAGCGAATGCGTAGAAGGTGGGCATGAGAAAGGAGTGGAATAAAGAGGAAAGGAAAGTGGAAGGATAGGACAGAAAGCACATACGGACACTTGAGGAAAAGAAGGGGTGCCAAGGGGAAAATGCAACCAAGGAATTGTGTCAAGTGAGCTTGAGTGCGTGTAACCTTGCAATGAATATCTCAAAGCCAGAATGTGTATACAAGTTACCCAAATAACTAGGAGAGTTATTTGGATAACATTAGCTTCAGCTCATATTTCATTTTTACATAGGTATACATTCATATCCTTGCATAGGTATATTCATCACATGTTTTAGCAAAGTTATTACCTGATGACACACTCTTGTGCTTTGGTTCACACTTAAATGTTGAGGGATTACCAGACATAAACCCCACACACTACACTATAGGACTTACAAACTACATATACTCACATCCATGCCATACACCATACATCCTATATTTCATCTACAATTTTTTGACATTTTCACATTTACACATCTTACATCATATTAATCTTCATTATAAATACTTGCATATAACATTCCATTCTACTCCTCATACATACTACTTTTATTATACACCATACATTACATCTTATACATTGTACATTACACATTCTACTCATCACATGGTCATATTTCATCATTACATATATGTCATTATCTTCTGCATGTTTCCCTCACTACCCTATGATGCACTTTAGTTCCCTGTTCCATACTCGATTACCGAGTGTTTACAAATCAAATGGACCTTACACTCATCTCACACATTTACTATTCAACCTTTCATCATGTGACATTTCTATCTTAGTGACATATGATTTAGGATAAATCATCACATGTTCTATAATTTTGTAGTGGTATACACCTTAGGTTACATCATCGCTCCCTCTTTTCATCTTTTAGTGATATAAAATTAGGCTATAGGGTTCATGCACACATGATCACTAGGTCACATCTCATCACTACACCTACACATTCACCATAATATGTTAGACACAACACATACTTTGACCATTTCCCGATGACATACTCTCATTTACAGTTAATTCTTGACTGCTAAGGGGGAAACCAAATGAACCTCATTACATACATTACACATATCCTATCACTCCATTTTTCATTCCATTCCATCCATCCAAAACATACTGCATATTATGGTTGCTCTTACTCTTGCTTACGTTTTCTTGTGTATGGTCACTTTATTACACATGCTAGTTAGATTATTTGTATGTCATTTATCTATATCATCCACACATGCATGTTCATGTATTTTTCTAGTTATGATCATAGATACAATTCTCTTACATGCAACATGTATGTTCACCTTCTACCCTTCCAACACTAGTCGTTGGAGGCATCCACATTCATCTCTTCTAAGTGTTATTGTTTCATTTTGTACTTAGCACTTTATATTACTTAGTTATACATGCTTTCGACATACTAATTATCTTTCTAACATGCTAAGGGGTTATTCATTTGCAACATTTGTTATGTAGGGATATTTGCTTCCATACCTATTTGTTCCATTGTTTGTTATTTCTTGTTTTTATATATGGGCCTTGCATTTTGTTTATTGTGCACACTTGTTTGTTGTTTGTGGCTATGATGGCCTTGCATGTCTTACAACATTATGAGTGATTTACCATGTTTACAACTCATTTTTATAGATTTCTTATCTTTTTTCATGTTTACACTACTTTACTTGGTAGTTTATACACTATTTTCATAGATTACACACTATCTTTTACATGGATGTTTATTCGTACTAACACTTGTATTTGGTCCTTGTTTGTGTGTTCCTTGGTTTCTACCAAGAGCATTCCCTTCCCCCTGCTAGGCATATTTTCTTATTACATGTGGTTAGTCCTCTTATGGGGCCACATCATCCTATCAACGATATCACATGTTCCCCCAAATAGGGAGGTATCATTTGGGATTTTTACAGTCTACACAAAACGTTGACACCAGTTTAGTTTGGTGCAACTTTCTCCCTTGGCATTGTGGGTTTGCATACAATAAGTGACTTCAGACCAATGTACAATCTCCACACACCATTGATTTTATAGGACATGGAGTCCTTATCATTCTAGGAATTAGTTACAAGCTTTGATATTACATTGGGTGTACTTCCCTGCACTACTTCGGCCAGTGGCATCGGATTACCCAAAAAACTAAGAAAGTATAGATATCTCTTCACACATAGTTCAAGGAAGCAGTTAAAGGTTGGATGATCTAGAGTAAATATAGAGGAGAGATGTTCCCTAAACTTCCCAAGATCAGTATAGTGTGGAAGATGACTTTGAGATCATTCTGTCAACTATTTGAACATCGAAAACGAAGTTTGTTTGTGCAAACGATGGCTGGTAAAAGTTGTAATTAACCCTAGGAAGGACTGGGTCAACTGATGAGTCATGAAGAAATGGTAATTAAAGCTCGTGTGAAGGTAAGAGATGGTGTTTTTGGCCTCCAGTCTTCATTGTATGATATCAGTCATCTTTGTCAGTGATCGACAAAAAAAAAATTCTACATGGTGGGTCCTCAGGCCACCATGTGGCCTGCTACCACTTCTCCCCAAGTCAACTCGATGGCTATATGGTGAGCTACATATTGATTTTTTTAATGCATTGAGGGAGTTGTATTGACTGAGCCACATAATTAACTCGTTGAGCTAACCAACGAGTTGGTCTTACTGAAATGCCAGGGTGAGTAAATGGTGTAAGCTCGTTGAGCCCTATGGTGAGCTACATTATCTACATTGGCCAGTAGAAGGGTGGAGGATGTGGCCCAAAGCTATGTATCACATGGTTGGAAAAAAATACTTAAAAAAATCCTATTCTATATCCACCTCCCAACTATATTTGGGATAAATATTTATCCATTCTTGCTGGAAAAAATGAGTGTCGAACAAATCAGAAAACCCATGGACTCAAACGTGGAAGGGACATATAGTGTCATGGTAGAGCAAGTGGTGAACATGGAAAACATGGCATAAGATGTGGACAACATAGCGGTGATGACAGTGGGCACGTGGATCCATGTGGCATGGATGGGGTCAGTCCAAACCAATTGAAAAAATTTAAGGTGCAGGATTTGAACCCACAACTTCCTCCATACAAGGTGGGCCGCTCCAACCAACTCATCCAATGAGTTAGTTGTGGTAATAATTGGTGCAATAAGGATTTTAGCATGAAGTACATGACATACAAAGGCTATAAAATCCTCCCTCTCTCCCATTCGACACACAAGCTCATTTCGGAGCTCTCTGCCATGCCCGAGCCGAGGAGGTGAATATGTTAAGGCCTTAGTATTTTTTAAAGGCATTATTATGGGAAATATATAATGTGCCTTATAGGCCATTATTTGGAAGAAATTAAGACCTATATATTATATAGGCATGATTATTGTAAAGACCTATATATTATATAGGCATGATTATTGTAAAGTCCTATATTTACTATAGGCATACATTTCGGAGATAAGGCATATTATTATAGGTATGTAAATATGTAAGTCCTATTATTATATGCATTATTATTATTAAGTCCTATTATATTTTTTAATAGGTATAAATATTATTTTGAAGCTCCGAATTCTCTCCGAGAAGACATACTCTGAGCCTGAGCTGAGAAGAACAACTGATGTAATTTGAAGGAAATAGTGGTGACATTATGGAGATTTAAGACCTATTTTAATATAGGAATTATGGAGGGATATAAGACCTATATTTATATAGGAATTCTCATCATTTTGTGGACTGATATTATTTATCGGCAAGATGATTTTAAGTCATATTTATTTGTATAGGCATTTTCAAGACCAATAGCATTTTTTATCGGTAAGATGATAAAACCTATTATTTTAATAGGCATAACATTGTTATTAGGAGTTATTCCAACTACCCAATAGGCCGCATTTGAGCCACACTTCATAATGTAGAGCCTGGTGAATCGACTGGGGTGCCATCTAGACGACCAATCAGTATTCCAAAAGACTTTGTACCTAAAGGAGAATAATGGATTATAAAGATTCTTGTTCTTATGTATTTAACATTATCTTGCTTGGATTATATTATTTGTTATAGTTAGGGAAAATTTTAGTGGCGTATTTTTGTAATATCATAAATATTAGGGATTTTTGAAATTAGAAATGGTAAATTTTCAGTAGTCGGTTGCCACCCAGTTCGCCAAAAATTTCATTTGACAAGTCATTTTTATGGGTCAGTTTACCTACTATTTATATGTAAAAATTAACTTATAAATGTATTGGTTGAGGTATAGTATATAGCCTGGGGCGTTCTAGGGGGTACCTGTTTAATAATGATATCCAAAAAAGAGTGGTTGTCAGTCAAGTTGGATGGACAACCATTATCTGTCATACAATCTAGGTTGGACAACAGATGATGGATGGTCATCCAACCTAGGTTGGACGTTCATCCATTATCTATCATCCAACCTAGCTGTCTAACCTTGGTTGGATGGAAGATAATGTACAACCGTCCAACCTAGGTTGGATGGCTAGGTTGGACGACAGACAATGGATGACTGTCCAACCCAGGTTGGATGGATGGGATGGATGGTAGACGATGAAAAATCATCCAACCTAGGTTGGATGGCTAGGTTAGACAATAGATAATGTACAGCCATCCAACCCAGGTTGGATGGCTAGGCTAGATGGCAAATAATGTATGGTCATCTAACCCAGTTTGGATGACTGGGTTGGACGGTAGATAATGTACGGTCATCCAACCATGGTTGGACGGCTGGGTTAGATGGTAGATAATGTACATTCATCCAACCTAGGTTGGATGACAGATAATGTATGTCCGTCTAACCTAGGTTGGACAACTGGGTTAGATGGAAGATATGTACGGCTGTCTAACCTAAGTTTGACACTTGGGTTAGACAACAGAAAATGGAGGGCCATCCAACCCAGATCGGATAGTCATCCATTGACGGCCCTCCAACCTAGGATAAATGGTTTTGTTGGATGAAAGAAAATGGAAGACCATCCAACCCAGGTTGGACGGGCATCCATCATATGTCGTATAACCTAGGTTGGATGACATCTAACCTAGGTTGTATGGAAGATGATGGATGGCCATCCCACCCAGTCAAATTTTCCATGAAATAGTTTTTTAGAAATTCTCCATTGATGTGAAAGTCAATTTTGGAGATTCACCACAATTTTAAACTAATTTTTTGGAGGGGGGTCTTAAAATGAACCTTGGTTACAGTCGTTGAAGTAGATAATATATCGGTTCTATTGATGAACCCGGAGACATAAGCATTCTACTGAACTCCGTTATCAACCCATGTTCTGTGTGTTTCAATTCTTAAATTGCTTTAAGTTGATTTACACAAATTAAATTCACAAAATAATTTAATTCCTATAGGGGTCCGTGATTAAGGAAAATAATTCGGTCAATTTTTGGATCATTGGAGGACACAGAGAATTTCCTCGCTATACGTCTTTGGCCTATGACGTCGAATCACCCAAAAACCCCAAAAATACAAGATATCCTTCTACACTCTTTCTCTTGACATGGGTCAAGTGCACATGTTCCATTTACACTCTTTCATTTACATATTACATATTTACATACTTTTACATGTGTCTTTTACATTGCATTTTTACAAACATATACATACATTTTTGACTACTTGATCATTTTCTTCTTGCAGGTCCAATCGTATAGAAACAAGCAGTCACATGGGGTCAACAAAAATGGCATCAACAACAACACTTCATGGCAGCACACTTTTCAATACTAACCATGTAGACACACTACACACATTAGCATCAGCACACATGTTCCACCCTAGGTTCACTCTCATCACTTTTTTTAATGTATTTTCATCTTTAGTTTCCACTCTCCATCATCTTTTTCTCATTCCATTCTTTTTCTAGTCCTTCGACATGCCTTCTTTGTTACTCTACATTGGCATCAGGTACACATCTCTATCTACTTTATGTTACGAAGCTTTCCGCTCACCAACATAAAGTGGGCGCAAATGTAGACACAAAATCATGTACTTTAGACATTATTTAGTCTCGATATCATACTAGTATTTAGAGGGATTTAGGTTAAGAAAGTACTAATTAACCCCCATCTTTTGGCCATCTTGCTTTATTTTACTTCGTAATTCTGACCTATACCACACATATGCTCAGTCTGTTATATCACTTTCATGTTATTTCAGCCTTGATTGGAGTGCCCAAGTTAGTATTGGAGTGCCTAGGGGTGCCATTGTCCCACCATGGGTACCTCGATCATTTTTAGCTTTCCCGCCACTTTTTGGGCTCATTCTAGCTGATTTAGCTTCTTATCTTTTTGATGGTCAGCTATTTCGAGGTTAATTACAAAACTAGATCAAGAGAACCCTATAAATATAAAGCTATGAGACTATAATGAGGGACCTAGCACTAGTCACTACTATTCACCCATCTAGAGTTGCATCCACATAGCTCCATCACAAGGCACAAGGCTAGAACATCCACATCACACACAACATAAGGGGAGGATTCTATTTTATTCCATACACACATTCTATTACATTTTCTACATCTAGTTATTATTTGTTATTTCATAAAGTGTGATTGGAACAAGAGAACCTAGGGCACATTATGCACACACTCACCAGAACTACATTTGGGTCTAAAATGTAGTGTAGTGCTCATTTAGTAAGCCCATTGTTGTGGCAACTGAGGTTAGTCTAACCCATTCATTTGCATTTTTCTTGTTTTTAGGGTTTTGATACTCTGTCTTGGTCTTTTACAGGTATTTTCATCATCTTGGAATATATGTGACATCTGGAGCAGTGCAACAAAGTTAATGCGATAGACAATGAGGGGTTCAGACCATCTACCAAACCTTTGAGGATTAGTTTCAGAGCTTTTACATAGACCAGGGTGCCCATTTTATAGACCAGAGCACTCGTAGGCACCCCTGTCCCTCTCCAGGTGCCCCAGTCCAGCCAGACACTCCAAATCCATCCTTTTCAGGACTTTTTCAAAATCATTCATGCTTCCAGATTCTCAGGTCAGCTCTATGACACATTCCTGTGAGCATCTTCTATTCAAATGAGTTCTTTCCTCTTCTCTTTTATGCATTAGGTTTAGCATTTCCTTTTTCATAGTTGTTTGGGCCATATTTACATTTATTTATAGCATCCATTTACCGTATTTATAGCTTTCCATAGCTTAGATTAACTAATTGTACATATATTTACATTTTTAGTTAATCACATTTCCTTATGCCAAAAAAAATCCTTGGAAGAAATGGTTCAAATTACACCAGTTTTGTGTAATTTTGACCTCCTCCACAAAATATATTGCTAAAAACAATTACCAATTTGTTATGTGGCTTCCTTGACTCATTTTCATTCATCTCGAAATAAATCTGGTGCTTGATAGTTTTTATTTTGTTATGAAACTTCGAAATATTGTCACAACTTTACCATTTTCTCTCAAAACCCGCAGAGGACTTTTGAGTTTTTTTATCAACGACAATTATCCTTTCTAGGAATTATTTTAAGGTTCCTTAGGAATTATAATGTTCAGTGGATTTTCATTGAATTATCTGTGACTTTTAAATCTAAATGTCTCCATAGATTTAGAAACCTGTCAGACACTAAATCCCTTGGACATGTAAAAATCATATCTTCCTGCTCCACAAGTTGCATAGGCCTAACTTTTTTTATATGGAATTTCTAGAATTTTTGCAACCTCTATTGCATGACATTTAAAACTAGCACTCCTTTCCTTTGATCCTTGGGTTTTAGAAAACTCGTACAACACTAGCTCACACATTTTTTTGAAACATTATGTTTTCATTTTCTACATCTTCATTAGAGAAATTACACCTAAGTCTTTTTGAGTTCAATTCCCCTTTGTTCCATGGGTTTTTGAGAACCCGTAAAACACTACATTTTAGAAGTTTACGGAATAGTGGGAAATAAGATCTCGCATATTTTGTGGCCAAACACTACCTAAGTTCAAAATTGAGTTCATAGGTTGCAAATTTTGGACAACATTATGGTCTCTTCCCATTAAGGTTCTACAAGTGAAATTTTAAAATAATCCTCCTCATTTTTATACAACCTTATATGATCATCATTAGCATTTGATATTTGTTTTTCTCTATTTTGAGTTCAAGGGAAGCTCCAAAAATAATACGATTCATGTTGAAGAAGAGAAATGATTCAAATAGAATATTTATGATTTCAATTGGTTCTCCTTCCTTGCCCAAATCTTCAAGATCATACAACACTTCTTCCCTCTCTCCATCATGCTTGATTAAAACTCTTTTTTATCTCTCCCTCAATAGAAACCATGAAATTATCAACGATCTCTAGTAAAAATCATACCATTGAGATTGTTAGTGAGATCTATTATCTTCTATTCCTCTTATGTATTTTCCTCAATCTGAGTCATAGTATTTCTCAGCCCCAAGGTTTCCTCCAAATATGATTATGTGGTTGAAGATATATATTGATTACCATATTAAGCTTTAAAAGAGAGAAATAATCACTCAATGATCTCTTATTCATATTTTAGATTTTATTTCATCTATCTAATTAGTAACATAGTCCTTAGGGATATTGGTAACATTTTTTCACGTTTTGGATTTGATTGATCACCCTTGGTGTTAAACATCTCCACCTCTTCCACATTATTCTAATCTAACTCATCCCCAATTAAATGTTGCTCAATATAGATAGGGGAGTTTGGAAAGGTTGGGCTACAACCTCAATATCTTCCTTAGATTCATTCCAATATGAAATAGATATCTCTTTATTCGTATTAATGGATCCTACCCCAATAAACAATGATGCACTTGTAAGATATTTTCTTTTACAAGGTTCTTGATGAATAGTTTGCTTGATCCTAAAGTTCCTCCCCAAATATTCAGCCCAATCCTTCGAAGAATATAATTTTTATTTTCTAGTTTTGCTCTCCAAAAGTATTGACATATTCTTATTCTCTACAGGATGGGAGCATCCTTTTTAACTATAAAAGGTTTAGTTCTAGGATTGAAAAGGTTTGGAAAAGTGGTTGGCCAAGTGGATGACCACTCAAATTTGTTAGCATGTAATTTACCAGGGTATAAAACTAATTTTTCATGAAGATCTTGGGGATTAGGAATTTTTTTTGTTGAGGTTGGGGGAGTGATGGGTGATAGTTTTAATTTCTTGGGCTCTTAACCATGAGAATCGTATGTATATGAATTTAGATTTGTAAAATGAGGGAAGGAATAAACTCTTGACTGATCTTATAAAGGTTCAATTTAAGGGGAAGTGATTTGGTTTTGGGAAGGAGCATATAATTCATGAGGATATGAGAAATGAAAAACTAATATTCAAATTGAGAACATAGCATGGCTCCAAAGGTGGATTATGAGGGTAAGGTGAGTATGATGAAGGATTTCCCATGGACAAAGCTCCTTGATAATAAACTCTACTGCATCAAAACTTTCCCCCAATTATTGAATTTTCTTTAAATTTGATTATGTGATATAAATCTTGTATTAAGGGTTGAAAGAGCACGGCAAAGGGTAATCCCACATACAAGTTCCCTTGACTCTAGGATGTCTAGTTGTCCTCTCATCCAAAATTTGACATGTTCTTTACATTCCCTCCTCTATGACTTGAACCGACAACTAAAAATCATCATCAAAGATGAAACTATCTCCCTCATAAACATTCTCTTGTTCCTAAAAATCAAAATAGTTAGTAGGGTATGAATGTTGATCAATTTGACTTAGAGCATATGTATATCCATCAAAATAAGGTTCGTAGGGATGATTTTGAGGGGAGTTATAGATGAATGGAGGTAGAGGGGGATGATATTTTTCTTTTAAATAAGAAATTAAACTGTGGAATAAAGGGGCCATGGTTAAATAAATTCATGAATGAGGAAAATGTATGGAAATGGTCTGTAGATGGGAGAAAGGGGTATTTTAAACATAGTGTGTTGATATAATTCCTTCAAAGTCTTGACATTACTAAGACACACACTAATATTGGTGAAATGTTTTAGAGGTGAGCTACAAATGACTCAAAGTGGTCCCATCGGGCATGCCAAAATTTATTGTCACTTGATATTGTACCCTTGCTAAAGCTAGGATCGACACCTTAGTGAAACAAGGAATGACCTTCAAAATTTGGGACAATTGCACCTTTTGAGTTAAATCCCTATAGAATTCCAGTTCCTTCTATTCAATCTTACTCCAACTAATCTAATCTACACTATAATCTGCTACTAAGTAATTCTAATCTAAGATCTTTAAGGAACCAAGGTTTAGAAAGATGTAATATTGAAATAAAGAAAGGTGGTGCACAAAAATAAAATAGTGTTCAATTCTAACTCTAAGAGACATAGATGTAACTTAACATGTGAAGTTTCAAAAATGCACCCACAAACATCGAATGAGACAAGTGAAAAAAGAATAATTTTTTTAAGAGGATTGGATATTCATGTTGGATACTATGAATTCAAAGGAAAGAGATCACACTTGGAAAGTGACCCAAAGCTTAACATTCACTATCCCACAAAGCCAAAATGTGTGAAAACTTCAAAAATGTGTTATAGAGGTCCATGATCATTAGCTTAGTGCTCAAAAGGGAAAATCTCTATAAAATAGTAGAAAATACCCTTAACTAGTTCCCATACAATCATTTTTATAGGAGATAGGGAAAAAAAGAGGAGATCATATGGAGTCTAACAATGAAGAAAATCAACCACTTCACGAATCACCAAGGACCAATCAACAGTCAATTTTGCAAACCAAGTATGGACACGATAGGTTGCTTAAATCACACTCTATTAGGCCGTTGGGAATGGGGTTGCATAATAAAAGGTTTAATGATAGTTTTTAGGGTTGTTTAAACTAAGTAGGGAGTGGATTTACCTTATTCGACATATTTTTGATGATATGCAATATTCTATTAGTATATTGTCTACTTTTTTCATGTTATTTGGCAGTTTTTCAATGCTTCACATATTTTTTAGTATCCTATCCAAGCTACCGCCCTGGCCTTTGCCACTCCTGCTGTATGCTGCTTCTAAGTAATTGCCAATAAATAGGTGTCGATGCTAGCACTGTTCCTGATCCATGATTTTGTTCTTGTTCTACAAATTCACTTTACTTTTTGCAACCTTTTTTTTTCTTTATTTTTCAGCCCATTCTATTTCACAAAGTCCTTTATTTGTCATGGCTTTCACTTTGTACTGCAGATCTCATTCCCCTATGGATTTTTTTTATTTTTCTTCATTTCATGTCCCATTCAACCTTGCACAGTTTTAAATTTACCCATAGCATTTTGTTTATTTTGTGGCTTTTAAATTTTCTTCTCGAATTCTCCACTCTTTTCCCTCACTCCACATCCCTCAATTTTTTTTGTACTTCATGATTTTACACATCTTTTACATAATTTTTTTCCACCAACCCTCTAGATATTTTCCCTTTGTTCTAAAAATTTTCTGTTTTAAATGGTACATTGTTCCTTTGATTTGTAGCCTACTATTTCTTACATCTTTTAACACAAAGATAAAATAAGGAAAAAATGGATAAGTCCTTTGGGCCTACCAGGAAGAGATAGGAAACCATAACTTAAAAAGGTTAAGAAAAACTTGAAGTTTCATAAGTCTATAATTTAAAGTAAGTTTTCTAGATGAGCATGAGTGCTTATTTGACAATAGGAAGAAAAATAAATGGAGGGCAAGGACAATTTTTTGAAGGTCCTGCAATGACTTGTTAAGGTTGTCTTTCCATTTGTAAAAAATACTTTTTCATTTAGGTTATTGATTGTATTTATTAGTTTAGATAAGATAAATTTGTTCCAAAACTTTAAAAAGCACTTTGGTGTTATTAAGTGGTAGATTATTGGAAATAGAAAGAATTTTGAGAGCATAAATATTTGATGTTCCCACTATGGAAATATTTTTTGGAGATATTAAAATTAGTGTATCATCCTTTCTTTATCGGTAAAATAGGGTTAATGGGTCCCTCACCCTTTTATTAATATTAACAAATGATATTTAAATTTCCATTTGGTCACTATTTGAGCTCAAAATTACACCCTAGATTTGATCATGAAAGATCAAGAATTTTGGGACAACATGGGAATGTCTCCAAGTGTGGTACTTGTGGCTTGATACAAAACTCTAGAGAAGGTCAAATTCCTTTGTTTCATAGATTAGGAAAATCCATATAACACAAGTAATCTAATGCTAAAACTACTCCTATAATTAACTTATACTAACACATCTAAGAAACCAAGGAGAAAGAGGAGGGAAGAGATGCAAAATCAAACTCTAAGCTGAAAGGGGTGATGATAGAACTAGATTATAAAGTGGAGCTTCTCGATTTCTAAGTAACATAGATAAAAATTTGTAGAATAAAGATCATAAGGACACACATGAATCTAATGAGAGCAAGTGAAAAGAATACAAGATATGCAAAAGGGAGGATATATTCTCACCAAACACAGAACATTTGAATGAAAGAATAAATCCACACTTTTATTAATCGATGCTTAACAATTTACATAAATATTTGAGGCACAAAAAATCTACATTTACAAGTCATAGAGGTTAAAATAATGAAATCTCGAGTTTCCTAAGGAAAATATCAAAAATATGTGAAGGAAAAATAGTATAATAACCCTTACAATGTCTGCAAGCACTTACATTTATATAAACCATGGGATAAATAGACAGAGAAAAGGGGAAAGGAGTATCGCCATGTTAGAGTACCAATCCATAAAAATATGTTGAATAAGCATGGACGTAATGATCTATTACAATGTTGAATTGTAGTACAAGCATGGGTGCCATAAAAAAAGATCTAATTACATTAACACAATGTCTTGATTCAATAACACACTTTCAGACTAAATAGGATCATGTCATACTTCATTAAATTTTAGTGTTTGAGGTGGTTAGTTGTCTAGTTTAGAATAGGTGCAAATGTTTCTTGTGCTTTGTAGATTTGCTTTGATTTATGGTTTTCCACGACCTCTTATGTTTCTTGTGTGATGTGTGGAGTTTCCTTTTTCATGTGGCACTTAAATGTTTCCACCCTTAGCTGTTTAACACTCCTTTCATGCCACAGACGTCTTTACTTACTTGTATTGTATGAAATGTTTTTTGTAACTATGTCCCTTCATTCTATAGACCTTGAGAACCTGTAGAACACTATGATTTTGGAAACACATGTACACTAATCTATTATCTCATAGTTTCCATCCTTAGTCATATTTAAACTTTATTTTAAATTTTTTGTGTGGTTCCTTGCAACACCCTTTTCCCTTCGTGTCATATCTTTTAACTTGGAAGATTTCATTCTTGGTTTCATGTAACTAACAAACTTCACGGAATGTTATGTATTATGTGTCTACACAACATTATGTCCTTTTAATGAATTTCATTGATGTTTGTACTTTAATCATATTATTCTATCAATCTAATTCGGTTTCCATGGTTCTTTACAAAAAAGGAACAGTAGGAATGATATCTCAACATGTACTTTAATAATAAAACTAAAATAACAATGAACTGATCATGATTACAAAATAAAATATTTGGAAGGGAAAATGTGATCAAAATAGAATTGAAAGGTTCTTGAAAAAATTAACTATGAAAAATTAAATGCATCGAAATAATAGAACTAATGTTGAAATAGTAAATACATCCAAAAATACAAAAAGGAAATAAATGTAAAATATCCCTTTTCATTAGGTAGGAGTTTCCTTTTCTCCTTCCCTTCAATCAGGTTTCATATTGAAATTCACACAAGAAAAATTTCTATTGATTCTGCTATCTTATTGAATTGAAAGAGTATGCTTGTACAAATCAATTGAATAAATAAACCAAACCTCTAAATCTAAATATAGTATCTCCTTTATACATGAGCAACCCTAGTCTCTTTAGGACAGAACTAGTTATTCCCAACAACTAATCATCTAATTAATTGAATGTTGATTGAAAAAATGACTATCTATTTTAAGGAGTACATTTATGGAAGGAGTGGTCCTTGAAGTATTTGTATTTGAATTAATCGTGAAAACTACAGAGGAGGTATGTGATTGAATACTTTGAGAGATTCAGTCAGTGCTAGAATATTCTTCATATATTTCATTGATTGAAGGGAATTTCGGTGATAGTAAATCTTCTAGTTGTTGGCTGCATCCCATATCCCAGTGAATTGAGTGAATAGACCTCAAAATTGGCCTAAATATAGGTTGATTTAATGTCACACGTTTCTTGTTCATGATGTGGTGTTGCCAACTATATTTCTAGTAGTTTGAGCTATCTGTATGTTTACGTGAATCCCTAGTTTTGAGGAATTCATGTTTGATTATCTAGATGATCTCGGCTTGGTATTGTGAGTCCTTTATTAATGTAGAGGTGAGTCTTGTTCCAACACATGAATTGAGTCCTGCATCGGTGCACAATTTTATTCATGAGTTATTACCATTCTTCTCCTATGATAACTCAACATATAATTTTCCAAAGGTACTGTTAATGCTTATAAAAATATCAATTTAAGCCATTTTTAGGAAGAATTGATAAGATAAAAATAAAAAACATATGCACAATAATTCCTTCAAAAACACAATAAAGTATTAAGTATAAGTAGTTAGCATTATACATCGTGCAATATGATATCAAAATAATATGGGGATTAACATGGTTTATAACATAACAAAATTGGGTTCATCACCTTCCATACTGCGAAGAACTAATATTCTCATTCCTTTATTTACTTTATGGGTCCTAACCTTAGCCAATTTTCTAACTTTTCTTATGGGTAAGAAATCCTACAACTATATAACTTTCCTTGATGGTTTGCAAGATACTAAATGATTCCCATAGAAGATTGAATTCCTTAATGCTGAAAGGGTCCAACAAACCTTCGCAAAACAATAATTGCACCAAAATATACCTAAGTCCCGAGCTCTTGATTTTATGGTTCCATGGGTTAGGAAAACCCATGAAACACCACATTTTCACACTTCGCAGATGACTGACTCAGTGTCCTGCAACCTTTCTTGAGAAAAATTGTCTAAGTCCCAACTTAGATAAGTTGATAAAAATTACATGGGGTGAAATTTTAGGCAATATTTTGGAAACCTCTAGGGGAAATCTACCTACTAGATGATGAAGACCAGTATCCTTGAAGCATCCATTGGGCATGGATTCAAACATACACTTTGAAGAAAGGTGACCTCAACCTTAAAAAATGTGTCTCCTTAATCCATATGAACATAACATTACACTAAAATTGAACTTAGGATCTCTAAATAAAACTTGGAATCTACTACAACTATCTACTTATGTCATGAAACCTGCTCTGAAATGACCCACATATAGCTATGAGGGGCTTCCAAAAACTATGTACAATATGGAAGATCATATATGTTTCAAGTGAGAGAGTGCACAAGGAATTATAGCAAACAAATATGACCACCATGAAGATTGGGGAAAGACACTCAAATGATGATCAACATTCAACAAAGGAGGAAAAATCCAACATAAAACAAAAAACACACAAGTATTTACAAGATGCAATATGCATACTTAATGGAAATGTTTAATATGAATCCTATTGACAAGGATTTACAATGCTTCTCCATAAATATTGGATAACCTAAAAGAGTAGGCCTCTTTACAAGTAGTGATGATGTATGTTACACTCCAAAGTGCATCAAACTTGGAGTGTCGCCCTAGTTTAGCTTTGTATGTGTTATATTTGAGGACTATATCACCTACCTTGAAAGCATGTGACTTAGATTTCTTGTTAATCCATTATTTGGTTGGACTTTTTATGCTCTTATAACCTTATCATGGTAGATTTCCTTAATTCTTCAAGTTCAACCAACTTTTCCATTTTTATTTCTCTTTGGTCTTCATCCTCAAATTATAACTGTTAGGCTAGCTCTAACGAAGGCAATTCTATAGATCAAGGAATCTCGACCTCTATACCATAGATAAGTTATAAAATAGAATCACCAATTTCATTTTTTGATGTGACTCTATCATCCTAGAGATCATTTATCACCTTTGTATGCCATTTCTTTTGATTTACCTCCATACTCCTTTTCAAGATCTTGATTAGTTTCTTGTTCATGGATTCCGCTAGGCCATTACCTTGCTGGTAGTATTTGGAAGAAGCATTCAATTATAAACCATGTCTAAGATCCCAATGAGATATCCTAAATCCTAATAAATCTTTAACATTATTAGCAATAATGATTTAGGTAACCCCAAACCTTGTTAAAATAGCATCAAGGAAATCAAGGATAGCTAACTCAGTAGCCTCCTTGAGTGGCACAACTTCCATTCACCTAGTAAAATAATCAATTGCTATCAAAACCCATTTATGACCCAAACTTGATGGAGTATTAATCATACCTATAAAGTCAAGCCCCATTGAGAAAAGGGTTCATTCACCTGAATAAGATGAAGGGGAAGGGTTGCCATCTTCTTTTTACTAGTGAAAAAAGAACAATATTTTCATTTTATAACCCATTGATGTACATCCATAAATAATGTGGGCTATAAGTATCCTACCTACATTATTTTCATCATTATGGCCTTGAATTAGAAATATCCACCAAATAATCCATTATGGAATTCCACCAATACTTTATTTACCTAATCGCCCTCAATGCACCTCAACAACACTCTATCGAGGTTCCTTTTGAAAAGAAACTTGTTAATAAATGATATAAGGAACTGATTACAACCTTAGATTTCTTATTTTTTATTTTTTTAAACCAAGAGTTTAGCCACATGTTTCTCAGAATTTTGTCATATCTTCAATCTAACCACCATGGGTAGGTTTAACTCTTATACCTTGTGGAATTTTAGTGTCGCGTGGATTTGGAACATTCCATATATATTTTCCTTGAGGAGCCTCTGATTTATTTGGATGATATGTGGCTTGGTATTGTTCTTATTCCATGAAGAAATATGCTTCTTGATTATCTTGAGCATCCAAGGAATTTTTTTCAAAAAGTTCCCTTTAACCAATTTTATGGCCTTGATGGTCACATCATACTCCATGATCTTTGTCAGCCCTATATAACTTTCCTGGATGATTTCTACTCCCATGATGAAGTCTCTAACACTAGGATGTGAGACTAAAACTTGATACGAATAGTGGAAAGCATGCTTTTGAATTTTTTGAGATATATCATGATTGAAAAGACATGCTTCTCTATATGATTTTATTTGAGTTCAAAATATTTTAGTGTTTGACTGAAGAACGTCAATGGTTCCTTTAATCATTCATCATTTTGTTGTGTTACAGCCATGGAAACACTACTATTAGCCCTATATGCATAAAGTATTAAATCCTTTGAATAATCAAGGTTGATAAGAATGGGTGTTTGAGCAATAGCCTTTCTATCTTTGTGAATCCCTCTTTTCCTTCTACAATCCATTTGAAATATACATCCTTCTTGAGAATTGGAGTGATAGGTTTGACCAATCCAACAAAATTAGGAGTTGATTTCCTAATGAAGTTTATCATTCCTAGGAAATAATGCAATGCCTTCTTGTGAGTTGGAAAAGAGAGAGAGAGAGAGAGAGAGAGAGAGAGAGAGAGAGAGAGAGAGAGATAATGGCTAAGAATCTTTTAGGGTTAGTGGAAATACCATCTTTTAAAACAATATGACCTAATTTTTTTCCTTGTGGAATTGTAAAAACACACTTCTTAGGGTTAAGAGACACATTGAATTCCCTCCATCTCTCAAATACTTTCTCAAGATGAATGATATGATCTCTACTATCCTTTGAGAACACTATGATATCATCCAAGTAAATGAGGATGAAATCATTTATGTATCCTTTAAAAGTAATATCCATTACTCTTTGAAAGGGGGGGTACCTACATTTGATAGACCAAAGGGCATATTTTAATATGCATAAATTCCCCACTTAGTTGTGAATGTTGTCTTATACTTATCTTCCTCCTTAACTTTGATCTGTTTGAAACTTGAGTATCCACCAAGTATAGAAAATCTTTCAGCTTCTGTTACATTCTGCAAAATTTGTTTCATGGATGGAAAAGGATAATAATCATTTAAGGAGGCTCTTTTCAAGTCCCTGAAATCCATACAAACCCTGATTTTTCCAACTTTCCTCCTAAAAGGGACAACAATAGCCACCCAATGGGAACACTTGATGGGAAATATAATTCTTTCCTCAATGATATTGGTTAACGCTTTTCTTGTAAGGGGATTGATTATGGGATTGCCACACCTTTTCTTCTATCTAAGTGGCTTGGCTGTGGGATCAAGATCAATAGCTTGTTGATAAATATTAGGGTCAAAACCTTTAATTTCCTCATAGTTTCATGAAAATATATCATAAAAACTTTGACATATGGAGATGAAGTCTTGTTCTTCATCTTGATCACACACTTTTCCAAGAAACAACTATTTAACTTATGCGATGGTGACTAGTTTGCAATCCTCCCTTTCCATGGATATTATATTTTTATCTTATCATCAGGATTGAAGATATCCTTAAGAGTTATCAACCCTTTTCTCAACTTGTTATTTCGTAGATGAATGATTTGATATCCATAACTTAATTGCAAGCTAGAAGAGAATTCAACCTCATTTTGGATGAACTAAACTATCTTCTCATCATTCTCAAAAACTTTTTAGCTGAATTTATTATCTGGAATTGATGGTATTATAACCATACCAATGTGTTGTTTACCTTGGATAAGGTCTTCCGCAAGAGAAATTTGTGAGCCAACAGCCGCCATTTGATTTAATTCCATATGTTTTCTTCTACAACACTACTTAAAGGTTGACATCTTCAAAACTTTCCAAGAGATCCAAAACTCTATGCCTATAAGATTTTAAAAGGTTATTTTTGGCTGTACACTTTTCTCTAACTTGCTGGATGACCAATTATGTATCCCCAAAAATTTACAGAGCCTTGATTTGTCTCTTTTCTGTGGTAAGCATATCATGAACCAATGCTTCATATTCCACAATATTGTTTGAGCATGAAAATTACATCCTATGTGAAAAGAAGAGTTTTTGTCTGTTGTGGAGACAATAAATACACCCACCTTAGCACCATTTCTGCTTCTAGAACTCGTTAAAAAAATATCTTCCATAAACCAGAAACATCATTGTCTTTCTTTTGCGGCATCGGGAATGTGAATTTTTCTTCATGAATATAATAGGTTCCTAGACCAGTCTCCATAGTTTTTTCATAGAGATCAAACTCGTAATTCTCTTTATCCCATTTCTCAAGCATTAGATTAGGAATTGAATGATATGAATGCATTGGTTTAGCATATTCAAGATGAATACTCACTTCTTCTTAGACCATGCAGTTGGCATTCATGGGACTAGGATCATGAAATTCAACATGATAAGCTAAGATGGGCTCACCTTTAATTGTAAACCTAGTCACATACCTTGTTCTCAATAGCATATGATACCAATATGAAGAATGGTATCCAACCACTTTGGTTGTTAAATATCTAGAGATTCATGGGGTGAAAAAGGCTAACAAGTCAATCACGGAGATGTGTTACATTATAGTTAGGCTTGAGAAAGCACAAATATTTAACTATATATCTTTAATCACACCCAAGACTTACATTATTGACCCATCAAGTTGTAAAACATCTCTTGATTTTGGGTTATACTCAATTCCCAAGATATCTATAATTTTATTTGGCATTACTGAGGCTCTAAATAGAGTATCTATCATGTAGTTGTGTACAAGGTTCTTTCCAATAGTTAAGGACATGTAAAAGGGAGGGATCTTGATAACTAAACTCACTTGTTCTTCCTTATACTGACAGATGTTCACTGCGACATCTATTTTGTGCATGGAAAGTTTAATAGCTGAAAGATGCTATAAGGCTTATTACAATAGATCCCTTTGAGATGAGATAGATAAGCAATCCCACGTTATGAAATTTAAGAATTTTTTTTTTTTCATATGTTCAATGATATTGAGGATAATATCATAAGCCTTTTGCAATCAGGGATTGGTGTTGTATTTCCTTACTTATTTCATCCATGGAAACTCTTTAGCTAACAGAATTACTTTATTCCACAAATTTGTGTTAAGTCAAGGGTTTTTCTTGTTTCACAGAAATTCTTTTCCATTGTGACTAGTGAGTGATCCATGACTATCTGGGTGAAGCCGAACTTCTACCCAAGTCTGCAGATTGGCCAAAATTTCTATCCGGAGTTAGAGAAATAGGGGAGGATACCTTAGGTCCATTTGTCTCTTTTTTTAACTTGTGTTATCTGTGACATGAATTTAAAACCTATTCAAATTATGTGTAACGTAGTTAACTACATAAAAATATTCAATTCCAAAAATCATAAAATTAGGCTCAATGATGACCTCTTGGATTTCTTTTGTATTACTTTCTGATGGATTCACTTCTTGGTCTTATTGAAAAAATAGATTTTACACTATGAGATATTTCTCATGAAATGAATTAATTCCATCTTCACATGTGTACTGATTATGGAGATGATCTCAAGGATAACACCATTAAAAATCCTAGGCCATATTGCTTTGGATTTGAACAATGGATTTTCTCAAGATGGGGGCTGGTGGAGGTTGCGGATTTGGATTTGGTATTCTCCTTGGTAAGTAATTCTATCCAAATATCTAGTTTTGGTATTGAGATCCTTATTTTGGATAACTCTAGGGAGGATTAGGATAGATTTTAGGGGCTCGAGCTTGTTGTTCCTTAAAGGAAACAATCTCATTTGTCAAATTATTTAATTAGACACTAAGGATATCCATTTCTTCTTGCTTCATGGGGAAACCATATGTAAACGTAGATGATGAATAAAATGGTTTAGGAATAGGATAAATGGTGAGTGGTCTACTTTGCAACAACTCGGGGAAGATGGGCACTGGAAATCTAGGAGCTAGTCTACCTGTTTGGATAAAAAAAAATTCATCCCTAATGGCTATTGCATAAGTATTGGGTAATTAAGTAGAACCCATAGACTGAATCATTACTTCTATATCAGAATTCAAATCTATAAGAACATATAGAAATCTAAATTGATGGGTTGGTATTATAAGGATTGGAATTCTATCCCATGTCTTCTATAACTTGAAGTTGAAATTGGCCATTAGTTTTCTTGGAGCTCATTTGATAGTGGTTAAATTCTCAAGGAGATAAATGTTTTCTACCTTTTCACTAAATTATAGATAGAGGGAAATATCAAGCTCATCATAAGTGTGGATTGAAGAGGTTGGAAAAATTATATACCACTACAAATCCTTACTTTTGAGAGAGGACACCAAGAAAGGAAACACAACATCATCCTCTATGACCGTATGTATCGAAAAAACAATAGAAATGTATTGAATGTTCTCTGTGGGTTTGGTAGTGTTCTCACCTTTGAATAAGGGGATACACTTCAAGGATGATAATGGTATATCATGTTGTGGGGAAAGGAGAAATAGGCTACCATTGTTGAAACTTATAAAATGAAAGTTCCTTTGATGTGCTATGAATAGAATATGCCTCAAAATTTAGCTAAGAAATGGAAATGATCTACCAGTAGGCATAGTTGAATAAATTCTACTTGGGGGGGACATGGATGTTTGTGAATTTATTCATTTTATTTTCCTTCATGGGGAGAGTTGTAGGTAGTCAAATGGTTCACCTATGGATACACTTATCCTCATCTGTACTCTTCTCATTAAATGGGGAGGACTCAACTACTTAAAACTAGGAGATTCAACATTTGGGAGTCACCAAATGTGTTGAAAAAATACCTCTGAAGACTGAAACTACTAATATACACATCCAAATTCAGAAACAATGATCTAAATTTCATCACATTTGTCCCATTGGGCATGCCAAAATTTTTGGAGCTCAAAATCACACCATAGATTTGATCATGAAAGATCAATAATTTTGGGCCAACATGGGACTATCTCGAGGTGTGGAACATGTTGCTTGATATAGACATCTAAAGAAGGATGGATTCCTTGGTGTCATGGATTAGGAGAATCCACTTAACATAGCTAATATAATGCTAAAACTACTCCTGCAACTAACCTATACTTACACATCTAAGGAACTAGGGAGAAAGATATGCAAAATTAAATTCTAAGCTAAAAGGGGTGGTGATAGCACCAGATTGAAAAATGGAGCTTCTCCAGTTCTACGTGACATGGATACAAATTTATAGATGAATATTACAAGGATTCACACAACTCTAATGTGAGTAACTGAAAAGAATACAAGATATACAAAAGGTTGGAGATATTCACGCTAAACACAAAATGTTGTTGATAGTTTATATATAAATTCAAGGTAATAAAATCCATATTTATAAGTCATAGAGCTCTAAAGCATGAAATATCAAGTTTTCAAAGGAAAATATTGAAAATATGCAAAGGAAAAACAAGAGAAGAACCCTTATAATGTACATGCACGCACTTACGTTGATAAAACCCATGGGGGAAGAGAGAGAAATAGAAGGGGAAAGAGAAAACCCATGTTGGAGTACCAATCTCTAAAAACTTGTTGAACAAGCATGGATGTCATGATCTCTTGCAATGTTGACTTATAATACAATCATGGGTGCCATATTAAAATATCCAAATACCATAACATTGTGCTTTCATTCAATCACATACCATCAGAATACACAGGACGATTCCATACTTTGTTAAATTTTAGTGATTGAGATGGTTGGTCATCTTGTTTAGAACATGTATGTATTTTTCTTGTACCTCACGTATTTTATTTAATCTATGGTTTTTCGCAACCTCCTGTATTCCTTGAGTGATGAGTGAAGTCTCCTTTTTCATGCAATTCTTAAATATTTATGCCCTTTTTCATTTGACGCTCCTTCCATGATGAATACATATTTATTTACTTGTATTGTATGAAACTTTTCCCTTAACTATGTCCCTTCGTTTCATGGACCTTGAGAACATGTGGAACATTATGATTTGGGAAACCCATGATACACTAATTTAATATCTTTTAGTTTCCATCATTAGTCACATTTGAACTTTCTTTTAAAATTTTTGTGTGGTGCCTTGTGGCACCCTTTTCCCTTCATATCATAGATTTTAACTTGGAAAAATTCAACCTTAGTTCTACAAAACTGAAAAAATCTGTAGAATGTTATGTATTCCATGTCCATGTGAAATTTTTTCCTTCCATTCCATGAAGCACTAATCTTTTCATTCCTTTGTTTTCTCCACGGGTCCTAACCTAATCCATTTTTCTAAATTTTCTCACAGGTGAGAAATTCTACGGTGCTCTAACCTTCCTTGAACCATAATATACTGATTGATTCCCATGGAAGATTGACTTCCTTAATGCCATAAGGGTCTAACAAACCTTCATAAAACACTAATTCTACAAAAATCTTCATAAGTATCAAGCTGTTGATTCTTTGGTTCTGCAGGTTCTCTTAACCCACAAAACACCACATTTTCACACTCCACAGATGACTGACTCATTGTCCCATGGCCTTTCTTAGAGAAAAATTATCTAAGTCCCAACTTACATAAGTTGTTTAAAATTATGCGGGGGTACAATTTTGGACAACAGTTACATACCACTAATCCTCAAGTATCTCAATCCAAAGAAAAATCACCATAAGAAAACATGTGCTAAGACTTACTTCCTTTATATCATCACTAAAAATCCCTATCAAAAATTTCCTAAAACAAAACCTATTGTCTATATAGAGAGATAGAGTATCATATTACTAGCTAAAAAGTATTTGAAACATTAATCATCGTAAAGATGCTACTGAAGGTAGAATATCTCTTTCCCCATTCTTGAATAATTGTAACACCCTCGAAAATTTTTATATTCCTCTTTTGCATTTCAAGTGTTGACATGTGATCTTCTTCTAAAGATGTGTTCTTTTGGTTGTTAGGAGATCACGCTTGATATGGATAAATATTTTCTGTTCTTAAGATCACTAGACTGAAATGGAAATGGCTTCCTTGAACCCATTTTTCACTTCTTGTAGGTGAATTCCAATCTGTTTTAAGAGTTGCAAACTTATCTCCTTATCTGACTCATCCTTGGATCAGTTTTAGTGATCCAAGGAATGTTTTAGATCTGCTCATTTGAATGAAGGGTAAATTGACATTCAATAAAATTGATGGGACATATCAGACTGAACTTTTTTGTTACAAGTTCTTAGATTTTTTGTGAACGTGTTTTCATTCATTTGTATGTTGTGCTTAGGTCCTTGAAGATTGATCTTGGTAGTTCATTGCTGACATAAATGAAATGTAGCCTGTTCACGACATTGGAAGGATTCAGAATCCTAAAACTATAGGATTATCCTACGGAATCTTAAGCTGGGTAAGAATATAAATATACTACCTACCTATGTTACTTAATTGATTTTTTATCCTAACCTAAGCTTTGTGCTAACAGATTATGGAGAGGCTACTAGGCTATTTAATTTAACCTAAAACCTAATGCCTAAAACTACTATGTTTTAAATTAATCTAACCTATGTGGAAAATACCTAAGGTAATGTGTAAGGCCTAAGATGATTAATTCTAAACTAACCTAAGTTCTAAAGGATCTATCCTAAGCTATTTTAATGGGAACCTAATGGGTTGCATGCATCAAAGGTAATGGTTTCCAATGGCATTTAAGTTGTTGATAACGTTTTTAAGGCATAAAGTATTGCCAGTTTTGGCAGGGGCTAGTTAACTTGGAGGAGGCTTATGTGGAAGTTTCACTAAAGATGGAATTACATGTTAAATGTGAATTGGCATTCGTCAGATTTGGGAGGCGGTGGCAAGGAGAGTTAAGAGGGAAAATTGGAATTAATGGAATTTATTGGTCTCGGTTTTTGTTCACAAACCGTCTAGGAAACTTGGAAGGAAGATTTGTGGGAGGTTGTTGGTTTTTGCATGATTTTCATATTTTTCTCTGTATGGAGCAAATTGGTTCTTCAAACTAGCAATTCAACTTTCACTTATTTGTTATTTTTAACTCGCCTAATATATTTTCGATCATGGGAAGGTATACGAGGAATTATGAGGAAAGTTATTTGTTGGTTGATCTTTTATGGAGGAGAAAAGGAGTTGGAAGCTCATCTAGAAGTCTCGTTCAATTTGGTAGAAGCACTATCAGGCATGATAGGCTCTAACCATTAAGATCTCTTGCTTTATTCTAAACGTTTCATTAAAATGACTCTACTCTTTTGATATTCTTGGCTTGCATGTTTTATCTGGTCATTTGCTTGCTGGGTTTTGTAATCTCTGGTACATTTGGGTTTGAATCCTTAGAAAAATAACATTAAGTTTGGAAACTTTCTTTGTGTGGGTTAAATTTTGAATCACTCATGGGAAACTTGTTTCTGTAGTTCTTCTTGTCATTTCTGGAACTGGTATTCGAAGTGTTGTGTTTTAACTGACCTTCGTTGCTATTTATATGGTTCTAAGTTTTTGGGAACCTTGAGTCCCATTTGATCTTGCATTGGAACTCGTGTTTTGTTTAAGCTTGAGCTTGTATTCGAGCTAGTGTTTGGTTTGGAACTTGTATTGGGTTCATATTTGGATAAGAACTAGTACTGGATAATTCTTGATGCTCTAAACCCGTGTTTGGAACCTTGGGTAACTCGGGACTATTGTTTGAAGTCTGTATGTAGCTCTATACTCATGTTTTATTCTTGTGATATTCTGGACTATTAATGGAAAGTTCATGTTTTCACCTCACTCGTATTTTGTTACTTGTATGGTTCCAAACTCTTGTTGGAAACTCGTGTTTCATTTTGAGTTGGAAATAGGGCTTCTTGATAAGATATAAATTGGTAATGGAGGATCCCTATTTTTTTTAACTGTTAATGTATTATTTTTAATAAATAATGCCTCATATTAAGACACTTGTGTATATCTGAGCTCATTTTTGAGAATTTGTGGTTTGGCACTGTACATGTAATTTGGTACTTAGTGTTGGAATTTATTGGCTGGAACGATGTGTCGGTTCTGTTCTGGTAATTTTGAGTTGATTTTAATTTCATTTAAGTTAAAATCTTATAACTCTATCAATTTGAACTACTTACTCAAAGGAAATCTAGTAGAGTAGTTTAACCGATCTGTTTGAATATCTTTTGGAAAATTAAACTGGAAACGTTTTCGTTAAATAATAGAATTGGAACTTCTTTTGTGGACTGTTTGTCTTCTTTGAACTAGCAATGGCATTAAAGTAGGGAAATCATTTTCCCCTCTGTTTTGAGGAAACCCGCATCTTGGGTTGATTGTTTTGTTTAAAAAAATGTCTCCTCTATTGGAAACATAAAGTTGAGATATTTTTGTTTTGGATTATTGCTCTCTTGAAACCACGAACTGCTTGCTCTTTGTAATAAAATGTTGAAACCTTGTAATGAAGTTTCAGTCTTTGTTGAGCTCATGGGTAATTAAAAATTGTTAGTTTTATGTTAGGTATTTTCTATTTCTTGATTGGATTTAGTAAATGAATCCTTATTATTTTTCTTAGAGAAAAGAAATTTTGATTCATTTGGGACAGTATGCTGATTTTGAACTTTACTGTGGATTTTTTCTGAATTGAAATGGGGAACTCATGCTTCATTGAAAGTAAAAATTGTAAGGGAGACTTTGTCAGTATGTTTTCTTCTTACCTTGAGTTGGTTTTTTTCTCTCTTCTGGGGAACTAGTGTATGAGCTTATTGTTTGGATTAAAAAAGGGAAATTTTTTGTTAAGTGTAGTGACATGATTTAAGCAGGGAATCACATTCTGATAAGATTCCTTTTCTATGTTGTTGGGTTATGTTCATTTGATTAAAACCTTCTGTTATTGATTCTCTTACGGAATGGAGATTTATTATGTTGATTAGTCTTATTTTACATATCATTTGACTGGAATGATGTAAAAAGAGATTAGATGTTTCAGTCTTGTTGAACATAAAATCTAAACTTGTTGACAGGACTGTTTGATTCTATATTCCTTCAGGGATGGACATGGAATTCTATTTTGATGAATACCTTAAATGTTGAATGTTAAGGTAGTTGTCCTTTAAATGAAATAGTTAAATTCATGTTATGAACCTATTTCTGTTTTTCGGATGTTTTGTGTTTGGTCATAGTTTGTAATGGTTCTCCTTCTTCTTTTGCTTAAGATTTAGATGAATCATCCTAATGGGAACCATGTTGTAAACACTTATTTTGTCTTATAGTAAAGGTAAATGTTTTATTCTATTATGATAGAATTGGGAAACAATGAGATAATTTTATCTGTTGTTTGTTTAAAGATAATTGATAGGATCAATTAAACCTTAATTTTTAAGGTAGATGTTGTGGATTATATTTTGTTCTTCTCTTATAAGGGAATTCGGATTGGTTAATGTACTTATTTTCCGATTGTTATTGCTTATACTGGTATATATGATATAATTAATTGTCTCATTAAAACAGAGTTGTTTTAATGGAATAATTAGTGGAATGCACTTTGTTTTAAGGCTTAGTTCTTATCATGCTCAATTCATTGAATTGACCAGTGCTAACAATTTTTTGCAGATGGGAATTCGTAAGTGATAAAAGAAGGATAACTTATGAGATGCATTGGTTGATTTAAATCTGATTCCTTGTGAAGAATTCTAATTCGTTCTTGAGATTGTATTGAAAAAGAAAATTTGTATTATTTTTGAATGAAGGCGGTTGTTATGCAGTACACCTAAAGTGCATAAGGCTTGTAAATGTATAAGCTATAAAGATTAATTGAAAGCTGAGAATTTACTTGTATTGGTTCTGTAAATTATCTTGTATTCGTATGAAAAAGATAGATTTCTATCTTGTTGATATTCTTCATATTATTTTTATGCTTAATTGGTTATCCTTTGATAGGTAGGATAAAGGGATTTAGTTCAATTTCCTTAATTAAGATGCATCTTGTTAAGTTGCAGAATATGATGTTCTTATCTAAACTATATTCTATGGTAATGTAATGTGTGTTGAACATACATTAAGAAATGTGGATACTGGGTAGGATATACCCTAACACTTTACATGTAGATAAAGAATAAATATCTTTCTTAATTGAATATAAACCAAAAAGGTATGTTAATGTGATTACAATTTATTAGACTTCATTTTGTATGAAGTATACTTTAATTGGATATATACTTGAATGTTGAACCTGTCTAAAAGTTATTGTAATTTTAAAACAAAACTTGATAACGATGCTCGGTTGTGGTTAATTGGAAGTTTAACTATGTGATCAAACATTAAAAGAAACCATTAATATAACGAAGTTCTTAATGGACTAAATGAAGAAAATTTAGGAAAGAACTTATTGAGCATTGGATTAGGGTTTGGCAGGGTTGCTGTAATCAAGAATTAATTCAGACTAACAATGCATTAACAATCCCCTCAGGGGTATGTACATCTCGATGAGGTAGTTTCTGTAGGATGTTGGCACATGCCAACTGCAAGGTTGTAATTTTGAGAAGGCTTGGGTGTTCTCGAGAATACAGTGTTATAGTTGACATGTGGCATCACCCTTCCACATTGATCATCTAGATCTACACCCAATGGGAATTAGGACTTGAACTTAGTTTCCCTCTAGGTTTGGATAGGAGCATATTTAGGATATGAATTATCTTCCAATGGCTCAAGGTACGTTAACACATCCGGTCAACTTAGGTCAACTGAGTATGCCCATTTAGCCTAAGCCATTGTGAGCTTCTTCCTATAATAGGCTATATACCTATCTAGGGCTAGGTTTAAACCTAGAACAAGTGGATTGACGGTAGTCAGTAAAATACCAATCACGATAATTGAGGAGTGAGGTGAAGGATGTATTCCAATATGACGAGTATGCCAGCTAGGAATAGTGACATACACAGTATGTTATAAAACTTTGGCCAAAGTATTGCAAACTGTTGGTTGTGTTGTCCTATGTCACCAAGTTTAAAACAACGTGATATCAGATGAATATTGGTAGCAGATATTCAGATATGTTCTTTAAATAGATCACTCAGTTATCGGTGTAGGGTAGGATGACAAAGTATACAATATGTATTCAATACATAAGATAACATAAATAGATCGGTAGCTTACTGAGTTATGCAATGAATACATTGGTGAATCACCGAGTCATTACAACTGCATATGTTTATCTATTGAATTTGATTGGCATGAAATTTTTGTTCTAAATAATGCTTTATTTAGAACAATGAACACTATAAAAAAATTCCCTTGTTTCTAAAGTCTTAAAATGGGAATGTTATAATAACACATCCCATCCTTTTGATTCACAGATTGTTCCATGTGTGAGATAACTTCCTACTTTATTATGTGTTGTAGAGTGGTCATCTCCCCACTTGTCCTATTATCTAGCTACTTTCATTTGTAAAATATATTTGAGTCCCCTTCAATTAGATGGATCAGATATAATGATATAATGTAGGTGATCTAATCATATTCTTACTTGTGCCAACAAATTTTCTTCCCGATTAACTTCTCAAAAAACATGTTAGAAAGATATAGATTGAAAACCTTGGGCTAACACCAAAGGTCCATGTAATCATTGATTTAATTTCCAGTTAGGTGTAGTCCCCTTGTTCATAGAATTGTTTAAAACAATCAATTATCCCTCTACCATTTCCTCCATGTATCATTTTTTTGTAGGAAGATGTAAACCCTCCAGAAGATGAGTCACTTCTTCTTCATTGTTTGTGGCACAAGGAATTAAAAATGATCTATCCCATAGCACGTGACCTTCATGATCTTGAAGAATTCACCTCATACCTTTGATTCCAAGACTACCTTGGGATGTACCATTAAAATTTAATTTGATAGAACCTCTCTATGGTGGTTTCTAGTTGAACCCCAATATTGGTGATTTTGTTGAGTTAGTTATTTGGGTTAAAGGGAGAGAGATATGTATCCACTTCTATAGGATCTATAACTCATTATGTTGTAGCATATTCTGCTTGATTTTAGAGGAAGGGTATATATATTCATATATTTGTAACTCCTTTTTAGTCCAAACTCGTTCCCATACCAATTCTTTATCTTCAAAAATTATGGTATTTATTTTTATCCAAACATTTCATATTACATTTTTTGAATAGGCCTACAATAGCCTCTCTAGATGTTTTAATCCTTGAGGCCAAGAACAAAATTTCCTTTATTGTGTGGGGATGAATCTATATCATATTTAAATGTTGGAATAAATTACACCATAAATTCCTTTCATATGAACAATGCAAAAATAAATGCTCAACATATTCCACTGCTTGTTTACACAGTATACATACTGATGGCCAAACAAAATTCATTCACTGAATTATATATTGGGTTAGAATATGTTCAATATTTTTTAACCAATAAAATTCACCTACCATTAACGAGCCAATTAATTCTATATGACTAAACTAGGACAATCAGGTTCCTTTTTCATATTATATAAGAACCTTATAACCAGCTCACATAATATACATTTATGCCCCCAACCTCCCATAGAGTTCAAATAGGGGAAGACATGGTGGTAATTCTAATTGACTAATTTGACATGAATCATGATATTTGGGGCCCAATTGATTGATTATCACACGAAGCCCATCCCATCTCATCATAGGGATAGGAGAACCTGAATCTCATCTATCAAAGATTGAAATCAAAGCCGAACCCCAGTAACAATTATTTGTAACCACATGAATCTATCTATGGTAACCATCCAGTGACATTGATCATGTCCATCCTGCATGAAATCCATACATGATTGATATTCACTTCTCCGGCTCTATATTTATCATCCATAAGTATCCCTAGTCCAACATAGAGTATCTGGTAAAATGATATTAATATTTTATAATCTTTGAGTATTTTCCAAAGAGCCTTTCTTTGTTCTTTTAGGACATGATAGTGATTTATTATCTTCCATATTCTATCATATCCCAACTCCTCCCATAGCTTCTCAATAAATTTTCACCTTGTTTCCAAAATCATGTAGCATTAAAACATGGATGTCATCTAGGTTTATTTTTTGATCCAAATCTAGAATTCCTTTTGCAAGTGTCCTCCCATAAGTTATCCAATTCTCTATTTTCAATTTTCCAAGTGTAATTATCACATAACACCTTCCTTGTCGAAACTATTAATTTCCAAGTGTCCAGACTGTTTTTTGGATCTTGTACTCTAAAAATTCACTCAAGTGTTGTATTATCAATATATTTTCCTCTTAAAATTTGACTCCGAGTACTATAGTATTCCTCATAGGTACGCCAAACCAATTTTGCATGAAGAGAAAGGTTTTGTATTCTAATATATTTAATTCCCACTCCCCCTACTTCTTTTGGTATGCATATGTTTTCCCATTTTCTAAGGTAATTTTTTCCATTTTTCCTCTTTCGTAGTCCAAAAGAAATGAAGGACAATATTTTTTATCTTATAAATCATTCTAGTAGGTGTTTATAGTATTGAGAAAAGGTAAACAAGGATGTCTTATAAAACTTACTTTATGAACACTATTCTACCTTCCAAACTCACCCATTTAGCTATCTAAACTACTAACCTTGCTTGTATCTTATCTATTAGTTTCTTCCACAACTCTTAATTTTCCTATTCATGAATAGAGGTACCCATAAATAGTTCTTAGGAAAAGTTCCAAATTTTATTTCCAAAATATCAACAATTCTTTGTTAGTGCATTCTCATGAAACATTAATAAAAAATATTTCTGATTTGTGAAGGCTTACCTTTTTTCCCGAAACAATTTCCTAAGCTTGTATTATTTGCTAAAAGGAACGATAACTAGATCGTACCAAGACAAGAATACAGATGCTGATCAAACACCATGATCAATAAGATGAAAGTAATTCACCAGAATAACTTTACATAGACCTTTGCAAACAAATGAGCAACAATATCATATATTATTATGAAAATCAATGAAATACAATGAAAATGGGCCTTGCTTATATAGGAAAGGAATAACAATCTAAGAACTAGTCAAGGTTGTATATTAATCCATAAATCATGGAAAGAACTAGTCATCAAAGAACTAGTCAAGTCCATAGATTTATGAGAGAAGTAGACATCAAGGATCTAGTCAATACCATAGATCAAGGAAATAACTATACCTAACAACTAGATAATATCTCCTAATATCTAAATAAATAAAAATAAATATCCACACACATAAGTGGGTGAGGATAAATACAATAAAGCTAAATAATATACCTAGGTGAACATGAGCTAAGGTAAATACCTACTCTAATACCCACCCTCAAGTGAAGTTAGGGGCCAAAATAGAAGTGGCATATCCATAGTACGAGTCCTGACAACTAGGCCTGATGAGCTACTCATGTACAATATATCCATGAAGAAATCTTGAACCAAAAGAAGGAAAGAATCCTGCTAGAAGGAAAGAGAAAGAAGAAGAAGAAGGGAGATGTTCTCACAAACACCCCCCAAGAACAACATCTGAAACCCCGAGCATTCCATGTAACTCAAGGTAGCGAGGTGATGAAAAAGGCTTCGTAAAGATGTATGCAACCTGCTGCTGAGTCAGAATGTACTCCAAGAAAATAACTCCATCCTGAATGTGCTGACGAATGAATTGGATGTGTATCTCAATATGCTTGGTCCACTGGTGCTCAACTGGGTTGCAAGAAATGTGAATTACACTTTTGTTGTCACACAAAAGTATAGTTGGTGAATACTGTGGGAATCCAAACTCTATCAATAACTAGCAAAGCCAAAGAATCTACTAACTTGTTGTAACTGCTACCCTATACTCTGCATCTGAAGATGAAAATGAAATAGCCTGTTACTTTTTGCACGCCCAAGCAACTAGAGAAGAACCAAGACATAAAAGATAGGCTAAAAGTGGAATGCACCTGTCATCAATAGAACCTACCCAATCTCAATCTGTATACCCAGCCAATTAAGTAGAACACCTAGTGTAGTGTACACCAAAGTGGGAAGTTCCATGCAAATAGCGCAAAATCCTTTTAGCAACCTGTCAGTGACTACTATGAGGAGAATGTGCAAAACCGAGATACAAGCCCTATTACAAATGAAATATCAAGGTGCAAGTATGGGTCAAGTACATGAGACTCTCAACCAACTGCTTATACAACATAGGATCACAAATTTGTGTGGTACATGTGGAAGTTAGAGTAACTCCAAACTAAAAAGGAGATGGGCTTGGCTTGGAATCAGCCATATCAAAGTGCCTAAGAAGATCATGGGTGTAATTTTTCTAAATCAAATGAATCCCTGAATCTGTTTCTGAGAAATCTATGCAAACCAAGGAAATAATTTAATAGCCCAAGATCTGTCATGTCAAATTGTGTAGAAAGATCCCTCTGAATACTTTGAATGTGGGAATAAGAGCTACCAATAAGTAACAGATCATCAACATACAAGACAAGTATCACAATATCCTCACCAACATGATGGAGATACACTGTATGATCAGAGTGACAATGAACAAAACCAGTAGATAGAAGAAAATAATCTGTCTTCTCATACCAAGCCCAAGGATCTTGATTGAGACCGTAGAGAAACCTTCCGAGCCTGACAAACAAGAGAAGAATCCCGAAAAAATCTAGTCGGCTTGCTCCATGTATATTTCCTCTTGTAGATATCCATGTAAGAAGGAAATTTTCACATCCATCTAGTATACGAGCCACCCCTGTGATGTAGTAAGAGAAAGTACAAGGCGTACATAATCCATCTTGGCAACGGGTGCAAAAGTCTTAGAGTAATAAATACCTTCAACTTGTGAAAAACCCTTTGCAACAAGACGAGCCTTATACTTGTCAATGGACCCATCAACTGCGTATTTGGTTCGGTATACCCACTTACACCTTACCATATTTATTTCTTTAGGAAGAGATACAAAATCCCAAGTATGATTCTTCATCAAAGAAGAATACTCAACTGCCATTGCATCATCCCACTCCTATATCTCACGAGCCTTTGAAAAAGATACTTTGGATCCTCAGAAACTTGCCTGACACAAAAGTACAATAACTTGTAGAATGTGCATGATGATGCCTAGTGGGTGGAAGATCCTTTATGAAAGGTATTGCCTCAGAAATATTTAGTACGATCCCACTTAGGCATAGTGACAACATCAGTGGGAATAGGATCCTCAACAACATCTATAACCTCCTCATCAATCTCCTCAAAGAAAGGATCCTCAAGATGAGAGGAATAAGAAGAAGGAATGGAAGAATATGAAAAATCATGATGAGTGAAAGCACTCATCAAACTGAACATGTGTTCAAAAAATAACATCATGTGTATCAGGATCTAAAATATGATAAGCTCTCATTTCCTCATAATACACTACAAAGATCAAGGGTCTACTCTTCTTATCCAAAGCTTTCCTTTTCTTCTTTGGCACAAAGTCCCAAGCATGGCTCCCAAAGACTTCAAAAAAAGAGACATCTGGCTTAGTGTTGGACCAAGATTCCTCTGGAGTCAAATGCTCAAGTGCTCTTTGTGGTGTACGATTATGAATGTAGTTAGCACAATTAACTGCTTCTGCCTAATAGATAAGAGGTATATCTCTAGAATGCATAATACATTTAGCCATTTCCTTCAAAGTTCTATTCTTCCTTTCTACTAAGCCATTATGTTGTGGAGTATTAGGAACTAAATACGTTGGTGAATAATGCCTTGAGTTGCCAAAAATTTAGAAAACTCATTGTTGAATTACTCCCCCCCATTATCAGTGTGAATGTTCTTTATGCTACTAGAAGATTGTTTCTCGACCAAAGCCTTGAATGACTTTGAAGTGTGAAAAAACATCACTTTTATACTTGAGAAAATAAACTCAAATTAATCCTTGAGAAATTATCATTAAACGTAAGTGCATACTTAGCTCCATTGAAATATGGGGTAGGAAAAACCATCAAGTCACTATGCATAAGCTCAAGTGGTGAAGAGGCTCTCTTAGAAAAATTCTTAGGAAAAGGATCTTGGTGTTTTTTCCCTAATGCACAACCATGAAAAAATCCCTCAAGACAATAAAATATAGGAATACCATTTACCATACCATGAGTGCTCAACTCCTTCAAATATCTGTAATTGAGATGTCCAAATCTTTCATGCCAAAGCTTACTCTCTGAATCTGCATGAGAAACCAATCCTGTCCCTATAGAGGAAGTGTCATAAAAACCCTCAAAGTGATATATTCTAGAACTATGATCAACAATACCCTGAGCAACAAGTGAATAAGGCTCTAACAAAGTTCTTACTTCTGCCCCATGTGGTGTAAAATTCACTATTTTTCCTTGACCAGAATGATAAATTTGATATACAGAAAGAAAATTTGTAGTGATGTTAGGAACATATAGTGCATCTTGGATATTTCCACCATTAAGTTGTATATCACCTTTTTCCTCAACAGAAAGAAAGGAAGAATCTTCAACCTCAATTTTGGAAGTAGAACTCAAACCTAGAGAAATAAAAGACTCCTTGTAAGAAGTCATGTGATGAGAAGCACTATAATCTATAACCTAACTATCTGCAAGTGGTGACTGAGATCTTCCAACAACATTAAGTGTTTTTCCATGTTGATTAGAATGAGGTGGAGTGGAGATAGAAATTTTTTGTTTCTCGACTGCATCCTCTAAGGCTTACATTCACTTATAACACCTATGTTCTTCATGATTACTACCCCCCCACAAAAAGAGCATAAACGGCTAGACTTATTCTTGGATTTAGAAGGCTCCTTTGGTTTTGAGTTGTTTTCTTTGGGTTTAGGAGAATTTTGAGATGGAGAAGGTGTGGATTTGGTTTAACTATTTTGTTTTCCATTTACCCTTAGGATTAGATGCAACTAATTCCTTTTCAGAGGTGGAACACTCAAGGTGAGACAATTTAGATTATTCCCTAGTAAGTCTTTCACACAATGTTTCTAAGTTAGGCATTTTGAATGTGTCACCTAAGGCATCCATGCTAGAGAAAAAGGTAGAAGCAAAAAATTGGAACGATCCTCTCAACTCTGGATAGAATCAAGTAAACACACTCTTCATCTTTCTTATCTCTTTCACTCCCCTTCAACTGTGTCAACAAATTCTTGAACTTGGTAAGATAGTCTATAATTGTTGGAAAATCTTTAGGATTAAGAGAGGTGATCTCAATGTCAAATTGCACGGCTCTCATATGATCCACCTTACCAAATAAATCCTCCAATTTCTCCCACATTTTGAAAGGAGAGTCACACTTTTCCAAATTAAACAAAATATCGTCACTTACATAAGTTCCTATCAAACCCATACACTCATCAAATTTGTAGTGGTACTGAAATTTCTCATATTCTCTAGTGAACACTGGTTGTTTTGAAGAAGTTAAAGCCCATAATACTTTCCACTTAATTATTGTTTCCATTATTGGTTTCCATGTGTGATAATTATGTGTTGTCAATGGCTCAACATGATCTAATGAAAAATTAGATAAAGATGCCATCCTCAAAAAATCACCAAAAGAAATGCAAGAACCAAGTAATACAACAAGACCCCCAAATAATGCAACAAGAGCCCCCCCTAGATTTTGGCACTTTATAATGAGTGTGTGTTACACTATGGCACTTTATAATTATAGTACAATTATCAAAATAAATATTTCTAATGGAAAGAGCATTTAAAAATAATCACTTTTGAAAAAGACGGAACTCAAAACCGAGTTACCCCCATATCACTAAGAGACTAAGGTTTTTCAATGGGTATATGCAACTTACTATTCTGGGGTGTTTAGTTGCCACTCAAGAATAGTCACATCCAAATGCTTCTTGCCTGGTCATCACTACTATTTGTGGAAAATGCCAAAAGGGGGCTGGAGTTTACCCAAAGTCGTAGTCTGCAGGGTTTTTCTGAAATTTCAAATCCAATGGACAGCCGCCTGTTTTACCCATGCCAAAAGATGCACCCAACAACAAAATCTGAAGCAAATACCTCGAATATATGCGCTATATAAAGAATGCTATTTGCAAAATAAAACTTACAAACCGAGATGTCGATCTAGCAATATCCTACTCTGAAAATACCATAAAAGTAACGATTAACTAGATTGTACCAATCACAGCTGACACGAACTTATGATAATTAAACTACCATGATTCAATGCATAGATGAAAGCAATTTTCCAGAATAACTTTAGATGAAAACCTTTGCAAAAAAATGAACAACAATATCAGTATGACCTTAGGGTTTATGGAACTAAATGGAATACAATGAGAATGGGCCTTTCTTATATAGGCATAGGAATAACAATACGCAGAACCATTCATAGGTCGTAGATCCCGAAATCCATATGAATCATGGAAAGAATTTATTTGCAAGTCCATAAAATTTATGAGACGAACTAGACATCATAGAAATTTCCTAGCTCTAATACCATAGATCTAGGAATGACAACTAGATCAATACCAAGTCAATAACACAGATAATGATCAAACACTAATGATCTAAATAAATATGAAAGAAATATCGCACACATATAAGTGGGTGAGGATAAATACAATAAAGGTAAATAAATTACCTAGCAATGAACATGAGCTATTAGGTATGAATACCTACTCTAACAGTACCTATAGGGAATGTGGGATTGTTTCTTCTGCATATGCAACTAATAACGTCTGAGAAAAAAGAATTATGTCCCTATAAACCCATAAATTCAATGATAAAGATAGACATCAAGGATCCACTCCTAATACAATTGTATATAGGAAAGCCAAATCGTCAATACCATAGATCAAGGTTTTAGCTATACCTAACAATGTAGATAATATCTCCTAATAAATAAATAGAAGAAAAATAAATATCCACACTACATAAGTGGGTGAGGATTAATTACAACAAAGGTAAATGCCATTTTCCTCTGTGAAATACACAGAGCTTGAACAGTAACATAGCCGGTTGGTACTGATAAAATGGGGATTTCATAAGTAATGATAGATTTCACTTGTACTAATGACCTAGAGCAGTGGAAGAATATCATTCGGTGTGCTAGATTTTGAGATGCATCGTTGGACCCATCCACTAATGAAGGATATCCACCCATGAAGAATCTTCACTTGGCCCAAACACTAGTGTCTCATCAGTGTCTCTACCTTTGAAATATACCATGACAATAAGTTTCATGAGTTGAGATTTTCTAGCTTTCCAAGGGACTTCCAATTGTCATGATCCCTCAATAGAGTTCTGAGAAATGACCCACCAGGTTTTCATTAACTGAAAATTTAGAAATATTTTATTTCATTTCCAGTTTACCACATTTTTGAAGTCACCCAAGAAACCCATTTCAAATTAATAGTATAAAGAAAATAGTCATCTATTTTAAGACCTGGGGTTTCAACCTAGAGTTTACTACAACAGCCAGCTACAATTTGGTTCACATATCAATTTTGACCAAAATCCCAGAGTTCTTAGGAATGGTCAGAGAGAAGGAAAACATGTTCTTGATTAAAGAAAGTTCGACCTAAATTCATCTGGAACTGTTGTTTTGTCTAAAAATTCAAAAGCCAAAATTACTGATCCGCAATAGCTAACATATAATGGTTAATATGAACGTTCAAGATCTTCACAAAAAAAATTTAATATACATGCGAAATACACAGTATTACAATGTCGATAATAGGCCATTACAAATCAACATAAGTTTCTAGATCCATATTCTTATGTACTAAGGAAATAAGAAAAACAGTTGAATGCATTCAGGCACCTGGTATATAATCTTCCTATGCTTCTAGCTCAATGCTACCATACACATCGGTAGAAACATATCCCAACTATCAATTTAGTTCACAATCCACTGGGACCAACCAATTCTAGGAATGGCTAGAGAGTAAGGAAAACACATTATTGTCTATAAGAAAGTCCCTTGACCTAAATTCTTGGGAGACTGTTGTTTTGTCTAAGAAATTAAAAAAGCCAAAATTACCGATCCGCATATAATTTTAGTTGTATGAGAGAAAGTCAAATCTGAACCAAGATCTTCACAATAACGTCTCTTTAATATACATGCGAAATAAAATAATGTCTAAAGAAAACCATTACGATGTTGTTTTAACTCTCCAAAAAAAGAAAAAGCACCAGATTAAACATATTTACAATTAAGGCACCTATGTATATAATCTTCTCCTGTGCTACCATGGCTCAATGTTACAACAATCAATGTTATTCATATCCCCTTCGAAGAACCCAATGGAGGTCAAATCTATGGATTGAAGATCTGCGTAGATGAAATAAAAACCCAAATTGGAGATACCTGAAGAATGAAATTATAGCTATCAAGTAGACCAGTATTCCTAAAGGTTAATGCATGTAAAAGCTATTAAAATACCAATTTAAAAATAGCAAAAGAATTTTTTTTTACAAAAGTAAAATCTGTCGAAAAAAAGCAAAATTGTTAAAAATATTCCCAAAAACTGTCATTGTAAACCATCAAATTTGACACAGTCCCATGAGATTTCCGCAAAGCCTTTTCCCATAGGGAAAAAACAAACCTTCTGTGTAACATGAATTTGAATACTAGCTAATTCTACCCATTTATTAGGAGTGAAGAGCCCATATGTATTTCAACTGGTATTATGATAATAATAGGGTTAACTTGAGTAATCTTAACAATATTACATATGAGAAAGTGTTGAAGATTAGGTACATAATAGAGCAAATTCCCTCAAAAGATTGAATTGACATTCATGATACAATTGACAACCCCATATAAACTATTATTTGCTTGGGGATGCATTAGATTATCGACAAAGCTGTAATGTGTCACCTATGATAAATACATAAATCATGTAGAATGATTTATGCTTCCATCATACTAACAATTTAAATATATGCATTAATCATTTTTATTAAAAAAAGGTTAATTGTTGCATTGATACTAAAATGTATGTAGAGATATATTCGATTGTGGGTAGTGAGGTAATGTATCTCTCAGCAAATGAATTTTATAATTAAAAAATTAAAATATTTTTAACACTTAAAGAAGATATAATAGGGGAATATATGATGGAAATTAACATAGATGATATCTACAGAGTCAATCAATACAGTCACTGTTATGTACATGAGGGCCACTTCAAGTCCTAAGTGTTGTAAGTAAATAGCCTATTGGTATTAAGAAATCATTTAATCATATACTAAATGGTTGTAATATCGTTACCATGGTACCAACATGAAGCAACTAATATAAGATTAAGTATTTTTTTGACATAAGTAGTTGTGAATTTTTGTAGAGTATGATTTCAAGATACACTCAGAACAATCAATCCGACTTGGGTAGTACTTGACATATTACATTTGGAGAAGAATTTCATATTTGGGGATACCTTTGTGTGGAAAGGTCGTCCAATCGTTGTTAATCCCCCTCCTTGGTTTATATAAATCTTAATACGTATAACCAAAATTTTGTATGTATGTATGTATGTATGTATATATGTATATATGTATGTATGTATGTGTATGTATGTATGTATTTATGTATGTATGTATGTATACCTAGCAATTCCTAATTTATACTTATTGATGCACCTAATAACCTAGTTCTATGGATGGATGAGCTAATAGGTCTTTTCTTTGTATTAAAACCCTACAGACTCTCTTTTCCTGAATCACTAATGAACAAAAAATATGGGAGCACATTTTAGAGATAGACTACTCAATAGATATACTACTACAACATGGATGCCTAAAATGATTGCATATGAGAGTATAATAACATACATTTTTGTCAAACAATAGGAGAACTATATTACAACATGTCATGGATGATGGGACTAAACATTTTTTCCCAAACAAAATTTACTTCTAGTTTCATGTCATCAACTATGATATAAATACACTTTAGAAATCAAATAAATAGACTTGTCTAATAAATGGTGAGGGACATGAGAGAAAAGGAAGGGTAAACACCCAATATCATCTTAAAACATATGGGAAGATTCACAAAACAAGTGCTTTACAAAGTGTGATTTGAATATGATAGATTTTTCCAGTAGGACATAGATTAGTGATATGTCTAATGAATAGGAGAGAACTTTTTTATTACAATTTCCATTAAATGATTTCTTTTCTATCGTTTTTATAACTCCAACAAGGAAGAAACAAACATGTCAAAATGCAAACTATAGGAAAGTGAAGATGAAACAATCTTTTCCATGGGCTCCAATACAACAACAACATAGAAATAAGCTCCAAAACCACTAGTTTACAGTGATTAAAATAACTTCTTATCATAGACTAGAAGATAGAATCATAACATATGGATATTACACAACCATTAAAAAAAATACTTTAAAAATGCAATATAGTAATAGTCCTCCCCATCAATTGGGAACAACATGCCGAATAATTTAAAAAAAAAATCCTCCAAGCCTGTAAACATATTTTGCACAATGCTTCCACTCCATATGGATAAGTCTTAAATGCACAAGAGAAGAGGCCCAGTTTCCACCTTCACAAATGGCATCATCACATGCCATCTCAAACAAATTACTCGAGGACATGGTTTTATGGGTCTAACAAATTCAAGCCCATGAGAGACTAGATGAGTTGTTTAGATAAATGCATGCCTCAAGATTGCACACAGTAAGGAAAAGTAATAAAGGATGACAATACACACATAATCCAATTACAAATCAGCCATATGAAACACTAATAATATTTCACTAAGATAATAACCCCATGTAGTCCTCACATGAGAGAATAGTGGGAATTGGAGCTTCCATTATGCAACTTTCCACCCATGCGTGATCATGAACCATATGGAACACCAAAATAATCTAACATACCTGCAACAAGGATGGTTTATCACTCCATCCCAAACACTGCAAGCTTCCTCCTTGTACAGGATTTTCACCAACCAAAAACATATAGGTGATCTTTATCAAGGATGAAAGATGAGGTTCAAACCATATCTATTGTCATCTTACAGGATAACCATCAAACCATACGATAGGAGATGGTTTAATAGGACAACCAACAACCTCAAATGGCGTGACCCATCTTTTCCATGTGGTGTAAGAGGGGGTTTCCATTATCTTTTCCCCTAGGGAATTATGTAGAAAATAATATTCACTGAATCCCAAGTTGGATGGATGGTAGAAAATGAAAATGAAACATTGAGATCATGTCACTCCCTCAATGTGAATTTTCCACTTATTCAACACAAACCAGGATCTCTAAAATAGAAACACACCACACACAACTAAAAAATGAAGCACACTAGAAACTGAAACTCTAAAACCATATTAGAAATAAAAATACAGACCACAATATGCTACCACATCTCCATGTGGCCCCATCGTTGGTGACTGATGAGAGGTCGTTGATTGACCTCCATCCTCCTATACCTCCATCCTCTAGTGTATGTATTTCTAACTCATCCTGATTTGGATATGAAGTTGAACAATTTTCACATTGGGTTTATTTGTATAACTCCCCCCCGTAATGTGAAATAGTTTATTATTCACACATCGGGTAACACCAAAAATGTGTCTGTGAGACAATTTTTTAAATTTTGTTTTTGTTTTTTGACACTTTAAATCCAACTGAAAATGAACTTTTGATGAGACACTCGACATTAATACATTTAGACAAGGTGATAATTACTCAAAATTGACACAAAAACCAAGAAACCTCTCATTATCCATGATTAGATACCAAAATATAGTTTTGGATCATTTTGATACAGCCAATTAATCAATAAACCTCTCACTGTATATTTTAAACAATGCATTTGGCTAATTTATAGCCATTACAATAGGAAAACCACTTCCTATGAAATTGGAAGTCTTTCAAACAACTTACTCATTTAATAATTTTACGGGTCTAAAAAACTAACCAATAAACTATATGAGTTGTTTAAATAACAACTCATTTACATCCACACACTAAATTTAATAAATATTAAATTTACACATAATAATTACTAGTCCAATGTGGAGCACTAATAATATTTCCTAACATGTAGTTTTCTCTTAATTGCAAGTAATGTCAAACATCTATATCTCCATTTCCATATGTAACATTTATATCTTACATCTATCTCAAGTATATCATGGAAAGAACATGAATAAATATTGAATATGTAAATTAACATGTAACATGATAAGAAACACCATGTGTAAATTTGTACTAAAAAATAAAGAAATTCATGGGTCCTTTAAAATTTCAATAAAATCCAATTATCAATCAAATAAATGAGGGCCAAGGGAAAATAAAATAATGGGAAAAGAATAATCAAACATAAGATAAGGGTCAATATAAGACAAGGTTTTACAAAATACAAAGAAAGGGTCAATGAAGTAAAGAAGATCTGAGGGGCAAGGAATTATATGAAATCAATAAAACAAGTACTAAGGGGAAATAAAACATATGAAGTTAAGGGTCGTACATTGAAAATAAAGAAAAATAAGGAGGGTGTTTAATTTTTTTAACTTCCTATAAAATCAATGTGCATTAAATATATGGTACCTCACAAAATATGCATGTGTGTCATCATTAGGTGATTTAACAGAAATTGAATATTAATCAGAGGACTGAGATAAAATGAATATAACTGTAATAAGAAATATCTATCATGCATGAAACAAACAAGTATAAGAAATAGTGAAATATGAGTGATTGAGATTATATTTGAAGATCTGGGCTATTTCTAGGTTGGAAAATGGGTGGAACATGATAGATATAGAACAAGGAAGCTTCTTCTAGAAAACTAGAATCTGAAAATCTCTCGTATATTATCACCTAGATGAGGATAGGACCTCTGGGGTTCTAGTGTCAGAGTTGGGAACTAGTGTCCTGGGAATATCTTTGAATTTGATCTTCTTGGGGCATGAAATTTTCTTCTTCCTTTTTCTCTTTGGCATATCCACTTTATTCTAGTGTTTTACTGTCACACATATACCTACAAAACAAACCTTAGCTACCTACATAAGGCTCAAGTAAACATTAGATGAAATAAACAATGCATATGTTTGATTTAGACTGACCTTGACGACCATCCTAATGTGATTTTTATTGAGTGTTGCACTATATTTTGGACTTTATGTAATTCTAGGGTGTCATTGAATCATTTCCTTTGGAGCTAGGTTTCCCTTATGTCAGTCACACCAAGATATTGGGATACAACTAATTCTCCCCCAAGATGAATGTGTGAGATGGAATTCATAAATAACCCTCTATTATGAATTAAATAATGAAACCCAACATACAGTCCTTGAATGTTTCTCTTTTCCCTAAATGGTAGATAGTTAAGTAAGATCTTAAGTTGTCCTTCCCCTTAAAAATAGTGAGTAAGTTGTCTATATATATATGACTTCCTTATTTGAATTTTCACACTTAGTGACACTAAAGGATCCAACCCAAAGAAGTTAGAAAAGACTCCAAAATTAAGTATCAAATGGATAATTAAGGAAATAAAATACAGTAGAAAAAAGTTACATATAATGGGACCCACTAGCACTCAGGTGGTAGTGTCCTTAATGGGTGGTATTTTCTCAAAGCCAAGAAAAAGAAACAAGAACAAAGAATGGAGACAAGGATCCCTGTGACATGAAAAAATGATATAAATCCAAGAAGTATGAGACAATATCATAATCAAAAAATCAAATCAATAGTAAGAACTAGGAAAAAGGTGTCACCAGTGTCTAATCTTCATACTCAGAAATCATTGTATAAAACAATGTACTAGACGCATGATGTATAGTAATAAGTGCATAATTTAGTGTAAATTTTCCCCCCTTTATGTTATTTAGATGAAATTAAATAGTATAAAGGATATAAGAAGAACATACCTATAGACGGATGAAGGAGTTGTAATCGAGGTGTGTGGATAGTAAGAATCATAAGTGTGGTGAACCATAGATCATAGTTTTGATCCATGTGGAGTGAATGTGTTGTCACAGAAGGAGTTGTTAGATAGAAACATGTTATGGAGATATAGGATACTTTGAAACTTGAGAGATTGAAGAAGGGGTTAGGAGTGATCAATTCCCAAACCAGGTGTGAATAATCTATATGGATTTTACATATCATGTATCGCTAGAGAAAGGGTGTTGGGAGAGTTATCATATTTTCTCTCCACCATGACACTTCCTTAAAATAGGTTCCACCACTATAGAAAAGAAATGAACCAATTGTTACTTTCCTACTAGTCACAAAAAACCTCGTAATTTGGAAAAATATTAAATGACATGTCATTTCACCCCCACTTTTATGATGTAAGGGTGTCAAACTAGGCTAAATGGAAAAGTTCTTGAACTTGATTGGCTCCAAAGTTAGGTCGTCTAAGAGGGATATTGATACAGATTGGAATTAGAATTTAGAAACAACCTATATTGATTCGAATATAGTATTTGATTAAACTTGATTGATTTGAAACTATACTTTGGAGAGTTGAATTTTCCCCATATTATGTCATTAGGTAAAGTTGTGAGGCCAATGAAATTGCAATAAGAATACTTTTACAAGAAATAGATTAATCAATCAGTTGAGATAGTATTTGATTGACACTTGGATTTACCATTGAACTTTGTGATTTTTAGTGAGATAATATTTGTTATAGGATTTGAATATTGCTTCGTGATCAATTGAAAATAGAGTTGTGTGAACATAGTGTGGTTGTATGCTTTTCGCATCGGAATTTTACTTAAATTGTTGTATGAGGGGTAATAGGATAACCCATAAATAGTTTCCCCCTTGTGGCGAAGGGTGAGAAGTGAGATGAAGAACCATGAGCGAGAAGAAAAATAAGGAGATATAGTGTTTGGATGATTGAGAGTCGTATAGAATAGAATGAGGTAGTGACGAGTTTAAATAGAAGCAGAAACATGTAAAAAAATATGGAAAGTGTGGTATTCAATTGTTTGAGTGTGGTAGATGTTGAAAGATGATATGGTTATAGGGCCATTGAATGGTGATGAAAATGGAAAATGGAAACTCAAGATATGAAAAAAATAGAGTTAGAGAATTAGTTACCGTAAGAAGAAGTATAATAACTATAGTAATTGTAGTGTCAATAAGATTTTACTATAAATAGTAAGGCTGGAAAACTCAATAGGAGTTTCATTTCTAAATTGAATCAATGTGATTTGAGCTCTGGATTGCAAGACAATACATCATGCACAAGAGGTGATACAAATGAGGTTCGAGAGGGTCGTAGAGGCGATATCTACCTCAGACAAAAAATCATCTAGTAAGTAATTGTGTTTTTGAAGTAGATTAGACAATATTATAAAGATTTGTATCCTTTTTTCACGTTTTTGATAATTTTATATAATTTGGGTGTTTTTGTCCAAGATGGAACTGGTGGGGCCAGTTTTTCCTTTGGATGGTACCATCTGGTTATGGGTGTTACTATCCAAGTACTAGACATTAGTTTCTAGGATTATAGGACGTTTCTATCTTATAGGTCTGTATGAGTCTTTGTATCATGTTTTTGCATGAATGAGATGCTAACTTGGGGTTTTTGTGTTTATGTTGTGCAAGAGATATGTATATTCATATGAGTTTCATGCAGGAAGAAATTTGCCTACTTTTTTGGCATTGGGTCTAGAGGAGGATGAGTGGGACATATTAGACCATGTCGAATTGTAACACATCATGAGATTGGGGGAGGTGCCCCATAATATGCATTTAATTATTACACTCTAAGAGAGATAATGTGTAGATACATGTAATTTTTGGTTATCTACTGGAGAGATGATGGTGAATTTGGAGGATGTATATAGGATACTATGGTTTTTAAGTAGTGGGAGAGAGGGTTTAGGCTATTCTCCCAAGTGATATAGAATGGCAACATAGAGATGTGAGGAAATATTTTACATAGTGTCATACACAAGAAGATTCATTAATTACCATGGATGACATAGTGAGATCAGGTGTTTTGAAGTTGTGGAAGTTTATTACACTTTTATTGGACTCTTTTGTGGTTGTTGATGGAAGAGGTGTGTCCATATCATATAGGATGCATGATATTTGTATGAGTATAGAGCAACATGGGACACAATATTTTTGGAGCCATTATATGTTGGCTCGTTTGTACATCTATTTGTACCAGTTTACCCAAGAATATCATGGTGAATGGATTGGTGTTATGACTCTTTTACATGTATGGGCATATGAGCACATAACAGTAACAAGGACATTGAGTGGTCTACTAGTTGATTGGGTGTGACCAAATGTTTTATTCATCTAGATGGGTTTGACCGAGGGTTTGTGGGTTTGATGCCATGACATACAGGTCTATTTTGGATAGGATGGTTCATTAAGTGATGATTCTGAGACCATAGAGGGAATATGGTGGTTGGTATGAGGAATGTGTGGATCTACGATGTATTCAATGCACAGTGTGGTTAGAGGAAAACTTTCCATTAGTGGGCGAGCTCTTTCAATATGATCATGTGTCACAGAAGATTGGGATAGACCGAGATGTGCCTCTAAATCCATATTTATGGAAAATATTGATAGATGTCATGAGGATATTTTGGGTAAGGATATTTCCCACAAGAGAATAGTTATGCTCATATGGTGTAGATGATTTTGATGTGGAGATAGTACCAATTTGAGTAGATGAAGTGTTGTGTACCCTGGCCTATACCTAGTGTTGGGTGGAGAATTGATGGCTATTATTGTTCCCTATAGTTGTGGATGTAATGAGAGAGCCACCAGGTGCACAAGTCAGAGGAAGACTAGCAGGAGGTCACACACCTACCCCTAAGGATGATGTGGTGGCAGTAATAATTTCATGACGTAAGTAGGATATATGGTGATTTTTTTTTGTGGTCTGATTTATATTGAGTATTTAATGTGGTGATGATGTACTAGTAAGGTTTGGGTCTTGTAATTTATGAGTATTAGAGTGTGATTATGGATACACATCTACAGACATTGACGCAAAACATGCCCCCAGATGTCTTCATAAGAGGAGAGATCTTGGATAGAGTGGATCACATTACCGAGGAACATGCTCACTTATTTAATCATGTGGTGATGGTGGCAGCCATGTGTATAGTTTTACAGTCAAAGGAACATGAGGAAAGGATGGAGATAGTACAATTTAGTGAGGCAGTTGGAGAAGATGGCCTAGTGTAAAGTATATGTGAGAGATACATGGAGCTCCATGGAAAATATGGAGATGTGATGGTTGAGGGAGTCTCACATCAAACTTATCTAGAGAAGCAACAATCCCCAGCACTGCTATGTACCTTGGGATATGATAATATAATATATAAGGCTTGATGGAGATGCCGACATGTGGCACACATCCCCTTAGTTATATGTATGGGTTCACATGGGATATAATAATATAATGTATATGGGTTGATGGAGATGTCGACATGTGGCACACATCCCCTTAGTTAGTTATATGGGCTCACATAGGAATTAATTATATTGGGTAATGGGTCAGCCTACATTGGGATTAGGTGTTACCCATCCTATTTAAAGGATGTGAGTATCATTATGAGTAGGTAATGTATGTATGAGTTGAGTCTTCTACTTGGTAGAGGTATATTGGAGGTGTCCCCCTCGAAGTGGATTCCCATCTTGGGAGATTGTGGAGTTACTCCTTCCTTAAGGAGCATTGTATGGTGTTACCCTACCTTAAGGGTATTATTCTACATATATTGATTATTAGGGCATCTTGGCCACCCATATATCTTGTGTTGAGTATTATCTTTTGCAATTTATTGATTTATTATATGCAAGGTTCTTATCAAGTGGTATCAGAGCAGTGATCCGGGAAATTTGTGGGATGAAACCCTAATGCTGGTGATTCATCTATATCTGAAGATCAACTTGGAATTTTTCAGATGATTTTATAAATGTTGGTGTCATGTATGTATGATTTGATTCTTCTACTTGGTAGAGGTATATTGGAGGTGTCCCCCTCGAAGTGGATTCCCATCTTGGGAGATTGTGGAGTTACTCCTTCCTTAAGGAGCATTGTATGGTGTCGCCCTACCTTAAGGGTATTATTCTACATATTTGGGCATCTTGGGCCACCCATATATCTTGTGTTGTGTTATCTTATGCAATTTATTGATTTATTATATGCAAGGTTCTTATCAAGTGGTATCAGAGCAGTGATCCAGGAAATTTGTTGAAACCCTAATGTTGGTGATTTGTCTATATCTGGAGATCGACTTGGAATTTTTTAGATTTTTTTTGGGGAGTGGATACATAGTTCAAGTGATCTTGCCTCCAAATTTCAGATTTTTTAGAGTTGTTTTGTAAAATTTATGTGCGTTTTAGAGTGGAACCCTAATTCTAAGGTTTCGTTTATATCTTCTGAATAATGGCGAATTAGAAATTTTTTTGGGGGTTGTTGGTAATATATTAAATGGTGATACAAAAGAAATTTCAGAATTTTTGGACCTATTTTGACAGATTTATTTCAGTTTTATTGTTTTTCACTATTTTGCTCCACAGGCCGCCATTTGAGGGATTTTTCTAAATTTCTTAAATTTTCAAAAATCTCTCAAAATTTTAGCAGGGGTTACTTCTTTGTAGTTTTAGATTTGAGGCCGAATGATTGATGAAATCATCAGGTAAAATATTGGTCGAAGGAGTAAGTTTGTGAAACCCTAATTTTTATGCATCATGGATATACCAAATTTCTATGGTTAATGGGGAAATTGATGAAAAAAATGGCAGATACAATTTAAACAAATGTATTTTGAAGAATTTTTAGTATGGGTTAGTTTTTATCTTCATTTTGGTGGGAAAGTGCGACATTGGTATTCTTTTTTGGATATAGATATATTAGATTGGGATTGGGAGGAAATGGAGGATATTTTCTTAGCTAGATGGGAAACAAAAAAGAAACACAATTTTGTTAAATAAGAAGAAGAACAAGAATAAGAAGAAGAAGAAGCAGCATCAAAATAAGAATAAGAAGAAGAAGAAGAAAATGTTGATGATGAAGAAGAAGCAACTGTTGATGATGAAGCTCCTACACAGGATAGTGCATCTCCAAGGAAGGAAGCTTCAATATTTCAGTTTTAAGGGTGCATTTAAAGAAAAAAGGTAATTGTTTCCATAAACCCTAGTAGCAAATATAACTTCATCAATATGGATGTAGCTCACAATCTACATGTGCAAACAAAGCATATCAAGGAATCTCAAATGGATGGTAAGCATCTTCAAGTTTTTGAAGATTTAAAGCTTTCTATGGATAAATATGTTTTACATTCATATTTTTAATGCTTTAGATATGGATGGTATGGATATTGTTCTCAGATATCCTTGGTTAGAGACATTAGGAACAATTAATATTAATGTACAAAAGAAATTCATGAAATTATGGTACAAGAGCAAGAAAATTACATTGCAAGATATCACACTTAGCAAGGAAAAAAATAATATAAAATTGGATCATGAAGATGAATTTGAAGATGGTGAAGAAGGGAATAAGGATGAATCAGAAGAAGAGGATGAATAACATGATGAAAAAGTAAAAAAAAGTTTCTCTACTAAAGAGAAAAAAAAAATAGCAAATAAGTTGGAAGAGGAAAAGAAAGTGGAGGAAAAGATTGATAACATTGAACATACTAAGGTTGCACCATATAGACACCCACATCATCATGAGAGGAAAAAATCATGGAGACATGTGAGGACACACAAGGGCAGCAATCTATATGGATATACAGGGAATTGGAGGAGTAATAATTTTGGCTATACATGGAATCAATGGAACAATAATTATATGACATGGAATCACATGAATAATAATTATGGATATGCATGGATGCCAAGGAGGAACACATATGGAACAGGATGGAATTAGATGAGCACAATGGAATATGGAATCGTGTTTGGAGTAACATCACCCACTAGGATTTCATATGGGTTGTTAGATGATCGAGCATGGCGAAAAGTGTGCAATAATTTAAAGAAAACTCATTATATGGCTTCTTCTTATGTTTCGGGGACAAAAAATTTCAAAGAGGGAGGAAATACTATGTACCTTGGATACGATAATATAATATATATGGGTTGATGGATATGTCGACATGTGGCACACATCCCCTTAGTTATATGTATGGGTTCACATGGGATATAATATTATAATGTATATAGGTTGATGGAGATGCCAACATGTGGCACACATCCCCTTAGTTAGTTATATGGGCTCACATAGGAATTAATTATATTGTGTAATGGGTCGGCTTACATTGGGATTAGGTGTTACCCATCCTATTTAAAGGATGTGAGTATCATTATGTGGGAATGTATGTATGAGTTGAGTCTTCTACTTGGTAGAGGTATATTGGAGGTGTCCCCCTCGAAGTGGATTCCCATCTTGGGAGATTGTGGAGTTACTCCTTCCTTAAGGAGAATTGTATGGTATTGCACTACCTTAAGGGTATTATTTTGCATATATTGATATTAGGGCATCTTGGCCCCCAATATCTCTTGTGTTTTATCATCTTCTGCAATTTATTGATTTATTATATGTAAGGTTCTTATCAAGCACAGAGGCAAAGATCTAGTGGTGATTTTTTGAGTTCTAGAGCTCTTATAATTGCCTCTAGTAGTCGTGAGGAGGATATGTGATATGTGATATATTGGTCATTTTCCCATGATATTGTATCATGAAAATTTTGAGATATGTCTATACACTATGAGATCATTTTTTATATGATGATGTGTACTTATGTTGTTATATGAGTCTATTGATTAAAGTTGATTTGATTTTTTGATAATTATGATGATATAGTGGTATAGATTGGGATGATGTGGTATACTATGTGTGTTGATAGTGTAGACAACATTGTGATGACATATATTAGAATGATGATAGGACTGGATAGAATATGATCGTCAAATTGAACATATAGTAGTAATAATAAAAGGACGAAGATAACTAGGAAATAAAAATAGCACAATATATAGTGGCATACAATTATATAATAAACGTGAAATCATGTAGCACTAAGTAACATATAGCATATAATGAGAAATAATATGACGACTACCCAAAATTAGATCAAAATATGTAGTATTGTGAGAACATGTAGCAAATGATAATCCTTAAGTGATCGCAACAACACTAGAATCATGGAATGGAAAGTGATGCTCCTTTGGAACCCATGTGTGCTGGGGTTGAATAAGAAAGGGGCATGTGCCTCATACATAGTAGAAATTGAGGGAGGAGATAAAAATACCTTAGGAGGATGAGAGATAATCATAGTAATAAATGTCGATGTGCGGATTCATGAAATGAGAGAATGTGATCTATGAGCATGACATGTGCAAAAAGTAATGACACCTTTTTCCTCAAGAAATTGAAGCCTATCATGGAGTGCATAACATTTATTATCTCTATGACCATTAATCCTATTGAAAGTACATAATGGTTGGTTACAACTACATCATAATGGATGAGGAGGAGGATGCTCATTAGAAGGTATACAAATTAACTTCTCATCAAGAAATGTGTGCAAAATATCATGAGGCCTAGTGGAATGTGATAATTATAATGGTTCCCACCTAAGAGGGGGAGTGGAACATGGGGGTTTACAAAAATGAGAGGAATGATCATGTGTATGTCTAGTAAGAGATGGGGAACATGAATGTGGTGCAATAGTAGAAAGATAAGATGTAGTATGTGGAGTAGTAGAAGAATAAGGAGCATGGGAAACAAAATGTTCCTTAAGCATATTTTTCTATAAAGCTATAATAGGAAATAAAAATGTGTAAAATATTCACATGTATCATATAATAATTTTTTACTTCAAAGGAAGTATCAAGCCACAGAACAATATATATTGCATTTCTAGATCAATGGTCTAAAATAGTAAATGATACATGCAAGATTTGAAATGTAAGATATAATCATTAACAAGTTCATTCTTTCTTTGATGCAAAGAAGGAAAACACTCAAATGTAACTTTAGGTCCATTTTTATAAATAACATGTCTAAAAAATACTTCTTCTATGTCAAGATAAGTACTAGTAGATCCACTACTAAAAATGATGAAACTAATGAGAAGCAATATCAAAAAGACTACTAGGAAATTCTTTAAGAAGTAATCTATCATTATAATGTGAATCCATAGATAATCTAAAATTCTTAAGATGCATATAAGGATTACCCATTCCATCAAAATTGTAAAATTAGGTAAATTAAATCCCTTAGGAAAAGATGAATTGTAAATATTTTTAGGAATAGGATTGTCAGGAAGATAATCATTATTAGTAATATCATAATAAGACCTACTCTCAAGGGTAAGGGTATGGATCTTATTTTTTATTTCACCTACAACATGCATAAGAGAAATAACCTATTGGGGAGGAATGCCATAAAAATTAAGGGGTTGAATATTTCCATTATAAGTAGTCATAGGGGCATTATTGGGTTGAAAAACAACCTTGGGATCAAGGGAAGAAGAATTAATACAAAAAATGTTTCAAATCTTTTATCAACAAGATCAGCAAAACTTCATGTGACTTCAGTCATCCTAGGCATGTGACTAAATGGATACACCCCCCAATGAATGGGCTAAATTGAACTTTGATGGGGTATCTAAAGGAAATCAAAGGAAGGAAAGAGGGGTTGGGGTAATTAGGAATAGAAATGGTGATATTATTGTTACGTATGCTAGAAATTTGTGTTAGTATTATTAGTATTTATATTGGTATCAGGTATTTAATGAATAGTAAAAGTGTGTACTTGTGGTTATATTGTTATTTGGGTTTTTTGTTATATTGTTGGTAATATTGTTGTTGTTATAACAATATTATGTAAATTGGCTACGAAAATATTTTGAGGGATGATTTGTTATAGCAGCCTCCTTAATTATTGGAGTTGCATCCCTATATAATTGTATTGTGGCCTATATGAAATAATACAGAAGATAGATTATTCTGTGTATAATTTGTCGTTGTACATTTCTATAAGTCTGATCCAAATCTATTATTTGGTATTAGAGCGAGCTTATCCTAAGAGAGAAATGATTGTTTGAGAATATGAGAAGGGATGGCTCTATAGATTGTATTGTTTCACAAGCATGTGATTAATTTACTTGATCAAGGCTTAACTATATATAAAAATTTGTAGTGGCAATGAGTCAATTATTCATTATCTATTTGTCATCAATTCAGATCTACATCAGAATATGTAGATTGGTCGTGTTGTTTCCTTTTATTCATAGTATGTGAATAGATTTGTTTTGTTGAAGGGTGAGAAGAAGAAATTATATGGGAAAATATGAGGTAGAATTTATACTACATGCTTATTGAAATAATTACACTCTCAACGTAGAGCACATTAGACAAGGATTTGTTGGCCGTTTTACATCTATTCAGGCACAACTAGTTATTCAATCACCCCATTCTATAGTTTTCTCCAATTCTGAAGTCCCCTATGATTATCAGGAGCATAACCAAAAGCTTTGAGGATATTTTGGTGGTTGTAGGAGCTTCGATTTTCCATAACTGTGGTGAATCATATAGAGACCAAGCTTGTCAGACTACGGTCCGTCACTTAACAGAAAATTTTTGAACATTTATCTTTCTCCATCACATGCATATTACAAATCATCTTTTCAATTGGGTATCCAAGGCTTCATGCATTCTTCTGGAAACATTTATCTATCCACTCCTCTTATATCTCTCTATGCGAATGGACACCAGTCAAGATTCTCTAACCAAGGTGATATGTTGATCATATTGATCATATTGTGAGAAATCAAGTGTTTCACATTGTAGGAGGGAAGAAAAGAATAAGCATAATGTGGAAACAGTTGAGTGACATGATCATATTTGTTGAGTAAGCAACACCATTCACTAGAGGACGAAGAAATTGGAGGCTAGAGGACAACCAACGAAATCTCGTCAGTTGCCAATGACGGGGCCACATTTTTGGTATGGTGGCATTTTTATGGTGTGATTATTTGATTTGCAGTGTTCGAGATTCAGTTACATGGTGTGGATTTCAATTTTTCAGCTTGTTAATTTGGTTTGAAGAATAAGATCAAAGTTTCATTCTTTTTTTCATGTGCATGTGGTTATTACTACATAATTACTTGATGTAATAACATAGTGAAGAAAAAATAGCACAGTTAAATGCAACATTATGAGTCTTGAAGAGGTTGAATAGTCAGATGTGTTCATGTTTAGCCTCTAGAAAACCATTAAAGGCTATTCAGATGTGTTCCCTAGAGTGACTAGTTTATAACTAGATGATTCCTGAATGTGTTCCCATTCTTTTCGGTCAAATGTGTTCCTGATAGTGCATGGTTGATAAGAAGTTGATGTGTTCCTTCTTCTCCCTTCAATTTGAGTGTTGTACCAAGATCATGAGCAAGCACGGGTGATAGGATGTAGAGGAAGTGTGAAAGTTCTATTTCTACCATGTAAACCGTAAGGGCGGGAATGTTAGGAATATTATTATTTACACTGGTATCGGGTATTTACAGTATAGTAAAATTGTGTACTTACGGTTATATTGTTATTTGGGTTGTTTGTTGTATTATTGGTAATATTGTTGTTGTTATAACAATATTACATATATTGGTTATGAAAATATTTTGAGGGATGATTTGTCATAATAGCCTCATTGATTATAAGAGTTGTATCCACATATAATTGTATGGTGACCCTATGAAATAATACAAAAGATAGTTTATTCTATGTACAATTTGTTGTTTTACATTTCTATAAGTCTGATCCAAATATATTAACTTAGAAATTAAAATGAATCATTATGTTGAAGCCATGGTTGCTTTATGTGGAATTAAATTATCCCAACATCTTGGCCTTAGAATTCTATGTGTGGAATGGGAATCCTTCTATTTCATTAATTGATGTCTTATAAAATCCTCTCCTAGTTGTACCATAAGCAAAGTTGTTAATGATTCAATACACATTCTCAATTCATGCAACTAGACTATTATCTCTCACACCTTTAGAGAAGGTAATAACACTATTGAAAATTTTACTAACATTGGGGTTAATTACTCTAATTTGTATATGTGGATTGGACTAATGATACTCCCTTTGATATCATGACCTTGGAAAATAAGGAAAGCACAAAACTTGTTTAACCATCCTATCTCGTATCACCTCCAGGATATGATATCTATTTGGAACACTTGGCATACATTGCTTTTACACCACTCTCATGGGAAATATCTCATTATAGAAACAATCCTTTCCTTATTTGTGGTGAGATCTATCCCATATTTTGTTAACCTTCTTTCTTACTTGTCTCTTTATTTTCAAATTTTTGGCATAGCTTTGGGGGAGACATGTGTCATGTTGAGCCGTTGTTCAATATAAAATGGAGGGAAGACAAGGAACTTTGTATCATTCTTGGTATTGGAAACTTATCTTTTTTTTTGGAATGAATAAGGGGTCACAACCCTCACATTTCCTCTAGCTTCGCAACTTCTTAGAAAGACTAGGTTGTTACAATAAAAGTTCAAAGATGGACCATAACAAAAGAGTTGGTTGCCTTCATCACTGGGATGAGCATGAATGGATCCAAATTCTATAAAATAAAATGCAACACTTTACAACTGGAAGCCAAGTTCCTGGAAGAGGGAGAGCAGTTGAAGGTCATACATGGCAGGTTTATTCAATCCTCCTTGCCCAACCCTTTTGATGAGGTGACCAAAATTCTCATTAAGTACCTAACTTTAGAAGGTCACTTTCATCTCATCAATGCTTATCATCTAGTTTTCCTGAATCATTTTCATAGATATAACCTTGTAAATTTTCCCTTCTACATTTTTATGTCGTTAGAAAATTGAATTAAGGAAGTTTAATGGGGAAATAAAATTTACCCTTGCAGCAATTTGTTATCCTCCTCATTCATTCCCATTTCATGAATCTTAACCCTAAGAATAATGTTTCCCCTATCTCTCTTCCCACCACCCCATCTGTTGGAAACCCTAAAAGTAACAAAGTAATGGGTGAGGAGATCCATACCACTAGGGTGCTCAAAATCCAGACTAACAAGGGAAAGAACACTGAGGGATATAGAAATGTTGCAGAAAATATTATACATGGTTCTGATGGGGATATGACTGCCCATTTCCTTCTTTCTTTTGGAAAGTATATTTTAAAAAATACCAAGGACTTTGTTCAAAATCAGTTGGATATACGAAAATATGTGATTAAATGGACCATAAAAGACATCAGGGTGATCTGTGAAATATTGGAGGCTATGGAGAACAAAACAATACCCTTTCTGATGGTTTTATCATGAAAATTGATATTATCATCTTCATCATTAACGATCTCAATGTAAAAGGTAGTAGTAAGGGGGATGTAAATATAAAGGAAGAAGAGAAGAGAGAAAAAATTGTTAAAGCTCTCGTCCATATTTTTACACAAGTGAAGAATAAGGAAATTCAAGATTGAACTGGAAATTTTTTCTTTGTCCATTTGTTTGGCTGACTTTCTACTTCATAGATATTGTATGGTCATGTTTTGGTTACATTTGGGCTACATTTGGGTTGTTTTGTTACATCAGTTTCTTGTTTTTATTTGTTTTTCTTTTTTTGTACCTCATTGTAATATTTGGATCTCACATAATTCTATTGTAATAGGGTAGGATCTTGTACGCACCCAAAATTACATGTGCTACATTGTCATAAAATGGCTACAAAAGTCCTTAATGATGATTCACATCCTTTTAGAAGATGTTCGAGCTCCTAAACCCATATGCAGTGTATATTTTTAGTGTAGACGTCCTTACATAGCTTTTCCATGCTTTTTGTAGCTTCCATTTTATGCATGTTTTGGCATTTAGTGTCAGGACCACCACCATTCCTGGGTGGTGTTTCTAAAATTGCCTCCCTACGTAGGGTGGCGGTCCTAAGAAATTTTTATAGATTCTGTCATGTGTGTTTTTAACATGTGATGATTCACTTAAATTCACTTTTACGATGTGTTTGTGAACCTATTGGTCTAAAAATAGTTTTTATTGCTTGGTTCTCCTTCCCTCTTCTATTTTTGCATGTGCTTTCATTAGTTGGAATTGCCTCTTATTTCCTTATGCATGAAGGCACATCCCAGCCCCAAATTTTATATATTCCATGTTTGTCTTCAATCAAAAGGCCTGCGAATTTTTGTGTATCTTGCATAGTATTGTAGCCATAATCCTGCTAGGAATTGCATAGCCAAACTCATATCTCTTGTGTTATCTCTCTTCTCCTTGCATTGTAACTAGACTACCTTCAAGCTACCATTGCTCAAATGTCTTCTTCTGTTGTTGTTCTTGCATTGCCAATTCCTTGGACTCATATGAACACACGAATAAAGAAAAGAACAAACTGAGGGGACAGACACAGATACAACCATATTTTCCAAAGCTCTTACTTATCCAGGTTGGAATTACTTGTTTGTTTGCTTCATTTTCCAAATTGTCAATTTATAATCATTAGTTTCAGTTGCATATCAAATAGAGTAGTAAAATTGTTCATTTTAATTGATTAGGCAATTACAAGTAGATCAAATCATTAGAAATTTTGTTCTTTGGCATTCCAAGGGAAGTTGTGGGGAACAATAGCTCTTTTAGGGTTATGATTTTTTCTTCACCTCTGAGGTAGGGTTTGATTAAATAAGGTTATTTTTTTTAGATTTAGATTCACATATTCGTACAACTGACCATCTACATCCAATTGATTACTTATATTTAGTTTGTTTATTGGATTAGAACGCATTGCTTAAAAACTAGAAAATATAAAAAACATTTACTTTTGTTAGATTAGTTTGCTTTCATTGTTTTTCTTTGATATATTGTGAAAACACCAAAAACATATATTATATTTCCTTTGATAGTTAGTTTGTTTTATTAAGATCATTTTAATTCATTCTACATGACCATCAATGGACCACAACAAGAAAAGACGTATGGTTGTGATTCTTTGGTCCCACAATCCAATGGGCTAGAGTTGATAACAAACATTGAGACAAGTTTACGTTTGACATTCTTACGCACACCTGATATGTTCTCTGAGAAAATAGAACAACCAAACACGTTAAACATCATAGCTAATCAAGCCTACGATTATTGTACTACTCGGAATAGGGTTTGATTATGCACATGACCATAACGGGACCACAACCTCCACACATTTTTCAATTGTGATCCTTAGGTCCTGCAACCCAACGGTCCTGCTAACCAATTAGATATCAATACTATTTTGCATGCATAAGTATTTAGATCATCACCACTTCCATCTGATATCATTGCATAGCTTTCATTATTGAACATAGCAGTCAATCAGGCTAATACTTTCTAGACTAGACAAGAAAATCATCCATAGTCCATGTGGCTTCATTACGTCTCTCGTTCTTACTTCTTTGACCTTGTCTGGAAATCTATACGAGGCACCCGTAGGTCACTTTCCACGTGTTCAACAACTAGTGAATAGAATCTTGGCAGAGCTCAATATTGATAGGAGACTTCGAGTAGTTATCATACAAGATCGATCCATCACGCCACTTCAGGTTAGGAGAGCGTTATTTGCCTTAGATTCATAGATCCTGTTATTATGTGTTGAAGATATAAGGTTTCCTCATTAGATTATCCATCATCACCACACATACACATTCATTTTAATTATACATCGGTTGTCTCGGCATGACCTCAGGAATTCAGGTACGAAGAAGGTCATGTGTTGATTTTATTTCATACAAATTGGGGAACCCAATGTGAAGAGCTATTCTCTAAGCATTTCCACTTTCTTCGTCCATCCTTTATTCTATGGGTATTCTTATACCCCCCAAATATGTCAGGATATGATGAGTATGATCAACCCATCCCAGGTTTTGACATGTACAATTTTCAAATAGGTATACCATAACAATCACCTCCGCTCTCAACATGGGCAGATAACTGATCAACTACTCAAAATCCTATTCTTTAGGGAACCAATGTTGGTTCCTCTGTACATATTGAGGAACTTGACCCAAATCATGCAGACATATCCTCATGAACAATCAAGTTCAAAAAACATGACTTTTACTGGGGAAGCAAGTTCATCTCCTTGGGTATTGTTTTGACAACCCATTAGCATGCAATCGGACCAGATCCCACATCTAGAGATGAGGATTATTTATCATGATACACCTGAAGTGAAAAAAACTTCTAGAATATGAATTGGGGTTTTGATAGGTTGTAAGGACAAGGTGATGTTTTATTCCAAAAAAATAACACTACCCCTCCAACCAAAAACATTGTCAACGAGGAGTGGCAACATAGTGAACAAGTCATAGCAAGATACCACACTCCTTAACAACCTCCAAAATTTCAACAATAAGCACCCAAAAAAACACCATCCCATTAATAGGTGACATCAGCTGGGCGTTAGTTGACAAAGTCAAAGAGTTAGAGCTTTCCCAAAATGCTCAAGGTTCATATGTTGGGCAAGAAAGAACCTCTCCCTATATCCAGAATTATGGAAAAATACCTACTACATAGAATCCTCTGCTTTATATGGGTGCTCCAAGTCCTAGATATTTGCTAACTAGGATGGGCACCTTGGGTATGCCTCGTCATGTCACATATGGATATCTATAACATGCACTAGCCGGAAGTGAATTCTCAAATTCCATACCAGTCGGAAATGCAACGTTCCCTAGCTTTCTGCCTTTAGCTCCATATCAAAGAAATCAACCCCCCTATAAACACATGTATTCTAAATCACCACAGGGGGATATGTATGCTTACCCAAGTCCATATGGATAGCTACATGGGATTCCATATGTGCCAAAAGATGTTCACGATGTGCCATTTCAGCAACAGATTGAACCTCCACCTCCCCAACAGGGATCTTCAATGGTTGAAACGTACACAATGGGGACCTATTCTGAATATCTTAAGGAGCCTCAAGAATTCTCCATCCAGACAGTCATGATCCTAAGACCCTTGCCCGATCTTTTGAATTTCAAAGGGGAAGGTGATCCTAATTCTCACATCAAATATTACACAACGTCCATTCGAGAGCTTCTCCCATGGGACGTAGTTATTGCGAAGATTTTCCCTGACATGCTAGAAGGTATTTCTCTTGATTGGTACTATAGGATACTAGAGGCTTCAATACACTCCTTCAAGAAACTTGTATTATAATTTATTAAGGATTTTGATATGAATTTTTTTTTGAGAACATGAATAATATAATTCCTTCATATCAAATAAGAGCGCAATGAGTTCGCAGCCCACTTCATTCAAAGGTGATGACAGGTTCTCTACTCCTCTTCAAGCACTCCAAATATGGATTAGAAGGAGCTTTGTGATTGTTCCTCCACTCCATCAATAGGGAGACAAAGGAATAAGTTAAAAAATTCCTGCTAAGGAACTACAAAGAGGTGTTAGAAGGTGCTCTTTGAATTTACCAAGCAACCATTGACAGTGGTTGTAAGACTTATGGAGCAAATGGAAAGTTAGTCACTCCTAACTAAAATAAACCTGGTTACTCCAATAACACAAGCACAAATCAAGGACTAAAGGTCCTTAACAAGAATCGTGGGGTCATGAAAGATGGTTTTACTAACCAACCCAAGAAACCTAATGTTTTTAGTCCTCCCAATACAAATACTACCAATAACAAAAACAATGGAAATAATCAGAGAAATAATAATTTCTCACCCTTAGTACATGTTGTGGATTTTAATCGTCAAAATCAACAACCTCAGCAATCAAGACAAACATAGATCCAAGGCCCCAATCAATACCCATGCGTGTATCCAAACCATTTCCAAAACCAAGGGAAAGGGTTCCCAAATTTTAACTATAATAATCAACAGCTAAACAATAATCGTAATTTTAGACCACAACAAGGTGTAAACCAAAGGCCTCAAGATTATGATCTTGATTTATATTGTGGTCTCCATAGGGTTCGTGGGCATGACGCAAGAACATGTCGTGATTGCAACAAGTTTCTACAGCATTTTCCTAAGGATCAAAGACAATTATTTGTTAACATGCATTTGGCAAACCCAACAATGCCAACTCATAACACCTACATGGGGCCTGTATCTCCACAGAACACACCACTCTAAATATTTAATGATCCTCTCCCCACACACACAAAGGACAGTATAATAGATCCCAATGGTTCAAATAAAGGTATTATAATATGGACCCATGATCGCTAAGCCTCAACTTCATCAAACCCACAAGTGGCACCTCCTTTGGATGATCGCCACTAACAAACAAAAATTATGGGATTGGTGGAGTTGGACACAAAACCTCATATTAACGCTACCACTAGAACCAAAGATTATTCTTTGCAGAAAATCTTGATCTATCCAAATATAACAGATGACATTCGTGATACGCTAGGCAAGCTATTATGATCTTATGACTTGATCAGTGATCTAACCAAGACCTTCTCTCACATTTCCCTCTTGGATCTATCAAAGAACTCCCCTACTCACAGAGCTGCTCTATTAGAATCACTAGGTCTTGGCCATTTGACTAATGTCACCCCTCCTCCAGAGGCACAGATAACCTAAGTTGACTTTAATGTCTATCCTCCAGGGCATCTTGAGAGAGATGTTGGATTCATATTCAACATCAGCAAGATGCCCATAGATGCTGAAATAGCTCGTAGAGGTGATCCAAATTTGTTTTTCCAATTTTGGATCTACAACAACTATGTAAAGTGTGTGATGATTGATGATGTGGCAGTGGTAAACATAGTCCCCTTCTCTTTCCTTCAAAAGTTAGGTTACGGAGAGACCAATTTCTCATCAACATGAAACATGTTAAGATGTTATGATAGCCTCAAGACAACGTCAATCAGAACTATAGTGTTGCTAGTCACCCTCGAGCCTAAGATGGTTCTAACTAATTTTTATATTATAGATCAAGAAACCAACTATAATATGATCCTTGGTCATCCTTGGATTCATCACATGAAGGAGATTCCCTCCACTTTGTTTCAGGAAGTCGGGTTCCTACATTTAGGGAAGGTCTTTGTGGCACATGGTGATCCAAAACCCTTTGACATACATCTAGCTAACTTGAAAAAGAGGTCAGGGGTCCACTCTGAGTTTGAGCTTTCTACAAATCAGTTAAATAAACCTACAAGCTCAGTGTCAAAGGAAAAGTTAGTTCCTATAACAGAATTAGAAGTCACGGGCTTGATTGAAGGCATTTCGATAGTCAAATATGAAACCGTCATTGTAGAGACTATGTCATTAGGAACTACAACAAATATTGTCAAGCTATTGGAGAAATATTTGCCTATTCTCCCTCCATTCTATTCTATGGGTATGGGACATACCCTGGGACTCGGTTCTCTTCCAGCAGATGAAGTTTCTATGGTTGAAGTAAATGAGGTAAAAGAAGAGTACACAAAGGATGATCCAACATCCATTTTTCCAAGTAACTATTGGACTCTCCATTTTGATGGAACCGAGTGTCATTTTGGCATTGGGGCAGGTGTAATTCTTACCTCTCATGAGGGAAGGATTTTACCTTTTTCCTTTAAGTTAAACTTTGAATGTACAAATAATAGGGATGAATACAAATCCCTTCTACTTGGTCTCATTGTAGCGAAAATAATGAGTGCTCTTAATATTAAGGTGATGGGTGATTCACAACTTATCACAAATCATATATCTAAAGTATATGAGGCTAGAGATGAGCATCTACAACTCTATAAAATAACAGTGCTAAATCTAACAAAAGAGTTTGACTTCATATTGATTGAAGCAATTCCACAAGAACAAAACCTCCTTGCAGACTCTATAGAAACTTATAATTCTCACTTCACTCCAAGTAGTGAGTTGGAAGATACAAAATTCACGGTCTCAGTTCGTGATGATCCTCTGGTTCGTAAAACACCAATAACTCTAATGTTGACATACATAGAAACTAAGAGTGAGTTTGTCATTTCCGATCACGTTAACATTGATAAATCAACTTTGAGATATCTATACATTTTTGCATAATTGCATCTTACTCATTATGAGGTTGATCTTTCCTTAATCCCACACTCGTCCTCATATTTTGGAAATCCCATGATAAAATCTTCCCCTAGGAAGGAACTCGAAATTTATGAGGTAGGAGAAGAATGGGATTTAGAGTTACCTCCAGCCCCGCCTGAGTTTGAGGAAGGAAATTCCTTGTTAATTGAGGGAACGATAGATATAAACATCGGGATAGAGGAGGAACCAAATATCTTGAAACTGGGATCCTCTCTAACTTCTGAGGAGGTTGAAATACATACCCCTATCCTCAAAGAGCATAAAAAATCTTTCACATTTAGCTACAAGGAAATGATGGGAATTGCACCACACATTGCAGTTCACAACCTCATCACCAAGCCAGATGCTAAGCCAATTAAGAAAAATTCAAGGCCCATGAAGCCAAGGGTGGCCTTCATGGTGAACAAAGAAGTGATGAAACTCCTGCATGTAGGGTTCATTAAGCTAGTTGAGTACTCACAGTGGGTGTCTAATATCACCCCCATTCTCAAGAAGAAGGGAAAGATTTACATTTGCATATACTTTTGGGATATCAACAATGCTTGTCCTAAAGATGATTTCCCATTACCATCCATCGATGTTATTGTCAACGCAATAGCTAGTTTTGAGTTGTTTTCTCTCATGGATGGGTTTTTTGGATACAATCAAATAAAAATCTCTAAGGAGGATTGGCCCAAAACTACATTCATAACTCCTTGGGGAATTGTATGATGGAAAAGTGACAAGCAAGCATGGGAATCTACAAGTAACCCTTCCTCACACCCGACCTCCCGAGATCATGCTGAGACAGCCAGTGGGGATGGAATATACGTGGGGTATAGGAAAACTAGTTAGGTAATCTTATGTCTTCGACACGCACTAATGGAATATGTGAATCTAAGGCAAAGAAGGCCCTCCTAACCTAAAATGGCGTGATAGATTGGTTGGCAAGGATGACTGCTCGAAGGCTCCAATCAATATCAAGCTCTGGCATGATTTGATCTATAGGTTGTGGAATACGTGGAAGATAACCTGTGGGTGCTTTGTGTATGTATCTTGACAGGGTCATGAAAATGAATGATGGATTGATGGTGGATTCTATGGGAAATTTTTTGGTCTAGTCCAGAAATCCTTAGCTTGATTTGTTGCTATGTCTAGTGAGGATAACTGTGTGATAATGATTGGTGGAAGTGGAGTAGATCTAAATACTAATGTGCGTAAACCAGCATCTACATCTGATTGACCTGTGGACTCGTTGGGTTGTGCGACCTGTGGATCACAACCATAGGTTTGTGGTTGTTGTGGACCTCCTATGGTCATGTGCAGAATCAATCCCTAACCCCTAGTATCTAGTAGTCCTATGCCTTTTCGGATTCTATATTTAGAGCTAACAGTTGTGCAATCTTCTGAGAGTATCTTATAGGTGTCCTGACAACTTGAATCCTTAAGCTAGTGTCTATATTAGTTAGAATGTCTCCTGCATCTGGCTGTGGGACCAAAGGATCACAACCGAATGTTTTCCCTTTTTCAAGCCCTTCTACAATCATGTGGACATTTATCTAGGGTAATCTACAGTTTGGCTCGTTTGACCAAAACATATGCACTTTGTCATCTTCTACGTTTAATCCTCTTAATTGTGAGCTAATTTCTTGTAGGTTTGTTGTTATTCGGAAGACTTAGATTCTGAGATTTTGATCTACGTCAGTTATTGCTGCCACAATATTGGTTTGAGGCATGATTGGCTTGAATACGTATTCTTTGGGCTCCCTAGGTCCCGTGATTGTCATACAAAAGAACCAATGTAAATCTAACTGAAGCAAAGTAAAACTAACTATGTAAAGTATATGTACAACATATATAACTTCTCTATTTTTGTGTTTTTGACGAACTATTTGAATGAAATTGAAATAGCAATTATTTAAAATATCTAGCAATTGACAACTAAACTACTGATGAAATAAAAACAAACAAGGCAACCGAGTATAGCTACTTGCCTGTGCAGTTGTAAGTATATTCTAAATAACGAAATAACTAATATAATCTATTTGAAAAAAGACTCTCGATCCTACCTCGGAAGTGAGGAATGAATAATAGTTTCTCAGAAACTATCAATCCCCATAGCTACCCCGGAAATATCGAAAGTGAGATTAACTAAAATGAAATGCTTTTACTATTCTATTTGATATACTTTAACTAGAACTTTGAAAGCTTGAACCTGGATTTTGCAGAACAGTGGCGAATGCAATTGTGTGTGGCTTTGTCCCCTCAGTGTGGCCTCCTCGTTCCTTCATGCTCACGTGAATCTAGAAAAGTGTGTAATGCTAGCATCGACAGAAGTAGGTATTGGAACAATGGCAGTTTTGGGTATAGACTGAATACAATGCGAGTAGGAGAGGGATAGCGCAAGAGAACAGAGCTTGGCTTATGCAATTCCTAGTGGGATTTATTACGAGTCATACAACAAAAAACATCCAGAACCTGAAGCTATTCTTTTTTACGAACAAAACCTGCAATTCTAATGGCTTTATAATAAAAATGAAACTATCCTATCTCAATTGATTGTATGAAACAATAACAACATTAGCACAAGAAGATTATGTGGCTTCTAAACAACAAAACAACACTAACTATGCATGTAACAACTGAAAACTATGAATTCCTAAGAACTGAAAGACTAAAACTATGAAATGAGAAGATGAGAGGTAATATTTGAGGGTCCATTTGCTTAAATATCAACCAACTATTTATAGAATCCCCATTTACCCAAAGGTGAAAACCAATTTGAACTCTTTAACCATAAACAATGCAAAAACACTATTCCAAGGAACCAGAATCATAAATACGAGCAAAGGTGGTGAAAAAAGCTGGTAAACATTGAAATTTTAAGTGAGTCGCGATAAAATAAATGTTCTAGAAAGATGCGTGAAGGACCGCTGCCCTGAGCAGGGCGGCAGTTACAGGACTGCCACCCTGCCTAGGCGGCAGTCACGAGACCGCTGCCTAGGAAGGGTGGTGGTTTCGTCACTGAAGACCAAAACACAAAGAAAATAAGGGAGAAGAGGAAAAAAAAGCACTCAGGGGCTAAGTGGGACATGTGGGATGTTAACGCATACTTGGAGAGCTTTTCTGGATCCCGAACACCTTGCGAGGAGACCTGTATCATCATTGGGGCATGTGTAACATTGTTTTGACGGAGAAGTACCCTTAAAATTTTGGGTACGTACATATTGCCCCCTCGGAGAAGTGTTTTAGCCATGAAGAGGCATAAAACGGTGGGTCTGAGTATGGCAGTCCCGAAATGGAAGGTTAGAAATTATACCTGACACGTCCATGTGTTGAAATGATGCCATCCAAAATTCCCGCTACCTGTAAAATGAAAAGAGGACTCAAGTGCAGATAGATTAAAAAAATAGAAAAATAAACACTAAAATAATAGGAAATGTGGACTTACCATTTGTGCAGGGATAAGAACTTACCTTCGTCGGCGCTCCAAACCTGCCAAAAGGGGCATTCAAAACGAGTCAAGATGTTATATATGTAAAAAAAGGCCCATTTTCCTATTCATTTGCACGTGTTGATTTGATTGATTTTGAGCTCTGGGACCCACGGTGACAGTTTTTGATGAGAGTATAGTCAAAACGTTTGTGACGAGATAGTGATCATGCCTCCACGAGTGGAACACCAACCTGTGAGATCACAGGTTAGTTCTTCTTGATTTAACATTTTTTCCCTTAAAATGTTAAAATGGTGAAATCTTTATTATGGGGGGATTATTTTTGAAAATGTCAATGTTAATAGGGTCACTTAGGGGGGGTGCCTAATGGGTAGGCTTTTTTGGGTCAAAAATAGTCATTTTCCATGTTTTTAGGTGTTTTTAGGGCATGTGACCTGTGCGGAAATTTGGGACACGACTATCACCCTGAGTAGGGTGGCGGTTACACGACCGCCGCCCTGATCAGGGCAGCGGTCATAGGACCGTTTCCTTTAAGACAGTGGTTACGGAACCGCTGCCTTGCTCAGGTGGCAGTCCTTCACAGAATGCCAAAATAATACTTGTTTGAATTCATTTTTGTGTTTCTAGCATTCTTATATGTTGTAATGATTTTTCCAATGTGATTTGAATACTAAATTACTCCTTTTTGCATGTTTTTGGGTGTATGCAGGCAAAGGAGGAATATATCAGATGGAGCTGAGAGAGAGTGTGTGATTGGCTTGCATCAGTGTTGGATACACTTTCTCAGGATGAGCAGGACACTTTTCAGAGGGCCCGCATATTGTGTATATCACGGGTCACGCATGTTGCACCTTCTAGTCACATACTTTGTGACTTGTTTTCATATTGGGATGCTGATCGGAACACTTTTCAATTCCAAGAGTTAGGGGTGAGTGGAATATCACCCTGGAGGATGTCTACCATATCTTGGGAGTCTCGATCATCGGAGGCGACTCACACTTGAGACAGTAGGGTCATGGGCTCAAATAGCACAGTGGGCTTCATACATGGGAGACACAGTTATCTCCACTAGTTCGAAGAAGGGGGTAAGGGTCTATTCCATTCCTAGCTTACCTATCCCCTTGATTCGTCAGGCCATTATGGGGATCCTTTCCTCGAGATTGATTGGGGATAAGGTAGGGGATACCTTACTCTACTACTAGTTCCCTTATTATTGCACAGATTGAGGCACATGCCCGGATTTATGCCTGGGGAGCTGACATTCTTGGGACTACCTATCATGATTTATACCGGGTGGTCTTGCATTTACAAGGACACTCATTGAGCCATCCGACCCTGGTTATGAGTTGGGTCTATGAGCGTTTCATTCCTTATGGGAGAGGTGTAGAGGTGGCAGATCCTGGAGCCGTGAGGGCAGCCAAATGGACAGATATGTTGGTGCTTAGAGCACCCCACTAGCTAGTTGCCTCCCTAACCACTGATGACATGAAGGCCACACCTTATCAGGCCATGGCAAGGTTGCGGGGCTGAGGAGATCCTCACTTTGATCTCATGCTCTACCACAGGGCAGCTTGTGGACAAGAACGGGAAAGGTGGAGACACACCCCTTTAATCGAGTGCCACAGCAGTTTGGCCTTCCTTACGTCGGTATGCTCCCCCTAGTGGTGTCATTATTCAAATCAGTTCGGGAGGCTAGAGGAGGTCTTAGAGGCCAAGGTTGGACTATTGTTACTCCTAGTTTCCCTATTGCAGCTAGGCAGGTAGTACGTGCTCGAGGGAGAGCCGGTGCTCCTCAGACACCCCTACTTCAGATTGCCACCAGTCCTGCCCACAGTAGCAACGACGACCCTATTGATATAGACTCTGAGTCTGAGGAGTTCACAGGGGGAGAGACTGGAGGAGGATACCGAGGCTGAGGTCAGCGAGTCAGGTGGAGAGGAGGAAAGTGATCCCGAATGACATGACACTCAAGATATCTTACATAGACTGAGAGGGCAGAGCAGAGTGTGGAGAGGGTGACTCTAGTCTCAGAGGAGCCTCCCTCCCAAGACCTAGGAAGGGAAAGATGAGTCCATAGCAGGATGCTATGTTTCTTCTAGACAAGGAGAGGGGTCACATCAGTCAGCGGTGGTATCTGTGGCAGGTGCTGACCCTAGAGATCCCTCTTGGAGGCCTGGAGATCTAAGTGAGTTGTCACCCCTCTTTTAAAGATTTTTTTTTAGTTAGGATTGCCTTAGTTGTTATCTCTCCTTTTGTTTATTCTTATTCTTATCTTTTGACCATATTTCTAATTTCGTTTTCTCCTTTGCTTGAAGAGACTATTGATGAGTGGAGAGACCTGATTCGTTGGGTATGTATTGATACCATGATGATCCCCATAGAGAGGACTCACGCCGAGATATCTGTGGATGCAGGGGGAGCCTTCAACAGTCTGGTAGGGATACCGATGTTTTTTCCCCCTATTTGACATGTGGCCAAGATGGTGACTACCCTTCGTACTGAGTTGGCGGGGGTATAGGGCAGCAGAGCGCCTGATGAGGAGTTGCTCTCATAGCGAGGCCGCAGCTACTCGTTGGGACCGTGAGCCCTCAGTGCATTCAGAGCACCGGCGTAGCCAGAGTCCTATACATGGTCATGCACCTTCAGAGGGGGTGTCATAGGGGGTTGAGAAGCCTTTTGGCTCTCTTAGAGTATTTATACGATTTATTTTGTATTTCCTGGGCTCATTGAGCATTTTGACCATGCCTAGTGCATGATGGCATTGTATAGGAAACTTGATTTTATATATATATATATATATATATATATATATATATATATATATATATATATATATATATATATATATATATATTCTTTTTGGATAAGACTCTTGGTATCTATGATTTTTTGATTTGTTTCCACATGTAAATTATAATGTTGTTTTTATATGCTTTTCAGAATGTATGCAATGGAGAACAAATGATACAAATGCTTTCTTTCTTTTTGTATTTCATGATGTTGATATATGATAATGCAGACACAATGTGATTTTGAACTTTAGCTTCTATAAGAAATTTTCCAGTACTTCGTATAGTTTTGATAGAACGTGATGACAAGATGGTACGATGAGCAGATGAACTTGCCCCACTCCTAACTCCATGCAACTAGTAAGATGCGAGGGCTCACCACCAAGATCTAGAAAGGGCACAAGCTATGAAATTTGTTGAATGGTAGTTAAGAGAGATAGACAAAGATTTTGTGGAACCAAATTAGGATGCTACAAACCTACTCTACTCAAGTGACTCCATAGTTTAGAATGTGACTTGCTTTACGGTTTATCTAGACTTAGATCCATAGATGGCCACATGGTAGACAAAATATGGTTTTCGGGGTTTTGAGCTCTCTTAGAATTTTGGACATCTGATTCATTTATTTTTGACTTAAGATTTAAAAGGTTTATTTGAACTATTTACTTATGGCCTTTAACGTTTATTGTCAAGAGGACCCCCTGCACCTTGCCCCATGCTTCTAGTAGGAAGAATGGGCTTATCACCATGGACAAGGCATAGGCAAGTAAGTGCATTCCCATCCTTTCCAAACCCTATGTCACCAGTAAGAGATGCAAGCTCATCACCGAAGGTTGGTAGGGCAAGGAAATGTGTAAAAATAAAATTTTCTATTTGATCTACATTTGACTTATTTATTTGAGTAAAATGTCAGTATGTTCTTATTTCCAAAGAGATATGCATATGGGATAGATGTGACACTATGAAGCTTCTAAAACAGACCATAGGCAAGACACATATCCTAGGAAGCAACCAAAAGTGAGAACAAGCATGAAAACCTTGGTATGGTTACCATTAAGACTTTGTCATATCTAGCTTTATTTGATGTCATGAAAATGAAGAAGTATGTTTGGAAGGATTATGCCAATACCATCAGAAGTTTGTAATGCATTGCTTTGAGAATAAGTTCCTTGATCACAAAATTTTACAAAATGAGTGGAAAAAATGAACCTAACTACATGAATATGCAATGTAGATATAATTATACAAGTATTACCTACGCTTCATGCATAGAATCGTTTAAGGTGTAGGGAATTGACAGTTTCACCAAATTCCTCACCTTCTAGTGTGCACAAGAGATATGCACCATTTCCATAGCCTTTCATGACCCGGTATGGGCCCAACCATTTGGGCCGAAATTTCCTTCCTTCACCAGTCTTCTTATCGATCTGGTTGTCTAGTCTTAGAACTAGATCTACTTCATATATTTCTCATTCATAGACCTTTTTGTTATACCACCGGTACATCTGGTCAGCATAGACTCTATGTCATTGTTCAGCATCTAGCCTAGCCTCATCTAGGCTTTCTAGTTGGGAGAGACGTGCTTTTCTATAAGCTTCTTCATCTAGAATCCCCTGTAATGAGATGCGGAGACTAGGTATTTCAACCTCAAGTGGGAGAACTGCTTCTGCTTCGAATACTAATGAGAAAGGAGTTACTCCTGTTGGTGTTCTTATTGAGGTTCGGTGGGCCCACAAGGAAAGATATAACTTTAAATGCCAATCTCATTTGTTTTCTTTTACCGTTTTAGGGAGAATAGATTTCAATGTTTTGTATGTTGCTTCAGCCTGTCCATTGGCTTGAGGGTAATACAGGGAAGTTGTATGATGGTTTATTTTAAATTTACTGCATAACTCACGGACTTCGTCATTCTTAAAGGAAGTACCATTATCTGAGATGATGATTTATGGGACATCGTACCTGTAAATTATATGGTTTAAAATGAACTTGGTGATCATGGAACCTGGTACAGTGGTGAGAGGCATAGCCTCTACCCATTTGGTAAAATACTCGGTGGCCGTGATTATGAAGTTATGGCCATCTATTGACAAGGCAGAGAATTTCCCTATCAAATCTAGGCTCCATGTAGAAAAGGGCCATGGAGTAGCGATTGGTTGTAGAGCTTGTGCCGGCATGTGGATCTCGTGGGAAAACTCTTGACATTTATGGCACTTGCGTAAAAACTCTACTGTGTCGTGCTCTAAAGTGGGCTAGAGATAGCCCATCCGATGTATTTTGTGAGCAGTGGCATGACCTCCAAAATTACCGCCACATATTCCGTTGTGAGATTCATAGAGAATCTTCTTGGATTCTTCTATGTCAACACACCTTAGGAGCATTCCATCGAAAGCCTTACGATAGAGCACTTGTTCTATAATAATGTATTTGGCTACAATAATGTGTAACCACATTCTTTGTTGTGGTGTAACACCTTCTGGATACATATTGTTCATGATATAATTAGTAATATTAGTATACCAAGGACATTCAAAGATAGGAGGTCTGGTTTCGATGTAATATGTGCATTCATCAGGAAAATCTAGGTCTACTAGATTACCTCCGTCTAACGGGTTGTCGGCTAACCAATCTGCAATTATTTGTCCCTTAATAGACTTCTGGTTTACGAAAGTTAATTCAAATTCATCCATTAAGGTTATAAAGCATCCAACCCTTTTTAGACAAGGACCCTTGTAGATCAATAATTTCACGCTTGTTACTTGTCCAAGTTAACGTACCAAACTAAACACAAAAACCTTGAAAAACTCAAATGAAATCGATACCTAAAAGACCAAATCTAAAGATGTAGATGGAAAAGAAAGCTGATGTAGACAAGACGGTAGGCGCACACGAGTGATCCTGCAAAGTAGATCTAGGAAACCTGCGAGACATAGATGCTTGACAGAAAAATACCACGTTAAAAGATATTTGGGGTGGACTGCCCGAAAAGTGGGTCTGGGAAGTGATAATCTCCCTCGGTGGATGTCAGACCACGTTTTAAATTAAGGAAAGAAGCATACATGATAAAAGATGTAAGTAAATGCCTATATTTTTATTAAAAAAATGAAAGATGAAAAAGTAAACAGTAGACAAAAACCAATAACAAATAGGAAAGTGTGAAAATAATGCTGGATTTGTGATCCCTGAATTATTTTACCTGTCCGCAGGCAGATCGGTGCTGATTAGGAAAATCGACGTCGACTGAGAGGAATTAGCGTCGACTGAGATAAGTCGGTGTCGACTGAGATAAGTCGGCATCGACTAGATAGAATCAGCATCGGCTGGGTATTTTCAGCGTCAAATTAGGGGAAATTATAGGAAGATTGAGAAATCAATAGCAGTGGAAGCTAGATTTTCGATCTTCGTTGGATCTGCAAGAGCCGTAGGGATACTGGCAAGGATCCACCTATGCTGGATGCAGGAACAGAGTCACCAAGAGATTGTTGAAGACTCCCGATGTTGATGCGGTCGGAGAAGAGTAATGGTACTCCTCTCAGGGATTGGTTTGGATGGGATTCACTCTCACTTGATAGACAATGCTCAGACTTGATGCTCAAAACTCTCTTGTTCTTTCTGTATCTTTCTCTCTGTCTCACTGTCTAACTCACTTATCAAACTCACTGTCCAACTTCACTATCCAACAAAAACTGAGTTTTGGCCTTCTATTTGTAATCGGCTCCGACCGAGATGAAATTGGCGCCGTTCAAAAAAATCGGCGTCGACCGAGTACCGGTCGGCGCCGATCAGGGAACAGACTCCCGAAATGGCCCAAAAGGAGCACTTTCTAGAAAGATGAGAGTGATCCCTCCACCTCAAATACGGGAAATATCCCATTGCTTGGTTTGGGAGGAGGAGAAATAGGGGTGATATATGGATAGAATAGATATGGGAGGTTAGAAATTGATATGTGGTAGATAAGTGGTTAGGATATATGTAAAAAGGTGTAATTAAATAGTTAATATTTAATTACTTAGGGGTAAAACATAATGGAGTGAATTAAACTTAGGATAGATGTTTTTAAAGCAAATATTGAATAATACCCTAAGGGAGCAGTGATGATATGAATGTGTCCCCAAGTTACCTTAGAAGGTAAATGAATGTGGGGGACACTAAATTGAGTAACCAATTTTAGGTGTCTACATTTTGCCCCTTTTTGTCAAGTAACTTGCAATAAGCAAAGTTGCGAGACAAAAAAAAGGAATTGGAAGAAAGGAAGAAAAAATGATGATGTGATCCCCCTCAAACTAGGGATGGGATGGGCCCCAAAAGAGACAAATGATCCCAAGTTTGAAAAAGGTAGATGAAAATGTACCGGATGCCCCAGCTAGATGCCTGGAGTAGATCTGATCATTAATGACGCACAAAAATAAAATAAAAAGGCAGCAACCTAAGGAACTCACATTGGTAGGGTAGACTAGATGGTCTCCTGAATGAGACGACGTTAGTACCTACAGACCCATGAGTGTTAAGGAGGGCTGCAAAATAGGTAGCACCTAAAAAGAGACACATTGGTAGGGGATAACCAGATGGTTTGCAAAGCAGACAATGTTAGTTCCTATAGACTCGTTAACTCTAAGCTTCCAAAAATGTGAGTGCCCCTATGGATAGGGAACAAGCTCAAAATGGATGATAATATCAAAATTATGTGCCAAAAGGCAACACTTAGGGGCACAATAATGACCAGATAAATAAGCTAAGCATCAACACTATGGCAAGAAGATTAGGAGATGGAAGAAAATGACGTGGAGAAGCCAAATTGCAACCCATTGTCAAGAATGGGCCCAAATCAGGCGTCGATCAAACAAATCAGCACCGACCATGAAAATCGGCACCGACCGTAACAATCGGCGCTGACCGTGCCGAGCACATATAAATATGTGAATGGAAAACGTGAATGATTTATTTTCACCGTGATGATTGATTTGGACAGAGTCAAAAAGTGGATTTGAGCACCATGGAAGCCTCTGGGAGTAGTCAGAAGTGGAAGAGGACACGACCAGGGGTAAGTGAATCTACCCAAACTTCGTTATATATAATGTTTTTACGTGAAATAGCATTATTAGGATGCCAAATTTTAGAGAAAAAGGGAATAAGTGGGAAGCTAAGAGTGTTTTTGACACGCTGTCCTCCCAATCGGCGTTGATTGGAAAAATCGATGCCGATTAGATGAAATCAGTGCTAATTGTAGTAAATTAGCAATCAACGTCAACTATATTGGATCAACGTCGAATTTAAGTAAATTGACAGCCGATTTTACTGAATAGAACTGGTAAGATGATTAGAATGTGTGTTTTTTTTTATGTTTTGATTTGGATAAATGGGAAGCTAACATTGCTCTTGACATCATGTGATGCAGGCACGAGAGGCGTTACACATGCGGGATACTATTCCCAAGCTTTTGGAGACCATTCTCTCCTGATGTGACTGACGCAGATTGGTGCCACCTAGAGTTAGCTGGGCTCAGGGGCTTTCGGTACTACTGACGAGTGCCTCGGGATGTAGACCTGATGCGAGCACTAGTACGGTGATGGGATAGCTAGACTTGCATATTTTGGTTTAAGATGGGTGAGATGACTATCACCCCATGAGGATATATATAGGATTTTGAGGCTGTCGATTATCTAGGGACCCCGATTGAGATTGTTGCACGATTACAGCAATAGCAGAGGGCTCTAGAATGACTGTATGGGGACATGGCGGATGATTCAAAGATAGTGTCTCGGGGTAGTGAGGATAACCTCACAGTACAGACAGGATGATATCTAGGAGCAGACGGATAGTGTCTGATTTAGATGGTGATCTCCTACTTTGCTCTACCAGATTCAGGAGGTGGGAGATTTCCCATTGTTATTACTAGATTGTGTTTATGACATCATGCAGTTTAGACAGGTGTTCACATTTTACTAATGCCCTGATAGCTCAGATATATTATGAGTTATGGATGTATACCACTGGCAGGAGGACAGGGATTGATGTTCAGTTTTGTGCTTCATTGCTGGGCATATGAGCACATAGCAGTGATCAGGCCATCCAGGCTTCCATGGATGCCAGCAGCAGCGGGGGCCATTGATTATGGATTCCGGCGATGGCAGGCTGACATGGCCCCGAGGAGATACAGGGAGATCCGCATATTGGTATGCCGAGCGCTTCAGGAAACTGATACCAGAGCAGGTCATTTGGAGACCATATCGGGCCTACCCGACATGGGCTGGTAAGAATGCTCACCTGTTGGGGTTGAGATGGAGCAGAGGTGGTTAGGGGCTGCATGCCTGATATGTGGGAGCATGTCCCATTTATATGGGTATTGAGACAGTTTTGCCTAGTGTAGACAGTGTCTGACCACCTACAGGCCATACAAGCAAGACAACAGAGAGACTGACCTACCGATTTTGATCCTAGCAGATCCATTAAGGGAGGCCCCACCCTCCGTAGACAGTGATGATGATGCTAGAGTGGATGACGGCTATGCAGCATGGTATTCGACAGAGCTACCATGACACCTGCCAGCATCTATAGATGCCGATGAGGAGGATATAGCCACAGTGCTGCAGAGGCTGGAGGGGGAGCATTTTACCCTGATGCAGACACACCAAATAGCCCTCGAGGAGATCAGAGCTCTGACAAGAGGAGAGGGACGCCCTGATATTAGAGAGAGACACAACTCGCTAGGAGCGAGATACAGTGATCCAGTAGAGGTATCACTACCATCGGCATAGAGATGCCCTCAAGGCCAAATATGGTGATACATGTACTATATTAGAGTCTGGGACACAGGGTACGACCATAGGAGGTCCACCACCAGTAGCACTAGCAGTGATATTATGAGCACCAGGTATGGTGAGCTTGAGTACGTATCAGTCTCTCCTCGCTGAGGTGCGATACTACGAGGATGCCCTGACACAACATGCTCTTGATGTGCCTCATTATGGTGTGAGGAGGAGATCAGCGACAGCCGCAGCTAGCGGTGCGTCTGAGGGAGGGAGTACTCGAGAGAGACCAGGGTGGCGGTAGGCCCCCAGCAGCAGGTGTGTCGAGCTCGATAGGCGGCAGCCAGGAGAGACATCCTAGTCCAGAGGAGGGTGGAGGAGATAGTGTCTTCCACCTATAAGATTTTAAGATTTAGAGATTTGATATATTTTTGTATCGATATATTGATGTAGCCTCAATTTGAAGGCATTTTTTGATGTATGATATACATGGCTTGACTAAAAGCCATCCATTCTTTTTTGTACAGATACTCATGTATATATATATATATATATATATATATATATATATAGATTCATCATTTTCTTTGTCATATGATTGTACTCATGCTTTTTTAATTTCGATATACATGTAATTGTGATGGATACAGACATATGCTGATAGATGATGAATAGATGTGATTGGTATGGACATAGACATAGAGGATAGATAGACGTGATGTGATTTGATTTTGATTAATCTGTGGATTTAATTTTGATGAAAAAAATAGATATAGATAGATGTAATGTAACTTAGATGTACACATTTTTAGATGTTTTGATGGATAGATGGATAGATGTGATTGATATATGGATTTAATTTTGATGAAAAATAGACATAGATAGATGGATCCACATGTTTTGATAGTACATGCCATGATATGTGTTTTGGACAAAGTAGATAAGATGAAATTAGATAGATGATAGATTTTGATTAAATTAACATCTTAAATGTCAATTTAACGGGATGAATAAGAAATAATAATGGGAAAAATACTCTCTGCGAGAGCCAAGGATGTAATTAAATGACCTTGATTAAAAGGGAAATACATCTAGATAAGAAAAAATAATGATAAGCTAGACCCCTAATCGACCATAAATAGAGACTTTGATAGGAAGCCCAAAAGACCATGCATACAAGGCCATATATGAGGTTAAAATAAACCTGACATTAGCTAGTCACAAACCGGATCTAGAAGGTAAATGGAAGGAGAAGTAAGTATTTATCTTGTCAAAATTTTACAAAGGACATAATATATGCTCCCATTAGGAAAAATAGGGTTCTCCATATGATCGATAAAAGGTCTTATGTCTCAGCTTCATGATTGTTGTTTTAACAGAAGAGAAAACTGATCAATGCGGGAATTTTGCTAGATATAGAAAGACTGATCGATACGGGAAGTCTTTCAATGATGCTAAGAAGCAAACAAATAGCCGTCCTTTAAGGGATCGGTCTATATTTCAAATGTATCCATCCTTCAAGGGTATGGTCTATATCTTTTGATTTATTTTGAAAATGCATAGATAGCTGTCCTTCGAGGGATCAATCTATCTTTTTGGGATTTTTTTTTTTTTGAGCTTTTGGAGCTTTGTTTTGAAAGAAGCTGAGTGTAGACCAGATAGATCAGATAGAGGGGAAGAAAACGCATAAAAAGCACGTATTCATGCCCCAAGTAGATTCGATTAAGATAGATACTTGGGATAGATGAAGAAGTGATTAAGGTGTCCCAACTAGGAGGAGGAACATATCCATAAGAAAAATGCTATGAGTAGAGCCGTGATACTCATATTTAAGGTAGAAAAGACATAACGCGGAGAACCACATAGTTCTGAATCACTATGAAAATATATGACTGGTTGTTAGATGGATGAAAGATCTATTTTGTGACTAAGATCATGTAAGATAGATTTTAACAGTAGAAGAGGACTTAGATGCAAGGCATTAAGAGGTTCCATTTCAGGTACACCATCCATGGAGGATAGACGATAAGCCCCAGACCCATATTTATGAGTAACTACGTACGGACCCATCCAGTTAGGAGCAAACTTACCACGCTGACTCCGTTCTAGTGTAGTGACATTTTGGTTTTCTTTAAGAACAAGATCACCAATTTTGAAGTCATGGTGTTGCAAGTGCTTGTTATAAGCACATTTGACATGCTCAAGATAGATTTGATGATGTTCAAGAGCATTGAGATGCTGCTCATCTAGCAACTCAAGCTGCGCTAGATGATTTTGACGATAGTCCTCATCAGAGACAAATTCTCTGAGAGAAACACGAAGAGATGGGATCTGGACTTCCAAAGGAAGAACAGCCTCTAACCCATAAACTAGAGAGAAGGGAGTAGCACCCGTAGGAGTACGAATGCTAGTCTGATAAGCCCAGAGAGAAAAAGGGATATGCAAATGCCAATCCCTACCAGCTCGACTAGTTACCTTTGCGAGGATATTACGCAAAGTTTTATTGGAAGCCTCGGCCTGGCTGTTAGCTTGGGGATAGTATGGAGAAGAAAATCTAAGTTTGATATTGAAAGCATCATAGAGATTCTGCAAATCGACGTTTTTGAAAGATTTACCATTATTTGTGATGAGTTTGTGTGGAACACCAAAGCGACAAATGATGTGTTGATAGACAAAATCAACAATCGGTTTAGCTTTGGTCGATGAAAGAGGAATAGCTTCCACCCACTTAGTAAAGTATTCTATGGCAGTAATGATAGAATGATGACGCTGTGAAGAGTAGGGGTTGATAAGACTGATGAGATCAAGACCCCATTGTGAAAAAGGCCACAAATCCGCTGCAGGTTGCAAATCCTGACTAGGGATATGCGTAAGATTGGAATGTTGTTGACACTTGACACATTTCTTAGTGTATTCACAACAATATCGATTAAGAGAAGGCCAATAATAGCCTAAATGTAAGATGCGTTTAGCTACGGCCAAGCCACTAAAATGTCCACCACAGATACCATCATGGACTTCCTGGATGGCTTTAGATGATTTAGGGGTTTTGAGGCACCGAAGAAAAATACCATCAAAATCATGTTTGTAAAGGATTCCACCTAAAATAGTATAGCGATTAGCGCGTAGGATAAAATATCTTCTACCATTGGATGTCAGATCTGGAGGAAGCACTGAATGGGATAGATAATCAACGATCTGTTGATACCACTCATCTTGAGTATTGGTTGTGATGGCATTGATTGAAGTTAGTTACCTGAGATGAGATGGTTGATCTAATCACTGCACAGCCACATAAAGTCGCGAGTCCTCGATAAAAGGTGGAATAAGTGAGGCTAACGAAGCCATTGTATCTGCGAATTGATTCACAGTATGAGGAATATCTTGGATAGTGAATTTATCAAAAGATTGGAGTTGAAAAAGAATGATATCGTGATATTTTTGAAGGATATCATTTTTGCATTGATAGACACCCATGACTTGATTAACGATGAGTTCAGAGTCACCAAAGATGTTGATATGGCAGGCACCAAGATTAATAGCGTTTTGAAGACCTAAAACAATAGCTTCATATTCAGCCATATTATTGGTACACTCAAAGTTAAGTTTGTGTGTGACTGGGATAGGTGCACCCCAAGGAGGAATCATAACGAAACCTGCACCTCCCCCTTGCTGGCATTTGGATCCATCAAAGAAGACTTTTACTTTAAATGGAGAAAGAATGAAATCAATTTGTTGGATATACTCATCGGGAAATTGAGCAAGAGGGTTTTGAGTGTCCGGAAGAGGAGCATCAGCTAATTGATCTACAATGACCTAACCCTTGATAGACTTTTACGAGATAAACTCGAGATCAAATTCTGTCATGAGCATGAGCCAATGAGTGATACGATCATTGTGATAAGGCTTCGCATGCATTGTCTTGAGTGGATTGACACTTGTGACAATGTAAGTTTTGTGATTGAGGAGGTAGTGACGAAGCTTAGAAGTTGCAAAGAAGAGAGCACAACACAGCTTTTCAACTTCAGAATAATGTGTCTCATACTCATGGAGAGTGTGACTGATGTAATATATGGCTTGTTCTTTACCACAAGTGTCCCGATGTGAGATCATGGCTCCCAAGGCATGGTTAGTCATAGAAATATAAAGATAGAATGGCTTCCCCTCGCTCATAGGTGGTGAAAGAAGATAAGCTTTGAGATCATCAAAGGCCTTTTGGCAATGCTCATCCCATTCAAAATGAACATTCTTACGGAGGAGATGATGAAAAGGTTGACAACGATCCGACAGTTGCGAGATAAAATGACACACTGATTGAAGGCATCCTTGAAGATTGCGGAGTTGCTTTAAGTTAGAAGGGAGAGGCATCTCAAGGATAGCTTTTATTTTTGCGGGGTCCACTTCAATACCCCTAATAGAAATGATAAAGCCTAGGAGTTTACCAGTGAGAATGCCAAACACGCACTTAGATGGATTTAGGTGAAGACAAAAGTGAATAAGCCTCTCAAAGAGAGGTGCAAGAATGAAAAGATGATCCTGACGGCATTTGGATTTACCGAGGAGATCGTCAATGCAATATTCCACAGTTTTGTGTAAAAGATCATGGAAGATGTAGGTCATGGCTTGTTGATAGGTTGCTCCCGCATTCTTAAGACCAAAAGGCATGACACGATAACAAAAATTCCCCCAACGGGTTATGAAGGAAGTTTTATGTTGATCCTCTGGTGTGATAAGAATTTGATTATATCCAGAGAAACTATCCATAAGAGAAAGCATCTTGTGACCCGTAGTTAAATCCACGAGTTGATCAATATTAGGTAGAGGAAAATTATCTTTTGGACAAGCAATATTAAGATCCCGGAAGTCGGTCCAAATTCAAATTTTCCCAGTAGCTTTGGTTATTGGTACCACATTTGAAACCCATTGTGGATAATCGATGGGTTGGATGAAGTTAGCCGAAATTAAACGTTGTAACTCTTCTTTAACAAGAAGGGCTACTCGAGGGTGCATTTTACGTAATTTTTTTTAATCGGTTTGATGTTGGGAAAAGTAATGATATTTTGGACCATGATATTAGGATCGATTCCTGGCATATCCTCATATGACCAAGTAAAGGCTTGATGATGGTTGGAAAGAAAAGTCATAAAGTCTCCTAACTCTTGTGGATTAAGAGATTAGCTAACCTTAATAATGCGAGGGTCTTCAAAAGTCCCTATATTAAGATCGATAGTGGCTTTATTAATAAGCATAGATGTGTCAGAAGGAATGGTTTTTGGAAGATAAGAATCCTCTTCCCCCAGATAGGTGAGGACAGAATCATCATCCGCACAGTGGATAGTGTTGATAGTAGGAGAGTCGTCTCCAACTATTTCAGGGAAGACTAATGGTATGGACATGGATTTTTTATTAGTTTTATATGTCAACGGCCCTAAGGAAATGGTATTGACTAAAAAAAAAGTTAGACGGAATGGAAATGGCATCATCCTCATCAAATGATGTTTCTGACCTAGCGGGAGAAGATGGTTCCTCAATAGGGAGAGGCTCATCGAGAATAGTGATGGTGGCTTTTGAAAGAGGTTTAAATCCTAAACCAAATTTTTGATGTGGTTTGAGAGTTGGAATGGACGCAAGGTCATGCACACCCTGTTCAAACTTTGCCAAGCCAAAACCCTTCCACGCGCATCAATATAAATAAGTTTTTGTAAATGTGGGATTTTGTAGACAATAAAACCCTGATGAATAAGGATTGGCCCTAGGAGGAGAATCTGGGTGATAGTGAGGTGTATCAAGACCACCGTAAATGAAGTTAGTCTGTTGGTTGGGCAGACCAATGGTGAATGTGACCAAGACCTGGCTGATATTAAGGTTGTTTGTTTGGTCTACCATACACATTAGGCTTGAGATGGGCGTCAAAAGAAAGAAGAGGAAATTCTCCTAGCGAGAAACGCTGCAATGTCTCTTCCATATTTTGAAAATTCAATAATTTAGTTGCAGGTAAGGAAGAGGATGAATCCTCACCAGGAGAACAAGCATCCATCTTTAGAGGGACAGATCCTGTTGTCATGTCGCATTGGGCAGAAGGAAAAGGATCTTCTGGATGAGTATAGATTTTTCCCTCATACTGATATTTTAAGCATCGATGGAGGGTTGATGGGACACAATGCATTGTACGAATACAGGAGCGTCCTAGGATCATATTGTAGTAGAATTTTCCTTCAACAATGTAAAAGAGCTCGTGAAGTAATTTTTTACCTACCTAAATGGGCAGGACCACAGTTCCTAAAGTAACTGCCAGCTGATCGTTAAATGATTGAAGGGCGAAACGTGGTGGTGACACTACATTCTTAGGTAACTTAAGTTGTTCGAATGTGTGAGAATAAATGACGTTGAGTGCAGCACCACTGTCAATCATAGTGTGATTTAATGTAGTGTTGTGGATTTGAACTGTGATAAAGAGGGGATCCTCCAAATCCTTGGAAGAAAGGGAAAGAATTTCTGAATCTTCAAAAGAAATGGCGGTTGAAGGTTTTTTCAATCCAACAACCATCTTGAAAGGCTGAGGCTCATCTAAATTCACAGCAATGTGATGCAGATTATCAATCAGAGCCTGGCGATGTTGTGGAGAAGATTGAATGAGGTAAAAACAATACATTTTGACTGGAGCATGGGTGAGTTGTTTCATAACACTCTCCTCAACTGACATGGTAATTTGAGCCCGAGGTGAAGCATGAATAGAGACTCAAGGTCTCGAGGCTAATGAGGAAGGAAGAGCTCCTTCGGGGGCTGCAGAAATGACAACCCGTGGTCGAGATGCTATAGATGATGATGGATTATCATACTATTGGGTTCTAGTGGCGATATGAATTGTGTCGATTTGAGAAGGTGGAATATCATCTGGAGTGAAATTAACAGAACTAGAGGTCTGAATAGACTGTTGAGGCTCAGATGAAGTTGGGACGACAGGAGATACTTGTTCCTCCTCCTCTTCCAAAAGAAGATCACTTTCTTCCAAGAGGTTGTTAATGATAGATTGAAGAGCTTTACATCCCTTAGTGTCATGACCCGGAGTGCGATGGTAAGCACAAATCAAATCAGAGTTGAACTAGGAAGGTTTTACTCCTTTAGGATTATAGGGTTTGATCGGGGGAAGGGATATGGATGAAGCTTGGATAAGTTGGCAAAGAATTTAAGTATAGAATTCGGTAGACAAAGATGAGGACAGAGATGATGAAGGTGCCTTAATAGACTACCGAGGTAAAAGAACCTGCATGTCTAGTTTGACAGTATTTTGAGGGATCGTCTTACTTTTCCAGACATCAGGAGGAGCAGCCTTGGGAACTTGGGATGGAAGTGAGTGATACTGGATTGATTTCAGTGGAGAAGGAGCTCCTAAAATAGATTTGGAACATGACGGAGATGTGACAAGTGTTGTGGTCTTCAGAGATAAAGAAGGCTGCTTGGTCGAAACAAATGAGGATTTAGATAATGTCAATTTAGATGAGGGAGAAGCTCCTAAAGTAGGTCTGATCAGAGGAACAAGAGGTGTCCTATTTTTTGGTGACGAAGACAATGGTCCTGATAAAAGAGGTGATGCCTTTCTAGTAGGTAAGTCCACTTTACAAGGCGCTGGTGAAGATGGTGTTGTAGAAGAAGATGATGGTTTGGATGGTGTTGTAGAAGAAGACACCTTCTCAGTGGAAAAATCTAATCTTTTATGAGGCGTAGAGAGATATTTTTGAGGGAAGGCACCAAGAGTCTTGATGGTTCAAAATATGGGTTTTCCTTTTTCAGGGATGGTGACAACTTCAACCACATAAGGTGATTATAGCCTTTTCGATGGAAGGAGATGAGGAGGTGCTAATGATGTAACGTTAGACTTTAGTTGTTTTGGTTTAAGTCCAGGAACTGAGAGTGTAGGTTCCGTTACTATTTCTTTATATTTCCCTTTAATAGGAAAAATAGTATCAGTGATGGAAGAAGTGGATGATGAAGAAGCAGTTCCTTGTGAGGGAGATACTTCTGGTACAACAATTGTGGGTGTAACTATTGTAAGAAAGGAAACAAAAAGAGTTAAAATCAAAGACACTTCCGTTGAAGTTGGTACAACTATAGGTATGTTTACCAATGGCATAGTTGCAGTGAAAATGGGAGAAACAGAAGTAGTTGTAGATGTAGTGGAAACTCGAAGGGATGTAAACGTCTTGAGCATTGAAAGGATGTCCGATGATGAGACAGATGAGGATGACACTATCTCATGCATAGACAAAAGATTAGATAAAGAGGTAAAGGGAGATGAATCTGTCTCTAATAATGTAGGAATAATCAAAGATGGGTTGTCTGAAGATAGTGGAATCTTAATGATTAGTGGAGCGACAAGAGGTTCTGATTCAGTCGATGTGTTCATAGGTGGCTTATTTTTAGAAGAAGATTCTTCAGTAGAAATGAAGCTGATAGTATGAGTGTTTGGTTTTTGAGACTCTGAAGCATCATGGTTTGGAGAATGATTAGGAAAAGGTTGTTTAAAAACATCAAGCGCCTGATTTGGGGGAGCATTTGGGTTATCCAAAATGAGCTCACCTTTATCAATGAATTTCTGGACAAGATTTTTGAAGGTTTGACATCGCTCAATGTCATGGCCTTTAGTTCTATGATAATGAAAGAAGTCATTTTCCCTATACCAGAATGGACGTTCTTGGTTTTCATCAAAATTTCTAATAGGGGGAAGTTTGATCATGTGAACTTCCAACATTTTTTCTAAGATAGAAGCATATGATTCCCCCAATGAAGTAAAAGATCGAGATGATGAGGGTCCTTTTCGAGAAGATGAGGAGTCTCTCCATGGTGTTTGATTAGAATTGCTATCGGCTCGTGGTGTTTTTAATATGATAGCGTTGGTGGATCCCTGATTCTTGTCTTTAGAAGTGGAAGGGTTTGATTTTGTAAACCGAGAAAAATCTGGTTTAGATTTAGAACGAAGTTTTAACTTCCCTTGTTCAATGGCACGGGATTCAAGTTTGCGTGCCATCGTGAAGGCTTCTTCAAATGTATGAAAGGTCTGGATCCTTAAGGTGGAAGAAATATGATTAGCACAAGATCGAGTAAACAACTCGATCTGTTGAGATTGAGGAAGGGAGAAAGACAATTGGTTTATTATCCCTCTCCAACGAGTAACAAATTCTGTAATAGACTCATCATCGAATTGAAAAATGTTATAAAGATCTGTAATCGAGATCTTATGTGTGATATTTATCGAAAAATTTTCAACAAACATCTGAGCCAATTGAGAGAAAGAAAACAAGGAATGTTGGGGAATGTTATTGTACCAATCTAAAGCAGGTCCTGCTAGAGACATAGGGAAAGTACGGAGCATAAGCTCCTGATCCTGGACTATAAGGTAGCAAGAATGTTTGAATGCTCGCAAATGCTATTGAGGGTCCTCCCGACTATGAAATTTTGAAAATTTAGGAAGTTCCCATTGGGGAGGATAAGGCTTAAAAGCCACTGATGGATGAATCAGTTCATTGCATACTTCTTCAAAAGAATATGAAGGATGAGCCCCTTTGGTGGATGCTTCCAGGTCTGTGATTTTCTTGAAAAGAATTTGGACCACGTCAGATTGAGGAGGAGGCATGCTGGTATGTCCTACATAAGAAGCGAATGGTGGATTTTGTTGAGGCGTTAATGGGGGATTCATCTGTTGATTAATAGGATGGTAAGAGGAATAACCAGGTGTTCTGGGTGACATCTGGTGAGGTATTTGCTGTGAAGGAGCCTGTGTATAAACAGGCTATGAGATGACAAGCGGTTGAGAAAAAGATGGTTAAATAACATCCAAAGCCTGTGATTGGTGGTCTCCCACACTCGTCAACTGAATCGGAATGGGTTGAGGAACATGGGTGTTGATTTGATTAGACATGGTGGGGAACAAGGTCTGAATGAGGCTTTTGATTACCGGATTGGTTATTAAGGGTGCCAATGCTAGAGGATGGGTGAAGGTTACTGTCGCTGGAACATTGGAAGAAAGACCAACTGGAGGATGAGAAGTAGGAACCAACTGACTCGTTGAAGGGGGTTGACTTCATAAAGAGGTACTGACCCTGGGACGTAATGGATGACATAGAAGAATTAACAACAATCTGTGGGTGCACAGACACGCCCATTATCAGCTAGAGAAGAGGACTTCTCAGAAGTAGGTTGTGGAATAGCTAAGGTAACTACATCACTAGGAATAGGCAAGACTATTTGAGAACTAGTTGACATGGTCGGTGGAAGAGAAAAAGGAGGCACAGGTGCACCACCCTCTTCCATGGTTCAAGGTGAGAAAAAGGATGCTAACTGTTCTACAAAATCTTGGGATGGTTCATGAGGATAATCGTAAACTTGTTGGATTGGTGGTCCCTGATCAGATATTCGAATGGACTTATGTACTAGATAATCCATAAGGGCTACTAGATTACAATCAAGGAGTGCCTAAAATTCAGGATCCCTGCGAGGAACATACTCTATGTCAAAAGTAGATGATATTTCTGAAGGACTGGGGGAAGCTGGACATGATGGGATTGCTTTAGGTTGATAGAAAGGATTATATGACCAAGATGGGGAACCAACTAATAGCGGTCCTGAGGAAGACCCGAGGGGTTCCGAAACATCCACACTAGTGGTGATTTTAGAGGAAGAAGGGGCCAGTTGAGCCATTCTTCTAGATTGTAACCGAGTGATGACCGTCATAAACAAGCAGAAATATAGCAAAAAAAGAAGATTGACCTAACTAATGCACAGACAATTCAAGCAGTGTAGGTGATTATCTCTTTTGAATTTTATGCTTTTAAGAAAGAAAATATTAGGGAAGGATTTTTAGAACAGGAACTACTCAGATAGCCAACTAAAGATGGTTTGGGGAATGTTTGGTGAGGAGTCCCGAAGGCACTTCAGTAAAAATACCGGTACATGGCTTGATATAGGGGCCTACCCCCGCACTTCACACATTGTTGCGATAAGGGAGTCAGGTGCTTTGCCAATATATACTAGAACTTCCGTGAATTTATAGTGTGACCTGAGTACCGCGTAGGCTCTTCCTCTTGGATGTCACTTCTAAGTAGGCGAGGCCAAGGGAGGAATTTTTGTTTAAATTCTTTATACCTAGTGATTTTTGGCTTTGTGTGCAAGGGTGAAAAATAAAAATCAAATAGTGTCACTATCGATTTGATAAATTTTCCAACCTAATTAAAACTAGATGAAAAACATACAGAAGAAATGACAAAGAAAAATTTCTTTCTAAGCACTTAAAAATGAAGTGTTTGTTTTCGATGAAGACAAGTCAAACAAATTCTTTCCCAAATGCGATTTGATTCTTTTTAAGCACCAAAATCAGAATGTTTGAATGTGATAGAAAACAAACAAACAAAGTCCTTTTTTTTTTCTTTTTTAGTTCCTAAAAAGGAGAAAACACCGTAAAAGAGAAATACCTGTAGATTTAGCTCTCCAAGGTATGTGGACTTCAAAAAGTGCGTTGTTGAGCTCTTCCCCTCGAACAATCCCATGAACAAGCAAAGCGCTCCATAAGAAAAGGTTAAGCAAACACACAAACCAATTCAGAAAGATATATCCAGATAATAGAGGAATGAAAATTTCTATTTCAAAGAACTAGAAAAAAAAAAAAAACTTTCGAGAAAATAACAATTTTTACATAAAGAGATGGATCAAAAGTGCAATTTTGAAATCAAACGAAAGATTTGCTAACCTTTGAAAAACAAAAGCTCAAAACTGGAAAAGAAATGAACTTACCAATAAGGGACATTGGTTGGGTCCCACCGGGCGTGCCAGAATGTAGATCAAGAATTTCACGCTTGTTACCTGTCCAAGTTAACGTACCAAACTAAACACAAAAACCTTGAAAAACTCAAATGAAATCGATACCTGAAAGACCAGATCTAAAGATGTAAATGGAAAAGAAAGCCGATGTAGACAAGACGGGTGCACATGAGTGATCCTACAAAGTAGATCTAGGAAACCTGTGAGACACAGATGCTTGACAGAAAAATACCACGTTAAAAGATATTTGGGTGGACTGCCTGAAAAGTGGGTCCGGGAAGCGATAAGCTCCCTCGGCAGATGTTAGTCCACGTTTTCAATTAAGGAAAGAAGCATACATGATAAAATATGTAAGTAAATGTCTATATTTTGATTAAAAAAATGATAGATGGAAAAGTAAACAGTAGACAAAAACCAATAAAAAACAGGAAAGTGTGAAAACAATGTTGGATTTGTGATCCCTGAATTATTTTACCTGTCCGTAGGTGGATCGGTGCACTGATTAGGAAAATCGACGTTCGCTGAGAGGAATTGGCGTCGACTGAGATAAGTCAGTGTCGACTAGATAGAATCGGCGTTGACTGGGTACTGTCGGTGTCGACTTAAGGGCAAATTATAGGAAGATTGAGAAATGGACAGTGGAAGCTAGATCATCGATCTTTGCTGGATCTGCAAGAGCCGTAGGGATACTGGCAAGGCTCCACCTGTGTTGGATGTAGGAATAGAGTCACCAAGAGATCGTTGAAGACTCCCGATGTCCATGCGGTAGGATCAAGAGTAACGGTACTCCTCTCAGGGATTGGTTTGGATGGGATTCACTCTCACTTGATAGACAATGCTCAGACTTGATGCTCAAAACTCTCTCATTTTTTCGATATCTCTCTCTCTCTCTCTGTCTCACTATCTAACTTACTGTCTAACTCATTGTCTAACCAGAACTGAGATCTGGCCTTCTATTTGTAATCGGCACTGACCGAGATGAAATTGGCGCCATTCCAAAAAATCGGCGTCGACCGAGTACCGATCGGCACCGATCAGGGAACAGACTCCCAAAATGGCCAAAAGGAGCACTTTCTGGAAAGATGAGAGTGATCCCTCCACCTCAAATACGGGAAATATCCCACTGCTTGGTTTGGGAGGAGGAGAAATAGGGGGGATATATGGATAGAATAGATATGGGAGGTTAGAAATTGATATGTGGTAGATAAGTGGTTAGGATATATGTAAAAAGGTGTAATTAAATAGTTAATATTTAATTACTTAGGGGTAAAACATAATGGAGTGAATTAAACTTAGGATAGATGTTTTTAAAGCAAATATTGAATAATACCCTAAGGGAGCAGTGATAATATAAATTTGCCCCAGGTTACCTGAGAAGGTAAACGAATGTGGGGGACACTAAATTGGGTAACCAATTTTAGGTGTCTACAACCCTTGCGTGAGAAAATTTTGTAAATGGTCTATTTTTACAATGACCCTTGTTTCTGGATTTAGCATGTAATGTCTTAGGCGTTTGGTTGCAAATACTATGGCAAGGCATTCTCGTTCTGCCTGCGTATAACACGTCTCATAATCAAGTAATGTTTGGCTAATAAAATAGATCGCACATTCTTGTTTTTCATCAACTTCTTGAGCTAACATACAGGCTAGTGAGACATTGGTAGCCCGCAAATATAAGATTAAAGGGTGGTTTGGCTTAAGAGGCATTAGCGTAGGTGGTGACAACAAGAAACACTTAACTACTTTGAAAGCCTCATTGCAGTCTTCGGTCCAATCAATACTATAATCTTTCTTGAGTAGATTGTTGATTGGATGGATGGAAAATCTTAAATCTGGGATGAATCTTCAGATTGCACTGAGTTTCCCAAGAAATGACCTGATTCTAGATTCATCCGAAGGTGGGATCATTTCAAGAACAGCCCAGATTTTGGTTGGGTCTACGTCAATCCCTTGTGATGATATGATGTAACCCAGGAGTTTCCCTCCTGTCACACCAAATACACATTTTTTTGGGTTTAGTGTGACTCTGTATTCTATCAAACGTGAAATAATGATGTGGAGCACTTCCAAGTGATCATAACACTTCCTGGATTTAGCTAACAAGTCATCTACATAGGATTCCATGATTTTATTAATAAGATCATGAAATATGTATGTCATTGCTCATTGGTATGTAGCACCAGCGTTCTTGAGACCAAATGGCATAACAACGTAGCAATAAGTTCCCCAAGGAGTTATAAATGTAGTTTTGGCTTGGTCTTGTTCAGATATTCTGATTTGATTATATCCTGAAAATCCATCCATGAGAGATAAAAGTTCAAATCCAGCTGTTACGTCTACAATGACATCAATGGATGGTAACGAGAAGTCATCCTTGGGACATGCCTTGTTAATGTCTTGGAATTCTATGTAGATGTGTATCTTCCCATTCTTTTTGAGAACGGGAACAATCTTAGATACCCACTGAGAGTAATCGACCGGTTTGATAAACCCTACTTGGAGAAGATTCATTACCTCTTCATTTACCATGAGAGATACCTTACGCTTCATTGGTCTCGATTTTTCTTTAATTGGCTTTGCATCTGATTTGGTGATGAGGTTATGTACCACGATGTGTGGTGTAATTCCCGTCATTTCTTTATAATTAAATGAAAAAGCCTTTTGATGTTCTCTAAGGATTCGAGTGTGTATTTCTATCTCTTCTGGAGTTAGCAAAGATCCTAGTTTTAAGATCTTCGGTTCTTCCTCCATCCCGATGCTAATATCAATTTTTTCCTCAATTAAAGAAGTGTTACCTTCTTCAAACTTAGGCGGGGCTGGAGGTAGTTCTAGAACTTCTCCATTATCTACCGTGTGTATGTCGAGTTCCTTTTGTGGGGGAGGCTCTATCATGGGATTTCTGAAGTAAGAAGACGAATGTGGGATTAAAGAAAAATCTACCACGTGATGGGTGAGATGTAATGTTGCATAGGTGTTTAAGTAATCAAGAGTGGATTTGTCATTGTCAACACGATTTAAGATAGTAGATGTATTCTCAGCTATGTTTAAAAGAGGGTTTGATATTTTCTTCACTAACGGTTCAGTATGAAGGGATACCATGAAACAGGTGTCTTCTAACTCACTACTTGGAGTGAAACGTGAAGCTGAGGTTACTATTGAATCTGTGAGAAAATTTTGTTCTCGCGGGATTTCCTCAATTGATATGAAGTTAAATGCTTTGCTCAAATCTAGTACTGTTGTTTTGTAGAGCTATAGATGTTCAACTCTAGTCTCATACACCTCAGAGACTTGGTTTGCTATTAATTGTGAGTCTCCTACCACCCTGATGTCATTAACACTGAGCCTCTTAGCTAAGATGAGGCCAAGGAGGAGGGCTTCATACTCAGTGCCATTGTTTGTACATTCAAAATTTAGTTTAAAGGTGAATGGTAGGATCTTTCCTTCGGGTGAAGTAAACATGACACCTTCCCCAGCCCCATAATGAGATCTAGCTCCATCGAAATGGAGAGTCCAATATTTAATTGGGAAGATGGATGTTGGGACATTTGCTACGTCTACTTCTTCTACTTCGGTTACTTCTACCATGCAGAGTTCTTCTACTGGAAGAGAACCAACACCTAGGGTATATCCCATACCTACATAATCAAATGGCAAGAAAATTGGTAGATCCTATTCTAGCAATTTGACAATCTTTTCCGTAGTTCCTAATGATATTGTTTCTATAATGTTAGCCTCATCTTTGAGGGCTAGGATATTCTTGGTTAGATTCATAACTTCTATCTCTGTTGTGGGTACCAACTTTTCTTCCGGTTTTGAGTCAGTTGGCTTATTGAGTTGGTTTGTTGGGAGTTCAAACTCAGAGTGAATGCCTGGTCTTTTGTTTAGGTCTGCTAGGTGTATATCGAATGGTTACAGATCACCTTTTGCTACGAATACCCTTCCCAAGTGTAGGAATCTTATTTCTTTAAATAACGTAGAAGGGATTTCCTTTATACGATTTATCCATGGTTAGTCGAGGATCATATTATAGCTGGTTTCCCGATCTATAATATAAAACTCAGTGAGGATTGTTTTCGGTCCTAAGGTAACTGTAGGATGGAAAATAGACAGGCGAGCATGGGAATCTACAAGTAACTCTTCCTTGCACCCAACCTCCCGAGGTCGTGCTGAGATAGCCGGTGGGGATGGAATATACGTGGGGTATGGGTAAACTAGTTAGGAAATTTTATATCTTCGACACACACTAATGGAATCTGTGAATCTAAGGCAAAGAAGGCCCTCCTAACCTAAACTGGCATGATAGATTGGTCGGCGAGGATGAATTCTCGAAGGCTCCAATCAATATCGAGCTCTGGCGTAATTTGATCTATAGGTTGTGGGATACGGGGAAAATGACCTGGGATTTTTTCGTGTATATCTCCAGATAGGGTCATAGGATGGATGATGGATATAGTGGATTCTACGGGTGATTTTCCAGTCTAGTCCAAAAATCCTTAGCTTCGCTAGCTGCTATATCCAACAAGGATAACTGTGTGATGATGATAGGCAGAAGTGGAGTGGATCTGAATACTAATGTGTGTAAGCCAGTGTCAATGTCGGATTGACCTGTGGACTCGTTGGGTTGTGGGATTTGTGGATCACAACCGTAGATTTGTGGTTGTTGTTGACCTGCTATGGTCATGTGTGGAATCAGTCCCTAATCCCTAGTATCCAATAGTCGTATGCCTTTTCAGCCTCTATGTTTAGAGCTACAAGTTGTGTAATCTTCTCAGAGTACCTTACAGGCATTCTGGCAACCTGAATTCTTAAGCTAGTGTCTATATCAGTGAGAATGTCTCCTGCGTCTGGCTGTGGGACCAAAGGATCACAACCGAATGTTTTCTCTCTTTCAAGCCCTTCTACAGTCATGCGGATGTTTATCTAGGGTAACCTGTAGTTTGGTTGGTTTGACCAAAATGTGTGTGCTTGGTCATCTTCTATGTTTAACCCTCTTAACTGTGAACCGATCTGTTGTAAGTCTGTTGTTGTTTTAAAGACTTGGATTCTAAGATTCTGGTCTATATCGGTTATTGCTGTGACAAGATTGGGTTGAGGCACGATAGGCTCGAATACGTATTCTCTGGGCTCCCTAGGTCCCGTGATTGTCATGCAAAAGGAAATGATATAAAGCTAACTAATGACAGAATAAATTCGACTACGCAAGATATATCTATGTATATTCCTAAATCTGATATTTTTGATAAATTATTGAACAGAATTTAAAAGAGCAATTATCTAATATATCTAGAAATTGACAACTAAACTAATAACAAAATTAAAACAAACAAAGAAGCCGAGTATAGCTACTTGTCTGTGCAGTTGTGAATCTATTCTAAGTAACCAGATAACTGATCTAATCTATTTGAAAGACTCTCGATCCTACCTCAGAAGTGAGGAGTGAATCATAGTTTCTCAGAAACTATCAATCCCCACAGCTTCCCCGACAATATCGAAAGTGAGATTAACTGAAATGAAATGATTGACTACTTTATTTGATATGTTTTTAACTAGAACTTTGAAAGCTTGAACCTGGATTTTGTAGAACAGTGGCGAATCCTGGTTGTGTGTGGCTTTGTCCCCTCAGTGTGATCTCCTCATTCCTTCATGCTCACGTGGATCCAGAAAAGCGTGTAATGCCAGCATCAACAAAAGTAGATATTGGAACAATGGCAGCTTAGGATACAGACCGAATACAATGCGAGTAGGAGAGGGATAGCGCAAGAGAACAGAGCTTGGCTTATGCAATTCCTAGCGGGATCTATTGCGAGTCATGTAACACAAAACATCCAGAACCTAGAACTATTCTTTTTGACGAACAAAACCTACAACTTTAATGGCTTCCTACTGAAAATCAAACTATCCTACTCCAATTGATTGGATGAAATAATAACAACACTTGCACAAGGAGAATATGTGGCTTCCTAACAGCTAAACAATACTAACCATGCATACAACAAATGAAACTATGAATCCTAAGCAAAATTGAAAGGCTAAACTATTGAAATGAGAAATTCAGAGGCAAATTTGAGGGGCCATTTGCTTGAGCACAAGCCAGCTATTTATAGAATCCCATTTACCCAAAGGTGAAAACCAATTTGATCTCTTAAACCATAAACAATGCCAAAACACTATTCCAGGGAACCAGAATCATAAATACAAGCAAAGGTAGTGAAAAAAGCTGGTAAACGTTGAAATTTTACATGAGTCATGTTAAAAAGAGCATTTTAGGAAAACGCGTGAAGGACCGCCGCCCTGAGCAGGGTGGCGGTTACAGGACCGCCCTGCCCGGCATTTACATGAGACTGCCGGGCAGGGCGGCGGTTTCATCACTGAAGACCGAAAAAGCAAAGGAAAAGAGGGGGGAAGGAAAAAGCAAAGCACGCAGGGGCTAAGCGGGGCATGCGGGATGTTAACGCATACTTGGAGAGCTTTTTCGGATCCCGAACACCTTGTGAGGAGACCTGTATCATCATTGGGGCACGTGTAACGTTGTTCCGGCAGGTGCAGTACCCTATAATTTTGGGTACGTACATATTGCCCCCTCGGAGAAGCGTTTTAGCCATGAAGAGGCGTAAAATGGTGGGTCCGAGTATGGCGGTCCCGAAATGGGAAGTTAGAAGTTATACCTGATACGTCCGTGTGTCAAAATGACGCCATCCAAAATTCCTGCCACCTGTAAAATGAAAAGAGAACTCAAGTGCAGATAGACAAAATAGATCGAAAAATAAACACTAAAATATTATGAAATGAGGACGTACCATTTGTGCGGGGATAAGAACTTACCTCTGTCGGTAGCTCCAAACCTACGAAAAGGGGCATTCAAAACAAGTCAGGTTGCTATATATGTAAAAGTGGGCCCATTTTCCTATTCATTTGCGCGTGTTGATTTGGTTGATTTTGAGCTCTGGGACCCACGGTGACGGTTTCTGACGAGAGTATAGTCAAAACGTTCGGGATGAGATCGTGATCATGCCTCCATGAGCGGAACACCGACCCGCGAGATCACAGGTTAGTTTTTCTCGATTTACCATTTTTGTCCCCAAAATGTTAAAATGGTGAAATCTTTGTCATGGGGGGATTATTTTTGAAAATGTCAATTTTAATAGGGTCACTTAGGGGGGGCGCCTACTGGGTAGGCTTTGTTTGAGTCAAAACGGTCTTTATTTTGCATTTTTAGCCACTTTTAGGGCACATGACCCGCGTGGGATTTTGGGACATGACCGCCGCCCTGAGCAGGGCGGTGGTTACACGACGCCGCCTTGATCAGAGGTGGTAGTTACATGACCGCCGCCTTTAAGGCGGTGATTACGGAACCGCCGCCCTGCTCAGGGCGGCGGTCCTTCACAGAATGCACAAACAATACTTATTTGAAGTTATTTTTGCATTTTTAGCATTCTTATATGTTTTCATGATTTTTCTAATGTCATTTGAATACTAACTTACTCCCTTTTGTGTGTTTTTGGGTGAATGCAGGCGAAGGAGGAGTATATTAGATGGAGCCAAGAGAGAGAGAGAGAGTGTGACTGGCTTCCAGCAGTATTGGATGCACTTTCTCAGGATGAGTAGGACACACTTCAGAGAGCCGGTATACTGCGCATATCACGGGTCCCGCATGTTGCACCTTCTAGTCACATACTTTGTGACTTATTTTCATATTGGGATGTTGATCAGAACACTTTCCGATTACCAGGAGTCAGGGGTGAGTGGACCATTACTTTGGAGGATGTTTACCGCATCCTGGGGGTCCCGATCATCGGGAGATGGCTCACACTTGAGACAGTAGGATCACGGGCTCAGATAGCACAGTGGGCCTCATATATGGGAGACGCAGTTATCTCCACTGGTTCGAAGAAGGGGGTGAGGGTCCGATCTATTCCTAGCCTGCCTATCCCCTTGATTCGCCAGGCCATCATGGGGATCCTTGCCTCGAGATTGATCGGGGACAAGGGAGGAGACACTTTACTATACTGCTGGTCCCCCATTGTTGCACAGATTGAGGGACATGGCCAGATTTATGCCTGGGGGGCCAACATTCTTGGGACTACCTATCATGATTTGTACCAGGTAGTTCATTTACAGGGGCAGTCATTGAGCCATCCGACCCTGGTTATGAGCTGGGTCTACGAGCATTTCATCCCCTATGGGAGAGGTGTAGAGGTGGCAGATCCTTGGAGCTGTGAGGGCAGCCAGATGGATAGACATGTCGGTGCTCAGAGCACCTCACCAGCCAGTCACCTCCTTGACCACTGATGACATGGAGGCCACACCTTATCAGGCCATGGTAGGTTTATGGGGCGAGGAGGCTCTTACTTTGATCTCTTGCTCCACCACAGGGCAACTTGTGGACAGGATGGGGAGGGTGGAGATACATCCGTTTGGTCGAGTGCCCCAGTAGTTTGGCCTTTCGTACATGGGTATGCTTCCCCCAGTGGTGCCAGTATACAGATTGGTCCGGGAGGCTAGAGGAGGTCCTAGAGGCCGGGGTTGGACAGTTGTTACTCCTGGTGTCCCCATTGCAGCTAGGAGGGTAGTACGCGCTCGAGGGAGAGCCGGTGCTCCTCAGGCACCCTTACTTCAGATTGCCATCTGGTCCCACCCACAGCAGTGACGACCCCATAGATATAGACTCTGAGTCCGAGGAGTTCAAAGGGGGAGAGATAGAGGAGGAGACCGAGGCTAAGGTCAGTGAGTCAGGTGGAGAGGAGGATAGTGATCCTGAGTGGCATGACACTCAGGATATCTTACAGGTAGAGAGGGTGGAGCAGAGTGCGGAGAGGGTGACCTTAGCTTCAGAGGAGCCACTTTCTCAGGGCTTGGGCGGAGAGGATGAGTCCGTAGTAGGATGTTATGTGGCCCCAGGCACAGGAGGAGCGCATCAGTCAATGGTGGCATCTGTGGCAGGTGCTGACCCTAGGGATCCATCTTGGAGGCCCAGAGATCCGAGTGAGTTATCATCCTTCTCCTTAAAATTTGTTTAGGATTGCCTTAGTTGTTATCTCTCCTTTTGTTTACTTTAGTTTTTATCTTTTGAGTATTTCTAATTTGTTTTCTCCTTTGCTTGTAGAGACTGCTGATGAGTGGCGAGACCTGATTTGTCCGGGTATGCACCGATACCCTGATGATCCCTATGGAGAAGACCCATGCGGAGCTATCCGTGGATGCAGGGGAGCCTTCAGCAACTGGTAGGCATACCGACATTTTTTCCCTATCTGGCATGTGGCCAGGATGGTGTCTACCCTCTGTACCGAGTTGGCAGGATACAGGATAACAGAGCGCCTGATGAGGAGTCACTCTCATGGCGAGACCACAGCTACTCCTCGGGATCGTGAGCCCTCTGTGCACTCAGAGCGTCGGCACAGCCAGAGTCCTAGACGAGGGTGTGCACCTTCAGAGGGATCTCATAGGGGTTGAGAGGCCACTGGCTCTTGTATATCATTAGTATGATGTATTTTGTACTTCTCGGGCTCTTTGAGCATTTTGACCATGCTTAGTGCATGATGGCATTGTACAGGAAACTTTGATTATCTATATATATATATATATTCTTTTTGGATCAGACTCTTGGTATCAATGTTCTTGTGATTCGTTTCCACATGTAAACTATGATGTTTGTTTTTATATGCTTTTCATAATGTATGCAATGGAGAACAAATGATACAAATGCTTTCTTTCTTTTTGTATTTCGTGATGCTGGTATATGATAATGTAGACACAATGTGATTTTGAACTTTAGTTTCTATAAGCAATTTTTGGTACTTCATTTTTGTTTTGACAAAATGAGATGATAAACCGGTATGATGAGCAGATGAACTTGCCCCACTCTTATCTCCACGCAACTAGTAAGATGCGAGGGCTCATCACCGAGAGCTAGAAAGGGCACAAGTTATGAAAATTTGTTGAATGGTAGTGATGAGAGATAGACAAAGATTTGGCGGAACCAAATTAGGATGCTACAAACCTACTCTACTCAAGTGACTCCATAGTTTTAGAATGCTACTTGCTTTGTGGTTTATCCAGACTTAGATCCGTAGATGGCCACATGGTAGACAAAATATGGTTTTTGGGGTTTTGAGTTCTCTTGGAATTTTGGACATCTGATTCATTTGTTTTTGACTCAAGATTTCAAAGGTTCATTTGAATTGTTTGCTGACGACCTTCAATGTTTATTTGTCAAGAGGACCCCCTACACCTTGCCCCATGCTACTAGTAAGAAGCATGGGTTTATCACCATGGACAAGGTACAGGCGAGTAAGGGCATTCCCATCCTTTCCCAACCCTACGTCACTAGTAAGAGACGCAAGCTCATCACCGAAGGTTGGTAGGGCAAGGAAATGTGTAAAAATAAAATTTTTCTGTTTGATCTATGTTTGACTTATATATTTGAGCAAAATGTTAGTATGTTCTTATTTCCAAAGAGATATGTGTACGGGATAGATGTGACACTATGAAGCTTCTAGAACAGACCATAGGCAAGACACCTATCCTAGGAAGAAACCAAAAGTGAGAACAAGCCTGTAGATCTTGGTATGGTTACCGTTAAGACTTTGTCATATCTAGCTTTATATGGATGAAATAATTCTGAAATGGTGATGATGTTATGAAAATGAAGAAGCGTGATTGGAATGCTAATGCCAATACCATCAGAAGTTTGTAATGAATTGCTTTGAGAATAAGTTCCTTGATCACAAAATTGTACGAAACAAGTGGACAAAATGAACCTAACTACATGAAGATGCAATGTAGATATAATTATACAAATAGTGCTGGTTGCTTATGCATAGAATCGTTTAAGATGCAAGGAATTGACTGTTTCATTGAATTCCTCGCCTTCTAGTGTACATAAGAGATATGCACCATTTCCATAGTCTTTTGTGACTCGGTATGGGCCCAACCATTTGGGCCGGAATTTCCTTCCTTCGCTAGTCTTTTTATCGATCCAGTTGTCTAGTCTTAGAACTAGATCTCCTTCATATATATCTCATTCATAGACCTTTTTGTTATACTACCGGCACATCCGGTTAGCATAGACTCTATGCCGCTGTTCAACATCTAACCTGGCCTCATCTAGGCTTTCTAGTTGGGAGAGATGTGCTTCTCTATAAGCATCTTCATCTAGAATCCCTTGTAATGAGATGCAGAGACTGGGTATTTCAACCTCAAGTGGGAGAACTGCTTCTGCTCTGAATACCAGCGAGAAAGGAGTTTCTCCTGTTGGTGTTCTTATTGAGGTTTGGTGGGCCCACAAGGCCGGGTATAACTTTAAATGCCAATCTCGTTTATTTTCTTTTACCGTTTTAAGGAGAATAGCTTTTAATGTTTTGTTTGTTGCTTCATCCTATCCGTTGGCTTGAGGGTAATACAGGGAGGCTGTATGATGGCTTATTTTAAATTTATTGCATAATTCACGAACCTTGTCATTCTTGAAAGAAGTCCCATTATCTGAGATAATGATTTGCGGGACACCGTACCTGCAAATGATCTGGTTTAAAATGAACTTGGCGATCATGGAACCTGGTACAGTGGTGAGAGGCATAGCCTCTACCCATTTGGTAAAATACTCGGTGGCCGTGATTATGAAGTTATGGCCATCTATAGACGAGGGAGAGAATTTCCCTATCAAGTCTAGGCCCCACGTAGAAAAGGGCCATGGAGTTGTGATTGGTTGTAGAGCTTGTGCCGGGCATGTGAATTTTGTGGGAAAATTCTTGGCATTTATGACACTTACGTACAAAATCTACTACGTCGTGCTCTAGTGTGGGCCAGAAATAGCCCATCCGATGTATTTTGCGAGTGGTGGCGTGACCACCAAAGTGGCCTCCACATATTCCACTGTGAGATTCATGGAGAATCTTCTTGGATTCTTCTGTGTCAACACACCTTAGAAGCATTCCATCGAAAGCCTTACGATAGAGCACTTGTTCTATAATAACGTATTTAGCCACGATAATGCGTAACCGCCTTCTTTGTTGCAGTGTAGCACCTTCTGGGTATGCATGGCCCATGATATAATTAATGATATCAGTATACCATGGACATTCAGAGATGGGAGGTCTAGTTTTGACGTAGTATATGCATTCATCAGGAAAGTCCAGATCTACTAGATCACCTCCGTCTAACGGGTTATCAGCTAACCAATCCACAATGATTTGTCCCTTAACAGACTTCTGATTTACAAATGTTAATTTGAATTCACCCATTAAGGTTATAAAGCGTCCAACCTTTTTAGACAAGGACCCTTGCATGAGGAAGGTTTGTAAATGGTCTATTTTTACAATGACCCTTGTTTCTTGATTTAGCATGTAATGTCTTAAACATTTGGTTGCGAAGACTATGGCGAGGCATTCTCACTTTGCTTGCGTATAACGTGTCTCATAATTGAGTAAAGTTTGGCTAATAAAATAGATCACACGTTCTCTCTTATTCATCATCTTCTTGAGCCAACATGCAGGCTAGCAAGACATTGGTAGCTTGCGAATATAAGATTAAAGGGCGGTCTGGCTTAGGAGGCATTAGCGTAGGTGGTGACAACAAGAAATGCTTAACTGCTTTGAAAGCCTCATTGCAGTCTTCGGTCCAATCGATACTGTACTCTTTCTTGAGTAGATTGTTGATTGGATGAATGGCAAAGCTTAAATCTGGGATGAATCTTTGGATTCCACCGAGTTTCCCAAGAAACGACCTGATTCCAGATTCATCCGACGGTGGGATCATTTCAAGAATAACCCGGATTTTAGCTGGGTCTACATCGATCCCTCATGACGATATAATGTAACCTAGGAGCTTCCCTCCTATCACACCAAATACACATTTTTCTGGGTTTAGTGTGACTCCGTATTCTATCAAACGTGAAAGAATGATGCGGAGCACTTCTGGGTGATCACAGCGCTTCCTGGCTTTGGCCAACAAGTTGTCTACGTAGGATTCCATGATTTTGTGAATAAGATCGTGAAATATGTATGTCATTGCCCGTTGGTATGTGGCGCCAGCATTCTTGAGACCGAATGGCATAACAACGTAGCAATAGGTTCCCCAAGGAGTTATAAACGTGGTTTTGGCTTGGTCTTGTTCGGATATTCTGATTTGATTATATCCTGAGAATCCATCCATGAGAGACAAAAGCTCAAACCCAAGCCGTTGCGTCAATGATGACGTCAATGGATGGTAATGGGAAGTCGTCCTTGGGGCACGCTTTGTTAATGTCTCAGAAATCTATGCAAATGCGTATCTTCCCATTCTTTTTGAGAATGGGAACGATATTAGATATCCATTGAGAATAATCAACTAGCTTGATGAATCCTACTTGGAGGAGTTTCATTACTTCTTCCTTCACCATGAGAGCCACCTTGGGTTTCATTGGCCTCGATTTTTGTTTAACTGGCTTTGCATCTGATTTGGTGACGAGGTTGTGTACCGCGATGTGTGGTGCAACCCCTGTCATTTATTTATAATTAAATGCAAAAGCCTTTTGATGTTCTTTGAGGATTCGAGTGTGTATTTCTATTTCTTCTGGAGTTAACGAAGATCCTAGTTTCAGGATCTTTGGTTCTTCCTCGTTTCGATGTTAATATTGATCGTTTCTTCGATTAAAGAAGTGTTACCTTCTTCAAACTTAGGCAAAGCTGGAGGTAGTTCCAGATCTTCTCCATTCTCTACCACGTATATGCCGAGTTCCTTTTGTGGGGGAAGCTCTATCATGGGATTCCCGAAGTAGGAAGATGAATGTGGGATTAAGGATGAATCTACCACGTGATGGGTGAGATGTAACGCTGCATAGGTGTTTAAGTAATCAAGAGTAACTCTATCACTATCAATGTGATCTATGCTAGTAGATTTGTTCTCAGCTATGCTTGTTAAAAGTGGGTTTGACACTTTCTTTACTAATGGTTCAGTGCGAAGGGATACTATGAAATGGGTGTCCTCCAACTCACTGCTTGGAGTGAAACGTGAAGCTGAGGTTGCTATCGAATCTGTGAGAAGATTTTGTTCTCGCGGGATTGCTTCAATTGATATGAAGTCAAACTCTTTGCTCAAATCTAATACTGTTGTTTTGTAGAGTTGTAAGTGTTCAGCTCTGGTCTCATATACCTCAGAGACTTGGTTTGGTACTAATTGGGAGTCTCCTAACACCCTGATGTCATTAACACCGAGTCTTTTAGCTAGGATGAGGCCAAGGAGGAGGGCTTCGTATTCAGCGCCATTGTTTGTACATTCAAAGTTTAATTTAAAGGTGAATGGTAAGATCTTTCCTTCGGGCAAAGTAAAGATCACACCTGCCCCAGCCCCATAATGACATCTAGCTCCATCGAAATGGAGAGTCCAATATTTAGTTGGGAAGATGGACGTTGGGACATTTTCTACGTCAACTTCTTTGGTTTCGGTTACCTCTACCATGCAGAGATCTTCTGCTGGAAGAGAACCAACACCTAGGGTATACCCCATGCCTACAGAATCAAATGGTAGGAAAATTGGTAGATCCTGTTCTAGCAATTCGACAATCTTCGCAGTAGTTCCTGTATGATACTGTTTCGACAATGCTAGCCTCATCCTTGAGGGCTGGGATATTCTTGATTAGGTTCGTAACTTCTAACTCCATTGTAGGCACCAACTTTTCTTCCGGCTTCGTGTCGGTTGGTTTATTAAGTTGATTTATTGGGAGTTTCAAACTCAGAGTGAATGCCCGGCCTTCTCTTTAAGTCAGCTAGGTGTATATCGAATGGTTTTGGATCACCTTTGGCTACGAATACCTTTCCTAAGTGCAAGAATCTTACTTCTTGGAATAATGTAGAAGGGATTGCCTTCATACGGTGTATCCACGGTCGGCCGAGGATCATATTATAGTTGGTTTCCTGATCTATAATGTAAAACTCAGTAAGGATTTTTTTGGGTCCTAAGGTGACTGGTAGTACTATAGTTCTAATCGAAGTGGCCTTAAGGCTATCATAGCCTCTTAGCGTATTCTGAGTCGTGGAACAATTTGTTTCTCCATACCCTAGTTTTTGAAGGAAAGAGAAGGGGACTATGTTAACTGCTGCCCCATCGTCAACCATTGCACATTTAACGTAATTGTTATAGACCCATACTTGCAAATGTAAGGTTGGATCACCTCTGCATGTGCAATCTCAGCGTCTGTTGGCATTTTGTTTATTTCGAATATAAACTCGGTATCCCTATCTGGCTGCCCCGGAGGGTGGATATCAAAGTCTATATGGTTTACCTGTGTTTCGGGAGGTGGAGTGATGTTAATTAAATGACCCAAACCTAATGCTTCTAAAAGAGTAGCCCTATGGGCAGGAGAGTTCTTCAATAAGTCCAAAAAGGAGATGTGAGAGAAGGTCTTCGTTAGGTCATTAATTAAATCATAGGCACCTACAGGTTTTACTAATATTTGTTGGATGTTATCTGCCTCTAGCGGGTAACTTGGATTTGGCTGAGAGGAATACTCTCATGTCCTTGTTATAGCTTCTACGTGTAGTTCGGTGTCTAACTCCACTAAACTAGACTATCTTGGGTCGTGGCTGACTTCCTAACTGTGGTGTAACTAGTGGGTTTAGTGAATTCAAAGCTTCATGATCATTGTTTCCTGTCATTACACCCTTGTTTGTCCCATTTGGATTTAATTTTTTGTTATTGTGATTTGGGAGCGGATCGTTGAAGATCTTGAGGGGTGCGTTTTGAGGGGAAACTGCCCCTGTAAAAGTATTTGGCGCTGGTGATGTAGGATCTGCCAAGAACATATCTATGAAAAGTTGTCTTTGTTCCTCTGGCAGACGTTGCATGAATTTATTGTAATCACGGCAAGTCCTAGTGTCGTGGCCTCGAATCTTGTGGAAACCACAATACAAGTTAGGATTGTAATTCCTAGGTTGCTGGCTTGGTGCATATTGTGGTCTAAATTCTGATCAAACCTATTGCCTATTAGGATTAAAGTTTTGCATTTGTTGTTTTTGGTTTTGGTTCTGGTTTTGATGTCCAGTTGAGTTTTGGCTTGGACCCTGTGTCTGGATCTGCCTTTGTTGTTGTTGTTGTGGATGACTAAAATCCACTAAATTGATTGTTGGGGTAAAGTTGTTATTTCGTTGATTATTAATCGACGGTGGAGTATTTACAACATTGGCCTTTTTAGCTTGGTCAGTTACTCCATCTGTGGTTACGCCGTGATTTTTGTTAAGGATCTTAGGTCCTTGATTGACATTTGTGGTAGTAGAATAAGTCGTAGTATTCTGGCTGGGGATGATTAGCCTCCCATTTGTTCCATACGTCTTGCGACCACTATCTATTGCTGCTTGATCTATTCTGGAGAGCACTCTCAAGTACTTCATCGTAAGTCCTTAGTGGGAACTTTTGGACTTCTTCCTTTACCTCTCTGCTGAGAGAATGAAGGAATAAATCGCATAGTTCCATTTGGTCCATGTTTGGAGCACTGGCCGAAGAATAAAGGACCGTATGCCATCTTTGGATGAAGTGAGTGATAGATTCATTGTGTTCTTGCTTAATGTGCAAGAATTCCCTGATTCTTGTTCTCAATAGTTTGTTCATATCAAACACCTTGATGAACTCTGAAACGAGTTGTTTAAACGAATGTATGGAAGCTTCAGGTATTCTGTAATACCAATTGAGGGGAATGCCCTCTAACGTTTTGGGAAATATTTTAGCAACAACCCCGTCCTAAGGGAGTAGTTCTCGAAATAGCTGTGGCGTAGGCCTTGATATGTGCATTCAGGGTCTCCCTCCCTTTGTATTTGGGAAAATCAGGAAGAGGTCTAGGAAGCATGACACTTCATATGGTGAAGTCTAAGGGCTCTTTCAAATATTCTGAATAAGTCCCTATCGTCGTAGGTTTCGACCATTGATGGTGCCTGCTGAGGGGGTGGAGGTGGAATGGGTTGTTGATACGGCGTAGCATATGCATTTACAGGGGTAAAAGGAAATCCCTGTGGTTGAGAAAACATGCCAAGAGAGGAGAACATATCCCCTTGTGGTGATTTGGAATACATGTTTAAGTATGAAGGAGTATTGCCTAGGAATGGATTATTTTGTACTAGACCGGGAGGTATCATATTCGCCACCGGAATGGTGTTAGAAATAGCGGTTCTAGTTGGCATTTGTTGTGAATATTGAGGAGGCATGCCCAAATGTGCCTATTCTTGTGAGGAGGTCTACTTGGCTAGGATGATGTGGAGGATTGGAATTTCCTGCCTGCATGAATTGAGAATTTTGACTTGCTTGAGCAAGTTCTAACCCTCTAACCTTTTCTACTAAAGTTGAGATGACTTCATCTAGCGAAGTTATAGTATTTTGCCTGCAGTGGCATTTGTCATATATCCTGAAGGTTGTATAGGCATGTGGTACCCCGCTATGAATTGATCATTTCCTTGTCAAGTTTCATCGAGGGCATTTCCTATAGGTAGTGGCATGGAGGTGTTTTCTTGAAACGAGACCCTGGGTTATGTTTGTAAACTTCCTATAGGTGGGTACATACTCCAAGAGTGTTGTTCATTCCTGGTATAACACACTGAATGTTCATTATCTAAAAATGGATACGGATCTGATTGTCTACTAATTTTCTGTCTAAGAAATACCTGAGGAGACGAACCAGATTCTCCTGTAAACATCATCGCATCTGAGCCTGAAGGCTCTGGGTGTTGCGTTTGAGCAAGTTGATCCAACTCCTCTATTTGGAAAGAATAACTATATCTAGTCCTTGGGGGTGGAGTTTGTGTTGACAATTGGTTAGCTGAATAATTGTCACCCCATGCTGAGAGCGAGGGTGATGGTTGCCTATTTAGTTGATCGTAGTATGCTTCAAGACCTAGGAGAGGTCTGCCATATGTGTCGAATCTTGACATATTCGGGGGTGGTATATCAATACCTATAAAATAATGGGAAAGAGCGAAGGTGGATGTAGAAATAAAGAAGAAATAGAAGAACTATGTTGTTCACATCAGGTTCACCATTTTTTACAATGGAAAAGTGACAGACGAGCATGAGAATCTACAAGTAACTCTTCCTTGCACCCGACCTCCTGAGGTCGTGTCGAGATAGCTGGTGGGGATGGAATATGCGTGGGGTATGGGTACACAAGTTAGGCAATCTTATATCTTCGATACATGCATTAATGGAATCTATGAATCTAAGGAAAAGAAGGCCCTCCTAACCTGAACTAGCGTGATAGATCAGTCGGCGAGGATGACTGCTCAAAGGCTCCAATCAATATCGAGCTCTGGCATAATTTGATCTATAGGTTGTGGGATATGGGGAAAATGACCTGAGATTGTTGCGTGTATATCTCTAGATAGGGTCATAGAATGGATGATGAATATAGTGGATTCTACGGGTGATTCTTCTGGCCTAGTCCAGAAAACCTTAGCTTCGTTAGCTGTTATATCCAACAAGCATAACTGTGTGGTGATGATAGGTGAAAGTGGAGTGCATCTGAATACTAATGTGCGTAAGCCAGCGTCAACGTTGGATTGACCTGTGGACTCGTTGGGTTGTGGGATTTGTGGATCACAATCATAGATTCATGGTTGTTGTCAACCTACTATGGTCATGTGTAGAATCAGTCCCTAATTCCTAGTATCCAATAGTCGTATGCCTTTTCAGCCTCTATGTTTAGAGCTACAAGCTGTGTAATCTTCTCATAGTACCTTACAGGTGTTCTGGCAACCTGAATTCTTAAGCTAGTGTCTATGTCAGTGAGAATATCTCCTGCGTCTAGCTGTGGGACCAAATGATCACAACCAAATGTTTGTCTGTCTTTCAAGCCCTTCTATAGTCATGCAGATGTTTACCTAGGGTAACCTGTAGTTTGGCTGGTTTGACCAGAATACGTGTGTGCTTGGTCGTCTTCTTCTATGTTTAACCATCTTAATTATGAACTGATCTATTGTAAGTCTGTTGTTGTTCGGAAGACTTGGATTCTAAGATTCTCGATCTATATCCAGCTATTACTACAACAAGATTGGGTTGAGGCACAATTGGTTTGAATACTTATTCTCTGGGCTCCCTAGGTCCCATGATTGTCATGCAAAAGGAAATGATATAAAGCTAACTAATGACAGAATAAATTGACTACGAAAGATATATCTATGTATATTCCTAAATCTGATATTTTTAATAAACTATTGAACAGAATTTAAAAGAGCAATTATCTAATACATCTAGAAATTGACAGCTAAACTAATAACGAAATTAAAACAAACAAAGTAGCCGATTATAGCTACTTGTCTGTGCAGTTGTGAATCTATTCTAAGTAACCAGATAACTGATCTAATCTATTTGAAAGACTCTCGATCCTACCTCAGAAGTGAGGAGTGAATCATAGTTTCTTAGAAACTATCAATCCCCACAGCTTCCCCGGTAATATTGGAAGTGAGATTAACTGAAATGAAATGATTGACTACTTTATTTGATATGTTTTTAACTAGAAATTTGAATGTTTGAACCTGGATTTTTCATAACAGTGGCAAATCCTATTTGTGTGTGGCTTTGTCCCCTCAGTGTGATCTTCTCGTTCCTTCATGCTCACATGGATCAAAAAAAGCGTGTAATGCTAGCATCAACAGAAGTAGATATTGGAACAATGGTAGCTTAGGATACAGACCGAATACAATGCGAGTAGGAGAGGGATAGCGCAAGAGAACAGAGCTTGGCTTATGCAATTCCTAGTAGGATCTATTGCGAGTCATGCAACACAAAACATCCAGAACCTAGAACTATTCTTTTTTACGAACAAAACCTATGCAACTTTAATGGATTCCTACTGAAAATCAAACTATCCTACTCCAATTGATTGGATGAAATAATAATAGCACTTGCACAAGGAGAATATGTGGCTTCCTAATAGCTAAATAGTACTGACCATGCATACAACAAATGAAACTATGAATCCTAAGCAAAATAAAAAAGGCTAAACTATTGAAATGAGAAATTCAGAAGCAAATTTGAGGGGCCATTTGCTTGAGCACAAGCTAGCTATTTATAGAATCCCATTTACCCAAAGGTGAAAACCAATTTGATCTCTTAAACCATAAACAATGCCAAAACACTATTCCAGGCAACCAGAATCATAAATACAAGAAAAGGAGGTGAAAAAAGCTGGTAAACGTTGAAATTTTACATGAGTCGCGATTAAAATGATGCATTCTGGAAAAATGCGTAAAGGACTGCCACCCTGAGCAAGATGGAGGTTACAGGACTCACTGCCCTACCAGGGCGGCAGTCACAAGACTGCTATCCAGGCAGGTCGGTAGTTTCATGTCACTAAAGACCGAAAAGCAAAGGAAAAGAGGGGTGAAGGAAAAAGCAAAGCACGTAGGGGCTAAGTGGGGCATGTGGGATGTTAACGCATACTTGGAGAGATTTCCAGATCCTGAAAACCTTGCAAGGAGACCTGTATCATCATTGGGGCATGTTTAACGTTGTTCCGGCGGTGCAGTACCCTACAATTTTGGGTACGTACAATGACTGGTAGTATTATAGTTCCAATCGAAGTGGCTTTAAGGCTATCATAGCCTCTTAGCGTATTCCGAGTCATGGAACAATTTGTTTCTCCATACCCTAGATTTTGAAGGAAAGAGAAGGGAACTATGTTAACTATTACCCCATCGTCAACCATTATGCATTTAAAGTAATTGTTCTAAACCCATACTTGTAAATGTAAGGCCATATCACCTCTTCATGTAATCTCGGCATCTGTTGGCATTTTGTTTATGTCAAATATAAACTCGGTATCCCTATCCGGCTACCCCGGATGGTGGATATCAAAGCCTATATGGTTTACCTGTGTTTCGGGAGGTGGAGTGATGTTAATTAAATGACCTAAACCTAATGTTTCTAAAAGAGCAGCCCTATGGGCAGGAGAGTTCTTCAATAAATCTAAAAAGAAGATATTAGAGAAGGTCTTTGTTAGGTCATTAATTAAATCATAGGCACCTACAGGTTTCACTAATGGTTGTTGAATGTTATCTGTCTCTAGCGGGTAACCTTGGACTTGTCTGAGAGGAATACTCTCATGTCCTTGTTACGGTTTCCACGGGTAGCTCAGTGTCTAACTCTACTAAACTGACTATCTTGGGTCGTATCTGATTTCCTAATTGCGGTGCAACAGGTGGATTTAGTGAAGTCAAGGCTTCATGATCATTATTTCCTGTCATTACACTCTTGTTCGTCCCATTTGGATTTGATTTGTTGTTATTATGATTTGGGAGTGGATCGTTGAAGATCTTGAGGGGAGCATTTTGAGGGGAGATTGCTCCTATGAAAGTGTTTGGTGCAGGAGATGCAGGATCTCCTAAGAACATATATATGAAAAGTTGTCTTTGTTCTTCTAGCAGACGTTGCATGAACTTATTGTAATCGTGGAAAGTCCTAGTGTCATGGCCTTGAATTTTGTGGAAATCACAATAAGAGTTGGGATTTTAATACCTAGGTTGTTGGTTTGGCAGGTATTGTGGTCCAAAACTCTGATTAAACCGTTGACTATTAAAGTTATGTGTTTGTTGTCTTTGGTTTTGGTTTTGGTTTTGATATCCAGTTGAATTTTGACTTGGACCCTATGTCTGGGTCTTCCTTTGTTGTTGTTGTTGTTGTTGTAGATGATTAAAATCCACCGAGTTGATTGTCAGGGTAAAGTTGTTGTTTTGTTGATTGTTAATTAGCGGTGGAGCATTTACAACATTTTATTTTTTTGTTTGGTCAGTTACTCCATCTATTGTTACGCTACGATTTTTGTTAAGGATTTTAGGTCCTTGATTGACATTTGTGCCAATAGGATAAGTCATAGTATTCTGGCTAGGGGTGATTAACCTCCCATTTGTTCCATACGTCTTGCAACCTCTATCTATTGCCGCTTGATCTATTCAGAGGGCACTCTCAAGTACTTCTTCGTAAGTCCTTAGTGGGAACTTCTGGACTTCTTCCTTTACCTCTCTACTGAGAGAATGAAGGAATAAATCACATAGTTCCATCTAGTCCATATTTGGAGCACTTGCTGAAGAATAGAGGACTGTACGCCATCTTTGGATGAAATGAGCAACTGATTCATTGTGTTCTTGCTTAATGTGCAAGAATTCCTTGATCCCTATTCTCAACAGTTTTTTCATTGCAAACACCTTGATGAACTCTGAAACAAGTTATTTAAATGAATGGATGGAAGCTTCATGTATTCTATAATACCAATCGAGGGCAATGCCCTCTAAAGTTTTGGGAAATATTTTGGCAACAACCCCATCCCAAGGGAGTAGTTCTCGAATGGCTATGACATAGGCCTTAATGTGTGCATTCGGGTCTCCTTCCCCTTTGTATTTGGGAAAATTGGGAAGGGTCTTAGAAGCATGACACTTCGTATGGAGAAGTCTAGGGGTTCTTTTAAATATTCTGAATAAGTTCCTATCGCATAGGTTTCGACCATTGACGGTGCCTGCTGAGGGGGTGGAGGTGGAATGGGTTGTTGGTGTGGTGTAGCATATGCATTTGCAGGGGGCCTAAGGAAATCCTTGTGGTTAAACGAATATGCCAAGAGAGGAGAAGATATCTCCCTGCGGTGATTTGGAATACATGTTTAAGTATGGAGGAGTATTGCCCAGGAATTGATTATTTTGTACTAGACTGGGAGGTATCATATTTTCCACTGGCATTTGTTGTGAATACTAAGGAGGCATTCCCAATGTGCCTATTCCTGTAGGAGGTCTACTTGGCCAGGATGATGTGGAGGATTTAATTTCCTACTTGCATGAATTGAAAATTTTGACTTGCTTGAGCAAGTTCTAACCCTCTAACTTTTTCTACTAAAGTTGAGATGACTTCATTTGGTGAAGTCACAGTATTTTGCCTTAGTGGAATTTTTTGTATATCCTGAGGTTGTATAGGCATGTGGTACCCTGCTATGAACTGATCGTTTCCCTGTCAAGTTTCACCGAGGGCATTTCTCATAGGTAGCAGCATGGAGGTGTTTTCTTGAAATGAGACCTCAGATCGTGTTTGTAAACTTCTTATAGGTGGGTACATACTCCGAGAGTGTTGTTCACTCCTAGCATAACACACTAAATGTTCATCATCTAAAAATAGATATGGATCTGATTGTCTACTCATTTGTTGTCTAAGAAACACCTGAGGAGACGAACCAAATTCTCTTGTAAACGTAATGTTGTTCGAGCCTGAAGGCTCTGATTATTGTGTTTGAGCAAGCTGGTCCAACTCCTCTATTTGGAAAGAAGAACTATATCTAGTCCTTGGAGGTGGAGTTTGTGTTGACAATCAGTTAGCTGAATAGTTGTCACCCCATGCTGAGAGCTGAGGGTGATGGCTATCTATTCAGTTGATCGTAGTATGCTTCAAGACCTAGGAGAGGTCTGCCATATGCATCGAATCCCGACATATTTGGGGCGTATATGAATACCCTTAGAATAATGGGAAAGAGTGAAGGTGGATGGAAGTGAAAAATAAAAGAGGAAGAACTATTTCATTCACATCGGGTTCACCAATTTTGTATGATGGAAAAGTGACAAGCGAGCATGGGAATCTACAAGTAACCATTCCTCACACCTAACCTCCCGAGGTCATGCCGAGATAGCCGGTGGGGATGGAATATACGTGGGGTATAGGAAAACTAGTTAGGTAATCTTATGTCTTCGACATGCACTAATAGAATATGTGAATCTAAGGCAAAGAAGGCCCTCCTAACCTGAATTGGCATGATATATTGGTCAACGAGGATGACTGCTCGAAGGCTCCAATCAATATCGAGCTTTGGCGTGATTCAATCTATAGTTTGTGGAATACGCGGAAGATAACCTGTGGGTGCTTCGTGTATGTCTCCCGACAGGGTCATGAAAATGAATGACGGATTGATGGTGGATTCTATGGGTGAGTTTCTAGTCTAGTCCAAAAATCCTTAGCTTGATTTGGTGCTACATCTAGTGAGGATAACTGTGTGATAATGATTGGTGGAAGTGGAGTAGATCTAAATACTAATGTGCGTAAACCAACATCTACGTCTAATTGACCTGTGGACTCATTGGGTTGTGGGACCTGTGGATTGCAACCATAGGTTCGTGGTTGTTGTGGACATCCTATGGTCATGTGCAGAATCAATCCCTAACCCCTAATATCTAGTAGTCGTATGCCTTTTCATATTCTATATTTAGAGCTAACAGTTGTACAATATTCTGAGAGTATCTTATAGGTGTCCTGGCAAGTTGAATCCTTAAGCTAGTGTTTATATTGGTAAACATGTCTCCTGCGTCTGGATGTGGGACCAAAGGATCACAACCAAATGTTTTCTCTTTTTGAATCCCTTCTACAGTCATGTGGACATTTATCTATGGTAATCTGTAGTTTGGATAGTTTGACCAAAACGTATGCACTTTGTCATCTTCTACGTTTAATCCTCTTAATTGTGAGCTAATTTCTTGTACGTCTGTTGTTGTCCGGAAGACTTGGATTTTGAGATTTTGATCTACGTCAGTTATTTCTGCCACAAGATTGGGTTGAGGCACGATTGGCTTGAATACGTATTCTCTGGGCTCCCTAGGTCCCGTGATTGTCATACAAAAGAAATAATGTAAATCTAACTGAAGCAAAGTAAAACTAACTATGTAAAGTATATGTACAACATATATAACTTCTCTATTTTTGTGTTTTTGATTAATATTTGAATGAAATTGAAATATAAATTATTTAAAATATCTAGCAATTGACAACTAAACTACTAACGAAATTTAAACAAACAAGGCAGCTGAGTATAGCTACTTGTCTGTGCAGTTGTAAGTCTATTCTAAATAATGAAATAACTGATCTAATCTATTTGAAAGACTCTCGATCCCACCTCAGAAGTGAGGAATGAATCATAGTTTCTCAGAAACTATCAATCCCCACAGCTTCCCTGGTAATATCGAAAGTGAGATTAACTAAAATGAAATGGTTTTACTATTCTATTTGATATACTTTAACTAGAACATTGAAATCTTGAACCTGGATTTTGCAAAACAGTGGTGAATCCAATTGTGTGTGGCTTTGTCCCCTCAGTGTGGTCTCCTCATTCCTTCGTGCTCACGTGAATCTAGAAAAGCATGTAATGCTAGCATCAACAGAAGTAGGTATTGGAACAATGGCAGTTTTGGGTATAGACTGAATTCAATGTGAGTAGAAGAGGGATAGTGCAAGAGAACATAGCTTGGGTTATGTAATTCCTAGCGGGATTTATTGTGAGTCATACAACACAAAACATCCAAAACCTGAAGCTATTATTTTTTACGAACAAAACCTGTAACTCTAATGGCTTCAAACTAAAAATGAAACTATCCTATCTCAATTGATTGTATGAAACAATAACAACATTAGCACAAGAAGATTATGTGGCTTCTAAACAGCAAAACAACACTAACTGTGCATGTAACAACTGAAAACTATGAATTCCTAAGAACTGAAAGACTAAAACTATGAAATGAGAAGATGAAAGGAAATTTTTGAGGGGCCATTTGCTTAAAGATCAACCAGCTATTTATAGAATCCCCATTTACCCAAAGGTGAAAACCAATTTGAACTCTTTAACCATAAACAATGCAAAAACACTATTCCAGGGAACCAAAATCATAAATACGAGAAAAGGCAGTGAAAAAAGCTGGTAAATGTTGAAATTTTACGTGAGTCGTGATAAAAGAAACATTCTGGAAAAACACGTGAAGGACCGCCGCCCAGGCAGGGTGGCAGTTTCGTCACTAAAGACCAAAATACAAAGAAAATAAGTGAGAAGAGGAAAACAAAGCATTCAGGGGCTAAGCGAAACATACGAGATGTTAACGCATACTTGGAGAGCTTTTTCAGATCCCGAACACCTTGCGAGGAGACCTGTATCATCATTGGGGCATGTGTAACGTTGTTCCAACGGAGCAGTACCCTTACAATTTTGGGTACGTACAAGAACCTATTGCTATGTTGTCATGTCATTTGGGCTTAAGAATGCCGGTGCCATGTACCAATGAGTGATGACCTATATATTTCATGATCTTATACATAATATTGTGGAATACTACATGGATGATCTTCTCGCTAAGGCTAGAAAATGCTACGATCACCCAGAGGTGTTTTGTATCATCCTTTCTTGCTTAATCGAATATGGCATCACGTTGAATCCAGAAAAATGTGTGTTCGGTGTAACGGGAGGAAATATTTTAGGATACATCATATCTTCACAAGGGATTGATGTAGACCCAGCCAAAATATGAGATGTACTGTAAATGACTCCACTGTTAGATGAGTCTGGCATCAAATCTTTCCTTGGGAAACTCAGGGCAATCTGAAGGTTTATCCCTGATTTGACCTTTGATATCCACCCAATCAATAACTTATTAAAAAAGGATCGTTGCATTGATTGGATAGAAGAATACAATGAGGTATTTGAGTTGGTTGAATAGTTCTTGTTGTCTCCTCCCACACTCATGCCACCTAGGTCAGATCGCCCCTTGGACCTATATTCACAAGCTACAGATGTCTCATTAGCCTACAAGTTGGCTCAAGAAGATGATGATAAACAAGAACATGCAGTCTATTTCGTTAGTCATACATTTCTTGATTATGAGACACGTTATAGGCTTCAAGGAAAAGGTATGTGTCATTTACCTTTTGCATCATGTCTAACACAGTAGTTGAATTACTATTGAAAACCATCATTGATGGGACTAGAGAATCTGATATCCTACCAGAAATGGTTTAACATGTAATTGCAACAGAGGTAGCCAAATAATGCACATAAGTTGCAAGTGGTGGTTGGACACTATGTATTGAGCTCTGGTTTGTGGCTTCTTGGGTTGCATACAAATGAGGGGACCCATTTGAAGCTACCAGATCGTTAGGTGGGCTCCCAACACTGGCACCAGAGGTATCATCGAATATTGTGACAATGGTTGGGCTTCGATTTGGAGTGGCCATAATACCTGAAAATATCAACAAATTTGTTAAATATAAAACATGTTTCTACTGACAATTAAATAAATACATATACATATATATGTTATGAATTTCAATAATTTATGTGGTATTGAAGGTGAAAATAAGAGTTATTGAAGAATAATTTTTTATTAAAAAGTGATAGGAAGGGAAACAATAGTATCAATCAAAGTTGGGACCAAATGATTTCTCAATAAGTTCTAAGATTTACCTTCATTCTAATAAACAAACATATGCTCACTAAGTTCATTCATTGTTAAGAGTTCCCCAAAAAAATACTGTAAAAAGGTAAATTTAATAAAAAAAATCACTACAAGCTTCATGGCTTATCTATCTAGCTTCTAAATTAGCACGTTTACTTGAACTTATGTTGAACATAAGAAACTTTGTGATATTATGGCTGTTCAAGCAAACATGCTTTTATATTTGTTGAAACTAGTGTTTTCTTGTTTCTATAGTTGCCAACTATAGGTGTACTTTCATTTATTACATGATCGCAACTTTCTCCCAAATAACGAGCTTGGATAGGAGATAACTATCATATCTCGATATGGCGAAAATATGTATTTAACTGGATGTTTTAGTTCTGAAACCCTGAAGAAACAAAGGTAATATATATATCAATGTATTAACTTAACAACTACAGACTATAGTTGAAAACTGAATATTAGAAGCACTGCCATCATAGAAATATTCTGAACAAGAAAATTAATTTTAAAATAATTGAGCAAAATGTACCAAGGCAATAAGTCCATTAGCAGCTAAAAAGACTACTGTTTCTGAATGCAGTGTCAAAACATTATTATATGACGTGCTATTTTATTTCAAGACTACATTCTCTGTGAGATGAGTATCGTATTCCTATATTATGTAGATATTAATAACATACAGTGAAATCTTGAGTGCTACTACTACTTTAATACGACGGTCTTACTCACCAATGTCTGCACAAAGTTCTTACTCTGTAATCAGTAAATAATGCCAAAATTATTATCATGTAAAACAAGAGTCATGACGAACATAGCACAACTATTGATAGTGTGATTGAAGAAAAAAACTCTAATACATGTATCTTAATGTACTAAATGGATCATAGAAATTCCTATATAACTGCAGCACCCTGTTAATAAAGAACAAGGCAGGACTTTCACCCTTCAATTACAAAATCATCTTACGATAAAATATGATAAGCTCAGTTCAATAAAATAAAATGCTACAAATACCAACAATAACATTGAAGACCTCTTCTAAAAATGATTCAAAATATAATGTACTGTATTGGTCAGCAATCTGTACATTTTTTGTCCTAACCCATTATCAAAACAAAACATAGATGATAAATATCGATTTAAAGAATTATTGGGCACTATAAATATTACAAAATACAGCTATCATTCTTCTGCTATTATATAATGTTATAGTTGTACTATTTTACAAGAAATGATACAAAACTGAAGTTAAAAAAAATTGTTGGATTTGTCAACGACCTTGTTCCTGGGCTGGATTGGCTGGATTTGCAGGTAATCCTATATATTCCATGGGTATTCAATTAAGAGGAAAAGTACGATAAAAGATGGATTACTTGAAGAAGACCAAGCAAAAATCTTGGTCCATCCAAGAATAATTTTCCTGTAAAATTATCATACTTAAGAATTATTTTTCCTTCTTCTACTAAATAATTTTGAGGAACCAAGAAAAGTTTTTGAAGAACATTTAAATTACTTGCATATGCTATTTTTTTATTATTATTGGTAAATAGTTTTTTGAAAGGGACTATACCCTTTTACAACAGTGCTCAAAAGCAATATTTTACCCCAAAAAGCCCAACAACAGAAAATAATCTTTCAAGAGCCAACAAAAGCAAAACAGTTGCTTCAAAAACAGCTAAAAAACAACTCAACAGCAACACAGCTGCCCAGCAACTGTGTAGTAGGCCATTTGCCTAGATGTAACAATAATAGCACCCAAAACGACAAGAATCATACCTTGTCTGAAATGGTGGGGGATTTAGATTTGACATTTCCCTTCTTTTTCCTATCCACCACAGTCCATTCTAGATTTCCTGCATCCAATGCAATCGGAAGAGCAACTGCAATGGATTTGATGGGGATGTGACCCATAGGAAGGGGGGCCAAAACTTCCTTCAACACTGAATCAGCAATCTGCAGAGAATAGTCTGTAGGTAGTTTCTCTGTGTTGGTCTGTGAATCAACCACGACGGGTGAATCAACTTGCAGGGGGGCACTAGATTCCTCAGCCGGATCTGAGTCAATTGTAAGATGTTCAGGTAGAGAATCCTTCCACTAGGCAGTTTTGGTCTTTTGTTTGGAATGTTCACAATCGTTTGTAGCATGACCAGTTTGGAAGCAACATCGACATTTGAACGCAAGTCTCTCATAGTCTATCCTCTGTACCCACAGCCTTTCTCATATGCTATTTGCAACGAGAGTTTTTCTAAAATATAGCAGGTTTCAGCTTTAGTTTTTTCAACTGATTTCCATGTTTACAGCAATAGTTATTTTGGAAATGGACAACATGGACAATGGATGAAGGCTCTGCAACTGTTTGGAAAAATAGTGCAGGGTGGTATGAAATCAAATACGATTAGCTTTGTAGGTGTTCTCTCTACATGCAGACATCTTTTCCTAGTTGATTAAATTCATGTAATCTATGACTGATAAACAATGAGGTTATGTGATATCAAAATGCAAACAGAATCGGAAAGTGACTTAATTATAAAAAATGATAAGAATAAAAATGCCTCCATGGCACAACAATAATAATGTAATTTTAAAAAGTATATAACAATCATGCAAACCTCTTATATTTCTAAGATGTGGTGTATATGAGGAGAGAAGGGTATTGCAGGTGCTTAAAAAACCAATCCGGTGGAGGTGTTGTAAGATGGAAAGTTGAAAATGCAGTGGTGTATTTATAGGTAGAGAGATATTTTAAGCAGCTGTGTGAGAGGAGGATAACAGCTACAGCAAAGCAGATACAACAAATCAGCTACAGTGAATCCACTATTGTTTCAACTACTAACAGTTATGGCAGGAATAATTCTAGATTCAATGAGTGGATATGCATGTAGGAGGGCATTGTTGCAACTTACATAGTTATAATGGTGGCTATATGTCCCCTACAAATTTTTGTACGTAATGTCCACGTACATTGTAGTGTATTTAAGCAATGTGTGTTGCCTATGTAGTATAGTCGGCAGATGGGACTATGGAGTAGCCGGTTGGGAGGGTGGGTGGATTCATTTCAGCTGGCACAAAGAAGCAGGGAGAACGTAAACAAAAGAGAACATAAACTATAAAAATAGTGTAAAAAATGTTTATGAACTTTGTTTTTTCCTCAAACATGATCAGATATCAGGATGTTACTATATACAGATATCAAGAATCTTTTGCAGAGTTATTTTCTTTACATAAACTATCCATCAATCAAGGTGATCTCTAATATTGTATGTCAGGTGTATTTATCATGAGAGGACAACTAAATTCAGGGAATAAGCATTCAAACAAAATTGTTAATCCAGGAAAAGCTGCCAGAGTTTGACACTTTCCAGCAAGAGGTTCTTCAAAGGTGGGACACCTTCCAACTAATAAATAGGTTTCATAAGTGAATATAAGGTAAAAACATTCTGGCTATAGTAATCCATATCTATCTGAATTTAAAATGTGACCATAATTTGGATCACAACTTTATGTGAATAATATTTGTCAATAATGCAACTCGTTGATTTGAATAACCGGTCCCTAGCTATTATATACACATTCTTATTAAAAGAAATAACAAAAAATATGAGTTGAATTTTTTTATTAATGAAACAAAGGGTGAATATCCATGCATCTTCTTAGTCATCCTTCAAATTTATTTCACATCATAACTTAAAAATTACAAAGCTTGACTACTAATAAAGTAATAATGTTAAACTAGCAGTATAGAAGGAATAACATGACAATATAGAGGGAACTACCATGGCCAATTTAAACGTAGAATAAACTATCAATATATAGAGCCGTTAAGAAGAATAACGAATAAGCCTAAACTGAGCATCTAATCTAGATGTTTTTGGTTTGAATATTGTCATTTTGTATAAAATGGATGATGGATTCAACTGAATCTAGGTTTTCCTAGTTTGGTTATGATTCTCTATGTTACATTTTTTAGGACTTAGGCAGTGTAATTAGGTGGGAAGAATAGCTATGATTTTGGGTTGGTGGGCCTTTTTTTTACCGTCTTGAGTTGCAATGGTAGTGGGGGTTTTCTCAACTTCACTCTGTATGTAGTATTACAACCTCTGTAGTGATATTATTCTAGAACTCTACATCTAAATGTTGTGTATGATAAATAATATACAACACAAAAGTCACAAAAAATAAAAACCAACATTCAACCACTTTTCTGCAACATGAACATGACTCAAATTTATCTTCAATGCCTTTCAGGAATGGTCTTCTAGCCCAATGCAAAAAGTGGATAAATTTATTTCTTGTTATCCAACGATAATTTTTAAAAAGAAAATAGTGGTATTTTATCTTAGAATAAATTTGGACTTAATATGAAGCTATGATTTTGTTTATGATGATCAAGTTTAGATTATATGGAGTTGTAATTGTTAATATCATCTGAATTGTAACATTGATTTTGTAGGATGATGATGTTTGCTCAATTTTTCTCTTTGATTGATTGAATTTTCATATGAATATGTTTGTTTTCTCATTTTTCTTTCTAATTTATTGATTGATTGTGAGATCAATATATTTAATTGATGAGTGAATGAATGGAATATTTTAATAATGCATACAAAACCAAATAAACTATGGGGAAAAGAGGTGAATGAATGAATAAACAATTGATGCATGTTTGATTATGGGATGAATATAATCTATTGATTGATTGTGGGATAAATATGTTTACTTGCTTGGCCTTTTCTTTAACCTTTTTTATTATTTCATAACTAAAAATTCCCGATCAAATACCTTTAAATACACATGAATAAGAAATTCAAAATAGTAGTTGTTATCCCTTAATTCTTATAACTAAACAAAAGGGTCGCAATGCAAAATTGTTGAATAATGAATGTTTACCTAATGCATAGAATTTTACGATTGGATCAGGGATGTGCATAAAAACAATATACTCTACTCTATTAGCTAAAATTTTAAATTTTTCCAACCTATTTAGATTCAATTCTTTTGATTCAATAATCACATCGTAGTTCCTTTATTATACATTTTAGCAGTAAAAAAAACCATAATTAATTTTCTTTGTTTATTATTTTCTTGTATAAAGTTAGATATTCCTGCAACATTTTAGAAGGATTTAAGGTCTAGTAACACTTTTACTATTAGTAAGATTCAATCACTAATTAAATTTCCTCATTGAATAACATATTGTGTTTTTTCAACCAAATTGTTTTTTGATTATTAGGGTGAAGACATATTCTGTGAAAGTTTTTTTTTTCGAAGCATTTAGGGATTTGTCTCTTAAATGTTTTGTAAGGTTTAGATGAGTAATTTATCAAATTATTTGGTTGAAAAACACAGGTGGTTAAAAAACATGGTGTTTTTTTCAACCAATAAAATTTTTTGATATTGATTGAATTATTTGAAGTAATGAACATAAATTCCTTGCAATATTTATAATAATAAGAAACATTTGAGTACTCAAATATTGTTTTTTTCTAGTTGATAAATACATGGTGTTATTTCAACCTTCAGAGAGATCTATTTAGTGAAGTGATTAAAGTATTCAATAGTTATGATTTTGTTTTGTTGTTATGAGTTATTGTCACATTGTATATCATTGCATGTCATTTGATTTTATTCAAATTTTTTGTAGGGACATGGATGAAATATACATCTTGTATTTAGTTATATTTATAATATGAGTGTGGAGTTCTTCAAATAAAAATATATTATACATGGTTCATATAATGAAGTCGTTTCCTTTAAGTCTGCATCAATCAACAATGGAAGTAAATTGACTGCATCTTATTACATAGGTATTATTGACGATCTTTTCGCTCTTGCGAAAAGTGTTACAAACATTATGGTCATTGAAAATAATTCCAAATTAGTGTGTGATCAAATGTCTAGTAAAATTTTTGTGTGAAATCAGAAATTTAATCCTCTTCATATGATGGCATTGGACCACATGCATCTCTTTTTTTATGCCAAAATGCTTTATGTAAAAAAAAATTTTGATATGAAAGAAAAGGAAATTTGGGGTGACTCCACTAGTGGAAATTTTGGTCCTATTGTTAATTGAGTAGTTTTTCCATGTTATGAGTTTGAATTCAAAGCCCATTAATAACATAACATAGTATCACCTTCATCATTTCCAAGAGAACTAAAGGGTGTACCTACTAAAAAGAAATTGAATACAAATCAGAAAGATCATTCAACACCAACCTCATTGGTGTGAGGATCATGAAATTTTTATATGATTGCAGATTATTTACAAATTTTCTAGGATGTAACTTTTTTGTAGAGTTTGGGGGGTCTATGAAGGGCATGTATAGTAGAGTGTTGGAAAAAATTGTCCTTTTATGTTGTATTGTCATTATATGTGTAGTATGCATATGGTTTGGGTATTTCTTGGGGATTATTATGGAGCTAGAAAATATTTATATGGTCAAGGATTTGAGGGCTCTCTTTGATTAGATTTTTTAAATGTTCCACTCATTGTATCCCCAAAAAAACAAGGATTTTTTCACTGTACAAAATTGCACTATCAATTTAATGATAGTTCTCCAAGTATCGATACTTCTTTTGTCAACATTACTTAATGGGTAATATCTTATCTTAACTAGTTTTTATTTTATTTTGTAGGTTTGAAGATTCTTATAACATAGGTATCTACATAGATCTACTCACTTGTTCTCTCATTTATTTAGGGGGTTAATAGTTTTCTTTTTTTCTTCTACTTGGTAAAATATGTTGTGGGTGGTGTATCATATCCAAATTTTCTTGTATCTAAATTGTTCAATAGTAATTAGATTATACAAAAAACATACAATTTTAACTATGATGAATAGAAAGACAAGATATTTTCACATTTATCCCATTCCATTTTATTAAGATGCACCTTTACTGTACAAATTTAGGTGTGTCATATTATTTGTGATTGTAGAAAAAACATGAGTCGATTAAAAAATGGATAACACTCATGGAGATGAAATGGAGGGGGTAGAGATTTTAGAGGGTATGTTCACCATACATCCACACTTTTTATGGTTACATGCAAGAAATGTGTCGGTACGTTATAGTCTAGTGAAAATGCTTTGTAATGTGAAATTTTTGAAACTAAATGTGACTTCACATTTATTCACCAGTTTTTGTAAATTGAATTATGTCTTATGATTTGACTTAATTAACTTTCCATTTGTCATTAAAACTCTAATTTTCTTAGGTTCCTTATGCACTGATGATGGGGTTACTCTAAGAGTTAGGGGATTCATGGATAATCAATTTTCACATTTATCCCATTCCATTTTATTAAGATGCACCTTTACTATACAAATTTAGGTGTGTCATATTATTTGTGATTGTAGAAAAAACATGAGTCGATTAAAAAATGGATAACACTCATGGAGATGAAATGGAGGGGGTAGATAGTTTAGAGGGTATGTTCACCATACATCCACACTTTTTATGGTTACATGCAAGAAATGTGTCGGTAAGTTATAGTCTAGTGAAAATGCTTTGTAATGTGAAATTTTTGTAATTTTTTTATATTTGTCAATCATGTTTAAAATTATTTTATTTATTTTATTTGAAATTCATCCATAAGTTTTATATATTTCATTCATGTGTTTAAGAATTTTGTTCTCTTATGAATGTTTTATCTTCTTATTAATCCTCTTCACATGTTTTTCTTTGTTGTTTTCTAAGGGTTATGTTGCTTCAGAGGCTCTATGGAGAAATTCACCTAGGTTGAGGAGAAAATGCATATTAAGGCAAACACTTATTCAATAAGCCCATCTTGATTAACATATACATGATGATTTTTGTGAAGTGATCTTACTCATCATTTTTTTTTTTACATGGGAGGTTGAACAAGTTGAGGGTGACAATGTAAAAAAAGGTAATGTTGAGCCTCTTGTAGAATATTCTCTTCATAAGGAGGCACATGATATGGAAAAAGTAAAATGACATTTTCCAAATGTTTCTCTTGTATACCTAATATATTATGTTATTTTGAAATTTTATAGGCCCCTATGGACTATAGAACCAAATGGGTGAATTTTCATTTGATATATTTTTTCAAGCATGGTTCATGTGGTGTTCTCTGTGGAGTAAAATTCTAGGAGTTCCAAATGTTTAATGTGCATAAATTGGAAAACTACATATTCCCTTTAGTATCACCCTGAAAGCAGGGGGAATATACATGGGGAAATACCCACCACTCTCCCTGGAAAGAACAAGAAATTGTATTTCCCAAAGGGAGAGTGACATTAAATAGTAATGAGGAGCAGGTACAACACTCAAAGAAGGTGTGTTTTGCAGAGAATTTGTAAAAGGGGAGGAAAATAAACCCTTCAAGGGCTTGGTGTAAAAGGAAAAGAAGAGGTGGATGATGAAATTTTCACCTATAATACTAAGGAGAAGAGAGATAAAAGAAAATATAAATTGGTCAAGTTGAGACAATTCAAACATATATGCACACTTTTTACGGTCACATGCCGAAAATATGTTGGTAATTTGTAGTCCAGTAAAAATGCTTTGTATTGTGAACTGTTTGTAATTTTTTATATTTTTCCATCATTTTTGAAATTATATTATTTATTTTAATTGGAATTTATCCTTAATTTTTATGTCTTTTCTTTCATTCATATGTTTAATAATGTTTTTCTCTTGTGAATTTTTTATATTCTTATCACTCCTCTTCACACTTTTTCCTTTGTTATTTTAGAAGGTTTGTGTTACACTCGAGGCTCCTAGGAGAACTTCACCTCAAATAAGGATAAAAATGAATATTGAGGTGAAAATTTCTTTGGTAAGCCCATCTTTATTAGCATTTACATGATGAGTTTTGTGAAGTGATGTTACTCATCATATGATTTAGTGTGCATAGGAGGTTGAACCATTTGAGGGATGTAATACAACATATGGTAAGGTTGAGCCTATTAAAAAATATTATCTTCATGAGGAGGAGGAGGCACATGATACAACAAAAGTTAAATAACATTTTCTAAATGTTTCTCTTCTATGCCTAATATCTTATGTTATTTTTAAATGCCTTGTACAAGCCCCTATGGACTATATAAATGAATGGGTGGATGGTCGTTTGGTATATTTTTTAAGCATGGTTCATGTGGAGAAAAATTATAGGAGTTCCAAAATTTTAATGTGTATATATTAGAAAACCACATGTTTCCTTTAGTATCACCCCAAAAGTGGGGGTAAAATTTTATGGAGAAATACCAACCAATCAACCTAAAAAAAATAGATACTATATTTCCCAAAGGGAGATTGGATAAAAATTAATGAGTAGGTACAACACTCATAGAAGGTGTGTTGTGGAGATAATTTGTAAAAGGGATGGAAAAAAACCTTCCAAAACCTCGATGCAAAAGGAAAATAAGATGTGGACATTGAAATGATCGTCTATGATATTGAGGAGAAGAGTTAAAAGAAAAGATAAATCGGTAAATTTGAGACAAGTCAAACTTGAGTAAATGATATGTTTAGATTTTGGTTTATGTTTATTGTGTTGTTGAACTTATGTTTTTGGTATCTTACATATAAATCTAACTTCATCATTATTTTCACAGGGTGAGGGTGTGCATAGAATATGTGAGGATGAGAAGGGAGGTGAGCATATTATAGGGGATCTTGTATGCATTCCTTAAATGTTTGTAAGTAAGGTGAAAATTTTACATGTCCACAAGAATTTTCTTGATTTTAATCCAATGTGAACGTTATTTTATAGGATGAGACCATTCAATTAAGTTAGTTTTTGAAAAAATGGAGGTCAATGGGTGATGGCATAAAATTACATGTTAATGAAGGCCACCCAAAGGTATAAATAATAACATAAAATTAGCAAAAGAAATTCATAGTACATATTTAAATATATTTTAATATTTTATCCTTTGTTTGGGGTATAAAGGTTGAAAGGAAGAGGGAAAAATGAGAAAAAAATCCTTCCCTTCTGAATATAATTTTTGGCTTGACCTCATGAGGGAGGTTGTAGCCAAAGAAATTGAAACAATGAATAATGAGAGGGGTGGGGACAAGGCTTACATGGGAAAACATGGTGGATAGGTAGACTATGAATGCATAATTGTAAACTATATATAGTAAAACTTCATATTTGTTTTAATAACTTTTTTTTATAAAAAAATTACGTGTCTTTTTTTTATTGCAGGCCTTTATTGGAGAGGAAGAGAGGAGAGAGGATATTGCCATTGGAATGACTTTGGGAATCATAATGCATTGGCACTATGTAAATTCATGTTACTAAATTTTGTATACTTAGTTGTTTCAAGATTTTCATTACATATTATTAAGTTATGCACATTTAATTGTAGACATTTATGGTGGGAGAAAAGGGGGATATATATTTGAAATAGGTATTGGTGGTAAAACGCATTGTGGTGGATCTGGGTAAGCATGCATATTCTCATGGAATCCTCCTTTCACCATATTTTTTCAAAGTCATCATCACTAAGGTTGTTGTTCGAAAGTGAAAATTACCTTTCCAAAACCATTTTGGAGATGATTTGTCTAAGTGCTTTAAATGGTATTCCATATGGAAGATTAAAGACATGAAACATTCCCTACCACCAACATTGGTTAACACTTCATATTAATCAATAGTTTTTTTCTAATGCTTTAATATTGGTGTAATTATTTAACAGTTTTCTTTGTTTGTTCTAGGGTGAAGAAGTGTGAGTACTACAACTACAAGAGAGAGGTGTTGAAGGGTGAAAAATATATGTTTTCTAAACAAAAAATTGATTATCCATGAATCCCCTAACTCTTAGAGTAACCCCATCATCAGTGCATAAGGAACCTAAGAAAATTAGAGTTTTAATGACAAATGGAAAGTTAATTAAGTCAAATCATAAGACATAATTCAATTTACAAAAACTGGTGAATAAATGTGAAGTCACATTTAGTTTCAAAAATTTCACATTACAAAGCATTTTCACTAGACTATAACTTACCGACACATTTCTTGCATGTAACCATAAAAAGTGTGGATGTATGGTGAACATACCCTCTAAACTCTCTACCCCCTCCATTTCATCTCCATGAGTGTTATCCATTTTTTAATTGACTCATGTTTTTTCTACAATCACAAATAATATGACACACCTAAATTTGTACAGTAAAGGTGCATCTTAATAAAATGGAATGGGATAAATGTGAAAATTGATTATCCATGAATCCCCTAACTCTTAGAGTAACCCCATCATCAGTGCATAAGGAACCTAAGAAAATTAGAGTTTTAATGACAAATGGAAAGTTAATTAAGTCAAATCATAAGACATAATTCAATTTACAAAAACTGGTGAATAAATGCGAAGTCACATTTAGTTTCAAAAGAGAAAAGTGTGAAAGGGTTGTTGGTGAGGGTAAAGGAGTGGATATTGGAAAGGAGATTGAAGGATCTCTGGGAAACAGGGGGAGTCAAGGAAGAGGGAAAAGCACTAAGAAAATGGAGGAGTGGAGTTATGAGGGCTTGACTAGAAACTGGCAAGGGGATGTTAAGTCCAGAGGCATCGCTTCATATGGGAACCATTTATCTAGAGCTAATGTTATTCCATTAGGGAGTGGCTAGAATTTCTCGAGGGGAAGCAAGCCAAATGATGCTCTGAGGACATAAGAAGGGAAGATGGAAGAGGAGGAGGTAGAATTTGGTATGTGGTTTTTCTCGAAAGGTGACGACTTGGGATGCTCCCTTAATTAGAAGGTTTTTATAGAGGAAGAAGGGCCTGCATAATCAATTGAGGTTCATGAGGATTCCATTACTTCTCTAAATCTAGGAAAATTGGAGATTCAAGTGTCAAAAAAAGTAAAGTAAGTAGATGTAGGTACACCGGCCTTAAAGGAAATATGTGAAAAAATGGAGTATAATGTGTTGATTTGCAAATTAATTGGTGTTTTTCCTTCTAAGAATGAATTTTGGAACTGGATCAAAATGAATTGGGAGTTTAAGGGCCGTTGGGATCTTTGTTTTTTATCCAAAGGATTTTTCTAGGTCTATTTTAAAAATTCATAAAATAGGGATATAGTATTTTTTGGAGGACCTTGGTTCTTCAAAACTTATGGTCTTTATCTTTTCCCATGGTCACCTCTCTTCAATCTCGAGGAATAATTGGTCAAAAATATGCCTCTATGGGTAAGGCTATACAAATTGCATCTAGAGTTCTAAGTTCAAGAAACTTTGAAAACCGTAGCGGAAGCACTGGGAGATCTAGATGGGATAGGGAAGGAGACCAAGGAAAATGGTTTTTCTTCCTATATTGGGATTTGTGTAAAAATTGACCTAACCAAACCTTTGATTCAAGCTATTAGACTCGATACTCCCATTGGTGTTTGGTTTCAGGCTATTGATTATGAGTGTATACCTTTTATATGTTTTAAATTTTAGATGGTAGGTCATAAAATGAATAAGTTCTTGCAGTTCGTAAGGGGATAATTAAAATTTCCTAGGGAAAAGGAGCATCACAAAGACTCCTGGAAGGAAAAATCTGTAACGGGCATCCTGATCCCTAAAGGAGAGATTGTAAGGTCAGAGTTAGTTCAGTGAAACTCAAAAAAGTCCCAAGATGATGAGTCCAATGTCAATCCTAACACTTTGAAAGAAGATAAAGCTCCCTCTCCGTCATCTATGGAGGACCTTGAGACAGGAGAAGGGTCTCCTCAAGCTAAAGAGGTATTTTACTAAGAAAAGGAGTTGAACCAACGGGATACACACATAGACCAGGGGGATTTGGAAATCCTGATGGAATCCTTTAATGGAATGGATGGAAGTCCCAATGGGTATTCCCTAAAGAGAAGCCAAAAAACTGATGTTGGGACAAGTTGAAATTTGAGTCCCAATAAAGAAGCTAAGAATAGAAAGGTGGCTTCAGAGAAGTATTCTGATGATATTTTGAAAGAAGTAGACACAAATAAGAGAGTGGCTCTGACTCCTTTGATAAAATCATAGAGATTGGCCTCTTCTCACTCTAGGCCATAGCCAAATACAGGTATTTCAAAATCATCCAGAAGAATAAAATATTCTCTCAAAACCCAAATGGAGGCTAAGATAAGCATTGATACTACTAACCAAAGCACTTTAAAGGATTTCATTTCTGGTGGAAGGTATTTTTCGTCCACTTTGGGGCCATGAAAATCTTAAACTAGAATGTATGAGGATTAAATTTCTCTGACAAAAGTCTCTTTGTCAAGTGACTTAGAGAAAGTGAGAACCCTGACATCATTATAATTCAAGAGACCAGGATGGTAAAAGAGGATCTAGAAGGGGTGAGGAAGCAGATTTGGTTCAATGGGGAGGTGGAATCAGTAGATGTGGTAGGTAATTTAGGAGGAATAGCAACATTTTGGGGATCGCAAAAAGTAAGTGGTTCCTTTCAATGGAACTTTTGGGCTTACTTTCAAATGATAGGTTTTTGGTTGTGAATGTTTATGGGCTCATTGGTGTGGAGGAAAAGGAGTGCTGGATGGCCTTGTATAGCCTTCTAGAAAATGCAAATTCAAAGAAAGTTATAGGTGGATATTTTAATGCAATTATTAAAGTGAAGGAAAATAAAGGAGAGGAAAATATGCTCCTGCACAGTTCCAAAGATTTCAGTGAATTATATAATAATTTATCCGTCATATATGTTGAGCCAAAGAGTGGAATATTCACTTGGAACAATAGAATAACAGGCTTGGAGGCTATCCTAGAAAGGTTGGATAGATTTTTGATTAATTCAAAATGGGGGTTGGAAAATTTCCAATTTTCCTCAGATATTTTGAAGGTTGCGGGGTCAAACCATTCACCTATTATTTTAATTATAATTCTTGAAAATTGGTCACATGGAATTCCATTAAAAATGGAATTCATGTGGTTTCTTGAACCTTTGTTTGAGGAAAATGTGTAGGTCTGGTGGGGGTTAAAGTGTAAGGGAATAAGAGGTGTAGATTAATAAAGAAACTAAAGCATGTGAAAAACTAAAGCATGAAAGTGGAATAAGAAAACCTTCATAAAGTTGTTCTATAAGGAGAATGAAAATTATTCAAATCTAGAATTGACCCAAAAAGATATCATGAAGGAAGCACCAACTTATCAGTTGCTTCTTCAAGAAAAGGATGGGCTAGAACATTTGGATCAGATCTTGTGTATGGAAGAATTTTTTTTGAAGCAATAATCCAGGGTCAAGTGGTTGAAAGAGGGAGATAGGAATACTAAATTATCCCACCTTTCAATGAATATCAGAAGGAATGTGAATATAATTATGCAATTTACCTTTCCCTCTAGGGAAGTGGTCTCAAATATGGAAGAGATTAGGTCTAAAGGGGTCTCATTTTTTAGCAGCTGAGGATGGGGATTGAAAAAAAGAGGAATAATCCTTTCTTTCATGTATTCCACATATTATAAAGGAAACTAAATCTGAAAAATTAATGATTCCCATCTTGTAAGAGGAGGTAAGGTGGGAGGTCTTTAGTCTAAGTGCGGAAAAATCTCCAAGTCGGGATGGTTTTCAGATTGGCTTCTTCCAAAAGTTTTTTGTACATAGTAGGGGAGGATGTTTGGGCTACGATAGAGGAATGCAGGAAGAAGAGGGAAATTTTGAAAGAATGGAGCTCAAAGTTTTTAGCCTTGATTCCTAAGAAATAATAAGCTCTTTATTTTGATGTTTTTCATCCCATTTCCTTATGCAATGGGATTTATAAAATAATCTCCCAAGTGTTTGCAACTAGGCTGAAATCATGCCTAGGATCAATTATTTCAGAGAGTCAAAGTGGGTTTGTAGAAGGAAAATAGATTTTGGATGGGATTGTGGTGGCTCATGAAGCCATCCATTCTTTGGGTAACAAAAAGAGTCCAAAAATGATAACTAAGATTGATATGATCAAGGCATATGAAAGAGTAAGATGGAAGTTTTTGGAAGCTATCCTTGCAAATTTTGGCTTTCCTCATAATTGGATTCAATTGATCAGAGATTGCTTCACAACCCCAAAATTTTATGTCCTAATAAATGGGGTTCCTCTAAGTCATTTCAATTCTTCCAGGAAAGGGGATCCGATTTCTCCTTTTCACTTTATCATAATGGCTAAAGGTTTGAGTCGAGAAATTCAAAAAGTGGTGGATATAAAGGAATTGAATGGGCTAAAAATTTCCTCTAGGATTGATGCAGTGATGAATTCGCAATTTGATGATGATAAGACCATGCTAGGAGAACCTATTTTTACCAAGGCCAAGAAATTCTAAGATATTTTGTTAAAATATGAAAAGGTAGCTTGTCAAAGGGTGAGTTCGGTAAAAATCTATAATTTATTTCTTGAATGTAATCCCATTTTGCAACACATAATAGATGATATCTTTGGTTTTTTAATTTGTTCTCTCCCTAGCACATACTTAGGCATACCCCTAATTGGGGGTGCAAGCTGGGAAAGATATTTGGAAACCTATGGTGGATTCTATTCAAGATAAATTAGTCTCATGGAAAGGAAATTGGTACACTATGGTGGGAAGACCTTAAGCTTATTCACTCCTCTCTCCAATGGTTCATTCTTATTTTATGTCTCTCTTAAATATTCCTGAGGTAATAGATGATTTAACAAATATGGAATTTGTAAGACCCTAGATATTGCAGAGTCATGTATGAGAAATACACACTAAATTATATATCTGACACAAATAATAAGCTAAAGAAATATAAAACCCTAGGTGTAAGAGAGAGAGAGTAGAAAACTTAGTTGATTTCACAATTAATCCCGTAGTATTTTATACTAGAGGAATGATGAACAAGAGGATCATATTGTCGCAATTGAACTTAGAAAATCTTGGAACTATCGGATGAGCTTGGACTAGGGCACCTAGACTTGGGTGATGTCGCCTAGGTACTAGAGACCTCTGTTGGGTTCCTGTGAATACACAAGAGCTCAGATTCTAGTTTTTCTTGTGTCGCAATATGGTCACTAACCTTCTTTGTTGGTATCTTATATGTCATTGGATGATCACATAATTCACATGTAACCTACAAAACAAATGATATCCTGTAAAACCCCAAACTACATCAAATCCTAAACAATAAAAATGAAAATGGAGAGTCGTACTGAACCCCAGAGGTCACTCGATAGAGTGAACTTATGACCAAGTGTCACACTACATCTTAGAATATGTGTTGTTCTTATGCATGTCTGTAGAAATCCTTCCCTAGGAAGATCTTGTGCAAGATGCACTTGATAGTGAATGATAGCTATATGTAGCATTGTAGATAGATATGTGGATGGAAAAATGAACTTCCCCTCCTATGCGTATATGCAAAAAATGCATTCCTTTGTCCCTTGAGTGAGTGCTAGATGGATTCCTTTAATGCTCTTAGAATTCCTTTGGATGCAACCTTAGGTTGTGATAATAGATTCTTAGGACTTGGTCCTTTATTATGGTCATATAGATTTGTATTTATATGATTCCCTTATTTTAATTTCATAATTGACAGCTAAAATTCTAACCCATAGTAAAACAATAATCCCAAAAGATAAAAGAGGCCCAAAAGAGGCGAGTAAGATACAAAGAGGTCAGGGGAACCTAGAGGCGATAAGGGCGCCTATGCACTAGTGTCTAAAATCAATAAAGATAAAGCAATGAATACCACACTAGGTTGTGGTGTGTGCGAAACCAAAGAGGAAACAAGAAAGATAGAAAAGAGGCCAAAGATAGATGTCAAATACTAGTTTTCTTTCTTAGGAATCATATGAATAGTAGTATGTGATTATGACCTATAAATGTACCCAAGTGTGTAATTTTGGGTACAGATCAGCTGGCCCTTCCCCTGTGCCATGAGTGTCGAAGGCCTATTGAGTGAACTCCTCCTGCATTTTTTCTCACTCATGGTTTTTCTTTGGTGTGTGACTGGTTTGATCTCTTTCTAGTTTTTTTTGGAGTGTTCTTTGGCTATTCTACGATGAAAAATCTAGGTAGGGCCGAGTAAGAAAATAAAGTGAACATTTTCTTATGAAGAAGAAAAAAACTTGAGAATAAAAAATGTGGCCATGAGAGTGTGGCTTGAGAAGACATGGTCAATTGCATAGGAATTTTAATGAGGTTGAGGAAACTGCTATTTATGAGCACATGTGGAATTTTATGTTAGATATGCACCAATCAGTTAGAAGGCACAATGTCTTTGAAATGGCCCATTGTTTGAGATCTGTAAATATTATATCAAATGCTTTCGGTAAATTCATCTGTCACATGGAGTATGCAATTTTTAACGTTGAAATGCAGCTGAGGCGGATTGGCAAGAAGCCATGTGCACACTCTGGCTAATGGCATGCTGGCAGATGGCTAAGATGGAAGCGAGGGTATAAATAACACTCACATCCTCTTACTCTCCTTTCCCTGCAATTCTGATGGAACATTCGATGGTACAGTTTACCATGAACTGTTGTGTGATTACAGTATCTCCAGCCCGAAGAGAATAATAATTCACAGGTGGAGCGTGTGGATAGCGGCAACCTTGTGAAGGCACTGCCTATCGGATCGACGGATAGCTGCGAAAAAGCTCTGATTTGTTCAAAGGAGGTCGATGGCATGCGGAGAATGATTGACCAGGTAGAGTGTTTTCATATCATGTTTAGTGGTTTTAGGGTGTGCTCTTATATCAGTCTATTTTTTTTTATCATAATAGGATTATATCTAAAATTGTAATGGGTGAAATAGTACAGCTAAGATGATGCATGCTCCCCTCAATACTTGCACAGTAAATGTAGTGACTTTTACTTTTGAGATTCGAATGCCCTGAGTTGCTCGGCCATCATGGATTGGGCAAAACTTCACTTTGATCTTTTCAGTAGGCCGACTGCTTTCTCCCTAGGCATCAATAGTAAAAAAAATGACTCCTGGAAAGGATAATGTCCACGTCTTAATGTTAATGTAAGTACGTTGTGCCTATATTTGCTATCAGACGGTATTATCTCTCTCAATTTATTTAACTATTAAAGTTATTTGTACAACCATTTCAATTTCACATACGAACCATGGGTGTACTTATTGTTTCTCTTTGTAAACCAGGGTGGCCTGCGAGTAATCCGGGTATGACACTATCTGCATTTTATTTTGCACACTCGTCATTTTCAAACATTATATTATGCATGTGAGTTCCATAGAATCACTATTTGGTAGATATATACACAACAATGGTCATAGTCATAATGACACTTGTCAATTTCACACATCAATTTTTTCTTGTCATTATAATGATTATTGTGCACACATACATTTAATAATTATGCCTATTCTCACCTTGTGGTTACAATATATAAAAGTAGAATTCACATTCATAAATAATAATTTTCTTCTTTGTTTATTATGTAGTAGCCACTTTGAATTCACTTGTGTATGTATGCACTGCAATTTGTAATTAATTGAATTATTCCAAGGAGAGCATTAAAAAATTCATCTAAAATAAATATGTTTGGTTTGGATGAACTAGTTTTATCCTGTGATGATTGAAAGCATAGACTAAATAATATCTTAGACTATGTACATATTTTCAATGAAATAAAGAGGGAATACTAAATTATCTAAGTCAGCTCATTATAAGTTTTATGAAATTCATTTTATTATGGGCATAGTTTGTTTGTTTTTTAACAACATTTTTATATAGAAAAAAGAGTTTATGTTACAATTAGCACTAAGATAATCCTTGAAATGAAATTCAACCATTATCACTCTACTACTACTTCTCTTATTTTATTGCAACATCCTTTGTCATGTTTTTAATTACATGTTCTTATATTCCATAATGTTTTCAATTTGATTATATTGCAAGAGGATTCATTATCCTCCACTCTTGGCATGATTTATATCATGCTTCATCCTATGGTGGCTTCTTGCATTCAAACTTATGCATTCACACTCCTTTACCTTATGTGGAGTGTGAATCATAGAATAATTCTAAGCCACATTAATATTTATATAACTAAGGGATCATATTGGTCCACTCATATTTGTCTTCACTTGCAAAGCATGATCTCTTATAGAAGTGGGTATTATAACAGAATAAAGGTGAGATTTTGTAAAAAAAAAACTGTGTTATAACAGAATAAAGGTGGGATTTTGTAAAAAAACTATGTCCATCACATTATTAGGAAATGTGCATCATGGAATATACTGAGAACCTTTTAGATAATTGGTATCTTTTCATACATATATCAAATGTGGGAGAACAAACCTCTTTGAGCATGAAAGACTTTATAAAAGTGTCTCTATGATTCTAGAACAAGGATGATCAATTATAAAGCATGATATATGAATCCTCCTTTCTTAGCATTTGTTTCTTCTCAGTGAGTCTTTGTCCCAAGAAATTTTTTCTTACATAAGAAATGATCGTGTGTAATAAAACCTTCCATGACATAATTTTTTATGTCTTTTTCAGGTTCTTGTCTAAGTAATGTTGTTTTTTGATGTCAATGGAGAAGAAGGATGCTCTGAAGAAGTTGTCACTAGAGTTTTTTAGGCATTAGAATTTTCATTAGGTCACAAAATTTTGACGCTTTATGCGTAATCCATCCAAGGATATGATTTGTAAGATATTAAATTATGATACTTCTACATTCAAACCCCTTCACCTTCTTTGGAGTGGATATCATGGAGTAATTATAAGTTATATCAGTATTCTTATAACTAAAGGATCATGTTGGTGCAATCATATTTTTCTTCAATTGGGATGCATGATCTCTTACACAAGTAGGTATTATAACATAATGTTGTTGTGTCATAAAACCTTCCATGACATATGCTTTTATGTATTTTCAAGTTCTTTCCGAAGTTATGTTTTCTATTGATTCCAATGGAGAATGTGGATCATCTGAAGAAGTTTTTATTATAGTGTTTAGAAATTATAATTTTCATTAGATCAAAAATACTAGAAGTTTGACATGTAATCTAGCCAAGGAGTCTATTGTAAGTTAGAAGTAAGATCCTTATGAGACTATAATGTCTATTGTGTCGATTATTACTGTAGTGTATGTTGATTGACATACAATCACTTATGTTCAACTTTGACATGAGTTTTGAGATACATGTGATTGGGATAAATAAATGTTCATGTGCAAATAAATTTTATTCATCATCTATGTTATATAAATTTGTGTTTATTTCATTTATGATTTTACATATTCATAGACAAAGGATGAAGGAACTGGTGTTACTTCATCATGTCAATTTATATTGTAATATTTACACCAATAAGTTTGTATGTTTTTTTCACAGAAAACTCAAGAAGGCATCCTACACATTTTTATTTGGCATCATACTCATTAGATCTGTGTTGCATCTATTTTAATATCAATTAATAAATTTTAATTTGTAGAGATATTTTGTAAATTATTTTATGATTGAATCATGTCTGATGTATGTATGTGATTAACTAAAATTAGGATAAACTAGGTGTATGCTAATATAGTTAATCTAATATATGAGGACATAAAACGTTGTAAATGACTATGATAAAGTAATATAAAATGACTAAATAATTAAAACTAATAGAAATAAAACCCTAATATGCAAGAATAAAGTGGGGAAAGAACTCAACTGATTGTAGATGACTGTCACATGGTGTTGTAGGTGAGACAAGAAATTTTAGGAGGAACAACTACGCAGAGGTCCCGAAAAGGGTGGATCTACAGTATCTGAGAAGATTAGAGTGCTTAGGAGGGTACTGGGGTGCCCTAGGGTGCTCTGGTATGTAGAAATAAGTGCCTTGGTCTCTGAAAAAGCTCAAAATATGATTCTTTCTAGGTCAAAAGATGACATGTGACCTTTATTGTCTATCACACAAGATTTTTTGAACTATGCCGAATGTACTGAATAATGTAATAACAACCTGTAAGAGACAAAAAGAGTATCAAACCCTAAAAATAGAAAAATTCAAATGAATGGGTTAAATTGACCGTAGCTATCACAACAGTGGGCTTACTACTTTTATCGTTGCACTAAATTTTAGACCCAAATATAGTTATGGTGTGTGTGTGTGTGTGTGTGCATGCATGCATGTCGTTCCCTAGGTGCTCTTGTGCCAGACGCACTTTGTGAAATAGCTAACAATAACTAAATCTAGAAAATGTAATATCATGTGTGTGTGGAATAAAATAGAATACCTCCCCCTATGAAGTGTGTGTTGATGGAGATATCTTAGCCTTGATGCATGAAACTATGTGGATGCAAGGGATACAATGGATGCAACTCTAGATGGAGTGAGAGTAGTAGATGATGCTAGGACCCTTATTATGGTCTCATAACTTCATATTTATAGGGTTATCTTGATCTAATTTCATAATTAACCTTGAAATGGATGACTAGGAAAAAGATAAAGATAAAAAACGGTCAGAAAAGGCCCAAAAAGTGCCGAGAAGATTTGAAATGGATCAAACGCCCCAGTTTAGGCTAAAATGACATGAAAGTACCAAAATAGATTGGGCATGTAGGTAAAAATGTGTAGGAATGAAGAAATAAAAGTAAAATAAAATGGCCAAAAGATGGGGGTTGATTACTACTTTCTTCACTCAAAAACCTTCTAAATAGTAGTATGAGACCGAGCTAAATAATATCTAAAGTGCATGATTTTGTGACTACATTTTACCCCCACTTTATGTTGGTGAGCTGAAAGCTCGGTAACATAAAGTAGATAGAAGTGTGTACCTGATATCCATGGAGAGTGTAGTAGAAATGCGTCGAAGGAATAAACTCGAGCATGGAATGATAAAAAAGAAGATGGAGGAGTGTGGAATCTAAAGATGAAAAATGTGTATAGAAAAAGTAATGAGACTAAACCTAGGGTGGAATGTTGCGTAGCTGCTATGGTGTGTAGTGTACCTACATGGTTAGTAAGGCATGTGTTGTCACATAATTTTATTGTTAACGTTGTCATTATTGTTACCCACCCCAATTTGACTGCTTCTTTCTCATATGTTTGGACCTACAAGGAGAAAATGATCAAGTAGTCAAATATGTATGTATGTAGAAACACTATGTAAAATACCCATGTGCATAGAAATGTGTAAAATACACTAAATGAAAATACTAAATGGAACATGTGCACCTGATCCATATCGAGAGAAAGGGTGTAGAAGGATATCCTGTACTATGAGTTTTTTGGGCGATCTCACACCACCCTGGCTGGAGAAGTGTAGGGGGGAAATGCTCTATGTCCTCCAAGCTCTAATCACTTCTGTTAAAATGTGTGTGAAAATATCTTTGTAGCATCCTAGGGTGATCCGACACCATGGGCCAAAGTAGTGTAGAGAGGCACGCCCACTGTAACCCCTAAGCCTGTAACTGCTTCCCAAAAATGCTAAGGACACCATATCTTATAAAATACGCAGTGTATGGGGTTCTGTTATCCCTGTAAAATTGACAAGGGAAATTTTATAGGAAGCCAGAACAAAATATGTCTCGGTCCCTCATCGTGGACCCCCTCTGCGTTTGGAATGTCGCAAAATCCCTTTCCGGGAAATCTAGTTTTCTGAACTTATCCATTTTTGATCGCTTTTTGGCTGGGCACACCTTTTACCTATGTTACATAGAGTAAATATGCGCACCCTTCATTTCCTTTGGCGCACTATTTTAGGTGCCAACACATGTTTTTGGTGTGCCTTCCCGTGATGTGCCATTCTTGCATGTGCCAAGGTGCATGTGTCGTCATGTTGACACATCAATTGTTGCGCCATATTTTGGTGCGCAAAAGGGTGCATGAAATGGGATGTTGACAGTCGTAAACTTGTGCCAAAGGCGCAAGTATCTCTGTGTTGACACGCATTTATCTGCGCCAAAGGGTGCACCGTTTTACGTGTCAACATGAGTTTTGATGCGCCACTTGAAAAAGTGCTTGGTGCATTTATTGCACCTTTACCTATATATAGGCGCATCTACCCTGTCAATTTCACCAGTTAGTAAAACACGTGATTAAATTTTATTCCTTTCCACCTGTCAACACGCCTGTCATCCTCATGTCACGTTCGTGGAACCCGTTTCACCTCTCACATTCTATATATTCCAGGTAAGTGGTCCTTGTTACTCTCATGTTTTAGTTTTGTTGTTGGTTGTTTGTTTATGTGGTAGGGTAGATGGATTTGTAAACCCCCCCCCCCCACTTTTGTTGTTCTGGCTATCTCTCTCCCCCCAAGCTCTTCCTTCTCTTTCTAGATCTACTGGTAAGGAGGGCTCTGCCTTAAAAATAACTTGGATCTTCTTGTTTTGCACCCCCCTTCACCATCCAAAAAACCCTGTAAAAGAGGCCTCAAAATACATGCAAACCTATAAGGAAAGAAATAAAACTCGAAAGTTCATATTAGACTACATTTTCCCTCTTGGCGCATTCGCCATTCCTACTGCATAAAATACAGTCGTGCCTAGAAGGTGCACTTTTCTTACTTGCAACACCCCATAAACCTGCGCCCTTAGGCACACTGAGCTTCTCTGTTACATTGCAAATATTTGCACCATTGGCGCACCCTACCCCCATGCGACACTAGCATTACTTGCGCCAAGTATAAAACTACGTAAATGGTGGCAGGCGCATCCCCTCTTATAGCAACACAATGTCATGCAAACCTTCCCTGCGCCACGCCAAGTTCCCCTTCTACGCACATAAAGCCTATGTTACACACATCAACCCTGCACCCTTTGGTGCACCAAAGTTCCATGTAACATGAAAAATATATGTGCCATTGGCACATCCTATCCCCATGTAACATGAAAATTATTTGCGCATCAGCATAAAACACATATGAATGGCACAGGCGCACTTCTGTTTACAATAACAAAATGTCATGTGCAGTGTTCATGTGCCCTGTGCCCTTTAGTGCTAATTTGTTTCATGTAACACCCTTCTTCCATGTGCCATACTATTAACCCTACAGCCTACAGTGTTCATGCGCCCTGCGCCATGAGACCTTAAAATTGCTAACTCCTCACTCTTCCTTCTGTCAATGCTTTAATGGGAGATCTAACAGCTGACATGGCTTTTCTGCATTGGGTTTCACTTCTTCTTCTTACAGATCAGCAATTGAGTTCAAATCCACATATGTCTACATCAAGCAAGAGACCAACCAAGTCTAAGGGTAAAGCTAAGCTTATAGAGGAAGAGATGAAGTACAAGTACCAAAGGGTCAGAATGCCCGAGTCTTAGGCAGAATGTGACCTGGATATAAGAGACTCAGAGCTCGGTCACATCGATATGGAAGCTTTCTAGGCCAGAACCAGGAGGGTCACAGGGAGTCCCTGGATGGACAAACTAGTGGGTAATGGCCTGCATTTTGTTGGGGGGATCTCCGTCAGTGCAGTGAACAATGAATTCATGATGGTAGTGGCCCGCTGCTACAACAAAGACACTAGGTGTGTCCAAAATGAAAAGGGCGAAGTCGTGATTCAACCTTACTACCCGGCACTTCGAAATCATGCTTGGCATCCCTCACCACCGGCACTTTGCGGCTATAAGCCAAGAAGACTGCACCAAGGCTTGGGAGGACAATGAAGATCAATGCATGCAACTGATGAATGAAGTATATTTAAAGAACAAGAAGGTAGTAACCAGATGGCCACAAGTTATTCACCGAAGCGATTTCTCCGAGGAACTGAGTGATACTATCACATTCCTAAGTAGAGTATTTGGGCTTTCTGACACCCATTACTTTCATAAGTGGATGCTCAGGTACCTAGAGACCATGAGCAAGAACGTACCTGATCAACGCTTCGAGTGGGCGGAGATAATAAGTAGTACCATATCCGAGCAGCTCCAACAACTCACCACAACGGGGAGGTTCTACATGAACTCCTACATAGTTTACACTACAGCCTTGGAAAGGGATTATCCAGCATTGAGCCGATGCGGGGTTTGGCCCCAGGTAAGAATATATGAGTACTACCCAGAGCTGAAGCTGGAGAACAACATCTCACAGTTCACCAAAATCAACGATGCCTTTTTCTATGGCATCGTTTACCTATTGAGGCCCAACATGACTCACGGTCAGACGACCAAGAGCATTGTCGCAGCAACAGAGAAGTGGGGGGCCTTATTCACATAGTTTCCCACCTTCACCTATCTCAGGGCAGCTAACTTCCTGGGTGAGCCCACCAAATTGCTGAGATATGCCGGCCCCAAGTTGATCCTATTAGAGCTATCCAGATAGCTCGTAACATACCACCGAAGAAGTGCTTGAAGAGGAAGAAGGGTGGAACTCCTTTCCCCCTCACAGTGGGCAGATACACCTGCGTGTCCCATCACAAAGCCCGGGAAATGGTTGGTGAGCTAGAACTGCTCAATTTGAAGCACAACTTCCTGGCGAGGCCCACTTTCGATCCAAGGAATTGCCTTCCCAGGGAAAAACTCGATCCTATCCACCTTCCACAGATCGAGGACATTTATATCGACCTGTACCATGAGGTCGAGCTCAGAAGAAAGGACCATTCTCACCTGGCCCTGGCAGAGATCATTTAGTACGGCGTGGCCATTGTCCCGAAGGGTTATCAAACTACCGATCAAGAAGTTGATCAGGTATATCTTGACACGGACGGGGACAATTGGCCGTTTACTACAATCGATAGAACCAAAGCACCCCAGACCATTGAAGAAAGGGTCAAAGAAACTCTGCGGAGGACAGAACACTGGTGCAGGATGAATGGCCTCATCTACCTCGGGGTAGATTTCACTACATCTCCATTGGGCAACGCACCATCCAGGCCAAAACATCTACCAAAGGGTAAAAGGCAAGGATAAAGAGGGCGAGTCAAGCTCTGCTCAAGAAGAGGCTCCTGAGAGTCCCCCTTCCGCCGCACAAGAATAGGTTGTGACCCTGTTATCTCCAGAGAAAGAAGCGGCCGAAGATGTTCCGATGGGCACGTCCACTCAGGATGTTGCCACTGCTACTAAACTATTGAGGTCCCTTTTGTCCCTTCCCCCTCTCCTCCTTCTCCTCCTCGTGTGACCCAAGCGACCATTCCTTTGGTCATATCCTCTCCCCCATCTTCTACTATTCCCCCCTCCTTGTCATCCATCTTCTCTTCTCTCGCAGAGCTGTCCCCCACTATTTCTTCTCTCATCTCTCAGATCCCTTCCATATCCTTGTCTTCCTCCCCTACAGTATCCCTTCCTCTCTTGAGTACTTCACTCTCGGCCTCTCATTCAATTCCACCACCAAGTGTCTCAACGCACTTTCCCTCTGCTACTGTAGCTGCTCCCTCTTCTACTTCTGGTCCCACTCCCATAAGTCCAGCATGGATCTCTCAGCACCTAAGCCAACAAAAGAGGAAAGTTCCTATCGCACCGATGGACTTCTCCATCATCCCATCAAAGGGGGCCAAGAAGCAAAAGCCTATAACCCGCTTCTCTCAGAGTGCATCAGGAGAGAGAGTAATGGAGATCACGTATCCCGATCCTTTAAAGGATAAAAAGGATCTGTCTCCGACAGATTATACAGTGACCCAAGTCACAGATGGGAACGTCTTCAGAAAGCCTTCAAGGAGAGGCCCTATCTGCAGTGGATGCCCTTTGCAAGAAACTTCAGGAAGCAAAGGAAGAAAAGAGGCTATTAAAGGAGTAAAATAAACATCTTCTCCATGCCTTGCAGAAAATGGGCAGTGCACCTCCTACAACTGCCACCGAGACTCCTGAGCCCCTGAGCCAGGATAAGATAAATGAATATACCAAAATCGGTGAGCAAGGTATGGCAGTATCCACCTGGAGAGACCAAATCCTCAAGGAAAGTGAGGGAGTAACTGTCAAGTTCACCGAGTTGTATCAGAACATCAATCAGGTGAAAAAGGCACTCCAGGCGATTGCAGGACCCATCTCCGAAGAGTTGGACCATGCTAGGCTTCAACATGAGACCTTCCAGAAAATGCTCGACTGTTCAGTCAAAGATCTGGTCAAGTTCGGCATCTTCAATCACCCCAGAGCACCCAACAAAGTCCTTTCTACTTTGGACTACCAGGTTGATCAGTTGGAGTTTGTCCTCGAAAAGATAGATAAAGTCAAAGAGGAAGCCTTGGAGGCTATGCACCAGATGGAACAAATTGTCTTGAGAATGTCCCCAGGCCTGCTCACTCCTTCTTTCACCCTAAGGAAGGTAGACCAAACTATTTAGATCTTTAAGGAGATTGTCTCGCAAGGGTTAGGGCCAGAAGCCACGTTCGACACCGAATGCATCAACAACCTTCTGGCCTGTCATGACTTTATAGGGTTCCTGATAGAGGCGGGAAATGAATATTCCAAGCTCCCAGAAAGGCTCGTGGATGAACATGAAACTTGCGAAGTTATCAGCGATCGCCACAAGGATCCTGCTCAGGATCAACTTCAGCCCATGATCAGCAAGTTCATGGAATATCGGGCCCAGTTCAACATCACTTCTCCCGAGCAACAGCAGAAGCAGGGCACTCCCTTTCGACCACGAGACGATGATGAATAGTCTCCTTCCTCTCTTCTTCTTTTTGTAAATATCTAAGAGTATGTTGGCATAAATGATGACATCATCCATGTTGCACCATGGGATGATGTCATCCACCAAGTTGCCAAAAGTCAACAGTTGACTTTTAGATATTTTGTAGATATTTTGTATTAGGTGGTTGGTTTGCTTTTGGCCTTCTTTCCTTCTCTTCTTCTATAAATACTTGAATACTTGTTGTATTCAAGGGGTGGATACTTTTCAGATGAAAAATAGAAGTAAGAAGAAAAGGCTTTGAACTTTTTGTAACAGAAACAAATATTAATACAATATTTAGACTTTGTGCTGAATACTTGTGTTTTACATTAGACCTTTCTTATGTTAGATCTGTATGTTTGTTCTGTTGAATCTACTTCTACTTTATTGTCATTTATTCATCAGTATTGCTTTGTTCATCTATGTGAGTAAGTTTGGCTCTGTTTACTACCAGCCTAAAACATAGACCCTCTGACCTTTCTGCTTTGGAATTCATTTCTTTTCTCCCTTCAGATCTTTCCTATCTCCCCACCTTGTTTCTTTCCCTTCTTCTATAGTTGGAAATACCTCTGCTGGGATGAGATCCCAACCCCCGAAGGTAGAATATTGTGAGACTTGCATAGATTCCTATTGGTAGAATAGCAATAAACTAGTTTCGCTTTGCTGACTCAAAGAGGGGCTATGCCCTGCCCATTGTTGGCTCGTCTATCCATAGATCTGTTCACCCGACAGATTTTTGGATCAACATTTTTTGGCGACTCTACTCGGGATCAAACAGATCTAACAGATCTATGATAGTGGTATGTTAGAAAATCGGTAAAAATCAAAACAAATCACTACCTGTTTGCAAATTTTAACTTTTTTTCTAAAATCCAAAATTTTTGCAAAAGTGACCCAAACTGAAAATTTTCTCGAGAGGTCTATAGATCTGGGCTAGTTACAGATCTTTAGTTCGCTGAGTTTTTACAAAAATCTGTATTTTTCCGTAAATCTAAGTTTTTGACAGTTTACCAAAAATTTCAAACTCTTTAAAAAGTCAACTCTAGATCTGAAAATCAACTTACTAAGTTTTACCATCATTTTATCCTTGTTAATCAAACATTAAAACTGCAATCGGTTATTAAAAGAGGGATAAAATTAAATATTTAGAAAAGTACATACTGCTGATTTTTGTCAAAAAAAATTAAAAATCAGCAAGTACAACCAAAAAGAGTATTTAGGATTTACTCTGAAATATTACAGATCTGGAAGGTACACTGGTAGGTGAACCATTTACTCGTAGCAGGAGAGCTCGTGGAGAAGTTGATCCTACTTTCAATCTGCTTCAAAGGCACAACTTCAGTGTAACACCGGCGCGCTTCTCATCGCTAAGTTCAGCTAACCGGTCATCCAGGAGTACCTCACCTCCACAAAGGAAGCATCTCTCATAAGGTGCATCCACATCACTTTGCAGTGCTTTGTTGCTCAGCGGGACCATCCTCCCAACACGCGTTCTCTTTCCAGCTGTTCAAATGGCAGTGCCATGGGGAAATGCTATGGGCCATTTGGCTCTACCACATCCTGTTCACGCGCTCCCACATGGAAATCGAAAGAATTTTCCTAAATTTGATGGTAGCGGGAACTAGAGCACGGATTCACACATATCCGCATTCATCATGTCATGCAGTATCCTGGATGTGACCCATGAAGATGTGTCAGTTCACCTCTTTCTGGAAACCTTGCAAGGACCAGTAGCGGAATGGTTTCAGCATTTGTCGGCCGGATCTATTACTAGCTGGGCCACCTTACGGACTGCATTTGAAGAAAGGTATAAGCCTTTCGAGGACGCATTTGCGTTGCTGTCAAAGATCACTCACCTGAAGAAGGAGGTCAATGAAACCATGCGTGATTTCATCACCCATTCCAACTCACTAATCAATCAAGTTCCACCTTACCATGCTGCCAACGCCAAAAAATCAGAAGTGTTTCTTCGTGAACGCCATGAGCTCAAAAGTAAGTTTCTTACTCTTACAAGAACAAGTCACTACTCTGGTTCTCACCCAAGCTGTTGCTATATGGATTGAATACAACTTACTAATATCTAGTGAATTAAAGCGAGAGCCATCCAAGCTTAAAGTTTCAGCTCCTTCTCCCGCCACTTCATTTGATCTGGCATTCCAGAAGATGGCAAATGACCTGCTAGCATTAAAAAAATAGCTAGCTCAGGCTTCTCCTGGCACTTTGTACCAGGATATTCCACGAATGAGTTTTACTTCTAACAGCGTCTCACAAAGGCCCTGCCTACCCACAGCTACTCCACGGTTGGTGCTTGAAGCCCCTCCGGTCAATGCTTTAGCCAAAATCAAAGAAGAGGAGTAAAATTATGAAGAACCTTCATCGCCAGGTGAAGATGATCAATATGTCGGTGAACCGACTGGTGACTCTACTATCGGGTATATGGAATTTGATGAGGAAGAATCTAACAAAGAGGAGGGTACCCAAGGATATACAAGCGAACAATCTTATGCTGTTTTCACCTGCTCTCAGGAAAAAGAAGCAGAAATTGTTGCCAAGGGGTAGAAAGAGAAGGCCGTGTCAAACACATCGCCAACCATTGTAAAAAGAGGTAATCCCCTTCCTGCTCAGCCTGTTACTAAGTCTTTTTCAAAGAAATATTTTCCCCCTTTTTCCCCTCTGAATCAGCCTCCTCATATTCCTATCAAGACCAGCAATCCTACCCTCCCCTTCCGAAATGAGGGACTCATTCCTTCGTCCACGCAACCCTTGGTCACATTTGACATAATTGGTCACGCTAAAAAGACCAAAATCCAGATGTATGAAGCTGAATATCTTCAGTCAAATCCCGAGAAACTTTTGAGGTTGACTGAATACATCCAAAGCCAAGTTGTCATAACTACTCAGGTTTCCCCGAAGGGAATCCTTTCTACTCCTCCTACATCTCACATAAATGTTGCCTCAACATCTACATCAGGCAAGATAGAACCTTTCTATCTCTCCCTCCTAATCAATGCTCACAAACTAAGCAACTGCATAATTGATTCTGGGGCTTCTGATAATGTCATGCCAGCAAAAGTCGCCCATGCCTTGGGCCTTACCCTTACCAAGCCTTTTGGCAGATGTTATTCCTTGGAAACCAAGCAGGTTCCGTTGATCGGTCAAATCAAGGACACTCAGTTCGCATTTGTGGCGTTCCCAGAGAAAAGAGTAAAGATGACCGTCCTTGTTGCCGATATTCCGGTAGCATATGGAATTCTACTAGGAAGGAGCTTTTGTAGTGAAGTTTGTGGAGAGATTCATATGGACTGGTCTAAGGATAGAATCCTCGTCAAAGGTGTAATGCAAACATTGGAGCCTGAATCACAAAAGAAGTACCTGGTTACTAACTTCGATGACCCCAAAGCCCAAATTCTCTTCGAATCATCAGGGATGGGAAACTATTTCTTGTCTACCGAGTCTGACAAGGGGGATGTCCTCGTCCAAGCAGAAGATCTTAACAAGATCTAGACTTTACAGTTTGATGGCAACTGCGTGACTAGTGGGTGCGGCGTTGGAGCCGTGCTAATATCTCCCGAAGAGGAGATTATTCCTCTCTCTTTCAAGTTGCAATTTTTCAACACGAATAATACTGTTGAGTATGAATCTTTGCTACTTGGCATACAAGCCGCAAAGGAAAGAGGAATCAAGAATCTAAAAGTATAGGGTGATGCAGATCTGGTCGTAAATCAAGTTAAAAGGATATACCAAGTAAAGAATGAAAGGCTCAGGCATTACCGCAACGCGGTATGAGACAGCATCGAGGAGTTCGAAGCTTTTTCAATAAAATCCATCCTGAGGGCTCAGAATGACATGGCCAATTCATTGGCCGTTTCAGCATCCCTGATGCTCCCTCACCCGAGTTTGAAAATAAACACATATACCATTGAGGTGGTTTTCCACCCAAGCGTGCCAGACAATTCTCAGCACTAGAAGGTATTCAACGATGACAATCAACTCATTGCCTTTCTTGAAAAAGTGGAAAATTTTAGTGAGCTTCATTTTGAAGGATCCACTTCCATGTGTCGTGAGTCTGTTACTGATCAGAACAGGGAATCCGAAGGAAACGATGGCATATGTCAGCTCAAAGGAAATAAAATCCCAAAAGGCCTGGTCTCCCTAGAGCGGTTGTTCAACATGCATGATTGTTTTATCAAAAAGAAAAGGCGAGATGATCCTAACTCCTCCCCAGAAACCGAACCAGTCAATTTAGGTTCGGTAGAACATCCGAAGTTTGTGAACATTGGAAAATGTTGCACACCCGAAGAGAAGCATGGAAATTCGTCAAGTTGCTCAAGAAATACATGGATGTATTGGCATGGTCCTATGCTGATGTAAAGTCTTTCAAGCCAAAGGACGTCCAGCATGACATCCCATTGAAAGAGGATGTCAAACCCTTTCGCCAGAAGCAGAGACACTACAATCCTAAGATCTCAGGTACTATCCAGGCTGAAATTCAGAAAATGTTGGACGCAAGGATCATTTTTTCCTATCCATCACAGTACTTGGGTGGTAAAAATTGTTCTAGTACGTAAGAAGAATGGTGAGATACGCATCTGCGTAGATTTTCGCAACCTGAATCAAGCGTCCTTGAAGGACAACTACCCACTTCCCATAATGGATCAGGTTCTGCAAGCAGTGACTAGATCAGAAATGATGTCCATGCTTGATGGTTTTTCTGGCTACAATCAGATTGAAGTCTCACCCAAAGACCAATTCAAAATAGCATTCACTACCCCTTGGGGTACATTCGCCTACAGCAGGATGCCTTTCGGCTCTAACCAACGCTGGTGCTACTTTTCAGCGGGCCATGGACTTCGTATTCAAAGGCATGATGGGGAAGGTCATCGTAGTTTATTTGGATGACTTAACTGTGTTCTCTAAGCAGTGAAATGATCATTGTGATCATTTAGAGCAAGTATTGATTAGATGCCGAGAGCATGGGATCTCCTTGAATCCAAAAAATTATGTTTTTGGAGTCACAGAAGGAAAGTTACTGGGACACATTGTAAGCAAGGAAGGAACAAAGATAGATGCCGAAAGGGTTAAGGCTATTTAGAGCCTCACTTTACCTACAAGCAAGACCGGCGTTCACTCTTTTTTCAGAAAAGGTGAACTTTCTCAGGCGCTTTGTTCCAGACTTTGCTGAAAAGACTCGCCACATATCGAACATGATGAAAGGATCACCAACTTTCCGGTGGAGCGAAGAAGGAAAGAAGTCGTTTGAAGATATAAAATCCTCCGTCACTCACGTGCCAGTCCTGGTATGTCCTAATTTCTCCAAGGATTTTATCATGTATAGCTATGCATCTGAGCATCACCGTATCAGTTATCTTGATGCAAAAGAATTCTGAGGATGTTGAATCCCCGATTGCGTTTATGAGCTCTCCTCTCAAGCCTCATGAATTAAAGATGTCCTAGTTGGAAAAGCATGCCTTCTCCGTAGTCAAAGCAGTCAAGAACTTCAGGTATTACATTCTAAATTCTCATACAACTGTACTGGTCCCTGACATGGCAGTCAAGTCCATCCTAACTCAACAGGAGTTAGGGAGTTTGTGAGGAAATTGGATTACAAAAGTCCAAGAGTATGATCTAGATATAAAACCCACCAAGCTGGTAAGGGGTAAGGGCTTATGTCAGCTTATGGCTAAAAACCAAGGTTCAGAAGACCCTGATGGAAAAGATGATTACGCCAATGGAGCACAAAGCTAGCTGGAGAAAGTCGATTCACTACCCATGGTTCTATTTGTCGCGACCAGTGACGAGTGGTATTCTGATATTGCTTTCTTTCTCACCTATGGTGAATGCCCAGCTCATCTAACCACAAAGGAGAAGTGTGCTATAAAGCTCAGAGCAGCCAGATATGTCATCTGGGATGACTGTTTATACAAACGCGGAATAGATGGCATCTTCTTGCGATGTGTTGACAAGCCACAATAGGTAAAGTTACTTGAGATTTTTCATGATTCAGCCTGTGGTGGCCATTTCTCCTCTTCCATGATGGAACACAAGATCATCTGAGCCAGGTACTATTGGCCAATGCTTTTCCAAGATACAGCCACCTGGGTAGCAAAGTGTGAGCCTTGCCAGCAATTTGTTGGTAAGCCAAAATTGGCTACTTTTCCCCTCAGGTCAGTCATCATTGATGAACCATTCAGGAAATGGGGGATTGATTTTATTGGTGCACTCAATCCCCAATCGAGTGCCAGACATAGTTATGTCCTGACAGCAATAGATTACTTCATGAAATGGGTGGAGGCCATACCTGTCAAGCATGCCACTTCCGAGGTTGTTTACAGTTTTATCAAAGAAAATATCATTGTCAGGTTTGGCGTTCCAAGCAAGATTGTTGCTGATAATGCTTCCAATTTCTCTTCATGGGAAGTTATTAGTTTTTTCTATGAATACGGGATAACCTTGGCTCATGCCTTGAATTATTACCACCAAGGAAATGGTCAGGTAGAATCCAATAATAAAAACTTAGTGACCATCATACGGAAGCTAGTGGATGAGAATCAGCGAATGTGGCACAAATCATTATACGACACTTTGTGGGCAGACCACATTACTCCAAAGAGGTCTCTCAGCATGTCACCTTTTCAAGTGTTACATGGAACCGACGCCAAGCTTCCCATTTCTATGGAACTCCCTTCTCTGCACTTGGCACGAGCAATTGAAGATGAGACTTTCCAAAATTCCCTTGAAAAGAGGATCATGTATCTATCAGAGCTTGAAGAGAAGAGTAAGAGTGGTTGATAGGATCACCGAACATCAGAATCAGGTCAAGAAATTGTTTGATAAAAAATGTAAGCAAAGGGAGTTCCAGGTGGGAGACCTCGTCCTTTTGTGGGACAAATGGAGAGAAGCAAAGGGCATGCATGGGAAATTTGATTCTCTATGGAGAGGGCCTTTCAAAATCAATCATCTCAATGGAGAAAATAGCTTCTATCTCTCATATCTGGATGGAGCTGATCTCCTGCTTCCCTATAGTGGGTAGCACCTCAAAATATTCAAGAAGTAGAGCTCACTCTTTTCTTTGTACAGTTTGCTTTATGTCGTGTGTTTGCTTTCGTCGTGTGTCTGCTTTGGTCGTCATCCTTTTTTTTGACTCTCCCGTACCCAACGGATAGGCACATGAAAATCTAGGATTCTCTACACTTAAGTTTCACTCAAAGGTAGTCCCCAGAAAGAGCCAGCTGTTATCTTGTAAAATTGACAAGGGCAATTTTATAGGTAACCATACCAAAATTTGTCCTCGGTCCCTCGTTGTGGACCCCTCTGCGTTCGAAACGTTGCAAAATCCCTTTCCGGGAAATCTAGTTTTTTCAAACTTAGCCATTTTTTATCCCTTTTTGACTGGGCGCACCTTTTATCTATGTTACACAGAGTAAATCTGTGCCCCCTTCATTTCCTTTGGCGCACCGTTTTAGGTGCCGACACATGTTTTGGTGTGCCTTCCCGTGATGCGCCATTCTTGCGTGCACCAAGGCGCATGTGCCTTCGTGTTGACACATCAATTGTTGTGCCGTATTTTGGTGCGCCAAAGGGCGCATGAAATGGGATGTTGACAGTCGTAAACTTGCGCCAAAGGTGCAAGTATCTCTGTGTTGACACGCATTTATCCATGCCAAAGGGTGCACTGTTTTACGTGTCGACATGAGTTTTGATGTGCCACTTAAAAAAGTGGTTGGCACATTTATTGCACCTTTTCCTATATATAGGCGCATCTACCCTATCACTTTCACCAGTCAGTAAAACATGTGATTAACTTTTATTCCTCTGCACCTGTCAGCATGCCTGTCATCCTTGTGTCGCGTTCGTGGACCCCATTTCACCTCTCACATTCTATATATTCCAGGTAAGTGGTCCTTGTTACTCTCATGTTTTAGTTTTGTTGTTGGCTATTTGTTTGTGTGGTAGGGTAGATGGATTTATAAAACACCCCCCCCCCCCACTTTTGTTGTTCTAGCTGTCTCTCTCCCGCAAGCTCTTCCTTCTCTTTCCAGATCTGCTGGTAAGGAGGGCTCTGCCTTAAAATAACTTGGAGCTTCTTGCTGTGCACCACCTTCACCATCCAAAAAACCCTGTAAAAGAGGCCTAAAAATACATGCAAACCTGTTAGGAAAGAAAGAAAACTCGGAAGTTCGTATTAGACTGCATTTTCCCTCTTGGCGCATTCGCCATTGCTGCTGCATAAAATACAGTCGCGCCCAGAAGGCGCACTTTTCTTGCTTGCAACACTCCATAAACCTATGCCCTTATGCGCACCGAGCTTCTCTATTACATTACAAATATTTGTGCCATTGAAACACCCTACCCCTATGTGACACTAGCATTACTTGCGCCAAGTATAAAACTGCATAAACGGCGCAGGCACATCCCCTCTTACAGCAACACAATGTCATGCAAACCTTCCCTGCGTCGCGCCAAGTTCCCCTTCTGCGCACATAAAGCCTATGTTACACACATCAACCCTATGCCCTTTGATGCACCAAAGTTCCATGTAACATGAAAAATATATGCGCCATTGGTGCATCCTGTCACCATGCAACATGAAAATTATCTGCGCCTAGCATAAAATGCATATGAATGGCACAGGCGCACTTCTGCTTACAATAACAAAATGTCATGTGCAGTGTTCATGTGCCCTGCACCCTTTGGCGCTAATTTGTTCCGTGTAACACCCTTCTTCTGTGTGCCATACTATTAACCCTGCAGCTTACAGTGTTCATACGCCCTACACCCTGAGACCTTAAAATTGCTAACTCCTCACTCTTCCTTCTATCAATGCTTTAATGGGAGATCTAACAGCTGACATGGATTTTCTGCATTGGGTTTCACTTCTTCTTCTTACAAATCAGCAATTGAGTTCAAATCCACATATGTCTACATCAAGCAAGAGACCAACCAAGTCTAAGGGTAAAGCCAATCTTACGGAGGAAGAGATGAAGTACAAGTACCAAAGGGTCAGAATGCATGAGTCTCAGGTAGAATGTGACCTGGATATAAGAGACTCAGAGCTCAGTCACATCGATATGGAAGATTTCTAGGCCAGAACCAGGAGGGTCACAGGGAGTCCCTGGATGGACAAACTAGTGGGTAATGGCCTGCACTTTGTTGGGGGGATCTCTGTCAGTGTAGTGAACAATGAATTCATGATGGTAGTGGCCCGCTGCTACAACAAAGACACTAGGTGTGTCCAAAATGAAAAGGGCGAAGTCGTCATCAACCTTACCGCCCGGCACTTCGAAATCATGCTTGGCATCCCTCACCACTGGCACTTTAGCTGTAAGCCAATAAGACTACACCAAGGCTTGGGAGGACAATGAAGATCAGTGCATGCAGATAATGAATGAAGTATATTTAAAGAACAAGAAAGTGGTAACTAGATGGCCACAAGTTATTCACTGAAGTGATTTCTCTGAGGAAATGAGTGATACTATCATGTTCCTAAGTAGAGTATTTGGGCTTTCTGACACCCATTACTTTCATAAGTGGATGCTCAGGTACCTAGAGACCATGAGCAAGAACGTACCTGATCAACGCTTCGAGTGGGCATAGATAATAAGCAGTACCATATCCGAGCAGCTCCAATAACTCATGACAACGGGGAGGTTCTACATGAACTCCTACGTAGTTTACACTGCAGCCTCAGAAAGGGATTATCCAGCATTGAGCCGATGCGAGGTTTGGCCCCAAGTAAGGATATATGAGTACTACCCAGAGCTGAAGTTGGAGAACAGCATCTCACAGTTCACCAAAATCTACAATGCCTTTTTCTATGGCATCGTCTGCCTATTGAGGCCCAACATGACTCACGGTTGGATGACCAAGAGCATCGTCATAGCAATGGAAAAGTGGGGGGCCTTATTCACATAGTTTCCCACCTTCACCTATCTCAAGGTAGCTAACTTCCTGGGTGAGCCCACCAAATTGCCGAGATATGCCGGCCCCAAGTTGATCCTGTTAGAGCTATCCAGACAGCTCGTGACATACCACGAGAAGTGCTTGAAGAGGAAGAAGGGCGGAACTCCTTCCCCCTCACAGTGGGTAGATACACCTGCATGTCCCATCACAAAGCCTGGGAAATGGTTGCTGAGCTAGAACTACTCAATTTGAAGCACAACTTCCCAGTGAGGCCCACTTTCGATCCAAGGAATTACCTTGCCAGGGAAAAACTCGATCATATCCACCTTCCATAGATCGAGGATATTTATATCGACCTATACCATGAGGTTGAGCTCAGAAGAAAAGACCATTCTCGCCTAGCCCTGGCTGAAATCATTTAGTACGGCGTGGCCATTGTCCCGAAAGGTTATCAAACTACCGATCAAGAAGTTGATCAGGTATATCTTGACACAGACGGGGACAATTGGTTGTTTACTACAATCGACAGAACCAAAGCACCCCAGACCATTGAAGAAAGGGTCAAAGAAACTTTGCGGCAAACAGAACACTGGTGCAGGATGAATGGCCTCATCTACCTCGGGATATATTTCACTACACCTCCATTGGGCAATGTACCATCTAGGACAAAACATCTATCGAAGGTAAAAGGTAAGGATAAGGAGGGTGAGTCAAGCTCCACTCAAGAAGAGGCTCCTGAGAGTCCCCCTTCCACCACACAAGAACAGGTTGTGAGCCTGTTATCTCCAGAGAAAGAAGCGGCTGAAGATGTTCCGATGGGCACGTCCACTCAGGATGTTGCCACTGCTACAACTACTGAGGTCCCTTCTGTCCCTTCCCCCTCTCCTCCTTCTCCTCCTTGTGTGACCCAAGCGACCATTCCTTTGGTCGTATCCTCTCCCCCACCTTCTACTATTCTCCCCTCCTCGTCATCTATCTTCTCTTCACTCACAAAGTTGTCCCCCACTATTTCTTCTCTCATCTCTCAGCTCCCTTCCATATCCTTGTCTTCCTCCCCAACAATATCTCTTCCTCTCTTGAGTACTTAGCTAGCTTCTCATTCAATGCCGCCACCAAGTGTCTCAACGCACTTTCCCTCCGCTACTGTATTTGTTCCCTCTTCTACTTCTGGTCCCACTCCCATAAGTCCAGCATGGATCTCTCAACACCTAAGCCAATAAACGAGGAGTGTTCCTATCGCACTGATGGACTTCTCCGTCATCCCAACAAAGGGGGCCAAGAAGCAAAAGCCTATAACCCACTTCTCTCAGAGTGCATCAGGAGAGAGAGTAATAGAGATCGCGTATCCCGATCCTTTAAAGGATGAAAAGGATCTGTCTCCAATAGATTATACAATGACCCAAGTCATGATGGGAATGTCTTCAGAAACCCTTCAAGGAGAGGCCCTATCTGCAGTGGATGCCCTTTGTAAGAAACTTTAGGAAGCAAAGTAAGAAAAGAGGCTATTAAAAGAGTAAAATAAACATCTTCTCCACGCCTTGTAGAAAATGGGCAGTGCACCTCCTACAACTGCCACTGAGACTCCTGAGCCCCTGAGCTAGGATAAGATAAATGAATACGCCAAAATCAATGAGCAAGGTATGGTAGTATCTGCGTGGAGAGACCAAATCTTTGACTGAACTCTTCGGAGATGGGTCCTGCAATTGCCTAGAGTGCCTTGTTCACTTGATTGATGTTCTGATACAAATCTTTGATGCAACTTCCATTGTTCAGTCAAAGATCTGGTCAAGTTCGGTGTCTTCAATCACCCTATAGCACCCAACAAAGTCCTGTCTACTTTGGACTACCAGGTTGATCAGTTGGAGTTTGTCCTCGAAAAGATAGATAAAGTCAAAGAGGAAGCCTTGGAGGCTATGCACCAGATGGAGAAAATCATCTTGAGAATGTCTCCAGGCTTGCTCACTCCTTCTTTCACCTTGAGGAAGGCAGACCAAACTATTCAGATCTTTAAGGAGATCGTATCGCAAGGGTTAGGGCCAGAAGCCACGTTTGACACTGAATGCATCAACCTTCTGGCCTGTCATGAATTTATAGGGTTCCTGATAGAGGCAGGAAATGAATATGCCAAGCTCCCAGAAAGGCTCGTGGATGAACTTGAAACTTGCGAATTTATCAGCGATCGTCACAAGGATCTTGCTCAAGATCAACTTCAGCCCATGATCAGCAAGTTCATGGAATATCGGGCCCAGTTCAACATCACTTCTCCTGAGCAATAGTAGAAGTAGGACACTCCCTTTCGACCATGAGACGATGACGAATAGTCTCCTTCCTCTCTTCTTCTTTTTGTAAATATCTAAGAGTATGTTGGCATAAATGATGACATCATCCATGTTGCACCATGGGATGATGTCATCCACCAAGTTGCCAAAAGTCAACAGTTGACTTTTAGATATTTTGTATTAGGTGGTTGGTTTGCTTTTTCCTTCTTTCCTTCTCTTCTTCTATAAATACTTGAAGACTTGTTGTATTCAAGGGGTGGATACTTTTTAGATGAAAAATAGAAGTAAGAAGAAAAGGCTTTGAACTTTTTGTAACAGAAACAAATATTAATACAATATTTAGCCTTTGTGTTGAATACTTGTGTTTTACATCAGAACTTTCTTATGTTAGATCTGTATGTTTGTTATGTTGAATCTACTTCTACTTTATTGTCATTTATTCATCAGTATTGCTTTGTTCATCTATGTGAGTAAGTTCGGCTCTGTTTACTACCAGCCTAAAACATAGACCCTCTGACCTTTTTGCTTTGGAATTCATTTCTTTTCTCCCTTCAGATCTTTCCTATCTCCCCACCTTGTTTCTTTCCCTTCTTCTATAGTTGGAAATACCTCTACAAGATGAGATCCCAACCCCCAAAGGCAGAATATTGTGAGACTTGCACAGATTCTTGTTGGTAGAATAGCAATAAACTAGTTTCGCATTGCTGACTCAAATAGGGGCTATGCCCTACCCACTGTTGGCTCGTCTATCCATAGATCTATCCACCCGACAGATTTTTATACCAACAGGTTCATAGACTGATTTAAACCCACTCTTTATATGTAAAACCCACAATGCCAAGGGCGGAAAGTGCATTGTACTGAATCGGTGTAATTGTGTTGTGTTAGTATGTAAAACATCTCAAATCATGCCCCCCTCTTTGGACGTGTATGTGACATCATTAATAAGAGAATGAGGACCCTAAAGAGGACCAACCGCACTCTGAAATGTATACCCTAGAAAATTTATTGGTAGAAACCAAGGCACACACAAACAAGAAGGCTATCTAAAGACAAGTGTAAAGAAAACAATGCATGCATATAGAAAACATGTGTAAGCTACGCAAACAATGTAGTAAATGTAAACACGTAAGAAATCAAGTAAGCCACACAAAGTGGGCTACAAACATGGGACATCACTCACTATTTCACAATACATGCAAGGCCATCATGGCCATAAAGAACAAGCAAGTGTGCACACAAAGCATAGGGAAAAGGCCGCATACAATGGAAAATAATAGCAGAAAAGTACAAACAAACAAACAAGTAGTCATGGAAACATAGAATCCTGCAAAACAAGTGTTACACATTGAACACCCATTAGCATGTTAGATAAATAATCTATATGTCAAAATCATGTATGAGCAAGTAATGTAAGATGCTAAGTACAAAATGAAATAATAACACCTGAAAAAGATGAATGTGGATGCCCCGAGTAACTAGTATAGGAAGAGAAGAAGGTGAGCATCCATGCTGCGTGTAGATTCCTATATTTTCAATCACATTAAAAAAAGTCATGAATTCGCATGTGTGTATGATATAGATAATGACATATATTAAATCCATCTAACATGTGAAGTAAAGTGATCATGTAAAACACTAGTAAGCAAGAATAAATGCACCAAGACAATGCAGTATGTTGTGGATGGATGTAATGGAATGCAAGGTGGGATGATAGGATCAGCGTGCCCCCCAAGTGGATGGAATTATATGTAATGAGGTTAATTTTTTCCCCCTCAAAAATCAAGAATGAAACGTAAACAAGAGTGTGTCATCAGGAAATGGTCGAATAGTGTTTGTTGTTTCCAGCGCATTGTGATGAGTGTGTATGTGCTGGTGATGAGATGTGACATATAGAAAGGATGTTTGTGAACCCTATAGCCGAAGCATATATCATGACTTGATGAATGGATGAGTGATGATTTATCCTAAGTGTATATCACTATAGGATGAGTAGACGAGTGATGATTGAGTACTAAGCGTATATCGCTATTATGATGAACGGATGAGTGATGATTTAACACTAAGTGTATATCACTATATAATGAAAATATGAGGAGTGGTGATGTAACCTAAGGTGTATACCACTAAAATATGATACAATGGTGGTGGTAATATAGTGTAAAGTGTATACCACTACTGGATAGAAAGGTGGGGTGACGATTTAGCCTAAAGCATATGTCACTACTAGATGAAAAGGGGATGAATGATGATTTAGCCTAAAGTGTATACCAGTAGCCTAGGAATGTCGCATGATGGAATTTCGTATGATGAAATTTCTCATGATGAAATGTTTCATGATGAGTGTAAGGTCCATTTGATTTGTAAACCCTTGTCAGTCGAGTATGGACCAAGGAACTAAAGTGCATCATAGGTTGGTTAGCACAACGCATAGAAAACGATGCACTATGTGTAATGATGAAACAACCATGTGGTGAGTAGAGTTTGTAGATGGGGAGGTGTGTAAAAGATAACATGTAATTCATAATATGTAATGTAATGTGTGATAATGTAGAATGTAGGGATGAAAATGTAAATCTAGAACCATATGTAATGTATCCTAGCATAGTATGTAGAATAAATGTGATGTATAGATGCGCAGTGTATGATGTCACTATGTACAAATAGTGTAAAGATGTATGTAGTTTATAAGAGGAATAACGGATGACCCTAAACATGTTGATGATAGAAAATTGGAAAATTAGTAAAAATGTGTGATGTAAGAATGTGTAAATGTCAAAAGGTTGTGGACTATAGAATGTATGGTGTATGATGTGCAGCGTGATGGAATGCAAATGTGTAGTGCCTATAGTGCAGTATGTGGGGTTTAGTGTAATAATAATCTCTCAAAATTCAAAATTGAACTGAAGCACAAGAGTGCTTCATCGGGTAATGATGATGCTAAATGCTTGATGAAAGGGGTTGATAGGAAAATGAAAAGATAAGAGAGTATGATTACTATGATGGATGAGAAAAGGGGGGTGTGTTAGATGTTATTCCCCCCAAGTATGTAAACTAACCAATGAGAGTGAAATACAGAGGTCCTCCACCCGATGCCTACAAGGATGAAAGCATAGGGTTATGATCTAAAAGCGTCAGTATGGTAGATAAACAAGGTGTTGATGAATGAGATTTATATGCATGTGAAGGATTAATGTATGATAAAGATTAGGGTTTAGCGACATGCGGTGATGATGAGGCCAGTGGAAGTTTTCACGGTGAGATGATCAATGACTCATTAGTAGGAAATGGTAAACTAAATTGGGTTAAGGAATGACTTAGTAATGTCGGAGAGGGATGTGGAGAAAGAGATGGTGAACTACGTGCAAAAGGTCATTGCTTATGAGGTGCTTAAGCAACACTAGCCTGATGCTCACTAGAAATAAGAGCCCAATGGGATTTATTGTGAGGATTCTAAGGTTTTATAGAAAACAAAAGAAGGCATAGATGTTTGAGATATTTCATTATTCATGAAAAGGCACAGCAAGAATTATCATGATGTCCATTAATTCGATGATAATGGAAATATGAACCGATCACAGTATTTTTCTAGCCAAGAAAGAGGATAGTAATGAGTAGGTGGTAGGGTGATACACTGATGATTAAGAAGTTGAATAATAATATCATGTGTTGTAGTATTATATTCAAATATGAGTGGCCCAGGAAACGGTATACTTTGGGGTTCGGTTAGATGGCAGGTAGTGGGCACAAATTGCATACGAGATGTAGAATTGGTACAAACATGCAAGTAAGAAGCATCCCTAAGTTGTTGAATTTCAGCAGTAAGATAGGTAATTGTGGATTCCATAGCCTAAAACTAATCTTGCAAAGTGTGGATTGATTCCAATAGAGGTGTATTAGATGGATGATCACAAGGGCCATAGCTATTAGCTAAATGTGTGAAGATATGACTTATTTGGTGTGGTGGAAAGTTTACATCGATAAAGGGAAGCGATGGATAAGAAAAATATTATAAAATATCATCATGATCATTGTCAAAATCATATTGAACGTCAAGGGAAACCTGATAAGAAATGGTGTGTGGTTAGTCATCCAAATAATCGTGAATGCGTAAGATATACATTGTCATGGTGTATTGTTCATCTGTAAAGGGAGGCAATGGACATCCATGAGCATACCAAATAGTGAAGTTGGGTGAATAGAAAAGAAAGGAGTTGTTACAAATGTGGAAAATACCAAATGGCATGGGAAATGCTATATCAATGTGAGCAAGGTAAAGTGTGCCTCCAATATAATATAACTAGATTGGCTAAGAGTAAGCAGATAAGAAGTATGATAACATGCTAGATGAACCATAAGATGAAAAACACGAATTACATATGCAATAGTGAGAATAACAGAGCCATGATACACATGTGGATATTATAAAGAAGAATGGAGGTCCTCAAAGGCAAAACCAAGCTAAGGAGACCATCATGTGAACACACGGTGGCTTTGCAGGAAGTATCGAGCGGTATATGCTCCCAATAGGAATTATTTATGAAGAGAGTACAAGTGAATTGTGGGAACATGGAAGGGGATGATATTTGTGTAGATAAGAGAGCAACGTTCGTGGATTAGATAGGCCCCTGATATGGAATGAAAATAGTAGTAATAATAGATGAAGAGGAGGGAACTGTGTTTATCATGTGAATGGCACCCTGAAATGGTAGATCATCTATAAGGGGAGGTGGTGGAGGGATAGGTAAAGAAAGGGAGTATTGTGGAGTATGCCCTGTATATAGTACCATAGTGTTGGTAACATCAAGAGTTAGTGACGAATCAGGAGGGACCATATCAACCATACAAATAAGAGGGACGGATTGTGAAGCTTTAAGAGATTGAAATTCAACTGAAGAAGATGGAGAAGTAGGGACAACTATTGTATCGGGAGAATCAGATATGCATAATGCGGGAGAACTAACGAGTGACTATGAATCATCAAGTGGTTCAGTAACAGTGGGATTTACAATCATGGGATCAGGTGAAGTATCTTGTGCCTCCTCTAAGATTTGTGCTAAAATAACAGGATCAATAGTACACATATAAGTGAAAATAGAGGCATCGAGAGCTTTAGGATCCATATCAGAAGATGGAAGTTGAATAAACAAAGGGAAAGGTCTATAACCAGAAGGATCGGCAGGGGTATCAATAAAGGAATGCCCAAAGGTATCGAATTGCATAATGAGTGGAGATTTAGAAGGATTATGTTTAGCCATGATGAGAGGTCGAGTTCACCAAAATGATTAACTAAAATTAGGATAAACTAGGTGTATGCTAATATAGTTAATCTAATATAGGAGGACATAAAATGTTGTAAATGAATATGTTAAAGTAATATAAAATAAGTAAATAATTAAAACTAATAGAAATAAAACCCTAATATTTAAGAATAAAGTGTGGAAAGAACTCAGCTGATTGTAGATGACTGTCGCAGGGTGTTACAAGTCTGACAGAAAATTTCCGAAGTAGGAACGGTTGCACAGAGGTCCTGAAAAGGGTGGATCTAGAGGATCTGAGCAGACTAGAGTGCCTAGGAGGTTACTGGGGTGCCCCAGGGTGCTCTGGTATGGATAAATAGGCTCCCTGGTCCCTGAAAAAGCTTGGAATCTGATTCTTTCAGGGTCAAAAGATGACTTATGACCTTCGATGTCTGTCGCACTGGATTTTCTAAACTACAGCGAATGTACTAAATAATGTAATGACGACCTGCAAGAGACAAAAGGAGTATCAAACCCTAAAAATATAAAAATTTAAATGAATGGGTCAGACTGACCTCGGCTTCCACAATAGTGGGTTTACTACTTTGAGCACTACACTACATTTCAGACCCAAATGTAAAAAATGGTGTGTGTGTGTGTGTGTGTGTTATGCACTAGGTTCTTTTTTTTCAGTTATACTTTGTGAAATAGTGAGCAAAAGATAAATGTGTAAAATGTAATAGCATGTGTGCATGAAATAAAATAGAATCCATCCCCCTATGAAGTGTGTGTTGATGTAGATCTCCTAGCCTTGATGCATGGAACTATGTGGAGTGATGTAGATCTCCTAGCCTTGATAGTAGTAGATGACACTATGACCCTTATTATGGTCTCATAACTTTATATTTAGAGGGTTCTCTTAATCTAATTTTGTAATTAACCCCGAAATGGCCGACTAGGAAAATGATAAAGATAAAAAATGGTCAAAAAGGCCCAAAAATTGGTGGGAAGGTTTGAAAAGGATCAGGGCACTCCAAATGGGACTGAGGCACCCCAGTACAGGCCTAGGTACCCCAGTTTAGGCTAAAATGATGGGAAAGTGCCAAAATAGACTAGGAATTAGGTAAAAATGTGTGGGAATGACAAAATAAAAGTAAAATAAAATGGCCAAAAGACGGGGGTTAGTTACTACTTTCTTCACTCAAAAACCTTCTAAATAGTAGTATAAGACCGGGCTAAATAATGTCTAAAGTACATGATTTCAATACTACAATATGCAAATGTGTGTCAAGTTCATTAGTGGAAATAATTAGGTAGATACTAGGTAGGCATAGGGATTTTTTTCCATCATAATTTAGGACATTATGAAATCATATGAGTCTTTGAGTTGTTAAGGAATCCCATGTGATCATGGGGAGCTAGAAGTGAAGATTGATAACCAATTATAAGCAATTTTCTTCCTCCATTTGAGCCTTCCCTCGAGTACAACTTGAATCACATGTATGATCAACAACTATTTTTTTTTTAAATAATCATGAACTACCCAAAATCAAAATTTCAAATTCCCTACTAAATGAAGTCCTTGACTTATTGCCTTTGTTGAAAATATGCATTGCAAATACACAATTTCAAATTTTATCATAATATTAAACCAAATAACAAGGTTATATCTTTGATACCAACAAAAAATCACAAATGAGTCCTTAAGCTAGATATGCAGCTATATTACAAAGATATTGTTTAATTTTTTGTTGGATTTACCCATAGGTACCTATTTTTTCATCCTATGAAGCTTTACAAACTTCATATTTGGGAATTAAAACTATTGTCTACTATAAAATGCATAAGCATTCAATTTTTTTTATATAGAGCATTGATGGTTTATTGTGTTTAGTAAAAGCTACATAAAGGCCAAAAATATTTACACCATAATTGATTGTTAATACCATGCATGCCAACTATCTCAAACTTATTTGGATTAGGTGGACACAATTTAGTGGTAGATTTTGCATCGTTTAATCCCTAAAAAAGGCTACTATATAAAGATCTAAAATCATTTGTTTTCCACTTGCTGTGAGGAATAATTTTTTTAAATTCTAACTTTTGTTCACAAGATCACGGATACTTTTAGATGGTTTCATCTCTACCAAATGAATCAGTTATAGACGGCATGCTCTTGATAAGTCAATCATTCTTCTTTAGATAGGAATTTCTAGACTATTTATAGTGCATTCCTTTTTTATCACATTTTGCAAATGCAATTGAACTCCAAATTCAACATTAGTGTAATATATTAGTAATAGAAGTTAAGTTTTAAATGTGGCCAACTCTTTTTAAGGAGCTCAAAGAATTTATTCCTAATGTAAAATTCCATTGTTTCCCTCACCCAATGTAAAAAACTGCATGGACAACCATAAATTCAAAATTATGGGTTTGAAGCTAATAAACAACATAAATACCCCTCAATTTGACAATTTCATGAGAACATTTTTCCAATTTTGGATGCCTAAACTCCAATTTATCAATCACCTCAAGTGATTTAAACATTTCTCAGATCCATAGGTGTTCTCATTCTCATCAGTTTCCAAAAGAAGGGGTTTACTCTATAAACAAACACATAATAAAATTGTCTTACTAGGACATGTATTTTCTCATAAATACAAATACAATTATTTTATCTACATTTATAATCATTAATATAATATAGATAATGAAAAATCAAAAATATTCCTCTAAAAAAATGCATATTAGTATATCAAATAAAATTAGATGGGGTTGTTAGCATAGGCAAAGCTAAGAATAAAAATTAAAGTAGTTGATTAACCGAACACTAATCATTGTTTACGAGGAAATAATTTTTAAACCTATCCATACTTTTATGAGTCTATCAGAAGATTCTTTGCAACAACAAAGTGTGGTGAGACAAACTTTCTTATACGGCTATAATTTTGGAGACACATAATTAATGCCTCTTCAAAAACCATAGTTTTCCAATTAAAGATTGATCTATGAAACGTCAATTATATACACAACCTACAAACTTCAATAACCTTTTCCAAAGAATATAAAACAAAATATTTTTTATGAGGACATATAATTGTAGGAACTTACAACAACTTGGACAATTGTGAATAACAAATGTTGGAGTAAATGGGGGAATGGTGGATTGTTCTTAAATAACAATTATGGTACTATTGTCCAAAATATTTTTATGGTTCTTTGGTTCAAAAAAAAATCCATTCTATTTTTTCTCCTCTTTATAAATTGTATCTCATGGTGAGAAAAAATCATGTGGCAAAAATGAATATTAGTTAAGTTTACACACCTATTGTAAATATGGAAAAGACTGACACTAATACTTATGGTAGATTATTTGATTATTTCCTTACTTGCTTTTAATCCCCTGATACATGTTTTGATTATTGGTTTTTTGCGTATATGTAGATCCCAAGGAAATAAAATTGAGGATGGACCAAGGATAAAACCATGAATCATGTCAACCATTAGGGAGGCAAGCTGACATAGTTGGAGATGGGAAGACACCCAAAATGAGGGTTGACAAAAAATAATAAACCCCCTTCCAAGTAATCCTAGACAATTTCTAAAGTACGTTGGTCATGGAGCTTGTTAATGTACAAATGCTTTAAAAAATGTAGAGCTATATGAACGAGAGGACAAGAGGTTGGCCTTCAAGAAAACTGAAATGGAGAGGAAGATTTTGGTTTTGAGGAAAAAAAAATTCAGATACGAGTGAGAAGAAAATGGAAATGGATGTTGAAATTGAACTCCTTGACTTAGTGAATAAAAACTACTTGGAAATCCATGAGGTAAATAAAAATATGGAGGAAAATTAATTAGCTAGTATAACTAAGACGTTAGAAATTATGAAGCATCACAGAGATGAGTGGAAATATTTGTCTATATAGTTTTTCCCTAACGAGATCGCTGATTGTACTTTAATTAATGAGAATGACACAATGTAATCACTATATTTGGGAGTTTAATGGTACTTATTATACATTAATAATAGCCATATTATATAGATAATCCCAAGTTTTATATGTGGTCACAAGTAGGTATTGCAAAGTAGGATAGTTATCCCAATCTTAACAACTCTAAAAAACTATGATAATAATTAATATACAATATTCTAAAAATAAATTATATAATATATGCTAATAATTATTTTTTATTAGGTTAATGAACAAGGAAGAATTACAGAGTTGCCAATATGGAGAAGTGGAGCAGAGGAGGAGGCGAGCAGAAATTTTCAAATGCGTCTAGGTGGGAAAAGGATCGAAGACACATTCCACTTGCAGAGGATTGTGGGGTCTTTGTTCCAGGGAATACAGTAACAAATGTGATTTCCAAGGGCCCTCTTATGCGATCATGTTTTTTTAAATGGGTATAATCAAGGTGAAATCCTTAACCTTCAACCTAAGAATGATGCTTTAGGTATCTTCTTGGAATCTCCAGACTGTATTGTGGATTGAACCATTAGTCAGATGAGAATGCATTAGTTGTAAGTTGGTTGGAGGGAGGCCTAACATAAACTTGATTTGAGATTAGTATCTTTAAAAATGGAATCCTAAAGGTGATTTGGAGGTGATTTCCCTTCCTAATGTATTGTTTGTATTTAACTTCAATAATCATGAAGACCCACAAAGAGTTCTTGTGGAGGGACCTTGGTTTCTAGGTAAAATGGGCCTTTCTATAAGGAAATGGTCTCCCAAATTTAATACAGAGAAGGAAAACATCAACCAATTTCTGGTTTTGGTGAGGTTACTTGGGATTCCTCTTGAAATGTGGGGTCTTTATATGATTAAAGGGATAAATGCTTCTCTTGAAACCTAAGTGACTATTGATAATGCCATACTCAATAAGACAAGGTTGCTTTGTGCCAGGTTTTGCATCTACTATTTAATTATGGATTTGATCCCATAGACCATTGTTCTTAAATCTAAACTTAGGATTTTTCCTTGGAAAATTGAATTTGACAGTTGTCTTTTGAAATTCTCTAAGTTTCAAGGATGGGGGCAATCCCAGCAGAACTGTAAAGTGAAAGTTTCCCATACCTATAAGGAAGTTACCAAATCTATTAAGGCGAAGCGGGGGGCGATAAGGGTAAAGGCATAAGTGATCAAAACTAGAATAAAAATGTTGATAGAACCTTGATTCCTAACAACGGGATTGTCATCTCTGAAAATGGCATTAATGTTTCTCCTAAAAACCATTCTAATAGCATTATGAAGGTTCCTTCTAAAAACGTTGTTGTGAATGGTTTTAATAGCTTTGTTGTTATTGATGATGATGGGTTTATTGAAGTTAGATCTAATAAAAATAATCCTCGATCGTTCTCTTGTTGGAAGGTTCAATCGGCTAATGTGCATGTCAAATTTGATAAGTCTTTGGTTTTTAGGAACTTGGATCCTTTTCTGCATAACCTTTCTTTAAATAAGGAAAAATAAATGCCCAAAAAGTTGTTACTATGGAATGTCTCAATCTTCAAAGAAAATATGGATCTGGAAGGATTTCAATGGGTTTCTATGACTAAGGATAGTTCCGCTAAAGGTAAAAATCAAGTTACATTGAATAAAGGAGATAAGGATTATGAATAAGTTATCAATGAATCTAATGGAAAAATAAAAGAACAAAGAAGTAAGTCTTTAATTATAGCAAAAAATAATATCATAATGAATAATGAACATCTTGTTATCCCGTAAAATTGACAAGGGCAATTTTACCGATAACCATACGGAAAATTTTGTTTCGATCCCTTGTTAGGGATCCCCCGCGTTCGAAACGTCGTAAAGTCCCTTCCCGGGAAATCTAGTTTTTGAACTTAGTCTTTTTGAGCCTTTTTGGCTGGGCGCATGGATTTGCCTTGTAACACATAGTTTTGATGCGCCCCCTTAAAAGCCTTTGGCGCATGGTTTTCCATGTTAACACGTCTTTCGGTGCGCCAAAGGGCGCATATAATCTATGTGTTACACCAAGTTTTGGTGCGCCAAAGGGCGCACATAACTTCATGTCGACAATGCATACGGTGCGCCAAAGGCGCGCTCATTCTTCTGTTGTCGAATACTTCCGTGCGCCAAAGGGCGCACACTTTCCCCTGTCGACAGCAGTTTTCATGCGCCATTTCAAAAGTGGTTGGCGCATTGATGACAAGTTTTTCTATAAATATCAGTGCGCGCCCAATGTCATTTTCATTCCTTTTTGTCAAAGCACGTGATCGCTCTGGATTTGTCAGCTCTGCTCTGTCGTTGTCATCGCCCTGTGGACCCGCTCTCCAATTTTTGATATATATTCGAGGTAAGAGGTTCTCCCTTTCTTTTTCATTGTGTGATTGGTCTGTGTTCTTGGTCGGGGTTTTGGTTTGCTGGCCAATTTTAAATGGAATATGATTAAGCTAGTTTTTCCCCCCCTGTGCTATTCTATCACGTTTTCTTCTTTTCCTCCTCCTCTCCCTCCCTCTTTCCAGATCTGCTGGAAGGGGAGCTGTTTTGAAAGGGCTTGGTCTGCAAAACCTTTTTGTAAAAAACCTTATGTGACCAAGTAACTTTTGAAGTGGAAGAAAAGAATGAGAGATTTGAGCAGTTAGTGTAGTTCCATGGCGCACTGGCGCGTTTTGTTGCAACAAAAACAGTTGCGCCCCTCGGCGCACTTACCCGCCATGTTACATGACCAAAACCCGCGCCAATGGCGCACCCTCTTGTCATGCTGCACCTAGAACTCATGCACCCTCAATGGCGCGCCCTTTTTGCATGCTACAAATCTAAATCCCGCACCTCCTTAAAAGCCTTTCAACGCACCCTTTATCCATGCTACATAATGTTTTCATGCGCCAAAGGGCGCACCCAGCTTTCATGCAACACAAGCCTTATTCGCGCGAGTATAAAGTTAGAAAGGCGCGGGCGCACCCTCCATTGCAGTAACATAATGTTGTGTAAAACCTTCATGCGCCGCGCCAAAGCCTTTGGCGCACCATTTGTTAATGTTACACAATCTTCCCATGCGCCAAAAGGCGCACCGAACCCCAATGTAACACGCATTTCCTGTGCGCCCTGCTATAAAATGCAACCTGCTTCATCCATGCGCCATGCGCCTTTGGCGCCAGTATAACCTCTGCAACATTCCTTTTCTGTGCGCCTTATCTATTTGGCCTGCCAGTTGCATTTTTCCTGCGCCCTGAGCCTTAAAATCTCTAACTCTTTCTTCTGCTAGCTTTCCAATGGAAGATCAAATGACTAATTCAACCTTTTTGGATTGGGTCTCACTTCTTCTTCGTGCAGATCAGCAACTGAGTTCGAAAGAACACATGTCTACGTCAAGCAAGAAGCCCACCAAACCAAGAGGAAAAGCTAAGCTGACAGAAGAAGAGATGAAATACAAATATCAGAGGGTCAGGATGCCCGAATCATAGGCTGAGTGCAGTATGGATGTCAGAGACTCTGAATTGGGTCACATTGACATGGATGAGTTCTGGGTTAGGACTCAAAAAGTTACAAGAAGTCCATGGATGGACAAGTTAATAGGCAGTGCCCTGCACTTCGCCGGAGGAATCCCCGTCAGCGCTGTAAACAACGAATTCATGATGGTGATTGCGCAATGTTACAACAAGGACACAAGATGTGTCGAGAACAGTAAGGGCGAGGCAGTCATAAACCTCACTGCCCGTCACTTTGAGTTGATACTTGGCATCCCTCATCACCGGAACTACGTGGCTGTTAGCCAACGAGAATGCATCAAGGCCTGGGAAGACAACGAAGACCAGTGCATGCAGTTGATGAATGAGGTCTACCTAAAGAATAAGAAGGTGGTGACCCGGTGGCCTCAGACTATCCACCGAAGTGATTTCTCAGAGGAACTCAGTGATACTATCACTTTCCTGAGCAGAGTCTTCGGGCTTTCAGATGCCCACTATTTCCATAAGTGGATGCTGCGGTACCTGGAGACAATGAATAAGAATTTGCCCAATCAGCGCTTTTGCTGGGGTGAAATAATCAGCAGCACCATCTCTGAGCAGCTACAACAGTTCGCCACAACAGGAGTGTTCCATATGAACTCCTATGTAGTCTATGCTGCAGCGTCAGCAAGGGATTATCCGGGGCTGAACCGAAGTGGAGTATGGCCTCAGGCCAAGATATTTGATTACTATCCAGAGCTGAGGCTGGAGAATAGCATCCAACATTTCGCAAAAGTTAACGATGCATTCTTCTATCATGTCATCTGCCTACTGAGGCCAAACATGACTCATAGCCGGATGACCAAGAACATAGTGGCAGTCACAGAGAAATGGGGGGCCCTGTTCACCCAATTTCCCACGTTCACCTATCTAAGGGCTGCCAACTTTTTGGGAGAGCCAACCAGGCTACCAAGGTATGCTGGGCCTAAGCTGATTCTACTAGAACTGTCAAGACAGCTGGTCACATACCATGAGAAGTGCCTCAAAAGAAAGAAGGGTGGAACTCCTTTCCCCCTCAAAGTGGGCCGATACACATGCTCCACCCACCATAAGGTGAAGGAAATGTTTGCAGAGCTGGAGCTACTCAACTTGAAGCATGACTTCCCAGCCAGGCCTACCTTCGACCCAAGAAGCTGCCTGCCAAAAGCGAAGCTCGATCCGATCCATGTCCCTCAAATTGAGGATATTTACATTGACGTTCTCCATGAGGTGGAACTCAGAAGAAAGGATCATTCGCGCTTAGCATTGGAGGAAATCATCCAATACGGAGTGGCCATTGTCCCCGAAGGCTTCCAGACTACGGAAGATGAAGTAGATAAGGTGTATAATGACACAGATGGGGACAATTGGCCCTTCCCGGCCATTGACAGGAATAAGTCTCCTCAAACAATTGAGGAGAGGGTCAAGGAGACTATGCGAAGAACAGAGCATTGGTGCCGCATGAACGGACTAATCTACCTCGGGGTAGATTTCACAACTTCCCCTTTGGGCAACGCACCTCCAAGGTCAAAGAAGCAGCTGAAAGGCAAAGGTGCAGAAGGTGAACCTAGCACCATTCAGGAGGAAGCCCCTGAAAGTCCTCTTCCCTCAGAGCCAGAACAAGTCATAACTCTTGATGAGGAATTGACAGAGGATAGTCCTATACGCCCATCCACCCAGGATGTCGGCGTCGCTACAACTTCAGAGGTCCCTTCTATCCCTTCTTCTTCTCTTCCTTCCCCTCCTCGAGTGACTCAAACGACCATCCCTTTGGTCGTGTCCTCTGCCCCTTCTTCTACCCTTTCCCCTGCTTCTTCATCTATCTTCTCCTCCCTCGCTGATTTGTCTTCCTCTATTTCTTCCCTCATCTCCGAGCTCCCTTCCCTTCCTATGTCTTCTGCAGTTGCGGTTCCCCTTCCTCCCGTGGACATTTCTTCGGCTATTCTTTCCATGCCGCCGCCGCGTGTCTCCACTTTTTTCCCCTCTTCTACCGTTGCTGCCTCCCCCTCTGTCTCTGGTCCTTCTTCTATAGGACCAGCTTGGATTTCTCAGCAGCTGAGCCAACAAAAGAGGAAAGTCCCCATCACTCCGATGGACTTTTCGGTCATTCCGGCTAAAGGAGCAAAGAAGCACAAGCCGGTTACACGCTTCTCAAAGAGCGCTGCAGGTGAGAGAGTCATGGAAATAGCGTACCCCAACCCCCTCAAAGAGAAAGAAGATCTGTCTCCGACAGATTTCACCGTGACCCAAGTCACAATGGGGACATCCTCAGAAAGTCTCCAGGGAGAAGCTCTTTCCGCAGTTGATGCACTCTGCAAAAAGCTTCAGGAAACGAAAGAGGAGAAAAGGCTACTGAAGGAGCAGAACAAGTACCTGCTTCAAGCCTTACAGAAGATGGGGAGTGCACCTCCCACAACTACCGCCGAGACTCCTGAGCTGCTCAGTCAGGAGAAGATCAATGAGTATTCAAAGATCGGCGAGCAGGGTATGGCTGTTTCTGCTTGGAGGAGCCAGATCCTCAAGGATAGTGAAAGAGTAATCGCCGAGTATATCAGTTTATACCTAAACATCGAGAAGGCGAATAAGGAACTCCAAGCATTAGCAGGTCCGATATCAGAAGAGTTAGAACATGCTAGACTCCAGCACGAGACCTTCCAACAAATGTTCGACTGTTCAGTCGAAGATCTGGTCAAGTTCGGAGTCTTCGGTCATCCAAGGGCCCTCAACAAAACTATGTCCACTCTGGACTATCAGATAGATCAGCTGGAATTTGTTTTAGAAAAGATAGACAAGGTAAAGGAAGAGGCCCTGGATGCAATGCATCAAATGGAGAAAATTGTCCTCGCCATGACTCCAGGGTTGCTCACTCCTTCCCTTACCTTGAGATCAGCTGATGACACTATCCGGATTTTCAAGGAGATAGCCTCTCAAGGGACAGGGCCAGAGGTCACGTTCGACACTGAATCTATCAACAACCTACTGGCCTGTAGGGACTTCATCGGGTTCCTTATCGAGGTGGAGAAAGATTATTCCAAACTCCCGGAAAAGCTCATAGACGAGCGGGAGACTTGCGAAGCAATCAGTGAACGGCACAAGGATCCATCACAGGATCAATTTGGGCCAATGATCAGCAAGTTTTTGGAATACCGCGCTCAGTTCCACATATCATCACCTGAGCAGCATCAGAAACAGGCAACCCCTTTTCGGCCGCAGGATGATGATGATGAGTAGCTTCTTCTTCTTCTTCTTCTTCTTCTCTCTATTCTCCGACTTTCTTTTCGAAATGTCTAAAATGTGTTGGCACAAATGATGACATCATCCATGTTGCATCATGGGATGATGTCATCCACCAAGTTGTCAAAGTCAACATGACTTTTAGATATTTTGTAAATATCTTTGTAAATAAGTGGTTGGCTCCATTTTGCCTTCTCTCTCCCTCATTTTCTATAAATATGAGAATACTTGTTGTATTCAGGTGAACATTTTTTAGATAGAAATAGAAGTGAGGAGAGAAAGACTTTGAGCTTTCTTGTAACAGAAAAGAACAAGTAATACAATTATTCAGACTTTGTGCTCAATAGCTGTGTTATACATTAGATCTTTCTTACGTTAGATCTGTATGTGTTTAATCTGTTGGATTCATATCTACTTTTCCGTCATTTGTTTATCAGTATTGCTTTGTTTATTTATGCAAGTAGGTTTGGCTCTGTTTACTACCAAACTAAAAACATAAATCTTCTGACCTTTCTGCTTTGGAATTCATTTCTTTTCTCCCTTCGGATCTGTTCTTTCTCTTCTCCCTCTTTCATTCCTTTCTTTTCACAGCCTGGAACACTCTACTGGGATGAGATCCCAACCCCCGAAGGTAGAATCTGTGAGACTTGCATAGGTTCCTGCTAGTAGAAATAGCAATAAACCAGTTTCGCTTTGCTGTCTCAAAGAGGGGCTAAGCCCTGCAACACTGTTGGCTCGTCTATCCATAGATCTGTCCGCGCGACAGATTTTCGGACCAACAGTTTTTGGCGACTCCGCTGGGGAACGGATAGATCTGTCAGATCTATGGTGGTGGTATAATATAAAATCAGAAAAATATAAGAAAATCACTGCCTGTTTGCAAATCTGCACTTTTTGTTGAAAATCCAAAAAATTTGCAAAAGTGCCTAAAACTGAAAATTTTCTTCTGAGATCCGTAGATCGGGCATAGTTACAGATCTTTAGTTCGCTGAGTTTTTATCAAAATTAACATTTTTTCGTAGATCTGAATTTTTGACTATTTTCCAAAAAGTTCAAAACCCTCTGAAAAAAAAAAAAAAATCAGATCTGAAAATCAGCCTGCTATTCTTCCCTGCCATCTTATCCTCGCTGTTATTTGTCATTAACCGCAATCGGTTTTTCGAAGAGGATAGTATTTAAATATTCAGAAAAGTATTTGCTGCTGGTTTTTGTCAGAAAAACCAGAAAATCAGCAAGTACACCCAAAAATAAAGTTTAAATCTGCGCCATAATATCGCAGATCTGAAAGGTACGCTGGCAAGTGAAACTTTTACGCGCAGCAGGAGAGCCCGTGGGGAAGTTGATCCTACTTTCGATCTGCTTCAAAGGCACAATTTCAGCATAACACCGGCACGTTTTTCAGCGCTAAGCTCGGCTAGCCGGTCATCCAGGAGTGTCTCACCTCCACGAAGAAAAAGTCTTTTGCAAGGAACATCTACATCCCTTTGTAGTGCCTTGCTGCTCAGTGGAACCACCCTCCCAGCTCGTGTGCTTTTTCCAGCCTTTCAAATGGCGGTACCATGGGGAAATGCTATGGGTCCTCTCGCATTACCACATCCAGTTCACGCGCTCCCTCACGGAAACAGAAAGAATTTTCCCAAATTCGACGGGAGCGGAAATCAAAGCACGGATTCCCACATATCTGCTTTCATTATGTCATGCAGTATTTTGGACGTGACTCACGAAGATGTGTCGGTTCGCCTTTTTCTGGAAACTCTACAAGGGCCCGCAGCCGAATGGTTTCAGCATTTGCCAGCCGGATCTATCACCAGTTGGGCCACCTTGCGGGATGCTTTCGAAGACAGATACAAGCCTTCAGAGGATGCATTTGCATTGTTATCACGAATCACTCACCTGAAGAAGGAGGCAAATGAGACCATGCGCGATTTTATCGCCCGGTTCAATGCATTAATCAACCGTGTCCCTACTGCCATGCTTCCAACACCGGAGAATCAAAAGTGTTTCTTCGTGAACGCCATGAGCTCAAAAGTCAGCTTCTTGCTCCTTCAAGAGCGAGTAGCTACTCTACCTCTCGCTCAGGCTGCTGCCATCCGGATAGAAGACAATTTGATAATATCTGGCGAGTTGAGAAAGGAATCATCAAAGTCCAAATCTTCAGATCCCTCGCCTGCTACTTCGTCTGATCCGGCATTCCAAAAGATGGCGAATGATCTGCTCGCATTGAAAAAGCAGTTGGCCCAGGCTCCTAGTTCCTCATACCGAGACGTTCCACGAAGGAGTTTTGTTCCCAACAATGTTTCACAAAGACCGCGTCTACCTGCAACTGCTCCACGGTTGGCGCTTGAAGCTCCTCCGGTCAATGCTTTGGCCAAAATTGAAGAGGAAGAGCAGTATTATGAAGAATCTTTGCCTCAAGACGAAGATGATCAAGATGTCGGTGAGCCGACTGGCGACTCCACTATTGGATACATGGAATTTGATGAGGATGAATCTGATGAAGAAGAGAGTACTCAGGGCTATGCAAGCAGACAATCCTATGCTGTTTTTACCCGCTCGCAAGGAAAGGAAGCGGAAGTTGCTGCCCATGTGCAGAAGGAGAAGGTCGTGTCAAACGTGCCTCCAACCATTGTTAGAAGAGGTAATCCTCTTCCTACTCAATTCCCTGTTAAGTCTTTTGCAAAGAAGTCTTTTCCGCCCATCTCTCCTCCGAATCAGCCCCCTCATATTCCTATCAAGATCAGTAACCCTGTTCCACCATCGCGAAGTGAAGGACTCATTCCCTCACCAACGCAACCCTTGGCCGCGTTCGATATAATAGATCATGCAAAAAAGACCAAGATCCAAATGTCTGAAGCTGAGTATCTTCAGTCAAATCCCGAACAGCTTGTAAGATTAACTAAATATATTCAGAGTCAAGCTGTTACATCTAAACAGGTTTCCCCAAAAGGAATCCTTTCCACTCCTCCTGAATCCCACATAAATGTTGCTTCAACATCTGCATCAGGCAAGATAGAACCTTTCTATCTCTCTCTCCTAATCAACGGCCATAAGTTGAGCAACTGTATAATTGATTCCGGAGCTTCTGACAACGTTATGCCGGCGAAAGTCGCCCATGCTTTGGGCCTCACTCTTACCAAACCTTTCGGCAGATGTTATTCATTGGAAACCAAGCAAGTGCCATTGATTGGCCAAATCAAAGACGCGCAATTTGCGTTCGCAGCATTCCCTGAAAAGAGGGTAAAGATGACCGTTCTCGTCGCTGACATTCCAGCAGCCTATGGAATTTTGCTGGGAAGGAGTTTTTTGCAGCGAAGTTGGCGGAGAAATTCACATGGACTGGTCTAAAGCTAGAATTCCAGTCAAAGGCGTAATGCAAACTTTAGAGCCGGAATCCCAAAAGAAGTACTTGGTCACTAGCTCTGAAGATCCCAAAGCTCAAATCCTTTTTGAATCATCAGGGTTGGGGAACTACTTCTTATCTACCGAGACAGGTACAAAGGGCGTTTTTGTTCAAGAAAAGGACCTTAATGAGATCTGGACCTTGCAATTTGATGGCAGTTGCGCGACTAGTGGATGTGGCGCTGGAGTTGTGCTGATATCTCCCGAAGAGGAGGTGATTCCTCTCTCTTTCAAATTGCAGTTTTTCAACACTAACAATACTGCTGAGTATGAGTCTCTCTTACTTGGTATGCAAGCCGCAAAGGAAAGAGGAATAAAAAATCTAAAAGTACAAGGTGATGCCGAGCTAGTTGTAAATCAGGTCAAAAGGATTTACCAAGTGAAAAATGAAAGGCTCAGGCACTACCGCAACGCAGTATGGGACAGCATCGAAGAATTTGATGCTTTTTCAATAGGAGCAATTCCAAGAGCTCAAAATGACATGGCCGATTCATTGGCCGTTTCAGCATCTCTCATGCTCCCACACCCGGGTTTGAAAACGGACAAATACACCATTGAGGTGGTTTTCCGCCCGAGCGTACCAGACAACTCTCAGCATTGGCAAGTATTCAACGACGATAATCAACTCATTGCCTTTCTGGAAAAATCAGAAAATTTTGACGAGTTGTATTTCGAAGGATCCACCTCTACATGCCGTGAATCAATCAACAGTCAAAACCACGAAACAAAGGAGAACGACGGCATATGTCAGCTCAAAGGGAATAAAATTCCAAAAGGCCTGGTTTCTCTGGAGCGCCTGTTTGACAGGCATGACCGTTTTGTGAAAAAGAAGAGGCGAGATGATCCTGACTCATCTCCAGAGACAGAACCAGTCAATATAGGTTCGGAGGCACACCCGCGATTTGTAAACATTGGCAAATGTTGCACACCTGAAGAGAAGCGGAAATTTGTCAAGTTGCTGAAGAAATATATGGATGTATTGGCATGGTCCTATGCCGATTTAAAGTCCTTCAAGCCAAAGGACGTTCAGCACGATATTCCCTTGAAAGACGATGTCAAAGCCTTCCGTCAGAAGCAAAGGCACTATAATCCGAAGATTTCGAACACCATCCAGGCAGAAATTCAGAAGATGCTGGATGCAAGAATCATCTTCCCTATCCATCACAGCACTTGGGTGGCAAATATTGTGCCAGTGCGCAAGAAAAACGGTGAGATACGCATATGCGTAGACTTCCGAAACTTGAATCAAGCTTCGCTGAAAGACAACTACCCTCTTCCGATAATGGATCAAGTTCTGCAAGCAGTAACTGGATCAGAAATGTTGTCTATGCTTGATGGTTTTTCAGGCTACAATCAGATTGAAGTCTCGCCTGAAGATCAATTCAAAACAGCATTCACTACTCCCTGGGGTACATTTGCCTACAGCAGGATGCCTTTTGGCCTGACTAATGCAGGTGCTACTTTTCAACGGGCCATGGACTTCGCATTTAAAGGTATGATGGGAAAAGTCATTGTAGTTTATCTAGATGACTTAACCGTGTTCTCTAAACAACGAAGTGATCATTGTGATCACTTAGAGCAAGTACTGGCCAGGTGCCGAGAACATGGAATTTCCCTAAATCCCAAAAAGTCTATTTTTGGGGTTACGGAAGGGAAATTGCTAGGCCATGTGGTTAGCAAAGAAGGAACGAAGATAGATATTGAAAGGGTTAAAGCTATTCAGAGCCTTACTCTGCCTACAAGCAAGACTGGTGTTCATTCTTTCTTCAGAAAGGTGAACTTTCTCAGGCATTTTGTTCCTGATTTTGCTGAAAAGACCCGCCACATACTGAACATGATGAAAGGATCACCCACTTTCAGATGGAGTGAAGAAGGGAAAAGGTCATTTGAAGAAATAAAAACTTCTGTTGCCCATGCACCAGTCCTGGTATGTCCGGATTTCTCCAAGAACTTCATTATGTATAGTTACGCCTCCGAACATACTGTGTCTGCAATCCTAATGCAAAAGAACTCGGAGGATATTGAATCTCCAATCGCATTCATGAGTTCTCCTCTCAAGCCTCACGAACTGAAAATGACTCAGCTAGAAAAGCATGCCTTTGCCGTTGTCAAAGCAGTGAAGAATTTCAGGTATTACATTCTGAACTCGCATACGGTAGTGCTGGTCCCTGACACGGCAGTGAAATCAATTCTAACTCAGCAGGAGTTAGGAAGTTTGAGAGGGAATTGGATCGCAAAGGTCCAGGAATATGACCTGGATATTAAACCAACCAAGCTGGTGAGGGGCAAAGGCCTGTGTCAGCTAATGGCTGAAAATGAAAATTTAGAAGGTCCTAAAGGAAAAGAGGATTGTGCAAACGAAGAGCAAAGCCCTCTAGAGGAGCCTGATTCTCTGCCTCTAGTTCTGTTTGTTGCAACTAGTGACGAGTGGTACTCTGACATTGCTTTCTTCCTTACCTACGGCGAATGCCCAATGCACCTAACTGCAAAGGAGAAGCGCACTATAAAGCTCAGAGTAGCTAAATATGTCATCTGGGATGACGGTTTTTATAAGCGCGGGATAGACGGTGTCTTCCTGCGATGTGTTGACAAGCCCCAGCAAGTAAAACTGCTGGAAAGTTTTCACAATTCAGCCTGTGGAGGCCATTTTTCTTCTTCCGTGACAGCGCACAAGATCATTCGAGCCAGGTACTATTGGCCGACGCTCTTTCAAGATGCGGCTACCTGGGTGGCAAAGTGTGAACCCTGTCAGCAATTCGTTCGGCAGGCCCAAGTTGGCTGCCCTTCCCCTAAGGCCGGTCATCATCAATGAACCATTCAGGCAATGGGGAATTGATTTTATTGGCGCACTCAATCCTCAATCAAGTGCTGGACATAGCTATGTCCTTACAGCAATGGATTACTTCACCAAGTGGGTGGAAGCCATACCTATCAAGCATGCCACTTCTGAGGTGGTTTGCAGTTTTATCAAAGAAAATATCATTGTCAGGTTCGGTGTTCCAAACAAAATCGTTGCTGATAATGCTTCTAACTTCTCCTCCCGAGAAGTTATTAGTTTTTGCTATGAATATGGAATAACTTTAGCACATGCCTCGGATTATTACCCTCAGGGAAATGGTCAGGCGGAATCCAGTAATAAGAACTTGGTGACCATCATACGGAAATTAGTAGATGAGAATCAGCGGATGTGGCATAAGTCTTTGTACGACGCTTTGTGGGTAGACCGCATTACCCCCAAGAGATCTCTCGGCATGTCACCTTTTCAAGTGTTATATGACACTGATGCCGAGCTTCCTATTTCTGCTGAACTTCCTGCTCTGCGCTTGGCACGAGCAATCAAAGATGAAAATTTTCAGAGTTCTCTAGAAAAGAGAATCATGTATCTTGCAGAACTTGAAGAAAAGAGAGTAAGATTGGTCGACAGGATCACTGAACATCAGAATCAAGTAAAGAGGCTTTTTGACAAGAAGGCCAAGCAGAGAAATTTTCAAGTGGGAGATCTTGTCCTCTTATGGGACAAGCGAAGAGAGCCAAAGGGCATGCACGGAAAATTTGATTCCCTATGGAGAGGGCCCTTCAAAATCAAGCAACTCAATGGAGAGAATAGTTTCTATCTCTCGTATCTGGATGGAGCTGAACTCCCGCTTCCCTATAGCGGGCAACATCTCAAGATCTTCAGGAAGTAGAGCTTGCTCTCTTCTTTGTACAGCTTATTTTTGTTGTGTGTTTGTTTTCGTCGTGTGTTTGCTTTTGTCATGTGTTTTCCTTCGTTCTCCCTCCGGTCCCCCCTTGTTTTTGACTCCGTACCCAATGGATAGGCACATGTGAACTGGGATTCTCTACCCCCGAGTTCGCTCAGGGAGTAGTCCCCAGAAGGAGCCAGCTGTTATCCCGTAAAATTGAAAAGGGCAATTTTACCGATAACCATACGGAAAATTTTGTTTCGATCCCTTGTTAGGGATCCCCCGCATTCGAAACGTCGTAAAGTCCTTCCCGGGAAATCTAGTTTTCGAACTTAGTCTTTTTGAGCCTTTTTGGCTGGGCGCATGGATTTTCCTTGTAACACATAGTTTTGATGCGCCCCCTTAAAAGCCTTTGGCGCATGGTTTTCCATGTTAACACGTCTTTCGGTGCGCCAAAGGGCGCATATAATCTATGTGTTACACCAAGTTTTGGTGCGCCAAAGGGCGCACATAACTTTATGTCGACAATGCATACGGTGCGCCAAAGGTGCGCTCATTCTTCTGTTGTCGAATACTTCCGTGTGCCAAAGGACGGACACTTTCCCCCTGTCGACAGCAGTTTTCATGCGCCATTTCAAAAGTGGTTGGCGCATTGATGACAAGTTTTTCTATAAATATCAAGGCGCGCCCAATGTCATTTTCATTCCTTTTTGTCAAAGCACGTGATCGCTCTGGATTTGTCAGCTCTGCTCTGTCGTTGTCATCGCCCTGTGGACCCGCTCTCCAATTTTTGATATATATTCGAGGTAAGAGGTTCTCCCTTTCTTTTTCATTGTGTGCTTGGTCTGTGTTCTTGGTCGGGGTTTTGGTTTGCTGGCCAGTTTTAAATGGAATATGATTAAGCTAGTTTTTCCCCCCCTGTGCTATTCCATCACGTTTTCTTCTTTTCCTCCTCCTCTCCCTCCCTCTTTCCAGATCTGCTGGAAGGGGAGCTATTTTGAAAGGGCTTGGTCTGCAAAACCTTTTTGTAAAAAACCTTATGTGACCAAGTAACTTTTGAAGTGGAAGAAAAGAATGAGAGATTTGAGTAGTTAGTGTAGTTCCATGGCGCACTGGCGCGTTTTGTTGCAACAAAAACAGTTGCGCCCCTCGGCGCACTTACCCACCATGTTACATGACCAAAAACCCGTGCCAATGGCGCACCCTCTTGTCATGCTGCACCTAGAACTCATGCACCCTCAATGGCGCACCCTTTTTGCATGCTACAAATCTAAATCCCGCGCCTCCTTAAAATCCTTCGACGCACCCTTTATCATGCTGCATAATGTTTTCATGCGCCAAAGGGCGCACCCAGCTTTCATGCAACACAAGCCTTATTCGCGCGAGTATAAAGTTAGAAAGGCGCGGGCGCACCCTCCATTGCAGTAACATAATGTTGTGTAAAACCTTCATGCGCCGCGCCAAAGCCTTTGGCGCACCATTTGTTAATGTTACACAATCTTCCCATGCGCCAAAAGGCGCACCGAACCCCAATGTAACACGCATTTCCTGTGCGCCCTGCTATAAAATGCAACCTGCTTCATCCATGCGCCATGCGCCTTTGGCACCAGTATAACCTCTGCAACATTCCTTTTCTGTGCACCTTATCTATTTGGCCTACCAATTGCATTTTTCCTGCGCCCTGAGCCTTAAAATCTCTAACTCTTTCTTCTGCTAGCTTTCCAATGGAAGATCAAATGACTAATTTAACCTTTTTGGATTGGGTCTCACTTCTTCTTCGTGCAGATCAGCAACTGAGTTCGAAAGAACACATGTCTACGTCAAGCAAGAAGCCCACCAAACCAAGAGGAAAAGCTAAGTTGACAGAAGAAGAGATGAAATACAAATATCAGAGGGTCAGGATGCCCAAATCACAGGCTGAGTGCAGTATGGATGTCAGAGACTCTGAATTGGGTCACATTGACATGGATGAGTTCTGGGTTAGGACTCAAAAAGTTACAAGAAGTCCATGGATGGACAAGTTAATAGGTAGTGCCCTGCACTTCGCCGGAGGAATCCCCGTCAGCGCTGTAAACAATGAATTCATGATGGAGTAAGGGCGAGGCAGTCATAAACCTCACTGCCCGTCACTCTGAGTTGATACTTGGCATCCCTCATCACCGGAACTACGTGGCTGTTAGCCAACGAGAATGCATCAAGGCCTGGGAAGACAACGAAGACCAGTGCATGCAGTTGATGAATGAGGTCTACCTAAAGAATAAGAAGGTGGTGACCCGGTGGCCTCAGACTATCCACCGAAGTGATTTCTCAGAGGAACTCAGTGATACTATCACTTTCCTGAGCAGAGTCTTCGGGCTTTCAGATGCCCACTATTTCCATAAGTGGATGTTGCGGTACTTGGAGACAATGAATAAGAATTTGCCCGATCAGCGCTTTTGCTGGGGTGAAATAATCAGCAGCACCATCTCTGAGCAGCTACGACAGTTCGCCACAACAGGAGTGTTCCATATGAACTCCTATGTAGTCTATGTTGTAGCGTCAGCAAGGGATTATCCGGGGCTGAACCGAAGTGGAGTATGGCCTCAGGCCAAGATATTTGATTACTATCCAGAGCTGAGGCTGGAGAATAGCATCCAACATTTCGCAAAAGTTAACGATGCATTCTTCTATCATGTCATCTGCCTACTGAGGCCAAACATGACTCATAGCCGGACGACCAAGAACATAGTGGCAGTCACAGAGAAATGGGGGGCCCTGTTCACCCAATTTCCCACGTTCACCTATCTATGGGCTGCCAAATTTTTGGGAGAGCCAACCAGGCTACCAAGGTATGCTGGGCCTAAGCTGATTCTACTAGAACTGTCAAGACAGCTGGTCACATACCATGAGAAGTGCCTCAAAAGAAAGAAGGGTGGAACTCCTTTCCCCCTCAAAGTGGGCCGATACACATGCTCCACCCACCATAAGGTGAAGGAAATGTTCGCAGAGCTGGAGCTACTCAACTTGAAGCATGACTTCCCAGCCAGGCCTACCTTCGACCCAAGAAGCTGCCTGCCAAAAGCGAAGCTCGATCCGATCCATGTCCCTCAAATTGAGGATATTTACATTGACATTCTCCATGAGGTGGAACTCAGAAGAAAGGATCATTCGCGCTTAGCATTGGAGGAAATCATCCAATACGGAGTGGCCATTGTCCCCGAAGGCTTCCAGACTACGGAAGATGAAGTAGATAAGGTGTATAATGACACAGATGGGGACAATTGGCCCTTCCCGGCCATTGACAGGAATAAGTCTCCTCAAACAATTGAGGAGAGGGTCAAGGAGACTATGCGAAGAACAGAGCATTGGTGCCGCATGAACGGACTAATCTACCTCGGGGTAGATTTCACAACTTCCCCTTTGGGCAACGCACCTCCAAGGTCAAAGAAGCAGCTGAAAGGCAAAGGTGCAGAAGGTGAACCTAGCACCATTCAGGAGGAAGTCCCTGAAAGTCCTCTTCCCTCAGAGCCAGAACAAGTCATAACTCTTGATGAGGAATTGACAGAGGATAGTCCTATATGCCCATCCACCCAGGATGTCGGCGTCGCTACAACTTCAGAGGTCCCTTCTATCCCTTCTTCTTCTCTTCCTTCCCCTCCTCGAGTGACTCAAACGACCATCCCTTTGGTCGTGTCCTCTGCCCCTTCTTCTACCCTTTCCCCTGCTTCTTCATCTATCTTCTCCTCCCTCGCTGATTTGTCTTCCTCTATTTCTTCCCTCATCTCCGAGCTCCCTTCCCTTCCTATGTCTTCTGCAGTTGCGGTTCCCCTTCCTCCCGTGGACATTTCTTCGGCTATTCTTTCCATGCCGCCGCTGCGTGTCTCCACTTTTTTCCCCTCTTCTACCGTTGCTGCCTCCCCCTCTGTCTCTGGTCCTTCTTCTGTAGGACCAGCTTGGATTTCTCAGTAGCTGAGCCAACAAAAGAGGAAAGTCCCCATCGCTCCAATGGACTTTTCGGTCATTCCGGCTAAAGGAGCAAAGAAGCACAAGCCGGTTACACGCTTCTCAAAGAGCGCTGCAGGTGAGAGAGTCATGGAAATAGCGTACCCCAACCCCCTCAAAGAGAAAGAAGATCTGTCTCCGACAGATTTCACCGTGACCCAAGTCACAATGGGGACATCCTCAGAAAGTCTCCAGGGAGAAGCTCTTTCTGCAGTTGATGCACTCTGCAAAAAGCTTCAGGAAACGAAAGAGGAGAAAAGGCTACTGAAGGAGCAGAACAAGTACCTGCTTCAAGCCTTACAGAAGATGGGAAGTGCACCTCCCACAACTGCCGCCGAGACTCCTGAGCTGCTCAGTCAGGAGAAGATCAATGAGTATTCAAAGATCGGCGAGCAGGGTATGGTTGTTTCTGCTTGGAGGAGCCAGATCCTCAAAGATAGTGAAAGAGTAATCGCCGAGTATATCAGTTTATACCTAAACATCGAGAAGGCGAATAAGGAACTCCAAGCATTAGCAGGTCCGATATCAGAAGAGTTAGAACATGCTAGACTCCAGCACGAGACCTTCCAACAAATGTTCGACTGTTCAGTCGAAGATCTGGTCAAGTTCGGAGTCTTCGGTCATCCAAGGGCCCTCAACAAAACTATGTCCACTTTGGACTATCAGATAGATGAGCTGGAATTTGTTTTAGAAAAGATAAACAAGGTAAAGGAAGAGGCCCTAGATGCAATGCATCAAATGGAGAAAATTGCCCTCGCCATGACTCCAGGGTTGCTCACTCCTTCCCTTACCTTGAGATCAGCTGATGACACTATCCGGATCTTCAAGGAGATAGCTTCTCAAGGGACAGGGCCAGAGGTCACATTCGACACTGAATCTATCAACAACCTACTGGCCTGTAGGGACTTCATCGGGTTCCTTATCGAGGTGGAGAAAGATTATTCCAAACTCCCGGAAAAGCTCATAGACGAGCGGGAGACTTGCGAAGCAATCAATGAATGGCACAAGGATCCATCACAGGATCAATTTAGGCCAATGATCAGCAAGTTTTTGGAATACCGCGCTCAGTTCCACATATCATCACCTGAGCAGAATCAGAAACAGGAAACCCCTTTTCGGCCGCAGGATGATGATGATGAGTAGCTTCTTCTTCTTCTTCTTCTTCTTCTCTCTACTCTCCGACTTTCTTTTCGAAATGTCTAAAATGTGTTGGCACAAATGATGACATCATCCATGTTGCATCATGGGATGATGTCATCCACCAAGTTGTCAAAGTCAACATGACTTTTATATATTTTGTAAATATCTTTGTAAATAAGTGGTTGGCTCCATTTTGCCTTCTCTCTCCCTCATTTTCTATAAATATGAGAATACTAGTTGTATTCAGGAGGAACATTTTTTAGATAGAAATAGAAGTGAGGAGAGAAAGACTTTGAGCTTTCTTGTAACAGAAAAGAACAAGTAATACAATTATTCAGACTTTGTGCTCAATAGTTGTGTTATACATTAGATCTTTCTTACGTTAGATCTGTATGTGTTTAATCTATTGGATTCATATCTACTTTTCCGTCATTTGTTTATCAGTATTGCTTTGTTTATTTATGCAAGTAGGTTTGGCTCTGTTTACTACCAAACTAAAAACATAAATCTTCTGACCTTTCTGCTTTGGAATTCATTTCTTTTCTCCCTTCGGATCTGTTCTTTCTCTTCTCCCTCTTTCATTCCTTTCTTTTCGCAGCCTGGAACACTCTACTGGGATGAGATCCCAACCCCCGAAGGCAGAATCTGTGAGACTTGCATAGGTTCCTGCTAGTAGAAATAGCAATAAACCAGTTTCGCTTTGCTGTCTCAAAGAGGGGCTAAGCCCTGCAACACTGTTGGCTCGTCTATCCATAGATCTGTCCGCGCGACAGATTTTCGGACCAACACATCTAGAAAAAGGTGTGGATAGGAATGCAAATGAGGAGGATGAGAAGGAGGTTCTTATTCCCTTTGTAGAAATACTTGATTAGATCTCAAAGGAAGAAGGGATGTAAACTCCAGTTAAAAAAAGTGGGTATTCAAAATTTGTGGGATAAATTCAGTGAATGTCGTCTCTTCAGAGTTCAAAGTAGGAGTTGGCAGGCCCAATAGATAATTTTATAGAAAGAAGAAAATTCAGAAATAAATTGATGATGGGACACAATCTAATTTAGACTTGAGAGGTTTTAGAAGATGCAAAAATCAAAGTCACAAATGAATGTGATAACATTGAACGTAAGGGGACTAAATAATCCCACAAAGTGTAGGTTACTTAAGGATATTAGAATGATGTATGGGATGGATATATTGGCTATTCAAGAAATTAAAATGAGTGTTGAGAAATGTTTTCTGATTAAAGACAATTTTTGGAAAATTTTGGATGTTTTGGCTATGAGCTCTAAAGGTGTGTCTGGGGTTTAGGATCCAACTCGCTTCAAAGGCTTCAATTTAATAAGTAGAGATAATCACTTGGTAGTATTAATGAAATATTTAAGAAATAACTATGTCAAAGCATATAACCGTGTCCCACTATTTTGCACTTCTTGTACCTTCAGAAAATTATGTCTGACAACCAAAACATGACCAAACACATATAAAATGACCAAACATGTATTTTTAAGAGAATAAATGTACCAAGGAGCTATGGATCCATAATTTACCTGAATTTTATGAGTTTTAAAATTATTTTTACAGATTTATTTACCAAACATAATTTAAAATATTTTTATCCACCAAGTGGGATTCACTATTATTCTTTGACCCAAGTTCTCTTTATGGTTTTTTCTAATATTTATGCCCCTAAAAATAAATTAGAAAGGTGTTTTCTTTGGAATCAAGTTCTGGTTTTCACAAAATCATTTATGGAAGTGATGGGTGTTAGTAGAGGATTTTAACACTCCTCTGCTACTAAGGGAAAATAAGGGAAGTCTTACGGGTTTCACTGAAACCATGGAAGACCTTAAGAACTTTATCTCTACTAATAACCTGATGGACATTGATCTGAAAGGAATAAAATATACTTGGAATAATATAAGGATTGGAGATGAGGTTATTCAAGTTAGGTTGGATAGGGTTTTGAATTCATTAGAATGGTTAAATAAGGATGTTTTCTTTTCTACTCTTCTAAGAATAGTATCTGATCATAATCATATCCTATTCACAGTGAAAGAATCTCAAAGAAGAAGAATCCCCTTCAACTTTGAGAAAATGTGGTTGTAACATGAAGGAATTAAGGATCTTGTCAAGGAATCATGGAACATCAAGATTCAGGGGAATTTTTTATTCATAATCATAAGGAAATTAGCTAATGTTAAAAGGAATATTAAACATTAAAACAAGAATAGTTTTGGGAAAATCTTCATGTCCACAAAAAAATTGGATCAAGAGCTATTTTTTCTTCAAAATTCTTTGGAAATGGAGGCTATTGAAATGAATTTTGATTTTTAGTTAAAGGAAAAGGATCTCCTTGATCAATACCAAAATGTTTTGGCTAAAGAGGATTTTTTTGGAGGTAGGAGTCTATAATCACTTGGTTAAAATAAGGAGCAAAAACACCAAGTTCTTTCATATATCTTCTCTTAAGCACAGTATTGGAAACACGATTGATAGAATCAAGGTAGATGGGGGATCCATTCTGGAAGAAACTATGGATATTTAACAAGAAGTTGTTAGTTTCTTTAGCAACCTTCTTTCCATCCAATCTGATTGCAATATTAGTAAAGAAGATAGATTTATAAATTGCATTCCTAATTTGGTGTCTCTTGATGATAAATTCATGTAAGTCAAAATTCCCTCTCTGGAAGAGATAGAGCATGTTGTCAATACTATGAGCCTATATAAAGTTCTAGGCCCTGATGGCTTCCTGGCTTTCTTTTTCACCTTTTATGGGACCTTTTGAAAGAGGATGTTTTTCTTGCTATACAGGATTTTTTTTCAATAAGAAGATGTTGAAGGAGATAAAATGTACATTCATTTCCTTAATTCCTAAAACTCATAATGCCATGGAATTTAAAATTTTCAAACCTATTAGCCTTTGTAATACCATATACAATATTTGTACAAGAATTATTGCACTTAGGCTCCAACTTCTTCTCTTATCGTTGATCTCTGATCAGCATGGTGATTTTGTTATAGGATGTCAAATCCAAGATGGGATTGTCACCATTCAGGAAAATTTACTTTCCATAAACCTAAGCAAAAAATAGGCTATGGTGATTAAATTAGACATGGAAAAGGCTTATGATAGGATTTCTTGGGAATTTATAGATAAAGTTCTTGTCATGTTTGGTTTTGATATTCCTTTCTGGATGTTGATTCAGACTTGCATCTCCACAGCCAGATTTTCCATTTTGATTAATGGCACACTGTGTGGTTTATTTATTAACTCTTGGGGGTTGAGACATGGTGATCATGTTTATCCCTTCTTATTCATTCTTATGGTGTAATATCTTAGTAGCGCTCTCAATTATGCAAAAAGGGGGTGGAGAATTATTGGCATTCCTCTTGTTGTTAAATATGAAAATTTGATCCATCAAAACTTTTTTGATGATACTAATTTAGTTGGGGAAGCTGCAGTGCCATAGGATAGATCCTTTAAAAAAAAACCTTCATGATTATGAAGAGTTGTCTGACTAGAAAATTAAATATGGTAAAAGTTTAGTCTTCTTTATGAATTCCCCAAATTGGAGATGTCATAAAATTTCTCATATTTTGGAATGTGTGATCAAAACTTTCCCTTCTAAGTACTTAGAAATGTCGATTGGCATAAAAACCCTCAACCTGCATATTGGAATTTTTTTCTTGATTGTTTTATTATATATTTTGAGGGGTGGAAACGATCCCTCCTCTCTCAGGGTGGTAAGCTCATATTATTGAAAATATCTTTGTAAAGTATGCATGTTTACGTCATGTCTATTTATAGGTTTCCTTCTTTTGTAGCTAAAAAACTAGAAAGAATTGAAAAAATATTCTTATGGAGTGGAGTGAAAAGTAAATCTAGAATTCCCCTCATGGCTTAGGATAAGATCTAGACACCTAATAACTTTGGAGGTTTGGGCTTGAGAGATTGGGGGAAATGAATAAGGCATTACTTTCTGATATGTCTTGCGTCTTAATAAAGAGGAAAGTGTATGGGCTAATATCCTCAAAACAAACATTGGGCAGATGTTAGAGTTGATGATTGGTGCTTCTATCCTCCCACTTTTGTTATTTCTTCCTTTTAGAAGCCTATTAATTGGGAAAAGTACTCTTTGTCTAAAGGGTGTAAGTAGGAGATAGAGAATGGGAGAAGGGGTAATTTTTGGAAAGATAAATGGTTGGTTAATTCTCCTTTACATGTATTTTTTCCTAACTTACAGCAAGCTATTTAAAGTAAGTATGGTTCCCTAGTTAAGGATTATTTCAATGATGATGACATTTTTAGATGCTGGAAAAATATATCTATCAAGGTCCATAATAATGACTTGGAGAACCTAAATAATCTCTTGAATGCGATTTTGATGGTTATGATTGGAGAGAAAGACAAAATTGTATGGTCCAAAGAAGAGAGTGGAATTTTTAGTGTAAAAAGCGCATATGACATGTTCTTCGAAGAGGATATGATTGATGCGTATTTCAAATGGGAAATAGTTTGGAACAAAGATATTATCCCCAAAGTAATTGTTTTTTGTTGGTTGGAGTTCCATAATAAAATTTTGATAGTGGATAACCTTAACAAAAGAGGTTTTCAAATGGTGAATAGATATTTCCTATGTGATAAGGAAGAGGAAAATGTTTCACACCTTTTTTTAGGCTGACCTTTTTCTTTGGTTGTTAGAGGGTCCCTTCTATCCCTCTTTTATTCTAGTTGGATATTTCCTTATTCTATGTAGTTAGTTTGGGTTCAATTGTGTTGTCCTTTCGTAAGCTTGGGGTCGAATAACTTATGGATTTTTCTATCTTGCATTTTTGTTGGGAAATTTGGAAATAGAGAAATAGAATGATATTTAAAGGAAAATATGAGAAAGATGAAAGGTTAGATGTTAGATGTATTTTTTGGGGTGATAATGTCAAGTGGGATATATACCACTGCTTTATACCCCATGTTATTTTAAAGTTTGTACATCAAAATTTATCATGATGGTCTTCCAAATTTAAGAGTGAAGCGGCTCGATTGATTCACCTACCCATATTGATTTGGGTGATCCCTCTTAGGATTGGCTATGAGAAACGTTTACATTTGTACAGACTGATATCAAGACAAATATTAGATTAGCAAGATCATTCGTGATCAGAGAACGGGATTGTATTGCATAGCATTGAACGAATGTGAAAATAGCTCTACAATTATACTGTGAAGACTAGAGAGTGAAGTGCAACTGTTGGGTAAAACTTGTATTCAAGATTCTTAATACAATAAGTGCTTTATTATAGTGTAGTTTTTCCTTTGAGTTTCCCCACTATAAATTTAGTGTTACCGTCTCCTTACTTGTATATTATTTGATTTCATCTCTAGTTATTGCATTCTTTAATCTTCTATATCTAAACATATAAATATGTTTTTATATTTAACTACTCATCATAATCTATAATATTTGGAAATTTATATAATGGATTTATAATCAGTCTATTACTCATTCCTTATAAATCCTGACAGTATTAATGCGGTTAAAGATAACTTATCCCTTCTTTAAGGTAATAAGAGGTCTTTTTAGTACATGAACACAAAGTCTCTAAAAATTTGGGTTTTGTTCTTGATCAAATGAAGACTACTATGCCTAATCCAAGGGAGATTGTTGCTTGGAAGATGTCTCTTAATGAATGGGTTGAGTTGAAATTTTATGGACCGGATAAAGAGAACCTAGAAAAAGTTAGTATTGGTGGGGTCTTTAGGGACCATGTGGGTTCTTTTGTTATTGGTTACTCTTGTAATTTAGGTAACCAAAACAAACATGTAGATGAGGCTATAGCTACTTACCGGGGGGTTAAAATAGCTACGAATAGAAATTTTAGGAATTTGGTGGTTGAAATTGATTCCTTGAATATTATTAAAAACATACAGAATAAAAAGTGCAACTTCTATATCTATTAAGGACTTCATTGAGGGAATTAAGTTGTTTATTCCTAGATTTTATAATATCACCTTTCTCCATACTTATAGAGAGAGAAACTATCTGGCTCATTTGTTTGCTAATAAAGGGGTTATTATGGATAGTATGATGGTGATGGAAGATAGTGCTTAGTTAGATCCTTGTATGATTTGCATAATAAAAAGGAATTTAAAGGCATGAAGGTTATGGAGGAAGTCTCCCTTCTTGACCCCTATACTAATACCATGATAACTAATGAAGAATTCCACAATGAAGGAAAGGATCAAGATGTTGATTAAATGTTGAAAGGAGAATGATATAATCCATAATTATGGTAAGATTAGGTACGGTCCTATTCATGCGAAAAAGGGGATAAATTATTTTAAGGAGCATGACATCTACTTAAGATATAATAATGATTTAGAGTAGTTCTTTCATATTAGACTCAAAGGAAATCAGATTTGGAATTTAATTTCTCACACTTGAGGGAAGGTTGGGTTCCTTAAGATCATTTCATAGGTACCAAGTGTGGAGATGTATTGGTTTAACATGGTTGAAAGGCCCTTTATTTCTCCTCAGTTATTCTCCTCTTACACTTATGCAGATATGGGTGGAGATCTGGTGCGAATGGAGCTGGTGGGTGTGAAGGAGATTAAGCCTCAGGATTGGACTTCATTTGACAGAGATGTAATGAGTTCTTTTTTTTAAATATTCAATGGGTATGATGAGAACCTGAATATTGAATTTGTGCAGGAATGGAAACCCAAAATTTCTTGGAGAGGTGGTAATGTGTTTATGTGGGGGGTTTCTCTCCAAGTTTCAGTTGACTTCATTGCCTCTATCACGGGTCTCAAGAAGGAAGGGAGATATTCAAGCCTAAGAAAGATAGTGTGGAGAAGATTAATTATTTATTTAAAGGTAAGGAAAAAATAATCCTACACTTTACTAGTTTTATTAGGGAATCACTCCTCAAGCATTTTAGTGACTAGCTCTTAATCTCATCCAATATGTGACTGTGGAAGGAAGACACAAAACTATCTTTGTCTATCATTTTCCTATGATGAACCATATAAGACATGGGAAGGATTTTTGTTTTTCCTATTTCATTTTGAGATCCCTGTGTGCTACGAGGGACCAATTTAAGAAAGGGAAGATCAAGGCTCCTCTTCACCAAGGTCTTATTATGGATATGTTTAGGAGGGGTTTTATGGATCTCACCAAATCAATAAAGTTTAAGGGACATTTATTTGAGGATCCTCCCTCTCAAGCTGATTTTGGGTATGAATATGGCAGTAGGGAGTATGGTCAGTTTTCTTCTTCCACCTCGGAGTAGAAAGGGGATGATCATCAGTCCTCGGCGGAGGTTGTTCTGGGTCTTCAGCAGCTTAGGAGCATGGTAAGAAAGTATCCCATATGCTCTCTAATATATGGCCGAATAGGGCTAATGCTCAAAAGGAGACTGATGTTATTCCTTCTCATGATATGGAAAAAATAAGAACAAATATGAATTTGAAAAAAAAATATCCGGATGTTCATGCTTAAATACTAACATGTAATGAGGGAAAAATTGAAAGAATTTTTATCCTTATGAACTATGTCAACCTGTATTTGGTTCAAAGTAGGTTCTTGGCTCTGGGAAAAGAGGTAGAAAGGCTGAAGGATACCTTGAATCGTGTAATTACCCCTCTATTTATTTCCATGTGCCATATGGATATGGTTTAAAACTACATAAAAAACAAATCCCAAAGGAAATCTGCCAAAGAACCACCCCTATTTGGCAGTAGGTATAAATGTGGAAGAACACACAGGGGCATGTGATTTGTTCGATCAAACACTTAGAAGAATGCAATCACTTGGACTACAGGATATACATAAAATGGGATCAGAGCAGTGTATGGTTGTCTATAAAACAGAAGATGGAGAGCGACACATCCTAAATGCCTTTTCAGACCTTTCGTTTCCTTAGATAGTAAGACAAACACTTTATTTGAGATGTATAGGCATAACCATGGTCAAACTCAAGTTAACGTTGTAGATTTAGCATTAATTGGTTAGTTGCAGCAAATGCAGAACTGAATGGTGAGTCGTGTTAAATGGGGGCTCTACTAATATCCATCCTAAAAAATCAGTCCCGTTATGGGTTAAATCAGCCTTGCACGTGGAGATAAATATGTATCCGTAATGTCTCCTCATTTTATTATATACAAACAGATCGATCTGGATCTGTATCTATGTTTGAGGTGGGTTCAATATCTCTAAGAGGATGTTTGTTGTATGTAGAGGAAGAAGAAGATTGAGGCTGAGGAGGCACTTCATGGGGTGCAATCTCATTTAGCTTTTTTGTGTCTGAACACCTGCGTTACATGCACTTTAAACCTGGTAACACAATTCTCAGGGTAGTCGTTGACTACCGCTCCATTTTCCTACTCGTTATCTTTTATTTCGAATAGTTGTTGTATTGATTAAGGATTTAGGAGTTCCCTTCCCTGTTATCCCACATATGCCTCTGTAAGATTTATCTTTTTCTCTTTCCTTCAAAATGGAAACTTTTTTTGAAAAGGCGTTAGAAACATTCGATCAATGCCATTTGTAGGTGTAAATCTAACCCCACAGCATATGACATTTTCCCCTCAGTTGGGCCATCATCTCTTCCCCTTAGCTGCGCTAAAATAGCAGTCTCATAACTGTTATGGTTATCCATCAAAGTGTAGGTGGAAGTAGTTTTGTTTTCTCTCCGAGCTGTGTTGATGGCAAGTGCCTTGACAGACATGTATGCCAAGAAAAATTGGGCTCATATAGAAGACAAATGGAGTTTTTGGGAAATGAGTAAAAGAGATGTAATCTCATGGAATACGTGGATTTCAGATTTTGCAAAGATGGTTCTGTTGAATAACTTTATAAACTTTCGATAAAAATATGGAAGCGATTAGATAATGCCCCATCTGTTTTCAAAAATGAAATCCTCGATACATATATTTAGTTAGATTGTAACTTTTTTGGTGATGCAAAGTTAGGAAGCATGAACAATCCCGCAACTTATTTTTTAAATTCCTAAAGGTGATACGGTCTCATCGATTGCAAGATGCAGGTTGCGTGCAAAATAGGCCTTCCTTCTATACTAGATTTTTGTTTTCATCATTTCTGGATTTTGAAAATTAAATTTTGAATGATGAAGTATGTAAATCTAACAAATGAAAAAATCTTTCCTTGACACGAATTATCAAAGCACCAAAAAATTTGACCTCGAAGGTCACGCGCATTAGTGTCACACCCAAACTTACCACAAATCTGAAACTCCTAGCATGACCTCTGGTAATGTGGGACACCATGGAGAACCTTAACCAAGTTGTGTGAAATCGTTTACCACCTTTAAAATTTGAGTTGCAAATCCTATTTAGTTTACCAGTCACTTGTAGTGACATTCACGTTTTAATAAAACGTGATTGGTTCCAGCTTAGGGTTACCGCTTAGCTTGAGCAAAACTAAAAACCTCTACCACCTACCTCTAGACTGCCAACAAGATAATTTTAACCAACATTCATTTCAATGAAAACCCTTTCAAAGGCTAGTTTTGCAAGTGGGTTTTGGGCCCCACTGGTCATTGTGCGACAAGAGTTCCTGACGCAATTACGATAACCGGGCCCAAAGTTGCCATTGTAGCTTGAGCTCTGCTCGTTGTAATAAAATTTTGTCAGTCAAGATGAATTCTCTATATATATGGGGGAGTAAGTAAGAACCATCAAACTTCATGTTTGGACTTAAAATGAATGTTTTCAAGGCCCAATCTATAAGCACTTTAGATGTTTCAACTAGCTTTCACCAAAATTGCAACTTTAGCTAAACACACCTTCTAAGGGTCCCGTTTGACTCCTAACTAACCTTGGGACCTTGTAAAAATTGTTTTCGTACTTTATAGAGTGAATTGATCAAATTATTGTATGAATGGTTTTTGGGAAATTATGATGTTTATCTTTCTTCCCTTTTCTCTCTCTAGAAATAACTATGAAAATTTTGATTGGTTTTAAAATTGTAAATGGGTTAATAATGTATATGGGTTAGAAACAAAATGAAAATTGGATAATGTGTGTGGTTACGATACGGTGAATAGAAAATAAAATGAATTCTAGACCTTCTCTCTCTTCCTCTTTATCTCTCTAGAAGTAACTATGAAAGTTTAACTTATTTTGAAACTTTAAAGTGGCTAAAATGTATATGAGTTAGAAATGAAATGAAAATTAGATATGAGATGTATGTGGTTATGATATGGTGATTTAAAAAGAAAATTAATCCTAGATATTCTCTCTCCTTTCCATAATGTTTTCACTAGAAAAAAAACAATTAATCGTGGAAGTGTGAATGTGTGAAGAAACAAGCTCTCTCACTACCTATCTCTATCTCTCTCTACTTTTTGCTTTGATTTCTTGGAATAATGGATGCATGGAATTTACGCTTGAGTGTAGGGGATTTCCATAACAGTCCTAAGGCTGACCTTGCGTTGATTGCAGGTACTCCGAACAAGAGAAATTCAAGATGTGATATGTTGTATTTAATGATTTGTACATTGTATATTTTATATTCATCTTGCAATATGTGTATTACCCATATAATAATGATATGTATTGTTGTTCGAAGAATTTTATTATATTTTGAAAAGGAAATACCAATGTGACTATATTTAAATAAGTATCAAAATGGATGTGAAACTGTAATCAAATGTTGCACTTTTGTTGAGGTAATAGAACAATCTTTTATGATGTTAATTATTGAATTAACTCCTTAACAATTTTAATGCTCGGTAGAATATCATCATACCAAAAATAAAATAAAGTAAACGAGTTCAAAATCCCTATCGTACTCTCTCCTCCCAATCAAGCCTTGTCCAATGTGTAAAACCCATATCATATTAATAAAATATTCTAATCTCATTAATTGCCTTCTTGTTTTACCATCTAAGACAATTCCTACAAGCACCATTTCCTAAATTTAAAATAATAGGTTGCGTGAGGCAATGACTATTAAGAGTACCCTATCATACGTGGGGTGAGAGTGTCCATAATTTCTATGTATCATAAATCCAACCACCCTATGGGTAAGTTGTAATGTTTAGGTGCGTAATTATCCTTATCACTTTAATGTGTAACCTAGTCCTTGTGGGGATAGTTGGGGTGTTTTCGCCTATGAACCTAACTAATCCGAGGGGATTCAAAGCATTAGCTTACCTATGTATAAAACTAATGTGTCAAACTCATTAATCTCCCACAGATAATAGGGCTATCTAGGCATGTAGTTTTGGAATACCTTAAGTGGCACGAAGGCTTTTCAAGATAAGGATATTTGATTACTTTAATTTTTTCTTGTAGTAGGGTGTAGAAATCCTCGAGCACTAATGAATTGTAATAGATCATGCGACCTCTCATCATGTTAATGAACATGAGCATGGTGCCACTTCGTCACAAGCTGTTCAAATTGGTCCTTGGTGTTTTGGTTTTATGAAAGCATGGGAATGTATTAACCACCTCGTAGTAGACCTCGTTGCGAAATGTTTACCTTTGGAGGCTACATAGGGTTAAGATTAGGTTTAGTACCCTTATGTAGTCACTCATGGTGTTGCAAATATTCGTAAAAGTAATCATAGAAATGATGTTTTTCTAATATGATATCGGAAATGGAAAGGAGTAACCAGAACCACTCCTTTAACTTAGATTTCCCCTTTTTCTATTTATAAGTGACGAGAAAAATATTTTTTTTATACGAGAGCTTTACCTTTGGGTAGCATCCTTTCACATCTTAAATATGAGCATCATGAGTGTGGCAGACATGTATTCAATTAGTATTTAAGTTTTGGAAACTTGCCATGTTAGATAATATATATGAATGAAGTGTAACTCATAGCAGTAAAGGTGTAAATATTGAGACAAATGACATATGGCTTGTGCGAGTAGCCTTGTGGTTTAATGAAAGAGGGATATCTCATAAAACAATATGTTATTAGTGTGGAAACCATGAAAACTAAAAACACTTTGAAACATGTCCCTTCTTCTTTTCCTCATTAGTAATTATATCTGCGTACGATGTTTCACCTTTTTTTTTAAATATATATATAATCCAAGTCTTCTGAGGTCCTGAATCCCTAAGTGGAATGAAAGATTTATGTGAATCATAAATGTTCTATAAATGAGGTAATAGGATATCTATGTAACAACGTAGATATAATTAGAACGTGGGTAATCGATATGAAACTATGAAATGGTTCGTTACAAAAGTATTATGCACCTTGAATGATGACGAACTAACTAAAATGCCTAAGATGATCTTAAAACAAATGAAAGTTAAAGAGGGCATAATTGAGATCCAAATTTTTTTATTAAAATGGGAAATATATATAGCATTGAGGTATGAGCACATATTTCATAAGAATAATGTGTTATGAACAACAATGTAAAATGAAATATTGAAGATGTAGCTTCGGGAACAAGAATACTTGCCAATATGTTAAAGGTTCTTCAATCTTTAAGGTTAAATTATGAAAATGATTCCTAAAAAGGATGTAACCAAGAAAGATGTAGGATTTATAGCCTTAGTGGTGTCCCCAGATTTCACCCTGAAATCTGGGACTACCCTAGTTTCAAAAAATTCATACTTTTAAAATAATGGGTCATTTTGTGTTTTTTATTTTCAGAAAGTTCCTGTAATGTGTCAAGATATTCCCAAAGAGCCATATTAGCCATTTTCGCCAAATACCCAGATGCCCAAAATTGTTATATTTTGTCATCAGGATTTGTTTGTGGGAAATTTGTATTTAATTATTTTGAGCCCCATTTGAGGCAATTTGTGCTCCGGTTTAACTCTGTTGTGATCGTACACATTGTTACTCCTATATACCAGTAGGGTTTTTAACCAGGAATGAGTACTGGACTTTATTTGTGACTTTTGGCAACGTTTTTGTATTTTTTGTGTTTTTCTCCCGTTTCGTTTTCTATGAAATTTCTCTGGATCAATTCCTTTGCCGATTTGGCCTGATTCTTAGCCTGAAGTATTCGGAGATCACATACGCACGTTGTGTCAAAAGGAATTCGCCATCGGAGGGTCTTGTTCTCTGGGAAAAGACGAAGTCGTGCACCAAAAAGCCTCTTCTGGGCTGGCTGCATTTTTGGAAAAAGAAGGTTTGAAGTGGGATCATGGGATTTTTGGAGGGCAGCAGACAGGTGGAAATTTTGTACCTGCCTAGCAGGGTACTTTTTTCCCATGGAAGAAACGTCACTTAAGTCACAATGGGAAAAATTAGAGGCAGCAGGCAGGCGGGAATTTCTTACTTGCCTTGCAAGGTAAAAATTCTCATTGTGGAATAAAAGAAAAATCACTTAAGTGAATCATGGGGATTTTATTGCCTGCCTTGCAGGGTAAATAATCCCATTGTGAAAGTCAAACGATTTAAGCAAATCATGGGATTCTAGGGCTGCCCTTGCAGGGTAAATAATCCCATTGACATCTGACTTTTAAAAAATAGAAATTCTTTATTCCAAAAAGTGTGACCCCACCTTGGGTGAATAATAAATGCATTAAATAAATATTTGTTTAATTTTTATTACACCCAATTAGACTTGTGAAAAAGTTAACAGAGGTAAATGGACAAAAGGAGGTTGAAAATGGACAGTTCTAAAATTAAATAAATATTATTTATTTAATGTAGCCCCTTTATGTCAAAAAATGTGCCCCTTTTGGGAGATAAATAATACTTTTTATGTATTAAATGATTAAATTAATTCCTATTTTCAGTGGCTAAGGTCAAAGCCCTACTGTGAGGCTTGAGTTAAGTGGAAGCAGAAGTCTAAAATTAAATAAATTTAATTTATTTAATGGCAGCCATAAGCATGCACAAAATAGGGCGCCCCATTTGAAGAGTGAAGCTTATTTAATTAATTAATTAATTGTCAGGAATAGGAAAGGCATTAATTAATTATAGAATCATGAGGATTATATAAGCAGGGGCTGCCATAAGGATGAATTAATTAATTCACAAGTAGATAAGTGCAGCCCAGAGGAAAAGTGTGCCCCATTTGAAGAGGGTTTTTACTCAAAAGAAGGTGTAATTAATACTACAAGCTTCCAGAATTGGTGCACAAGTTGAAGGAGGTTGATTTGTGTCTAGATAATTGTTTGCATAAGTGATACAGGTGCTCAAGTTAAGTTGGTAAAATTCATGCTTGCTTTGCAATGCAAATAAAACATCAAATTTGGGGCTAGCAAGCTTGAATAATGCAGATTTTTATGATTAAAATCCACTGTTCATGTTCCGATTTGCCATATTTGTCTAAATTAATTGCAAGAAATTCATTACAGGTGCTTTTATATAGGAGAAAGAGAGCTTAAATCAATGTCCAATACATTGAACATATCCTCTGAATCTGAAGAATTACCCAGATTCTACACCGATTGTGAAGAATTCCGGCCGAATAAAGAGAAAAAGAATTGTTCAGACAAAGATTGCTACAGCCATGGCAAAGCGGGATGAAAGGAGAAATCTCAGCAGAATCATGCATAGTTTCTAGATTTGCTGAAGTCAATAGGCCTAGATCTAGATCCAGATATCATAATTGCAAAAGCTTCTGGCAAAGATTCATCCTCTTGTTTCTAATGCAGCCCGTGTAGAAGTTAGTGCGTGGAAAATTTCTTCCACAATCTTGTGCATGTGCTTCCAATATTCCAATTGAAGCCTTCTATTGAAATTGCATTCATCCGGAGTGATTTCCAAAATTTTAATTGCTCATATGAAATTAAAAATAAAAATGATAAGTTATTTACGGCAGACATTGCACTGATGCATATACATGAGAAGAACTGCAAAAGCTTCAAGGATAAAAGAGAAGACAAGGCAAAGGAAAAATTCCAGCCGCTTCTAGACGCTTCCAAATCCAGCCGCTTCCAAACGCTTCCAGATCCAGCTTGGTGAGTATCAAAGGTAAAAGAATCACCTGTATGCAGAATATGAAAAAGGACAAGACTACAGCTTTTCTCTTTCTTCTTCTTTCTCTTATTTCCTCCGACAAAGTAATTGAGTGATCAATTAAATTATACGACTTAAGTGATTGGTTTAAAAGCCATTACTTGAAGAAGTCAACTACTTGGAGATAGGTGGCAGACGTGCAAAATAGAAGGTTTTATTTTCAGTTGCAAATCATGCATGTCATGCAAAGAGGAATTCCAAGAGGGAGATTGCCAGTTATTTCCTTTCCCACTTCCACATGTGCCAGTTCAACTAAAAGCTTCCAACTTGTAATTTCCCCTCTACATTCTATAAATAGAGGAAGAACCTTTGGGTTAAAGGCAGAATTTGTAAGCAACATTCTTTTGTTCTAGACTTTGTGCTTAAACCCTTGAGAGCCACTTGAAGCAAAGGAATATACAGGAGCAGATTTCCGGAGAACTTTGTGTCATGGTGTATTTTGTTTCTAGCTTTCTATCTTAGATCTTTGAATAAACTTTTTGTTATTTTAGATCTAGATCTAGAGCTACCTTTGTTTGTAATTCTGTGTTGATATCTATTGGTTTCTTATATGTGCATGCAATCAACTCTGTTATCTATTGATTGGGATGCACATCTTCCCCATTTCTTCTATGCGTTTATATAATTCCCTTCTATAAATATTTCCTTTCTTAAACAGCTGCTTACTTGCTACAGAACTGTACAGCTATGGTTCATGAGCTGAACAGTTAAAGTAAAACCCCATATAGATACTAGCATATTTTAATTGGCAAATCTGACACGGGAGCCTCACCGGTAAATGAGGGAGATTTATCTCATGATTGCCTAGGTTTTATGCTATGCAAAAAATCTAGCCAACACTTAGGATTCTCGTGTGGGGTGGATTCATTGAAACATGTACATCCCTTGTGAGTAAGTTTGTTAATCGTGAGCTCTAGTGTTTCTCCAGTTGTCTATGTGGGTCCATGTTTGGGTTGACGTCCCTTGTGACATTAAGTTAGCCTATTTGGGATCTTTTTGTGTCATGTAACAAGCAAATAAAAAAAACATTCTGATAATTTTAATGTGGTTTTCGAGAGTGTAATTTGGTGTCCATTACAGTTGATTATCCTCTTATTTTGCGTGTTGTATTTGTGTGTGTAAAATGTGGGCGTGACAAATCACATCAACAAATAGAGCCTCGTTTATATTAAGTCTGCCATTGAACATCTTCATGTGATGACACAATTTGTTAAAATTCATAAACAAGGTGGGAATGGGGATCATTCCAATAAAAGGAAATGAGAGGAGAATGAGCTAGACTCTGATAGGCTTGGAGTCACTATTAATAATATTTCTAAAGATTGGGCTATCTTAGTCAAATATTTGGAGAAAAAAGGAAGTGACTATGGTAGTTAATCCTTTTACCTTGACTCTTTCTCTTTTCGGTTTCAATTTACAATGTTGTTAGTTTGGTTGTTGTTGGTGTGTTGTTGGTTCCACTTGGCTTTGTTGTTTGTTTGGGTGCTACGGTTTTTTATGGTGGTTTTTGGTCTTATTGGTTTGTTTTTTATTGTATTTCCTTTCCCCATGAGAGGATTCTTCTGGAATTGTATGGGGTAGAGCCCCCTTAACCCTCCTTTACCATCAATAAAAAAAGGAATAATTACACAAAACATAAATATTGATGAAGTATTGACAAAACTTCAGAAAATGTACATAAATATTCAACCTCTTTCATCCTCTTCAAAATTTAACATTATTGCACTATATATACTCATTAATCCACAAATTTATGAAAATGAACAAAGCTGATATATAGTTTCTCTTTTTAGTAATGAAAAATGATAAGCAAAATAGTAGCAGATGTCACTTCAGTTGTTATACAAGGATATTACTTCAGTATACAAATATGAACACTACTAGCATTTTCCCTTTTGTTGTACAAAATTAACAACAATTGTATAAAATAATTTTAGCACCTAGATTCAAATTCCTACATCAAAACACAACAATAATGTCAATATAATGGATGAATAAATCTGCAACAATCCTGCACTGAAATATTTGAAGTCCACTAATATAGTTCACATGCAAAACTAAATTCATAAAACTCCCAAACCAAATGTGAAATATATGAATTAGAAACATACAAATGGATGTTATAATAACATCCATCAGCCCCAAATCAGGGTAGAAAATTTGGGATTTAAAAGTTGAAGTATATTATTTAATTGAAGGTACCTAATATTTTAGGGGCCATAAAAATTCAGGACAACTAGCTACATAAAATTTTATTTGAACATTTGAGGATGTTTTCAACAATAAACAAATGATGGAGTTAGTGTTTGTAACAAAAAATAATAATAACCCTTACAATAAACCAATTACACACACTCATATCATGTGCAATAGCTTGACACTTAATAATAATAGATCTTCAAATGGATTGGATTGTTGTTTTTATTTCCTTTTCGTATGATGTTTTTTGGGAAATGCATAGCTATCCTTTCATAGTTTTCCACTAGGTTTATTTCAATATTGTATGATCATTTCCCTTTGAAGATCGCCACGCACATGTTTCTTACTTACACTAAACCCTGTACACAACTAGATGGATTTTTTTATCACTCACAATGCTATGTAGAATGAAATGGAATAGTAGTGCATTTGATTCTTCGATATCTCTCCTAAACCTCTCAACACAATATGCATAAACACAAATATTCTCCTCCATTCTTATGTGTTGTCATGTCAAGACAAGGACTTCAAAGAATTCATTCAATCTTCCTTAAGCACCCATAACAAATGATAATTATCATATGTGATGACAGTGTTTTGTCTCAAACTCCCCACCTTGCAATGCACATGTATCAATATATGAAATAAAATTTGGTAAGCATTGGGAATTGCACTTAGACCAAAATAGATATTTTCCTCGATTATTAAATTAATAACGAAACCCCTAGCCTTAGCTCCTAACATAATTGATTATTGATATGAACCTGAATGTACTACACACACACTATCAAATTAAATTGAAACTATTGCACGTGTATGATCACCTCAAACATGCATTTTTTTGTATTATGAACTTCAGACAAAAAAACAATAAAAAAAATCAAAAGATTGTCTCATACCTTCCAACAATCTATCGGCTATTGTGAACAACTTTGGCACATCCATTCTTCTCATCTCTAAAACCTGGATAACATGCTTGCAAGTAGTTCTCCCACATATCCCATGAGACAATCACATACATGCAAGTGTGGGGCCATATATTCTAAATAAATAACAAAATCATGCTTAGAACTTTGGCTTCTCACCAGTATGACAAACATGACAGATGATCAACTGCAATGTAATTCGTATCTGGGATTGCCTTAGCTCATTTTTTCAACAGTTAAAAATTTCCTTTCTTTTTTGTAATTAGTTATGAAACCATAGGCAACTGCAACCTCCTCTCGTGCTATGTAAAATGGTTTCCACTATACACACAAAAGTATAAAATAGATTTTCTAATTTGTCTTATAAATTTCCTTTTTCGATAAAAAAGGTAGCATGTATTTAATTAAACATTGGTAGGACTTAATGGATGCATTAGTATCATGGTTGAAACATGTGTGAATTTTGGGTATTTTTTGATGCCCACATAGCTACAAATAAATAGATGTGTAATGAGTAATATAACAATAACCTAAAAAACAATATTTTTTTAAATATAGCTACATGTTTAAAAATCTTCCACTCACTAGTATCGTCCACTGGTTTTCACATCAAGTCTTCTTGAAGTATTCCATGAGTTTGGTTTTTATGCTTGAACTCTTCCAATAATTCATCTATTGGGATTAGTGTCATACTCTTCACACTCGTCCACTACACACATGATCACACCCAACCTCTGAAATATATTCATCCCAACAATGGCCTTTTATGGGTGTACCTATAACACATATACTGCGATAAGTCAACTCTTAAGAAAATAAAATATATATTATAATTATTTTATTTCATAACAGTTACCTGTAAGCATTCTTTAGTCCATGCCCTTTACGGGTGTGCCAAATGTAAAAAAACAAGACATACTAAAAATAGCTCTGATATTATAGATAATAATTGATGCATGAATTGATATTTCATATTTGAATGCCTTAGCTAATAAACAAAAATCCATACAACATAACAGCCATATATATCTCAAGAATGAATATCACACTTGACGGTTTGAATTTCAGTTGCAAAACATCATTTGTCAGGATTGAATTGACTTTCCGGTCACTACAAATCTCTTTCCCCCATTTATGCACCTCTTACAACCACCCACATATGTCTTCAACCATATTGGGTGATGATATAGCCCATGCTAAGGGCACCCAGACCTCTTGCTCATCAAATAAAAGAAAGGATTATAATTGGTAGTACACAAATAAAATAATTGAATCATGGTCAACATATACATAACATGTGATTGTATTTGTTACATCAAATAAATATTGCAATATCTTCAATTCAGAGGATTAGTCCATATTTTTTGGTGGAAAATGTAGAATCCGTCGAGATAATGGAGTTGTGTGAGTCACATACTATCATCTTGCATATTCAAGGAGTATGAATGCCCATAATAAATGGTATGTTACTTCCTAAAACCACTAAAAATAGAAAATTGTACTCCTCTCATCTGTGTGCCATAAATTGACACTCATTACATCATCAACTTACTTTTGAGCTTGTTTTGAATGCACCCTTTCCCAAGCATTCAAGACATCCTTTCTAGGTAAATATTGATCCCATTTATTAAGCATGTCAACCATAACAAGATCTAGGATATGTTTTCTGTATATAGTGTCCACAAACACACCCATTAGTAGAAGAGACTTGACATAATTTTTTCACTTCAAAGATAAATTAGGAGCAAAGGCGGTCTATAGATCACTAGTAGTGTCATTCACACCATGACAACAATATTAGTTAGAATAATTGTGAAAAAAATCATTATATGTAATGATTTCCACATCAGCCTTCAATTCTCACATACATGAATTTAACAATGAAGTGGAATTGGCAACCCTTTTTTTAAAACCTCCTCACTCTTTCTTTTTTCATATGTTTTTTCCTATTTTCCTTAGGATCAAAAGTACACTAATAGATATAAGAAAATAAAATCGCTATCTATATATTAAAAACATTACAATTACATATCAAGCTATTTTATATGACATTCGTGATGTGAAATAAACAATTAAAATATGGAATATTCATAAAAGTAGAGATAGTTGTGAACCAGGATTACATATTTATTGTAAGTTCTTTGTAGGCAACAATATCTTTTATCCTATGACTAATGCAGATGAATGTACTCTCTACACTATGAAATAAGTCTTCACCCTTTACAAAGGCCCCAATCCTAAAAAATGGATCATTGTACAAATATTTGTCCCCATTTCCCCCACCAATAGGACTCCATTTTTAAATCTTCACTAGAGAGAAAAAGGGTTTTTCATCACATACATCGTGCACTTGGAGAGTGTACATACTCTCCCATTTCCACATTTCGCTCATCTTGCAAACAAAAAACAAGTATTGATAAATGAAAAAACATGGTCAGAAAAATCACATAAGGTTGCAAAAACATACCATCTATTTCAACATAGATTTTCATGATGAAAGTTTATGAAGACAGACTTATTATTAGTGGTTGCCTTGAAAAATAGAGGTAGTAAAAAAAACAACTTGTTGAAAAATAAACTGCATAGCAAAAACATGTTCTTACATAATATAAAAATGGGTTAACAAACGCATTATGGTAAAAAACACCATATGTTTTTGGACCTAGTTTTGTTTGTACAACATTTAGGAAGGGGAAGAAATAATACCCACAACGATTAAAACATACCACTAGTATACATGGCAGGTTGAAAGGATATGTAAGATCCCAACAAATCTTATGTCATGGAGCTTGCATATGACTTCCAGCTAGTGTAAGAACTGGTGAGAGTCTCAGTTTATTTTTAAGGTCGGGATGAATAACAAATGGCATATTGTACATGTAGTGGGTCTGGAGAGGCTTTATTGGTTGGAGAATTGTTACATTGGTATTTCATTCATGGGGGTTGACTTGTTTCTAAGATACCTAACAAAATAAATGATGTGCATTAGTGAAAAACTGGGTACAAAACATGTACTGGTGAAAAACACACTATGTTTTTTCAGGTAGTTTTTTTTACAGCATTTACAAGGGGAATAGAAGTGATACCCACATAACATTCTAATCACCCATAGCTAGTATGAAGGATATACAGTAACACTTACGTACGTAGATCTTGCATACAACTTACCACTACGCAAGGGCTTGGGAGTCTCAATTTGGTTTTAACGTTTGAGAGGAATAACAAATGACAAAGTGTACATTGTGGGTTTGAAAGTACTTTATTGGTTGGAGCCTTGTTACATATTTTTCCTCGTGGGGGATGACTTATTTTTAAGATCCCAACAGTAAACAAAAATGATGTTCATTGTGAAACAATGGTAAAAACACGCATTGGTGTAAAAACACACTATGTTTTTTGACCAGTTTCATTTGCAACATTTAGAAAGGGAAAAAAATGATACCCACAATGTTCTAATCACACTAATTGGCAGAATGATACAATAACTCTTACGTACATGTCCTTACATACAACTTTCAATAGGAAGTGACTTGGGAGTCTTCAATTATTTCTAAGGTCAGGAGGAATAATAAATGACATATTAGTGTGGTGTGCTGGGTTTGAGAGGCTTTTTTGGTTGGAGCCTCATCATAGTTTTTTTCTCACGGGGGCTGACATATTTCTAAGATACTCAACAAAGCAAATGGTGTTCAAAATTGAAAACATGGGTAATTAAACATGTACTAGTGAAAAACACATTATTTTTTGACCATTTTTCATTTGTACATATTTTAGAACGGAAAAAAATTATACCCACAATGTTCAATCACATAGTTGGCAGAAGGATACAATAACTCTTACGTACTTGCTTGCATATGAATTCCACTACGCAAGAGACTTTGGAGTCTCAGTTTGTTTCTAAGGTCAAGAGGAATAATAAATGGCATCTACGTACATGTGTTGGGTTTCAAAAGTATTTATTGGTTGGAGACTCGCTATGTGATTTCCCTCATAGAGGTTGACTTGTTTGTAAGATACCTAACAAAAATATGATGCGCATAAGTTAAAATTGGGTACAAAACACGTACTCAGTGAAAAACACAATGTGTTTTTTTGACCAGTTTTGTTTGCAACAATTAAAAAGGGGAAGAAATAGTACTGACAATATTTAATCACCCAAATGGTACAATGACATAGTAACACTTACATGTAAGCTTTCATACGACTGTAACTACGTAATGACTTAGGAATGTCAGTTTATTTCTAATGTCAGGAGGAATAACAAATGACATACTGTACGTGGTGGGTTTGGGAGGCTTTATTGGTTGCATCCTTATTACAGGTTTCCCGTCATGAGAGGTCACTTATTTGTAAGATACTAGCAAAACAAATGGTTTTCATAAGTGAAAATAGAGTTAAAAACACACACTAGTGAAAAACACATTATGGTTTTTGACCAATTTCATTTACAATATTTATAAGGTGAAGAGATGGAACTAAAAAAATTTAATAAACCAATTGGTACAATAATACAATAACACTTACATGAAAAATTACATATGAATACTGCTACGCAATGAATTACGAGTCTCATTTTTTTTCTAACATTGGGGGAATAACAAATGACATAATATACACGGTGGTTTTGGGAGGTTTTATTGGTTTCACCATCGTTATGGGTTTTCCCTCATTGGGGATGACTTATTTCTTATATATCAGCAAAACAAATAGTGTTCATATGTGAAAACAATGTAAAGAATACATTGTGTTTTCGTCTAGTTTGGATTGCAACATTTAGAAAGGGAAGAAATGGTAATGAAAATGTGTAATCATCTAGCTGGTACAGTGATACGGTAACACTTACATTCAAGCTTGCATGGGACTACTATTGCATAGTTAGGGGTCTCAGCTTGTTTTTAACATCAGGAGGAATGACAAATGACATAATAGACGTAATCGATTTGGGAGGCTTTATTAGTTGTAACCTTGTTATGGTTTTACCCTCAAGGGTTTGACTTATTTGTAAGTTACCAGTAAAAAATGGTGTTCATAAGTGAAAACATAGTAAAAAAACACAAACATTGGTGAAAAACATGATGTGTTTTTTGACCAATTTTATTTATAGCCTCCAAAAGGGGAAGAAATTGTACCAACAGCATTTACTCACCCATATGGTACAATGATACAGTAACACTTACATGTCAGCTTACATATGACTACCATTATCGAGTGACATAAGAGTCTCAGTTTGTTTCTAACATCAGGAGGAATAACAAATGACACACTATATGTGGTTAGTTTGGGAGGCTTTATTGATTGCAGCCTCACTACGGGTTCCCCTTCATGGGGGTTGTCATGTTTTTAAGATACCAGTAAAACAAAGTTTGTTCATAAGTGAAAACATAATAAAAACACTCACTCTTGAAAAACACACATTGTTTTTTTACCAATTTCATTTACAATATTTATAAGGGGAAGATATGGTACCAAAAATGGTTTGCCTCACCCCATGTTGGGATTTTGTGTTGGTCAAGTTATTTTTCCCTATCTGGGCCCTCTCTATTTTTTAAGCAGTTGGTTTTCCTAGCTTCTCTTTTTCCTTCTATATACTATGGGTTTTTTGGTCCCCCCAAAACCAAATAGTTACCTAATCTAAAAAAATGGTACCAAAAATGTTTAATCACCTAGCTAGTATAATGATACACTGACACTTATATGCAAGATTACATACAATTATTGTCATGAAGTGACTTAGGAGTATCAATTGGTTTCTAATGTCGGGAAGAATAGCAAATGATATACTATACGCAATGGGTTTGGGAGGCTTTATTGGTTACATCCTAATTATAGGATTTCCTTCACGAGGGTTGACTTATTTGTAAGATAGCAACAAAATAAATGGTGTTCATACGTAAAAATAAAGTAAAAACACACATTGTTGAAAAACATGCTATGTTTTTCAGCCGGTTTCATTTGTAAAATTTTGAAGGGGAAGAAATGGAACCGAAAATGTTTAATCACCCAACCGGTACAATGATACAATAACACTTGTGTCCAAGTTTTCATATGAATGCCACTAGATAGTGACTTAGGAGTCTTAGCTTTTTGTTAACATAAGGAGGAATGATAAATGACATACTAGATGCGATGGGTTTGGGAGGATTTATTGGTTGCAATCTTGTTAGGGGTTTACCTTCAAGGGGATGGATTAGTTGTAAGATACTAGCAAAACAAATGGTGTCCATATGTGAAAATGGGGTATAAAACATACATTGGTGAAAAACACACTATGATATTCAACCAGTTTCATTTGTAACATTTAAAAGGGGAAGAAATGATACTAGATGTGTTGAAACACACAGTGGGTAGAATCATGGTTGTCGAAACATACAAAGACATTACATTGCATAAGGAATAAAGAATTATTTCAAATCGTGATTGATGAAACATACAAAGGAAAAACTTTGGGTTATCTTTAGGCATTTAATAAATATATGTATTTAGGATATTTTTAGTTGTTCTTTCTTTCCCTTGTTTTGACCTTGTGCAGAGCTAGCCTTGAATTTAAAATCAAATGCCATGAAGTGGCTATAACATGTACAAGACTAAGTAATAAAAACGGATGGGTTGGAAAATATGTTCAAAAAAACCACTTCAAAATTAAAAAAATTGAAAGTATTATGACCATCGTACCCATTCAATTATATTATTAGGGGATTGCTTTTATGTTGATTGAAATATCGGTATGATACTTCCCAAAAAATATTCATATTGCATGTTTTTCTTTTGTGGGTTGTAGGAATTACATAGTTCTCTTATTTGTTTTTACTTTTCAACACTGGTCTCTTTCAATGAGTAAAACATTGTAAAATCATATTCATGAAAATGAAGAAGGGCATTGGTATAATTTTCCAAAGTACCAATCTTCAAGAATAATAAAATCTTGATGGGCTGAAATATTGGTATGATACACCCCAAAAAAAGTTTGCATGAAAATCATGGTTAAAGACACTTGATTGAAAAACAAACTATGTTTTTCAACACAAACTGGTTGTAACATTTCTAATAATTATCTAAAATGTGAACACTAATAACTTAGTGGTAAAAAATGGACAAGAATGCATGACAAAGCTCAATATAAATGAAAAAATGCAAATATAATTTCATTTTAATCTCATTTCTATTCCTTCACCAAACATAATGTATACACAATAATAAGGAGAAGAATACATTTATTTTGGGTTTTTGTAAACTGCAAAATAATGTTTTTTTGTTGTATTTTATGCATTCACAAGGTTATTCTAATCATATCATTTTATTTATTTATCATCAAATCTTCTATATTTTATTTGTGTGTTGCAGGAATTACATAATGCTCTTATCTGTATTATGGAAAACATGATTAAAAAATATGTTGAAAAAAACCACCACTTGAAAATAAAAATAAAAAATGGTAGGTTTATGACCACCCTACCCATTAAATTATATTATTAGGGGATTACTTTTATGGTGGTTGAAATATTGGTATAATACACCCCAAAAAATATTGCATGAAAATCATGGTTAAAAAACACATGTTTGAAAAACAAACTTTGGTTTTCAACCACAATTGATTGTAACATTTATAACAATTATCTGAAATGTGATCAATGATGACTTAGTGGTAAAAATGTACATGAATTCATGCCATATCTCAATATCAATGACAGAAAGTCCATATAAAATTTCATCGTAATCTCATGTGTATTCCCTCACTAGATAGAATACATACACAATACTATGGATAACAATACAATGTTTTTTGTTTGCCATATATCATTAACTTTTTGAAATCCATATTTTTTTTCCATTTGGCATATATCAATTAATTTACTAGCTATACATATCGAAGGGAGTTATCACCTTCATTATCCCTAAATTTGATTCTTTTCGGGAGGCTTATCATGTTCGTTTATTACTATGTCCTTCGTATGTTTCTTCTATTATCACATGACTCCTAGCACATTCAACACAGACAAAACCCTGAATTCCTCCAATTAATCCTTTGTTTTCCTTTCCCAAGAACTTTGTTTCATTTTTTCTCACAATTCTCATCATTTCAACAAGCTTCCAATCTAATCCTCTACATTTCAATTCAATCCACTTATCATCTTCCACATAAAATTGTAGTGTTAATATCTATGCTACATAGGATAGATGAATAAATGGGGTTAACTCACTCATATGGAAATTGACAACACCTTTCACAGGCCAAGCACTTTACGAAGTCAACAAGTCCACTTCTAGGCCCACTTTCAACTGCTGGAATTGAGTCAGAAAAACAATACATTTATTATGTGTGTATGCATGTTAACATGGCTAATTTTATGACCATCCACATTTTTGTATGAAGAATACACAACTCACCTTAAAACCATGTACAGCCTCTAATGATAAACACGTGGCATATTGAGGGACAAGTGGAACTCATCAACACGCCTTCATGTCTCAAATAACTCTTCCCCCCTCGTGCCATAAATGATAGACACATGGTGAAAAATAAGAGACTATGTGATTCGCTACAATTCACTTGTCGTGATCTTAGAATTTATAGCTTCCAATAAAAATTTGAGCTTAGGGACGTCACATGGTGGCACAACATGGATTTGGTTATTTACTTACATAATTTGACTCAAACTTCCTTTTGACCTACACATGGTAGAATTAGAAATTTCATGAGGAGATCTACAATTTGAGTCTAATTTCAAAGAAGATGGTTGAGATATAGAGGAAAACTTCATGACAAAATTTTGAGGTGCTTTTAGTTGGGTTTCTTGGTCTAATGGCTCCAAATCACTTATTGATGTTTTTAGGTCATTTTAATATTTTCCAAAAGATGCCTTCAAGTTAAATATTCCTTGTAGACCCATCGAGATGTACTCATAGGACTTGAAGGAGTTAAACAAAAGATGATTTGTTACAGTGGTCTAAAAGGTGAAATCATGACCTTTTCAGCCTAGTGGTAGCCTAATCGTCACCTTTCACTCCTAATATCATGGGATTGAATTGGTGTCTTCTATGTGATCAATCCTTAAGACAAATATCTTCTCGTCCTTTGCAAGTGGAGGCTCCTAATAAGCATGAATCAAATCAAGTTTGACTATTCCATGAGGGTTTTAATAGGGTTTGATGGCAAATATCTCTCAATTTGTGCACTCATGTGCTTGGTGTCATTGTGAAAACTTCGAAGATCACTTGGAATATGCTAAGGAGTAGTTTTGAGGCAGATCATTTCAGTTAAACAACTCTACAAAGCTCTAGAAGCTATGTGGAAATTATAAACGTGGGATAAGGAGTGAGATATTTTGAAGCATCTTCTTTATTCCTTTGTCTCTCTCTTATCCCCTTCTCTTCCATTATAGTTAGCTAAGTAGTTATTGCTAGATGGATCCTAATCCTGAATGCAAGCTTACTCCTACCTAATTGGGTGGCCAAACATTCTGAGTAGTACACCCTCTGATTTAAGCTTGTGCAAGTGCACTCAAGTGCCTTCCTAATCAGCTGTAATAGACTGTACATACTTCTAGGCATTAATATGATGTTCACTATGGTTATCTTATGCCCTTTAGCTTCTATTCTTGTCATTCTTGCCTCTATTGTTCTGTCATTTCATGTTGTGTGTGAGCTATATTTGCATGGTTTTCTATCTCACTTGTGTCAATTATGCAAAAAATTGGACTCTGACATTTAAGTACAAGGTTGATTGTGGCTCTGTTCTTTGCCTTTTTAAAACATGTGTTTGTCCTCTTGTTCATTCATCTCAGGGAGAGGAGATCCCCTTCTATTTTGGTGTATCCACCACTGTTTACATTCGTTTTATGATTTTCCCCCTTCCCCTTTTCCCCGTCAATTTCAAGAAGATTAGTTGATAGATTATTTATGAGGGTAGGTAATTAGGTGAAGGAATTTGGCCTTCTCCAGAGGTCTGTCCCCAAGGAGCCAAGGTCCAACACCTTGGGGACATTCCCATATTTGCATGGTGAGATAGTCTAAGTTATCCAAAACTTGGTGATCTTATCACAGGGTGCACACATTTCAGTGACAACAGTGTTTAGCACGCCCAATGCGGGACAAGTTTGCTTGGACATTTTGTGTAGATTTCGTTCCCATTTGTTTTAAAATGTTCCATCGCAGAACTAACATTGTGTTCTTGAGTTGAGTTATTTGTTGTACATTATACATAGCAAGGATGCATGTTTTCCTGATTTTATAGCTAAGATTTGGCGTGTTCTTAGCTCATTTGGTTTGTGAAGCTTAATTTTCAAGTTCCTAGTGGAAACTCCGCTGATCTTAAAGAATCCATTTACTCTCATTTGTAGACCATTTTCATCCATCCCTTTGTTCTCATAAAGCTATGCAGTCATGGTTCTTTCTTTCCCTCGCTGGAATTCTCATGTGTAACAAAAATTATTACTTCTCCACCTTCATTCACTCCAAGTTTCCATGAAAATTGCAAAGATATGAACCTTACCGTGATGGTTCCACATATACCCCAAGTCATACTAGTGCATATGGTTATCCCACTAACTATGGTGGTTTTTCAGAGTAGTGCTATGCACATGATGAAGGCAGCTTCAGCCCTAATCCTAATTTGCAATTGACATATTCAAGTCATGGAGAGAAGCATGAGGAGAGCTCGATAGATCTAATTGACAAAATGAGAGCCTAAACAGCCTAGGTCCTAGCGAATCCTTTCCATGGGATGATCCTTTCCCAAGCCGGTATAGTCCTCAACAAAAGATGCAAGTCATGGAGAGGGACCCTAAAGTAAATGCTGAGAGTTCGATTGAATGAATGGAGACTACACCATCTAGTTTTAAGGAGCCCTGTTACATGGGATTAACCCTTTACCAAGGTCCTAGAGAATCATGTCCATGGATGACCCTTTGCGAAGTTGTGCAGTCCTCAATAAAAGATGCAAGTCATGGAGGACAGCCTGAAGCAAATGCTACAGCTGGTTGAAAGAATGGAGACTATAACAATCTGGTTTTAAGGAGACCCATGTCCATGGGATATATCCTTTACCAGAATCACACAATCTTCCTAATCATTCATTTGAAGCCTTGCTTGCAGCAATCCTCTGCCTAAATTTTATGCCTCCTAGCCATTTCTTGGATCCCCTTGAGAGTTATTCTCCTCCCAAGAAGGATTCTACACCTTCTCCACAATTGAAACCTTTGCAACAGCAGCGTAGGACTATCTTCCCTTCCCTCATTTCTTAGATCCAAACCCATACTGATATGAGCCTCATGTTCAAGCACTTGAAGCCTTACAACCTCCTATAACCTAAGGTGTATGTATGCTTGTCATTTTTTAGATCCTCCAAAGAAATTTGCAGTAGTTCTCCCACCACTTTCCTACCCTCCCCAAGAGTATTGACATAATCTCTAAGCATCTTCATGAAGAATCAGTCTCAAACCATGGTGATTAACAGCCTAATACATTTGAATGGCCAACCACATGGAAAATCATATTTACGTCCTAGATCTGAACCGATGGCGGTGGATAAGGATGATCCTCGTCCTCTAACAGCATGAAAAGATCACAATATCTTTGGAGAGGCAGCCTGAGGAGAAGCAAACCAGACAAGAAAGCCTGCAATCTTTGAAAGAGTAGGTTTAAGAATTTGAGATGTATTTGGAGATCAATCAAGCTCTTCCATCAAGAGCCATGTAGCAGCCAATCTCTTGCAAGTGCACCACCAACCTTTTGAGGTAAGCTTCATTACTGAGAGCCAAGAAATAGTTATTTCAGATTGGTTATGAGTCTGGAAGCGAATATCATGAATCTTGTAGCCCAACTCTTTCAAGAGACACCCCTGTTGTTTATAATCAATCAATCCATGGTTGGGGATGTGCTTGTTGATCCTAAGAATGCAGAGAAGTAAGTGTTTGACACTAAGGGTGATCAGTTAGAGACAAAAAATGAACAAAATCTTGCTGATATACCTGGGGACTTGAATTTCTAATCAAGTAGAGGTGCAATCAAAACTGAAAGATAAAGGAGAGAAGAATGTGCTCTAAGTTTGAAGCCGTGAAGGAGGAAGACAACTTGCACACTCTCCAAGCAGCCCTTAATTCTAAACCATTTAATCACCTTTAAGGATCATTTGTAAGCTTTGGAGGAAGAAATCAGAGAGGATGATTTTGAGCAAAAGCTACTTGCTAAAGAGCTAAGTAATGATCGCCCCTTTGAGGTGTGTGATCTTGAGAATGATCATTCAGAGTCTAAACAATGAAGGGGTAGAGACATTTTCTAGTTCTTGAAGATGTGGATGAGGAAGAAGGGCCAGTATAACTCATAATTACCCCAGTTTGAACCCATGTTCTTCCTCAACAAAAGTCTTCTTGCATGTCATAAATCTTCCCCTGAACCTAGAGACAGAGCAAGAAATATCGTCAAAGCTCAAAGACATGTCAAGTTAAAGCCTCAAGTGGATGAGGAATGAGATCATCAGTTTGCAATTTCTTCATGTGAAGGGCCAGAAACATGAGCTTTCCTTCATTCTTCAATGACTTTGAGAGTTTCATGCTGTATCCATTGGAGATGCCAAGTGATGAATCAGACCTTGCCTTCATTTGTGGAAGCCTACTTGGGAAGAAATCATGGCTTTATCAAAGTGTAAGGATATCAAGAATCATTTATTGAGAAGAAATAATAAGAAGAAAGCTTACAAGAAATCACAACCATTCTGAGGAAATGAAGGAAAATGTATCTCTAATAGCTCTAGTCTATGGAGCTTAAATGCAGAGGAAAAGGATTCATACCAAAAAAGAAAGACCCTATGGTTTTGAAGGTTGGGTGTCCAATCATATACTTAGGCTAGATCAGATCCTAGATCAGCGGTTCCACTTGTCATGTTCATTTCAGATTATGAAAAAGGTCTTCAAAGCATGAAAAATAGACCAAAACACCTCCAAAAAAAGTACAAATTAGAAGAAAAAAATTATTTAGAGCTGATATTATGAATAAGGAGAAAATACAAACCATATTTTCACTTCTCACACCAGTTATAAGTGTTTCATAGATGATATCATGGCCTAGGATCATCAAAAAGGGAATCTAATTCTCTTGTCTTGTTTTTGGATTTGTATAGTTTGTTATATACTTTGTTAGGTTAGGAGTAGTGTATATGATTTTTTTTAATAAGTGCTTTGTGCACTCTGCATATTTCACTTGAAGTTTGTCTGGCTTTCTCTTTTTGTAAATATTTTTTGATATTCACTCTCTTGAGCTCGTTTATAGTCTATATTTATATTTCCATAGCTAGTAGATTCTCTAAGTTTTCAAGGAAGTTTCAACGAAAAAGAAGACATCTCTTGAGATCTTTTCATGCTTTAACACTTTATGATTAAGACAAGGTTTAAATTCAAAGTTACTAGGGTAGTAATTTGTTATTTTCAAAGGTTTTATCTCCCAAGAAGAGTTTATATCCAAGTGTTCAAAAGACCTAAAATATAGCGTTTAGAAGGAATTTGCATTTATAAACTTATGCATAGTTTATAACATTTTCAGTGAGAGTTTTGGGGAAAAAATCAAAGCCAAAAGACAAAATTTCAAGTTTCTAAAGTAGAATCCATTCTCAATTGATACAAAAGGTTAATATTCAATCCATCTAAGAGTTATATGACCCCTCTAAGTTTTCAAAAATGTTGTCAAAATAATAACCCTGCTCCATTTTAGACAACCGATTTTAAATTCAAGAAATGGAACACTTTTAATGGCATTAAACATGTTTTTTTGAAGTCCGCGGTGTTAAAAACTTGTCAAAGTTTCTTACACAAGCCAAATCTGAGTCTAAACAAGAAAAAACAAGTAGGACTTAGTGAAAATCTTCTATTTTTTCCTCAAGATGAAAAAAAACATTCAATTATTTTAAATTATAATTGAAGTTTATCCCATCAATTTTAATCAAACTAAAATGAGACACATGTCAGCCTACAGTTTTCTCTCAACATTTGACTCACTCATTTTTCACTTTAGACCAATGAATGAGAAGTGTATTCAATCACCCTTCTTGCGCCCCATAAAATCTCAAGCCTTTTCCTTTTCTCTGAAGTATCCTAAAGCTTCGATTGGCAACAAGTGTCAAGAGAGACGTGTCAAAGCGATCGATGAGCATGTATATCCTCAACCTTGGTTAAATCACTCAACCTTTTGAAATGTTGATGAAGGACGCATGACATTTGAGACATGTTTCATACATCAGTTTTATGCTCCCTTTTAAAGTTGTGAGCTCATTTCATAGTATTTGCAGTAGACCAATGATGGACACATGGGAATGAAGTTCAAAGTTGTGCCAATCTATTTATAGGACTCGCCATAGCCTTGTTTAAACCATTACACTCTATAGAGTGTTGATGATTAACACGTGGAATATGGGAAGTAATGTAGAAATCAATTCACATAACTTCCTCGAGGTTTAACCCTTGCCTTCAAAACCCTTTGGAATCTCTGATGATAAACACATGGAAAATTAACGGATAGATGACACTCATTGGTCCGCCCTCATGTCTCAAGGAACTCTTCCCTTTGTGTCGTATATGATAGAGATGTGGCAAAAATTGAGCAAATTTTTTATTCACTACAATGCACTTTTCATGAGATTAAAATTGATAGTTTAATCCAATGTAAATTTGAGCTCAGGAACATCACATGGTGACACGATATGGATCTAGTTATTTTCTTATATATTTTGACTCAACCCTCCTTTTTACCTACACATGATACCATTAGAAAGTTCATGAGGAGAGCTTTGGTTTGAGTCTAGTTTCATAGAATATGGTTGAGGTATTGAAGAGAAATTCATGACATAATTTTGAGGTGTTATCAACTATTTTTCTCAGTATAATGGCAACCATATCACTTATTGATTCTTTTAGGCCATTCTGATCTTTTCCAAAATATTTCTTCTAGTTGAATATGCATTATAGACCTGTAAAGATGTAGTTAGATGACTTGAAGGAGTTGCTACAGAAAAGATGACCTATAACAGTGGTATAAAAGGTGAAATTGTGAAATTTTCAACCAAGTGGTAGAAATATTCAACTTACTCTCACGATCTCATGGAATTTCAAATTGGTTTCTTATTTAAGATCAATCCAAAAAACAATAACATATATCTTCTCGTCCTTTGTGAGTGGAGTAATCCAATAAACATGAATCAACAAGTTGGCTATTTCACAAGGGTTTGATATTTAATGGAAAATATATCTCAAGTTATGCATTAATAGTTTGGTATCATCATGACACCTTTAAATATCCCATGGAATATGCTAAGGAGTGGTCTGAGCTCAATCATTTTAGATGAAATTTTTCTGCAAACCTTTAGAAGCTAAATAAAAGTGAAAATGTGGGAAAAGAAATATTTTGAAGCAACTTCTGATACCTTTGTATCTTTCTCTTCTTTCCTTATCTTCTATATAATTAGCTAAGTTATAACTGGAATGGATCCTCTCTTAGATGTAAGGTTACTTTTTCCCAATTGGGTGGCCAAAAATTCTAAGCTGCAACCCTCTGATTGAGCTTGTGTAATGCACTCAGTTCCTTCTTTATTTTTAATGTCCATTTTTAAAGAAAAAAATACCTTGGCATGCATTTTTACCTCATATTTTTTCTCCATGTCATTCCCACATGAGAACAATATTAATCACACATAGGGTTTCAAAGCTTATTTCTCAAAGAAGACTCGCTCAAATTGTTATAAGATTGGTTCATATAGTTGTTCAACCACCCCTTTCTCCTAAACAATAACTTGTAATGAGTTGCATAGGTCATCCTCTTGTCCAAAAACCTAATCTCATCTTGATACAAGATACCTGACAGGATATTTCTACAAATTTGGGAGATTTCATTTGGAGAAATGTAGTAAACTGGACACACTTTAATGTTGCTTCCAAAGTTTTAGATGAGGAAGAGAGAAATGTAATTGAATTGAGAAGAATTGAAATCATTGAATAAATAAGGAAAATTTTGAAGAAGATAATTACATTTTAGAGTTAGATAGCCATTAATGGTTGAGATCCTCTTGCACAATCTGATCTCTTTCTTTTTGTGAATTATCAAGAAGACGTTTTTGAAAAGTTAAGAATTGTTGCTTATGTTGACCGCATTAATGATATTCAATATAATATAATCAACATTTTTTTGAATGAATACGATGATTGTACATAAGCTATAAGAAAAGTTAAAGCCATCAGGAGAAATAAAAGAAGAGAAACATAAGGTGTTGTTCCAATAATACCAGTTACTATTATTGTTCCCTTTGCTCCTATTGTTCCCATTACTCCTATTGTCCCTGTTATTATTTTTGTTCCTATAATTCACATTATTCACATACCTCCACCTTCTCCCACTGCCCCACAGTATTAAACATTTTCAAAGATAGTAGAAAGAAGGTTCACCTGAGGAAGTATAGCACAAGTTTTGAAAGACTCTTCCTTTGATTTACAACAAAAACATCATTTCAAATTATCTTTGAAAAAGAAAGAAAATAGTAAAAGGTATGCGAGAATACATATGAGTACCTAAAAGTTAAGCTCTCCGACCAAGGTTAATTTGAGTGAAGCCTTGAATTAATTAGGTACTATTTTACCTCTACAAACTATTTTTCCCAAGATAGAAGCACCAGTCCCTTGGGGAAAAACTATTATCCCTTTTACTTTTGCCCAACCACTTCATGATTTGATAAAGGGAAGAAGAAATAATTTTCCTAAATTAAAAGGAAATGGGAAGCAGCACACTAATGAATATATTAAAATATTTTTTGTTGTGTGTGGATTTCTAGGAGTTACTCATGAGGGTGTTTTGTTAGGAATTACTAGTGTTCACATTATTAATAGTGTAAGTATTTATACTATCTAATGACAATATAATATAGCGGTGTGATGAGTTGTAATAACAGCTCATATAATGTAAATAGATAGTGGGTGATTTGTGATAACAAATCACGTAATTAAACTTATGATTGAAGAATGTGTTTCTCATGGTTGAAGAGCGTGTTTCAAGTTGTTAGAACAACTGAATTATTATACGAGATTTAATAGGCCTCCCAGTTTATAGGAGATGTAATAGCCTATTTACATGTATCATTTTCCAAAATTTATTAAGGAATGAAATATCAAATATATCTTAATTTTCAGTGTGTTCAATCTCTGTAAAACTGAACCAAATATATTAATTGGCATCAGAGTAGGAATGGAATATTGAGCATTACTTTAGGGAAAAGTGAATATCATCCTCGATTTCCCCTCTCACGAGAAGGAGAATTATCAGGTTGGTCGATGGTGAGGATTATCAAAATTGTTGAAGAACACCTATCTTTAAAGATGATTGCGTATTTTTGAGGAGGAACAAGAAGTACAATCTTTATTGTTCTACCATCTGTAATTGATAAGTCATCCATTCACTTGTTTCACAATTTATCGATGGAATGATATGTAGTGTCATTCCCTGTGAATCGTTGGTGTATTGTGTAAATATTCTACCATGTTGGAGCATGTATCCCATCTACATCAGTTTTTGTAATCTGAAAGACTACCTGAATGAGAATTTTTCCTTTTTCTATATAGACCTGCAATTCTGTTTGTTACCTTCATCAAAATTGCTCTCTGTGTTTGGATTTGCAAATGTTTCGGTCCAAAGTGAAAGAGTCACTTCAACTTGGAGAATCACTTCATTCATTGCACATTTTTTTCTAACCCACGTAAATCTCCATCTATTTAGCTATGCAAATTTCTTCACAACCCATGCACATTTGTGGCGCAACAAAGACGTGATCCCTTCAATCTTGCCGTCTCATTTTCATGCAATCTAAGCATCGTATTCAATCTAATTCGTTGTCAATTGATTCTTTGGTCAACGGTCCATGCGTAGTCTTTTTAGATTTGTAATCCTTTTTACTCACTGCTAATAAGTCTTAGTCAAATTTATGTGTTTTTATTGTGAAAATCAAAGTGTCGTAAAATTCAATATTGTATTATCGGTTTACGTTAAAAAGTAATTCAATATTACTTTTTTTATCGTGTTATCGATAATTGTCAAATTCGTTAGTAGTCGTGTGTTAAAGTAAACATCAATCAAGATTCAAATTGAGTCATTGTCTATTTATTTGGTAAGAGTCATTTTTTGGTCAAATAGTAAAGTCATATAATGGTTAAGTAGTCTCATGTTTTCATCAAAGTATCAAAAATAAAAAAATAACAATTTGTCTTACAGACGCATTTCTGGTGTAACCTAATGTCCTGAAAATAAATGATTTCACATTGTGCAGAGGAATAATAAACAATGTGGAAATCATTGATCTTCAAATTCCATTCAAGTGACTTAGCAACACATCATACTGGAGGATGGAGGCAACATAGGATGGAAGACTGTAGCGTCCTCTCGATAGCTCCACAAGTAACAAAGCCGAAGGTGAAGTTGTGGCAATTTTGAGTTGTGTGTTTTTAGTTCTAACCTATTTCAGTTTTAAAGTCCTTGTTTTGTGTTCTAGAAAATAAGAACAGATGAAACATACTTATTTGAATTTGTACTATGTGAGTAGTAATTCCTATATTTATTCCTTAATGTGAAAATATAGTTGAAAGATAAAAGCACAAGGAAAAAACAACATCATGATATTTAGGTTGTTGTTTGTCCTATAAAACCATCTTTGCTGTGGTTGTTGGTAAGCCACTAGAAAACCATCCTTTGTTGTGGTTGTTAGTAATATAATGGAAAACTATCCTTTGTTTTGGTTGTTGGTCATCCACTTGCAAAACTATCCCAGATGTTGTTGGCTATCCTGAAAACAAAACCATCCAGATCATGAACACGCAGGGGCGTCATGCTGCAAAAGAAGTGTGACTATGTTTTCTCCATGTTCACACTAAAGGGGAAATGTTAGGAATTACTAGTGTTCACATTATTAACAAATCACTATTGAGTATTTGTATTATCTAGTGAGTATTTATATTTGCTACAAATAATATAATATAATGGTGTGATGAGTTGTAATAACAACTCATATAATGTAATAATTAGTGAGTGATGTGTGATAACAAATCACGTAATTACACTTATGGTTGAACAGTGTGTTATGAGTTGTTAGAATAACTCAGTTATATTGGAAGAGTTGTTATAGCAACTTTAATAGGCCTCTTATTTTATAAGAGATGTAATAGCTTTTTTATATGTTTCATTGTCTAAACTTAATTAGCAAATGAAATATCAAATATATCTTAATTTTTCAGTGTGTTCAATATTTGTAAATATGAACCAAATCTAGTATGTTTTGGTTAGGATTTTTTTAAAGCCGAAAAGATAATGCAGCCAATTGGTTCTATCACCTACCTCTAAATAGTATCACTAATTGGGATACTATGCACAGTAAATTTGAAGTCAGCTTTAAACCAGCTAAAGATGTCCATGCTCTATTAGTGCAACTTGCTCAAATGAAAAAGGAGCCCTATGAGACTATGAGGGAATTTGTGTAAAAATTTAATAGACTTATTCATAATATTCTCGTCAACACTTGACCAATAGCTGAAAACTAAAAGTTCTTTTTTATTAATGCTCAACTTCCTAAAGTTGGTTTTACATTGAGGAGAACTCACTTGGTAGATTTAGATGAATCTCAATGGATAGTAATCAGTGTTTAAGATGATCTAATTATGTCAGAGAACCTGAAGAAAGAGCCTACCAAGAATAAAATCCAAACTTCTTGTCAGACTAGTTTTGATCAACTTGTCCAAAAGTTGGCTAATGATTTAAATTTCCTTTAAAAAGTAGATTTCTCAAAATAATCCTACTAATTTGTATATAGATGTTCCAAGGAGAAATTTTGGCAATAAAAATCGTCTACCTGTTGTTCAACCTAGACTAGCTATTGTGGCTCCTCCTATCAAAGCTCCAATCAATGTTGCTTGTGAAATTCAAAAAATAGAATAAATTGTAGAAGAAGAATAAATTGAGGAAGTTAAAGAAGAAGAGGTTGAAGAACCTAGAGAAATTTCTAACATTGGTTTTGTTAATTATCAATATGAGGAAGATGATTACAATGAAGTCATGGAGGATATGAACAACTATTCTTGTGTTTTTTTACTAGATCTCGATTAACTTAGAAAAATAAGGTAACTCATCCAATCAAAAAAGAGAAAGCCAAAGAGTCTCTTAAAACAACTCTTGTTATTGTAAAGAAAGGGTCCCCTCTTCTCGTTCTTTTTAAGATGACAGTAAGTAATCATACTTCTCTACTCCTAAGAATATTGAAATGTCAAAAGTTGAAATTTTCAAAACTCCTATTCTTTGTTGCTTCAATAGTTAATTTTTCTCCCTCTTCTTTTGACATAAATGATCATGTACAAAAATCCAAGGTCCAAATTTCTGAAGTCCAGTATTTACAGACCCATCTCCACCAATTCGACAAATTGTTCAAATTGATCAAAGCTACTACCTTGACAACAACACATATTACTCCAACCTCAAAAGGAATCTTTCCAAGTCCAAAAAAAATTCCCTCACAAAATTTATTAGTATCATCCCCATCCACCTCACACAAAATTGATCCTTTTTATGTAACATTGTTAATTGGATGCCATAAACTTAGTAATTGCACTATTGATTATGGGGCTTACAATAATGTTATGCATGTCTGATTTCCCCATGCCCTTGGCCTTACTCTTACCAAATTGTGTGGTCATTACTACTCCATGGAAATTAAGCAAGTACCTTTTGTCAGATGAATCAAGGACGTGCAAGTTGCATTCACAGATTTTCTAGATAAGAGAGTTAAAACTGCCATTCTGATAGCTAGCATTTTAGAGTCCTATGGAATGTTTTTACATAGAATTTTTTGTCGAGACATCAGAGGAGAAATTCAAATGGACTATTCTCACAATCTGAACCCAATCAAAGGTGAAATGAAATAGCTACCTCTAGAAAGGCAAGTTAAATATACAATGCAAAAACCACATGTTCCTAGAGATGATATCTTGTATCAATATATGGGTCAAGGAAATTATATGATCATGTCTGATAAAGACCTTGGTCATTTTATCATTGTTTAAGAAGATCACAATGAAGTGTGAACATTGGAATTTGATGTGAATTATTCTTCTTTTGGCTCTAGAGCAGGTGTAGTACTTATATGGCCATAAGGAAAAATTCATCCTTTATACTACAAATTGTAATTTTTGAATACCAACAACACCATCGAATATGAATCATTACTTCTTGGCCTTTGAGTAGACCAAGAAATGGGAATAAAAAATTTAAGACCTCAAGGTGATGTTGAACTTGTGGTCAAATAGGTGAGAAATTTGTTCCTAGTTAAAATTGAAAGACTCAAACACTACAAGAACAAACTTTGGGATTATATTGAATCCTTTGAGTCTTTTTATATTAATTTTTTATTAAGAGAACTAAATGTTAGAGAATATTATACCTTGGTAGTTTCTACATCCCCTTTTGTGTCGCAACCTAACTTTGACCAAGAGAAGTACACCATTGAAATAATTTTTTGTCCCAACCTAATAATTCAAAGAATTGGTAGGTGTTCAATGATGATAAACATGTTATCTCTTTAGTATTTTCTTGAGAAAAGGCATAATTTCAAACAATTGTATTTAGAAGGAAGTGAAGCAATTACAACAAGTTTGTCTCATCAACTACAAAAGGATTTGAATGTGAAGGAGACCATGAACGATTTGAAATGAAATAAAATCCCAAAGGGGATAGTAAGCTTAGAAAAGATCTTTGATAGACACAATCGTTTTATAAAGAGAATGTCATCATATAGAACTCATTAATCAGCTAATTTTGAAAAAGTCAACATTGGGTATGATGAGAAACCTAGGTTGGTCAACATTGAGAAGTTTTACTCCCAATAAGAAAAGATAAATTTCGTAGCTCTTTTTAAGAATTATGTTGGCGTTCTAGCCTACTCGTATGATGATATAAAATCCTTGTAAAACATCATAGATGTAACCTTATATTCCCTTGAAATCATGTGTGCAACCATTTAAGAAGAAGAAGAAACATTACAATACCAAGGTTGTTGGGAATATTTATGAAGAAATTCAAAAAAATGAACGCGAGAATCATCTTCCTTATTCATCAGTCCATGTGGATTGAAATCATTATACTAGTTCCAAAAAAGAATAGAGAGATAAGAATTTTCATTGATTTTTGTAATCTTAATCAAGCTTCCCTGAAAGATAACTATCCACTTCCAATCATGGACTAGATCTTACGGGTTACTACTAGGTAAGAAATAATGTCTATGTTAGTGTTGGCCATTGTGTCTATTTTTTGCAGTGATGTCAAATGTCATTTATGGAAAAGGGAGTAATGGTGTCATTGGTGTCTCCATGAGGTATCAATCAAGGTCAAGCATGAAGGTTGATTGGTAGTGTCCAATCATGTTGTCTTATGATGGTGTCTAGGCATAGTTTTAGGCATGATCAAGCATGTCTAATCATGGTATGAAATCTCCAATGGTTGTTGAAGGATTCCATGAGGTCAAGCAAGGTTGGCGATTAACTAAAATTAAACTAAACTAAGGGAAGTATAATGATAGTTAATCTAATATAGGACTAAAATGCTATAAAATACGCTAAACAGTATGGAGTAACCTTAAATAATTATGCTAAATGAAATAAAACCCTAAGTATGCAAAGATGTAAAAGAAAAGGACTCAGCTGATTTGTCAAAGACTATCCTAAGGTGTCACAGGTCTGACTCTGGACTCCAAAAGTAGGAACAAATATACATAGGTCCCGTAAAGGCCGGATCTAGAGGATCTACTGGAGTGCATAGGAGGGTACTGGGGTGCCCCGAGGTGCCCTAGTCTGTAGACTAGGTGCCCTGGTCTCTATAAAAGCTCAAAATCTGATTGTTTCAGTGTCACAAGATACTTTAAAATATTTTATATTTATCGCACTAGATCTGGCAAACTACGCAGGATGTATCAAATAATGTAGGATGAAGGAATGCCCTGTAAAAGACAAATAAGCATCAAAACCCTAAAAAGGAAAGATGTAAAATGAATGGGTCAGACTGACCTCAACTGCCACAATAGTGGGCTTACTAAAATGAGCGATGTACTACATTTCGGACCCAAATGTAATTTTGGTGTGTGTGTGTGTGTTCATGTCATGCCCTAGGTGTTCTTGTGCCAGTCACACTTTGTGAAGTAGCGAGCAATAATAACTATAGAAAAGGTACTAGCATGTGTGGTTGGAATAGAATAGAATCCTTCCCCCTATGTTGTGTGTGTTGATGTAGATCTCCTAGCCTTGATGCATGGAACTATGTGGATGAAAATGATGTAATGGATGCAACTCTAGATGGAGTGATAGTAGTAAGTGACACTAGGGCCCTCATTATGGTCTCATAACTTTATATTTATAGGTTTCTCTTGTTCTAATTTCATAATTACTCCCAACATGGATGACTAAAAAAATATAAGTATGAAAAATGGCTAAAAAGAGCCCAAAAAAGGTGGGAAAGTGAAACAATGATAAGGCACCCCAGGTGGGACCAGGGCGCCCTAGTGCAGGCCTGGGCGCCCTGGTTTAGGATAAAATGATGGGAAAGTGATGAAATAGCTAGAAATGTATATGAAAATACGTGGAAATGACTAAATAAAAGGTAAAATAAGATGGCCAAAAGGTGCGATTAATTAGTACTTTTTTTACTTAAAAACCTTCAAGATAGTACTATGAGATCGGGTTAAATAATGCTTAAAGTGCATGATTTTCTATATATATTTTTCCCCCACTTTATGTTGGTGAGCAAAACGCTCGATAATATAAAGTAGATAGAGATGTGAACCTGTTATCCATGTAGATTGTAGAAAATACATGTCAATGGACTAGACTCAAGTGTGGAATGACAAAAGGAAAAAGTGGAGGAGCATGGATTCTAAAGATGAAAAATGAATGTAAAAAGTGATGAGAGTGAACCTAGGGAGGAACACGTGTTTATTTTCTACGGTGTGTAATGTATCTACATGGTTAGTAAAGGTAAGTGTCATTGTGGAGTGTCATTGTTGCATTATCATCGTTGTTTTTGTTGTTGTTGTTTCCCCCAATTTGACTACTCGTTTCTCATACAGCCAGATATGCAAGAAAAAAATGATCAAGTAGTCAAATATGTATGTATGTAAATGTCAAATACGCTATGTAAAATACGCAATTGCATAGAAATGTGTAAAATACGCAAATGTAAAATACGTGAAATGAAATTGTAAATGGAACATGTGCACCTACTCCATGTTGAGAGAAAGGGTGTAGAAGAATATCATGTACTGTTGTGATTTTTTTGGGTGATCTCACGCCACCTTGGTTGAAGAAGTGTAGGGAGCCTTTTAACGCTTCTGCTGAAATATGTGTGAAGATGTCTTTGTATTGTCCTAATTTTTTGGGCGATCCAACGCCAACTGGCCAAAGTAGTGTAGAGAGACCCACCCACTGTAACCCCCAAGCTTGTAACTGCTTCCCATAAATGCTAAGGACACCATGTCTTGTAAAATTCATTGCGTATGGAGTTTGTAAACTGGTTTGAACTCACTCGTTGTATGTAAACCCACAATTCCAAGGGTAGAAAGTGCATTGTACTGAACTGGTGTAAATATGATGTGTGAGTATGTAAAAATGTCAATGATGTCCCCCCCCTCTTTGGGGGTGCATACGACGTCATTGAAAGGAGAATGTAGGCCCAAAAAGAGGACCTACTGCACTCTCACCTATATAACTTTTCCCTATAGGGGGAAAGGGACAACGTTTGGCAGAAACCAAGGTGCACACAAAAGGGCATGGCTAGCCAAAACAAGTGTTAGTCTGAAAACACATACATGCAATAAGACAAGTGTAAAATATGTAGACAATGTAATAACTACCAAACAAAGTAGTGTAAGCACGCAAGTAAATAATTAGACCACACAAAGTGGGTTGCAAACATGGGACATCACTCACGATGTCGCAAGACACGCAAGGTCGTCATGGTTGCAAACAACAAACAAGTGTGCACACCAACATAGGGAAAAGCCCACATACAATGGAAAATAATAGAAGACAATTATAAACAAACAAATAAGTAGTCATGGAAACATGTAATCCTGCAAAACAATTACTGCACATGGCACACCCATCTATAGTATTTTACACAATATGTTTTTATGGGCAGTAGAGATTTTGAGGAGATCTAAGCTTGATATCCTAACGAACGTCTTCTCTAACTATTCTATTATATTGTACTACCCTTCCTAAGGGATAGGTAGGGGATCTAGTATGATCGAACGAGTGCATCACATCCCTACTGTAGAACTCTTTTCTAAGATCCTAATAGTATTAACTTGTTCATCAGACAAATGGATACATCCTATGAGGGAATTGAAGGGACTACCGTTAGTGGGATAAACATAAGCAGTAGTCTGATAGTCATTAGAATTTTTTCCATGATATGGCTTCCTTTTCTTTTTATCTACATGGTTAGGAAAGGGCTCTTTAAAGATACCCATTTTCTCAATTGGACTTTATCCTGAGTTAGGGGGAGAATCTACAATGATTTTACCCTCTTCAATGAGGTCTTGTATGTAATGGAGTAGTCTCAAGAATCTATTTGTCTTGTGCCCTTTAACGCGATAGAAGTCATAGTTCTCATGCTCTTTGAACCAAATGGGTTTTGGAGCATTTTCTGGGTATGGTACCATTTTGGTTGGGTACTCCACCATGTTTACATTATCTAACATTTTTAGTATGGCAAATAGGGATTCCGTTAATGACGTGAATGTCAGTTTAGTGGGTGCCTTGGAACGAGGTCCTTGTGAGAGCTTTAAAAGTGGACCAGTCTACATGGTTTGGACTCTTTTAGAGTCTATAATGCCATCGCCAATGACATGTTTGTTTTTGTTGAAGAAATTCGGTTTATCTAAGGATTTTGTTCCATGTTTGTCTTTGACAACCGGTTTAAGTGTTCCCTTTGCGATGAGGGCCTTTTCGATTTGACTGCCCTTCTCTATAACTTCTTTGAAGTTAGAGCCACAGTGAATTTGTAAATGGAAGGCTATCTTTGGGTTCAAGTTAGGCATAAATATGCTTGCCAGCTATTTTTTAGGCAAGGCACAAGGGAAATGATTTGTTAAACCTTGCCATCATTGTAAAAAGCTTGCAAAGGTCTCGTTGGGCTTTTTCTTTACATTGCAGAGGTCGTTCATTGTGATATAATTTTCAATGATTTAGGAATAATGTCGTAAAAAAAATTCTACTAACGCAGGCCACCTTGTAATGGATCCCTTGGGTATGCTAAAGAACCATTCCAATCCTAGTGCCCCTAGGCTATGACAAAGAGTCATATTAAGAAGTTATCATTGTGCGCGACCACTTGGCAAGCCATATAAAAGTCTTTGATGTGATTACAAGGATCACCTTTGCTTTTATATTTATCAAATTTAGGAATGGTAAAATTATTTGGGAATGGTTTCTGTAACATGTTCTTATCAAAGGGGTAAAGGCATAGTTTTTTATACAAATATTTCCTACTATGTCATATGTTTCCCTCTTGTAGCATAGTAAGTATGTCTTTCATTGATTTTAATTCCCATTCAATGAGTTTTTATTTGGTAGGTGACATTGGTCTTTGTGCCTTAGCCATTTTAAAGGTTGTGTCACTATACGGATCAAAGTGGAACTCGCTAGATTTTGTTTTGAGTTTTTCTTTGTATATGTTCCTACTCGAAGAGCCTAAGTTTGCTAATTTTTGGCTCAATTTCAGGATCTATTTTTGAAGGATATCTTCTTCAATTAAAGGATCCTCTTCCTCATCGAACTTGGGAGGCGGTGAGGCTATGTGCTCAATCTTCACTTTATGTGAAGCTTTGTAAGAAAGTCGTTGTGGACTATCATGTGGCTTGGATGGGTCTCCTTCAGGGGTGTTGTGATGTTGCCCAGAAGTATAAGCATACCCTACATTAAAGGGGTTATTCATGTCTAAGAGGGACCTTCATTATTCTATTTTATGATTAATGACGTTGGTTTCTACATCATGTTCATGTGGAAGCTTAGCCCCTAATTCTAAGACTCTTGCGAGTACTTGATCTCTGATGTAATTAAGGAGTTTTTCAAAGTGACCTAGGTTTAATTGGTGTTGTTCTTTAGAAGATTCGGACTCCTCTCTACTATGATCAATCAATGGCTCTGTGTCCTTGACCTATGAAAAGAGAGGTGCTTAGTTGTTGTTGCTAAATGGGAAGGACTCAAAAGGGTTTTCTCCTAAGTTGCGATCATTTGGTTTGGATGCCATCTTCATGATTCTAGGCATCACTAGTCAAAGTTATATGAGGTTTCGTCTAAATGTGATTCGAAGTTTGCGTGAAACCTAGGTGTATGTTTGTGTAAGTCACTCGATGTGATGTTGCAATAACCTAGTGTGCTTTAGAAGCAATGTTATGTAGTTGTTTTTATGATTCAAAGAACACTCACATGAACACTTAAATGAAATGGTCACTCAAATTGTCACCTTGCCAAGCTTATACCCTAACTATGATTCTGGTGAAGGGCTCAAAGTGGATAGTGACAATATCGTATCAATACGTAGGTCAAGTTAGTATTCTAAAAAATCCTAAATATCAAAGTGGTACTTACGCAATCTCTCGACGAGTTATACTAAAACTAGTTTGAATTCCAATGAAAGCTAAGTTTTCTAAAAATTGGAAGTTGCGAGTATGTATAACGTAACAACACTATCCCGATACATTAACCAAGAAAGCAGGGTTTTAGTATCAAGACGACGTTATTCTAGTATATATAAGGTAATATCGACACTCTCAAAAATATTTAAATGACGTCGGAACTGAAAATAAGTATGAGTAGAGAAAGAATTTTTTTGTTGTGTGAGTAGCGTAACCACACAATAAAGGGACTTATATCAATTTCTCAAGAAACTAAAAACATGACGTAAGTACCAAGATTTTGTGATTAGAATGCGAGAAAAAACTATCAAATTATGGAGAGATAAATTATGAACTGAAATCATAGTATTGAAGATGATCTTGAAATCAAGATCAAAGGACTATCAAAGATATGAAAAAATGTACTTGCACACTTTACACGTTTAACAACCCAACTGCAAACATGGATGGGCGTAAAGGGAAAAAAAAGTGGTGAATACTATCTTTGATAAGACATGCAAGGTATGTCTCCTTCTCACCCCAAAAATAAGTGGAGAGAACGCAAGGGTATAGATAAAAAGGTGAAAATAAACTAAGCACCACTTGGGAAGATTTTTGCCTCATCCGAAGGTGAGAATGAAACTGAGCTAAGTGAGATGTCATTTAATTCCCTGATGAAAGACACTTAGATCTAACTTTCATGGGTTCTTTTCCTTGTTTAAGAAACAAGGTTCAGACTCCAAGTGAGTTGTCACTTCATGATGGCTTGACACGACAACGGACTAGCAAAGTGGGCTCTAAGACAGAATGGATTCCCTAATAATATCTCTCAACTAAGTGTCCTAAGTTGTCTAGGTGGGAGTTTGATTTACCCAAAGAGTTACAATGACTAATTTGGGAGTATCTCTACTTTACTTTACTCCCTTCAAATATGATGAGCAACTAGTGCGATCACATGTATTCTCACTGAGGCTGCGATACGGATAACTTTGACTCTAATTTATAGTGTAAAATCTAGTCAAACGGGTAAGCGAAGCACTTCCTGTTTCGTCCACGAGATTACTCAGCAGTGGATTAATTTAGGGTTCCTAGAACCACCCCTATTGTTGTAGATTAAAGTGTTATGCCAAAGGGGTTATGTTCCAGTTAAGTGGATAAGGACGTACCCTTTTCCGAAACCTGCAATACAATGTGATGTGAATTGGTGTATTTTTTATCTTGCTTAAATTAATGTGGTTTTAAGTAGCACACCATTTGGCAACCTATATGAAAACATGTGTATTAGAATTTTTTTTTATCTTGACTTCACCTTTCTTTGACAAGCGTTAGGTTCTACATACAAAGAGTTAGTAATTTTCCACAACAAATCATGATATCAAGAAAGAGAGTTTGTGTGTTGTTTTTTATTCCTCATATCATCAAAATGGCATGAAGGAAGAGAATACACGATGCAGAAACTCTACTAAAACAAGTTTTATGGAAAACTACTTTAAGTGTTTTGCAAAAGTAAAACTGTTTTTATCCAACTTTGAAATTTAATCCATTTTAAGGCTTCAATTGAAGTGTTTTTGAAGTAAAATAGAAGGTTTTGAAATGTTTTTGATTCCCAATATCACCTAGAAGGTACGAGGGAGGAGCATACATGTTTCAAAGGACCCCTACAAATGAAAAGTATGAACACTTAACTAAGTTAGCATAAAAATATGAAGGAAAATAAACCTACAAACCACTGTCAGAAGCCTGGGACAAAGTTAGAAAACCAAGAATATTAGAAAATTCCATAAATCTATTTTTAGCATTTTTTCAACGGTTTTTAGTATTTTGAATTTTTGGAGGTCTTCGGGGCACTTTGTGTGTGTGTTGGCAAAGGGGTTATTGCGCCAACAAAAGGGTATATGTGCCACAGTTTGGGCATGTGCGCGCTTAGTAAAATGTTTTTTACAGAGGAACGAGAACACACAAGGTGCTTGTGCGTTGGTTTGGGTGTCTACGTGCCTAGTAAAAATGATAGGTTACAGGGTGTCTGCTCTGGCAGAAGGGCATGTGCTCTACGATTTGGGCATGTGCACCTACTTTTGGGTATTTGTGTGTGGTTTTGGGTGTCTGCGTACCTCTGCTAAAAATGATAGTCTGAAGGTGCCTATGCTAGCAGAAAGGTGTATGCGTGCCTTTCCTTAAAAACTACCAAAAAACATGGAAAATGAAATTCTAAAAGTGTCAACATGTTATAACTTATCCATTAAATGCAATTTCTAACATAAACATAACAAAGAAGCATGAAAATGAAGGTTAACTACATAAAACCTAGCTAAAAAGCCCAAGGAAAAATATTTAACCCTACAAAAACATGTAAAAAGTTAGAAACTGAAATAAAAGCTTCAAAATGACTCCATTAATGAAGGATGGACTTCATGTCCCACCGGGCATGCCAAATGTGTTCAATGAAAAGTTGTAAAAACCATGGACATGGGGTAAGAATCTCTAAATAAACCCCAAAGGCTCTTAACAAACTAGTCAGTGGACCATCAGATAAGAAATAAACAAGGATTCATCACTTTGCATGCATTAAAATTGAAAAAAAAAAGCAACCTAACATATTTAGTTATCCCTTACTCTTGAAAGCTTTAACAAATGAACCTAGTAAGGATTCCAAGCAATCAAGTTGTGATTATGAGAATGGGAGCTCACCATTAATGGCTTTAAGGCCAATGGTTCTCCCCATTTACTCAATGCTTGGTATGTAGTACAATGGTAAAAACAATATCTCAATGAAAGAAATGAAATAAGCTCTAACCCCTAAGAAAAATGCTATAGTTTATGCTATGAAGAATGAGAGTTCTTAGAAATGAGAGGGGGGGAGTGTGCTATTTATAGTTTTCCATTTGGGAAAGTGGGGGAATTTTGGTGCATGTGAGACTAAAAGGGAGTCAACATGTTGAGTAGTGAGTCAAAGTAAGTTTTGACTAGGTTTAGAAGAGGTTAATCATGGTTAGGACTAGTTAAACTAGGTTAGGCTAGTTAATCTTGTTTAGAGAGAGTTATGAGAGGTCTAATCAATCCAATGAAATGGATTAATAGTTTAGGAAGTTAGTAAAATTGGTATAGAAGAGGATGAGGAGATGGTTTAGCCAATAAAGTATTATATTAACCCTATTAGTTGGTTTATAGGATAAATACGACCAAAAGAATGTCATAAATGATGAGTTAGTGCAATATTAGAAGTAATAGTGCTTTGACCAAACTACATGTGTCTACAATGACAACTGGTATTGTATATAGAATAAAGAGGATGTATAAATGTGTCATGTGAAATAACCTAATGGCGTATATAATGCGTAGAATGACTAATATGTGGATGATGAGAATGTAGTATAATAGAGCATGTAGACTAAGTGTAGAATGGATTATGTATGATGTGTAATGTGTCTAAGAAAGAGTAGTGCCTATAGTGTGGTGTGTGAGGTTCATTGTAATAGTAATCCCTCAATAGTCAAGTGTGAATCGAAGCACAAGAGTGTGTCATCGGGTAATGGCAATGTAGGATGTGTGATTGGTATGCTTATATGAAAATGAAAAGATGAAAGATGTACCTATGCTGATATGATAAGGGGGGATTTGTGTGAATGTTATGCCCCTCAAGTGTATGATAAAACATGTAATATGTAATAACTAATGTAGGAAGGTGATGTAGTATTATTGGTTTCATTTAATTAATGATGTGTAACGATCGTTAAAGTATTATAGATGTGTGTATGTATAGGTGGTGATGTAATGGAAGAATATGGGAACGTGAGATGAAACGTGGTTCTTTATGGAAAAAGATCCCTCAATAGTCATATAAGAGCCATTAGAATATGAGTATGTCTTCAAGAGGGTAGAGTGACAAGAGGCACCTACCAAAGATAAAGTTTCCACGCAGTGGAACCTTGTTGGGAAAGGGTTATATTATAACTATTTGGTGGAGGTGAAATTGAAAATTGTTCACACACACTAGGAGGAGGATTGGTTGCTTTGAAAAACTTAATTGGTTGGAGTTTAGTTTGGAGAGGAGGCCATGTTGCACTGAGTCGTAAAGGAGGTTGCATAGGTTGACTTTGTAATTCAATAAACGACTTAGTAGGAGGAGTTAGTGAACTAACGTTGATAGATGGTTGTTTACAAGTTACTTGAGTGATGTTAGCCTGATGATCATTAGATGGAGAAGAAGCAACATCAAAAATAGGAGTGTTTTTTTTACTAGGAGAAACATCATTATGCAGATGTGATGGGTTTTCAATATCACACAAGTAATGAATAAAAGGGGTATCTAAAACCTCCTTAGAAATATTAGAGGGATATTCGCTAGTAATCGTAGGAGCTTGCTTAGATGGATCTTGACTAATCGAAGGAGAAATAGACTTAGGAGCCCATGTGGGTGTAGTATTTGTAGGTGGGCGTGTAATAGGATTTTTTCCGGTGAATGAAATAAAGCCCTGACGCTCAAGATGGTTGGCTCTACATTGTAAATCATATCAATTGTGGTCATTATGTCCATTGATTCAATGATAATGGAAAAATGGAAAATCTCAATAATTTGTTACGTGACAAGGAGGATAGTAAGTAATAGACAATAGAGTGATCAATTGACGACTAAGAAAATCAGTATGAATGTCATGTGGCTTAGCGGTACAAGCAAGTATGATCAGTTCTAGCGATGACATGACTTGAGGTTCAACTATATGACATATAGTGGATATAGATTGAAGAGTAGATGTAGAGGGAGTAGAAACATGTGATTGAGAAGCATCCTTAATTTGTTGGATTTCAGATCTAAGAAATGTGATTATTGATTCCACAGATTTCATAGAGGAATTTTGTGAATAAGAAGCATCCTTAAGTTGTTGGATTTCAAATCTAAGAAATGTGATTGTGGATTCCATATATTGCATAAAGGATGTAAGCGATTAAGAGACATCCTTGAGCTGTTGGACTTTCACATATAAGAGATGTGATTGTGGATTCCATGACAGTAAATTTTGCATGTAAGGCTTGAATCAAGTCTAAGATGGGTTGGTTAGATGGAGGGTCGTCAAGATCAGGGTTGACAAAGAAACAATGAAGCATAGAACTTAATTTGTGTGATGGTGTATTGTCATCAAAATACTTAGTGTCTAGGGATTTTTGGAAAACAACCTAACAAGTGGGATATCTTTTAAGTAAATCAGATAAATAAACATGACCAATGATAAAAGAATAATAATGATCCTAAGCGTGAAAGACATCGAATTCACCAAAATGATTAACTAAACTAAGGGAAGTTTAATGATAGTTAATCTAATATATGAGGACTAAAATGTTGTAAAATAATCTAAATAATATGGAGTAACCTTAAATAATTATGCTAAATGAAATAAAACCCTAAGTATACAAAGATGTAAAAGAAAAGGACTCAGTTCATTTGTTGAAGATTGTCGTAAGGTATAGCAAGTCTGACTATGGATTTCAGAAGCAAGAATGACTGTCTAGAGGTCCCGTAAAGGCCAAATCTAGAGGATCTTAATAGACTGCAATGCCCAAGATGGTAATGGGGTGCCATGAGATGCCCTGGTCTACATACTAGGTGTCATGGTCTCTATAAAATCTCAAAATCTGGTTGTTTCAGTGTCGTAAGATACTCTAAAATATTCCCTATCTATCACACTAGATCTACCGAACTATGTCGGATGTATCGAATAATGTAGGATGAAGGAATAACCTGTAAAATATAAAGAAGTATCAAAACCCTAAAAATAAAAGATGCAAAATTAATGGGTCGGACTAACCTCATTTGCCACAATAGTGGGCTTACTAAACTAATTGTTGCACTACATTTTGAACCTAAATGTAGTTCTGGTGTGTGTGTGTGTGTGTGTGTGTGTGTGTGTGTGTGTGTGTGTGTGTGTGTGTGTGTGTGTGTGTGCGCATGTCATGCCCTAGGTGCTCTTATTCCGGTCGCACTTTGTGAAGTAGTGAGCAATAATAACTATAGAAAATGTACTAACATGTGTGCATGGAATAGAATAAAACCCCTCCTCCTATGATGTGTGTGTTGATGCAGATCTCCTAGCCTTAATACATGGAATTATGTGGATGCAAGTGATGCAATGGATGCAACTCTAGATGGAGTGATATTAGTAAGTGATGTTAGGGCCCTCATCATGGTCTCATAAATTTATATTTATAGGTTTCTCTTGTTCTAATTTGGTAATTAATCCCGACATGGCCGACTAGGAAAAAGATAGTATGAAAAACAGCTAGAAAGAGCCCAAAAAGAGGCAGGAAAGTGAAACAAGGATCGAGGTACCCCAAGTAGGACCAGGGCATCCCAGTATGGGTTTGGGTGCCCCAGTTTGGGCTAAAATGACAAGAAAGTGACAAAATATTTGGGCATGTATATAAAAATATGCAGGAATAACAAAGTAAAAGGTAAAATAAGATGGCCAAAAGGTGCGATTAATTAGTTATTTCTTCACATAAAACCCTTCTAAATAGTAGTATGAGATTGGGATAAATAATGCCTAAAGTGCATGATTTTCTTACTACAGTTGGTCTTATGTGTAAGAGGTATTAATGATTCTGTAAGAGGTCATCATGATCATTTCATGGGATGTATGTGTTGATTCCAGTCATTCTATTCCTATTCCTATACGTAGTGCATGAGGTATGGTATGGCAGCATGAGAGATGGAACAGGGAATTCAATTAAAATAATTATAGGATTTTTATGACATCGCATAGCACACGTATGAGGTGTTTAAGGTTAGTATTCATAGGTTTGATGACGTTTCATGGTCCTTTGGAGCAAGTTTCTTAAGAACAAGGCTAGTAGACATAGGTAAGTATTAGTGCCTGGAAAGATTCAGATGTATTTAACCATGATGAGTGCTTGCATGCATATAATATGTTTTCATTATGCTTCATGACAAGTTTCAGGTCCAGGTGATGAGTATTTTTGAAGATAATGAGTTTTTTTCCAAAACTAGGTTTTCAAATGTGTGTTTTAGAGCTAAATCTTCACTTTCAGATGCTCGTTGTGGGTTGTATGATTTTCATAGGGACCTGAGATATTTGGGAGAGATAATTATTTCAACTATTAATATTTCCCAAGAATGATGAGGCAATTTTATCATCATATTTTTATAAACAATCATTAAGAAGGTAAATAGGTTTGAAACCCTCCTAAAACCCTAGGTTGAAAGAGGCTTGAAGAAAAATGATTTTACATGTCTATATATGATTCATTTTTCTATTATGATGATTTGATGATGAAGGGGAATCCTCCAAACTTCTAGTTATGTATTTTAGAGCTTGTGATAGTATGTGGGCCCCACTCAAATATGCTTGTTTCTGGAAAGTTTCATTTTGTGTGAAAGTTTCTCATTGGACCTATTGAATAATTTTCCAATTATTGAAGCATGAAATTTTTACTAAATTTCTATTATTTTCTCAAATCATGGTTGTGTATTTAAAGTACAAAGTATGCCATATTTATGAGGAGTGGTTTTTCAGGCAGTTTGGAGCAATCTTGGAAAAGAGAAGTTTTTAAGCTGCTACATATATATTTATGACTTGGTTTTAATTTTTTCATGATCTTGACTCCAAGATATTTCCAATGATTTATCACACTTTATTTTTTTATAAGGTATGATAATGTTATGACATGTTCTTTGAAGGTTAATTTTTAGAGTGTTTGGTTGAGCATGGGCTCAAGTAGGTTTATGAGGCTTGTTGATTGTTTTGAGTGGTTTCATGTTTTTTGGAGGTTTCTGAGTACTTAGACAACATGTCTGAGTGTATTCCATGGTTTTGTGAAGTTTTTTTTTGTCTTGTTCATTCATTGGTGGGCGAGTTGTTTATTTTGGGGTTTCAGGACTTGTTGTGTCCCAAAGGTAGTCTTGGAGGATTTATGAGGCTTGTTGATTGTTTTGAGTTGTTTCATGTTTTTTGGAGGTTTCTGAGTGCTTATACAACATGTCTAAGTGTGTTCCATGGTTTTTTGAAGTTATTTTGCTCTTGTTCATTCATTGGTGGGTGAGTTGTTTATTTTGGGGTTTTAGGACTTGTTGTGTCCCAAAGGTAGTCTTGGAGGATTTAGATGTTTTTGGCGACATACATGGACTTTTTTGTGATATTTTTATGATGATCCTATGATGTGAAAAATATTTTTACTATATAAAGGCCGACCCAGGTGTTTTGGTGGAAAAAAACAAGTATAAAGATAAGTTAGAAAGCTCATTTGTGCTAGTTGTGCAAGTGGGACAAAAGTGTGACCTAGAAGGGAACTTGTGGATTCATGAGAGGTATTTATGACATGTAGAATATGAAAATGAACATGTGAAAATATCCTATAGATAGATCAGATAATGGTGAACTATGGAAAATTTGAAATTAGTTTAAAGAATAAGAAGATTTTGAGAAAAGAAGGAGAGAGCTTGTTTTGAAAGGGTTTGAAGAGTAGTGAGTTGAATTTGTGATCACCGTCAGTTTTTATAGAAGAATATATTCGGTGATCATCCATTTTATGTGGTTGAGTTGGTTCTTGGTCATCTTGAGGGGTTTTAGTCTCCTTGTAGGGTTGGTACCCTACTAAACTAGGGGTTGGTGCTCATTGTGGGGTTTGTGCCTCATTAAAAAAATCTCATGTGATGTATAATATTCACTTGAATATTTTTTATGAGTAATATTAGTAGAGGTTTCAGTTATTTTTATTCCCCATTAGGGTTTCCCACTTACATATGGTGTTCATGTGTTCTCTATCATTTTTTATGTTCTTGTGAATGGATGTTACACACTTAATAAGCTCATATTGAATGTATATGGTTAATGGTTATTTTGGATGATGTTCTAAGCTATGGTAAATGAATTGAAATATTTTTTGTACTAATTCACCCCCCACCCTCTCATTCCATTGTGCTTCTAAAAAATAGATGGTTTTTCTAGATACAATCAAATAGAACTTAAAACCTAGGATCAACACAAAACTAGTTTTACTACTTTGTGGGGAACATTTGTCTATAAGAGAAATCCTTTTAGTTTGAGTAACACTAGAGAAAATTTCCAAAGAGAGATGGATCATACTTTCATGACCTAAGATACAAATGCATATTCATCTCTCTTGATTGCTTGACATTATTTTTAAAAAGAAGGGAAGAACATTGTCAAGATTTAGAGAAAGTATTGCAGAGCTCATAAAATCTCACTTAATCCAAAAAATCTATGTTTAGAAATTACTTGTATAATTCAGATCATGAGTAGAAATATAACATCCAATAACACCATATTCTAGAATAATGATCTCAATATGCAATAAGAATAGCTACGCCACTTCGAGGGGGGCAACCTCCAAACCATACAATAATACTCAAATGCTCCAATGATGATCAAATACTACCTACTAACCTCTATATATACTATTCCTATGTTATGGCCAACACCAAGGCCGACCCACTAATGAAAATATAACATATATGAAAGAAATACATAATGATAAGAAGTTATGATAGCCACAAGTCGGCTATATACATCCAATATAAGATATATGATTAAGGGCGTAGCATGCCCCTCCCCTTCAAAGCAACATTGTCCCCAATGTTGAGAAGATCTGGATGCTGCTGCAGGAAATTTGCATCCTCCCAAGTTGCGTCTTCATTGTCTAGATTTTTCCACTTGATCAAATACTCAGTGATGACCCTTGTCCTCAACCTCTTAGTGCGTGTTTGAAGGATGCATTCTGGTTCCAGGATGATTCTGCCCTCTTCATCAAGCTCTGGTAACACTGTCTGGGTTGATATTTTCTATCCAATTACCTTCTTTAGGCAAGATACATGGAATACTGGATGAATTCGAGTAGTTGGAGGAAGTTCTAGTTTGTATGCTACATTGCCAATCTTCTGTAACACTTGATAAGGACCATAATATTTAGGTGAAAGCTTGTTATCCTTTTTGTGTTGTTTTAAGGACATTTGCTTATATGGTTGTAAACGCACAAAAACCCAATCACCGACTTCAAAATGTCTTTCACTGCGATGTTGGTTTGCCTGCTGCTTCATGCGGTTTTGTGACATGGACAAATTCTCCCTGAGACTACAAAGCACCTCTTGTTGGTGTTGAATATGTTCTTCAACTGCTCGAACCTTTGGCTGGAATCTCAAAGATGAAGTGATAGATGGTGGATGATACCCATATAATGCCAAGAAAGGAGACATTTTAGATGAAGTATGAAAGGAGGTGTTATACCACCATTCTGCCAGCGGCAACCATTGGACCCAACTCGCTTGCTTATCTGATGTAAAACAATGAAGATATCCCTCCAAGCACTTGTTTACCACCTCTATTTTCCCATCAGACTGGGGATGATAAGAGGAACTACAAGCTAGTTGTGTGCCCAAGCATGAGAACAAGTCAGTCCAAAAATTACTAGTAAAGATAGGGTCTCGATCACTTACTATAATCTTTGGTGTCCCATGTAACTTCTGAATTGTATCCCTGAAGGCCGTTGCTACTGTACTCGCAACAAATGGATGTGATAAAGCACAAAAATGGGCATATTTGGTGAGTCTATCCACCACCACCATGATTACATTTTTACCTTCTGATTTAGGCAATCCTGTGATGAAGTCCATAGACACCTCTTCCCACCTCTGGCTAGGAATAGATAGAGGTTGTAAAAGACCTGGGGACTTAATTGTTTCGCCCTTATTTTGCTGACAAACCATGCATTCTGCCACAAAATTTTTTACATCTCCTTTTAACCCTTCCCAGACAAATCATGCTTGATACGATGATAAGTCTTTAAGAAGCCAGAATGACCCCCTACTGGAGAAGCATGGAGCTCAGATAGAACCCTATTTTTAAGGATTGAATTCTTACATAGATATAATCTATCTTTATACCATAAAACATCTCCTTTCCATAAAAAATTTTCTGACATGTTTGGATCTTGTTGGAGATTTTGAATGAGATTTTGTGTACCTGGGTCATTTTTCCATTCAGACCTTGCATCCTCTATCCAATCCTCCTGTAATATAGATATGGCATACAACAATGCCTGGGCAGATTCATCCTTCCGAGATAAAGCATCAGCAACTACATTCTCTTTCCCTTTCTTGTATATTATCTCAAAATCATACCCCAACATTTTTGAGACCCATTTTTGTTGTTCTTCTGATGATAAGCATTGCTCTAAGAAGTATTTCAAACTATCATGATCTGTCTTTACTTTGAAATGTAGTCCCATTAGATATGGTCTCCATTGTTTCACTGCATGAAGTATTGCTAACATTTCTTTCTCATAAACTGGTTTAGAGATATTCTTACCTTTGAATTGACAGCTCTCGAAAGCAATGGGTCGCCCTTCTTGCATGAGTACTGCCCCCATCCCATACCCTGAAGCATCACATTCAACAATGAATGTTTTTGAAAAATCTGGGGTGGCTAGAACTGGAGTGGTGCACATGGCCTCCTTCAACTTCTCAAAGGCCATAGTAGCTTGCTCATTCCAATGGAAAGAGTCCTTCTTCAATAAAGTTGTGAGTGGTGCTGCGATGCTGCCATAATTCCTTACAAATCTACGATAATAACCTGTAAGCCCCAAAAATCCTCGGAGATTTTTTAGGGTTTTGGGAATCTTCCATTCAAGCATGGCTTTTATCTTGTTAGGATCCACTTTAACACCTTCATAAGAGACAATATGACCCAGATATTCAACCTCCTTGACACCAAAAGAACACTTAGAAGGCTTTGCATAAATTTGATGTTGTTTAAGAGTTTCCAACACTTTATTTACATGATCCAGGTGTTCCTCCCATGTTTTACTATAGATTAATATATCATCAAAGAACACTAAAACAAACTTTCGAAGAAATGGCTTAAATATTGAATTCATCAAGCTTTGAAATGTAGAGGGTGCATTTGTTAGTCCAAAAGGCATTACCAAGAACTCATAGTGTCCTTCATGTGTCCTGAAGGTTGTTTTATGAATATCTTCATCCTTGATTCTAATCTGATGATATCCAGAACGAAGATCAAGTTTTGTAAAGTAAACAGCACCATGTAACTCATCTAGCAAATCATCAATTACAGGAATAGGAAACTTATCTTTAACTGTGTACTTATTGAGTTCCCTATAATCTGGACACATGCGCCAATTGTCATCTTTTTTCCGTACCATCACTACAGGAGAAGAGTAAGCACTTTGACTATGACGAATAAGTCCTGCTTCTAACATCTCTTGAACTATCTTCTCAATCTCACTCTTTTGCATATAGGGGTACCTATAAGGTCTAATGTTGGGTGGTTGACTCCCTGGTACTAGCTGGATGGCATGGTCATGGTCTCTTTTCGGAGGCAAACCCTTGGGCATTTCTCCAAAAACCCCTGAGTGCTCATCTATAATTGCTTGCATACCTGTGGGTATAAATGTATTGGAATGATGTGCTTCCAATGAAAATAGTTGTGCCACAAACCCTTCTGCACCCTTTCTAAACAATTTTTGCATCTGATGAGAACTTACCATCTGCGGGGATTTTGCTCTTAGTCCTTTTAGTTTAAAATTCCTCCCTTCTGACTGAAATTACATGAACAACTCTTGGAAATTCATTTCAATGGTTCCCAAGGTGGTAAGCCATTGAACTCCTAACACAATGTCTGCTCCTCCCATGGCAATGGCATACATATTGCTAGTTAGCAAGTAATCTCCCATGGTGAGATTAATGTTATGGCATTTTCCTGAACAACTAACAGTTTTCCCATCAGCAATCATGACTTGACATTCTGGAGCTGGATAAACAAAGCAGTTCAAGCGTACCGCTAACTTATGATTGATGAAATTATGAGTACTTCCCGAATCAATCAATATTGTTACCCTCTGTTTTTTTAAGAATCCAACTACTTTGAGAGTTTGGGGAGTGCTAATACCTGAAATTGCATGGCATGATATTGTTGGTTGGGAATCTCCTAATTCCTCCTCTGGCTCTACCTCTTCGTCTTCTTCATTTTCTTCTTCTTCAGTAGGTCCCTCAATGTAGAACAAATTATTTTCCGCACACTTATGTCCTGGTCCAAATTTGTTGTCACAATTAAAACATAACCCTTTGGCTCTCTTTTCTTCAATTTGTTGAGGTGTCAGTCTCACTGGCCGAGGGAATGATGGTGGAAGGGTGCTATGATCTCTGATAGTACTGACAGTTTGTTTCCGACTTGAAATAAATTTTTCCTCTGCCCTACGTGCCATGATCATAGAGTCTGAAACCTTATGAGGATTAAACATACGCACCTCAGTCTCAATTTGTTCTTTAAGACCCCCAAGAAATGAGTCATTCAAATTATCTTCAGGAATATTTTCCACCCGTAAGGAAAGGTTTTGGAATTGATGGATGTAATATTTGACTGTTCCTGTTTGTCTGAGCTTTGCTAATTGGCTGAAATAATTCTCTGACACGCTAGAACTATAGTGCAATTGCAACTCTTCAGTGAATACTGTCCATGTAACATTGAAGCCGCTCTTTTTCCTTTGAGCACATAACCATCGATACCAAATGAATTGGTCAGGTTCCAAATACAATGATGCCATGGTAACCTTTTGTCCCAATGGAATCTGATGAATATCAAAGAAATTCTCCATCTGGTTAATCCAATTGAGTGGATCCTTTCCATCAAACTTACGCATTTCCACTTTTGGAAGCATGTGACGGGCTTTTAGAGTGTTTGTATTTGGATTGGTCATGTTTGCAGATCCACCATGGTTAGTGTGAGTATGATTGATTTGTGGCTCATTATGAATGCTATGATGACCCATGATATTGTAGCTAAATTGTTGAATGAAATCCTCCAATCGTTGTCCAATCTTTTCTACATCTTTTTTGCTGGCCACTCTACTTTCAAGGTTTCGCAACTCTAACTCAAGATAGCTGACCTTATGGTCAGTTAAAGTAAACCCTAACCCTGAGGACTCTGTAGCTACCCCTTCTGACTCTAACTCCTCAACTATTATATCATCCTTATCAGGGGTTTTACCCGGAGTGATGGAATTCTTTTTTCCTCTTGTCGAAGGCCCAGCCATGATGCCCCAAAATAGTAAGATTTAAGGATCAAGGTCGAAATTTAGGGTTTCATATTTCAATAGGAATTCGGCCAAATTTTATAAAACTCAAAGAACGAACTCAAACTTATTTTTAATCTTCTTTCTGGAAATGTAAATAACTTTGAAAAATTCCACAAATTGCACCCTATGTAGCCGAATTATGAAAAAACATAAAAACGCTATAACTTTTGCAAAACAAGTCAAAAAGTATTAAAACTTTGAGGGAAGCTTACTTGACTGATTTCGCCACACTTAAAAAAAATTTGTAGAAAAATTCGCTACTGATGTTGAGATATGGACGAACCTTCAAAATTAGGGTTTGACGCAGTGTTGGCCGAGTTCAAGCTCTGATACCACTTGTAATGAAATTACTTGTATAATTCAGATCATGAGTAGAAATATAACATCCAATAACACCATATTCTAGAATAATGATCTCAATATGCAATAAGAATAGCTACGCCACTTCGAGGGGGCAACCTCCAAACCATACAATAATACTCAAATGCTCCAATGATGATCAAATACTACCTACTAACCTCTATATATACTATTCCTATGTTATGGCCAACACCAAGGCCGACCCACTAATGCAAATATAACATATATGAAAGAAATACATAATGATAAGAAGTTATGATAGCCACAAGTCGGCTATATACATCCAATATAAGATATATGATTAAGGGCGTAGCACTATCATTTTTTATGTTCTTGTGAATGGATGTTACACACTTAATAAGCTCATATTGAATGTATATGGTTAATGGTTATTTTGGATGATGTTCTAAGCTATGGTAAATGAATTGAAATATTTTTCGTACTAATTCACCCCCCACCCTCTCATTCCATTGTGCTTCTAAAAAATAGATGGTTTTTCTAGATACAATCAAATAGAACTTAAAACCTAGGATCAACACAAAACTAGTTTTACTACTTCGTGGGGAACATTTGTCTATAAGAGAAATCCTTTTAGTTTGAGTAACACTAGAGAAAATTTCCAAAGAGAGATGGATCATACTTTCATGACCTAAGATACAAATGCATATTCATCTCTCTTGATTACTTGACATTATTTTCAAAAAGAAGGGAAGAACATTGTCAAGATTTAGAGAAAGTATTGCAGAGCTCATAAAATCTCACTTAATCCAAAAAATCTATGTTTAGAGAAAATGAAGGTAAGTTACTTAGACACATTGTTTCAAAATACAAAATTAAGATTGATCCTTAGATATTCCATGCTATTAAAAAAATGGTGCTTCCTACCAATGAACATGGATTTCACTCTTTTTCAGCACAAGAAACTTTCTCAAAAGGTTTGTTCTAAAAAAATTTGAGCTGGCTAGGAATATTGCCAGCATGATGAAAGGGAAATAATCTTTTCATTAGATTTTTAAGGGAAAGAAATATATTTATTGCATCAAATCTGCTATTGCAAATACTCCTATTTTAGTTTGCCCAAATTTTAATAAGGTGATGTAATAACATTCAAAGTCTAGGGCAATCTTGCACAATTTTGGTAAAGGATGATCGTATGCAAAGTAGGAGAGCACGTGAAAAAGGGAAGGAAGCATGGGGGAATCAAGTTACAATTATGCATAAGTACAAAAGAACTTTGCACAAAATTTATTAGGAAGGAGTGTCATGCTTGGAGTGCATGAAGGAAGAAGGAAGCACAAGTGGTGTGCATAAGAGCTCGTGGAGTAGAACAAGTGTGGAGGAAATTATGTGTGTTAGTGTACATAGGATTTTAGTAAGGAAGTGACCAATTTCAGCTTGAGTTGATAGAATAAATTCACCCAAATATTGTGAAGGATCTATGTACAATGGTAGTGAGTGTGTGGTAGACGTGGGAGCATCAAAGGAGGATTGCGCAATAACTAAGAATGTGAAGGAGGTGCATGGATGTTGTAGATAAGCCTCATAAACCTAGAGACAGTAAGTGAAAAGAGTTGAATGTGAGACTCAAGCATTTGAGTGCACATCACAATAAGAAAAATGCATGGTAAATGAGTGTAAGAAATGAGTGTGTGGAAGAACGGGTAGTTGAAAAAACTGACAAAATATGTCAGAGGGTGCCTTACATGGGATGTTGACCAGGATGAAATGGTCAAAAGATCCCAATGACTAGATCTACATGTCTAAATAAGATATATCTAGATAGAGGTAGCTAAGATCATTAAAGGAGCTCAAATTTATAATTTGAATCTAGGTGGGAAAATCTAGAAGTATATAGAAAAGGTCAGCCCTCCCAAAGGCTATTTGAATGAGAAGAGAGAAGTGGGAAAAGCACTAAACCCCACAACTATAAAAGGAAGATTCCACCATTTCAGGGTTAGAATGACCCGATCTAGATATGTTGTGGAAGGTGAATTTGAGAGCACAAGGGTTGTTAAAGCATAGATTAAGAAGAGGTTGTTGAATGTGCTTGTGAGCACACAATACAGTCTTGGGCCAGGTCCTTAGGAAACATACCATAAGTTAGTGAAGCTCCATGAATGAATGAATTGTAATATCCATTAAAGAGAAGTTGCATGTATATTCCATGAAGGACATTGAGAAATATGTGAAGCATTAACTATTTATATCCTATTACATGACTTTTGTAGGTGTGTGTTGTAGGGATTACCCACCTACCGCCAAGTGGTATCATAATAAGATGATTTCCTGTGAGTAGAGCTAGAAGAACGCCAAATTTGAGGAACCTAGTGTGGAATTTCTTGTTCTCCATCATGAAGAACTATGGGTAAAGAACATGTTATAGGAAAGTGAAGACTCACAAAGTAAAATTATCATTAGAGAAGCCTTTAGAGGAGGACAGTTCAAGCAAAGTAGAGACTTGTGAAGGAGAAGAGCAGGCAAGGGCTCACAAAGGATTGGAAAGTAAGATCCATTTAGAGGAGGGGGACGATTCACAGTGAGTAGGGACTCACCAGAGTGTTCAAGATAGTAAAGAGAAGTCAAAAGAAGATGACAAAGGATTAGAAGAGACATAGAAAGAAGCAAATAGGCCAAGAATATGTTCAAAGGATGAAGGAACTAGAACTATTTTCCGAAATAGTTCAAAGGATGTTTCTATCACTCACTCAATCTACTTAAGGAGTACCTCAATTTTTAAGTGCCTCACCTGTTTGATGTAGGATCATCCAAGGTTTAGGGAAATCCTACACAAATTTGGTGTAGGATAGTTGCGGACAAATCAGGAGAATATATAAGAAATGGAAGGAAGCGTAGAGGAATCATGTGGCAATTGTATAAACGTACAAAATAATTATGTATGATAGTTATTAGGAAGGAGGGTCATGTGTGGAGTATGTAGAGGAAGCGTGAAGCTAAAGTAGTGTGCATAAGGGCTTACATAGTAGAACAAGTGCATAGGAATAATGAGTAGTAGTGTGGATAGGATTTTAGTAAAGAAAAAAGCAATTTTGGCTCGATTTGACGTATTGGATGCATGTAGAGATTGAAAATGAGCTATGCACATTGGTAGTGAGTGTGAAGAAGGACCAAGAGAATCGAAGGAGGATTATGCAATAACTAAGACTGTGAAGGAGGTGCACAGATGTTTTATAGAAGGCTCATAAACCCATAGACATTGCACAAAAATAGTTGAAGTTGAGACTCAAGCATCTGAGTGCACAACAAAAGAAGAAAAAGTGATGGAAGATGAGTGTGTGAAAGGAGTAAATGAAAAAATGAGTAATAGGAAAAGGAAACAAAATATGTCAGAGGTTGTTTGAAAAGGGATGCTAACTATGATGGAATGGTCAAAAGATCCCAATGACTAGATCTATGTGTCACAATCAAAGACGTCTAGGTGGAGGTAGTTGAGAGCATTAAAGGAGATCAAATTCAAAATTTGAATCTAACTAGGAAATCTAGAAGCATCTAGAAGAGGTTAGTCCACCTGAAGTTGATTCAAACAAGGAGATAGAAATGAGGAAATAGTTGAGCACACAACTATAATGGAAGGACAATTTCACCATTTCAAGGTTATCATGACCAAGTCTTGAGAGGTTTTGGAAGGTGCATGTGAGAGCGCAAGGGATGTTGAAGCAGAGATTGAGAAAATGTTGTTGAATTTTCTTGTGAGAACATAGTCCATTTATTGAGTCAAGTCTTTAGGAAGCACACTAGAATCTAGTGAAGCTTCATTAACAAATGAATTGTAAGCTCCATCATAGATATGTTCATGTAGATGGCATGAAATCCATTGAGAAATAGATGAAACATTAATATTTTTCATCACATTGTGTGACTCTGTAGGCATGTGTTGCGGTTACCCACTTGTCATATAATGATTTAATCATTTACTATTATACCTTTTGAGCACACCCTATCGTCCATTCTAGTACAAAAAATGAAGACGGAATTGAAGCTCATATTTATTTCATGCGTTATGGCCTAAAGTAACATGATCTAAAATATTCCCAAATTGAAAAACATGTTTTTTAGTCATCAAATCAGTCAATCAATTCAGATTTTACATTTTGAATTCATACTCAATAGTTCTAGTCCCTGATCCTACAATGAAATATTTCCTTACTCAACAAAAACTTGACACAAAAGGGGGAAATTTGATTTCCAAGGTTCAATAATATGGCATTGACATTAAGCCAAACTAATCTTGTTCAATGTTGTGGATTATGTAAATTAATTGTTGAGAACAAAGATAATGGTAAGGAAAATGATACTTCAAATGAAATTCAAAAAGTCTTGTTAGTTGATACCATTGATGAAGGGTATTTAGATATCTGTAATTTCTTGACCTATGGAGAATGTCTATCTCACCTTAGTTCTAAAGAGAAGAGGGAAATCAAACTCAAATCACTAAGGTTTATACTGTGAGATAACTCTCTCTTCAACAGAGATATTGGTGGTTTATTCCTAAAGTGTGTTGATAAAGAACGAAATAAAAACATTATTGAAGGCATATCATGATCAAGACTGTGGAAGTCATTTTTTTCCTCTGATTACAATGTATAAGATATTTAGGGAAGGATATTATTGGCCTAACTCTTTTTCAAAGATGCAACAAAATGGGTTTCAAATTTCAAATTTTTTCAGTAATTTATCGATAGGCCTAAACTCACAGTATTACCATTTAAACATGTTATTGTAGAAGAAACATTTCAGCAATGGGGGATGAATCTCATTTGTACATTGAATCTTAATTCAAATGGACACACCCATGTGCTCATAAGAACCTGTTATTTCAAAAAATGGGTCAAATCTATTCATGTAAAACAAACAACTTTTGAAGTGGTCTGTATTTTATAAAGGAGAACATTCTAGTTTGTTTCAGAGTCCCATATAATATCATTACAGATAATACTACGAACTTGTTTTTAAAAGAACAATCACTGAGAGATGGAGTGAATCAATGAGCCTGAAAACTTTTAGTCACATTTACTTTAGCATTCAACAAATATTCATCAACATAACCATAATCCATTAACCATGTATTTAACCAAATATGAGCAATGAGAACACAAGAACAAAATAACATTAGATATAAGTGGGAATACCTAGAAGGGAAGAAAACCCATTAAAATAAAGTTTTATTATAGCAATGATTCAAATTTAGTTGAACACCAACCCAATAAGGAGCACCAACCTTTGTATTTAAAAGAGTACCAACCCTACATGGAGGCACCAACCCCCCTAGATGACTCAACTCCAACACAGCCACCTAAATTTTTTTGTCACCTTTGGAATGTTGCCACAACAATGTTAGGATTGTGGAGTTGAATTGCTTCACAAATAGCTTGTTTTACACCTTGCTAGTTTACACAGTAACCGGCGTCGGTCAGCATATTAACCATTTTTGGTCAACATATTAACCGCCATTGGTTAGCATAAGAATTGCCATCGGTCAAGGTAACCGTCATCGGTTACCTGTGCAGGAGTGTTTTATTTAACTCTTGGGAATTATATCTATTTTTAGCATTAAAGTAGATCTATTGATTGTAAATGCATGGCTATTGTGCCCTAAGTTTGTATATGCCTATATAAGCATGAAAAATAGGGTTAGAATGTGAATTAAGAGAAGGATTGAATTAGATCCTTGATTCTCCTAGATTGAGAGGATGAAGAAGAAGAAGAGAAAGAAAGAACAGGTTACATGAAGACAAAGTCTCCATGGAAAGGAGATGAACATAAGGAAATAATAGGTACATCTGAATGGTGAGAAGAGGGTAACATCTTCTACTGTATTTCCTTTGTATAGTTATTGTCTCATTGTAATGGGTTGCAGAGTATACAAAGCACATAGAGTTTCTTCATGTAGATCCACATGTTGGTGAGATCTTGTATTATAGATCTATGTAGATCTAGTCTTGTATCATAGATCCATGAGATCATATTGTATTGTTGATCCATGTAGATCTATATATTGTAGAGGATGTTGTCTTCATGTTTACACATGTTATGCAATGATGGAGAGACAAACTTACTTCTTGGTACACAATCATGGCTGCACATTGGTAGACCCATGCAAGAGGTCTTATTGCAGATCCACAGAGAACTTGGTAGTAGTTCAGAGATGCAGTAGTTCTTGGTTATGTGAGATCTGCTAGTGGTGTTTGGAGGCACAGTTGTAGTGCACTCGTGAAGATCCATTTAAAGATCTGGAGGAGAGGAGATACTCTTGAAGAGATGTATTATACTCTTGTATTGAAGAGTTGGTTTGTACTCTTGTTGTATTATTTATATAAGATCTCTATCTTTGGTGGACATAGCCCACATTGGGTGAACCACGGTACATGTTGTGTTATGTGTGTGTACTTTGTCTTGATTTGAATTATTCTACTTTATACTTACACTGCTGTAGATTTTGGGGAATTATTTAGATCTTGTGTGCATGAATTTGTTTGTTATTAAATCATAGCACTATTCTGCAGTCCCAAATTCCCAACAACTGGTATCAGAGCTTGGTTATTTCAGATAAAGGTTTTTCTTCAGTATATTGTTAGTGGTTTATTGGCAGGTGTATGAGAGTAGGGTTTGTTTTGTTTGATGTGAAGATCACATGAAGAGATTCAATCTCAAGTGAAAGCTAGAAGAGTAAGGTTGTTAGATATTACAGTGATCGATGTCAGTTAAGTGGCAATCGACGTCAGCAGGGTGACCGTGGTTGGTTACTAAGCAGCCTAGTTGTAAACAAAAAATCACAGATATGAAGAATTAAGAAGATGCATGGAATGTATCTTGGTTGCTGAAGTGTCCCTGGTTCTTGGAGGCACAAACATGTTGGTCAGATTCCAGATCCAGTAATTAAGGTATGGTTTTATCTTGGTATTGCAGTGCTTATATTATTTTGGTTGCACATGCATGTTTGGGATTGCAGATCTAGATTTGAGAATGAGAGAAAAGGACTAGTTATGCATCCTTTGGTGCAGTTAGATACATGGGCTTCTTAGAGAGGCATAATAAAGTAGCACAATATGAAGATGGGGTTTCCATCAGAGAAACATGTTCTTCAGTTGAAGATGTGGTTGAGTATCTTGGTGCTGGTAAGGTGATGTATTTCATCTTGGTGTAATTTTTTATTGCATGTATTATTGTTGTTAAGTTTTTGTGCAAGATTTGGGTGCTTCTTGAAAAGAATATCTCAACACAACTATCAACTTTGGTCGTAGTAGGCACCTGGTTTGGTGACCTATGCCAATTTTTGGTGTTGTGTTAGTTCCAGCAGCACCGATGTCGGTCAGGGAACCAACATCGGTCACAGAGGGTAACTGGTACTGGTCAGAAAACCATAGTCGGTCTTTGTGAAAATGATTTTACACATGGTTTCTTACAGTAGAAGAGGGCATGGATGGTTGAGTGTCCTATTTTGGAGGATCATGTTTCTTGCACAGTGTGTATAGGTAGAAACAGTGTTGATCACTTCAATGTTTGGATCAGAAAGAGGACTGATTTGGCTTGGTTAGTTGAGTGAGACTTTGGGTCAGGTATCTCTATATGGTTCATGTTTTATTTCTTTCTTTTGGAGCAACTAATATTATGTTTGGATAGTGTGCACATATTTACACCATGTTTTTGGTGTTGTTTGAATTTTATTTCCCAGTTGTGTGGAATCTTGAGGACAAGGATATATAGTCTAAGGATGAGATCCTCAATGAAAAGTCGCAATTAGACACAGTTGCAGGTAATGGAAGATGTTGAGTACACAGGATGAAAAGAAGTTGATTCACCTACTTCACAAGAAGTCCAAACTTATGTGATGTAGGAGTATTCTTTGATAAGAAGGGAATCATTTTAAATTTTATTTCATCTGGTTTTATTTCTCACTGACATATTAGCTTTTGAGCTTGGTATTAGAGGCAGTGCAGGGAATTTCATGTTTAGTGGGAATAAGCCATGGTTGTTGGCATTGCAAGATTGGATACATGATGCACGTGTAGAGTGAGAGGAGGGTGTTACTATTCAGAGTGACATGAGGCATAAGTTGTTTTAGAGGACATTCATAGGCTTACAGGTATTTTGAGTTTATTACATGGTGATGTCACTTCTTGTTTTATTGTGTGGCACCTGGATATCCCTATGGGATTAACAGTTGATGGTTAGATTCAGCTGGGTGAAGATGATAGATCAATTTTTCAAAGTTTTAAGGGTTAAAAGAGAAAATCTGCTAGTTACAGAGATTGGTGTCGGTTAGGATTAATCGTGATCGGTCATTTGGTAGGTCAATCAGGCAATGACCGGGATCGGTTAGGAAACCGTGGTCAGTTTGGTCACATGTTTGACAAGTGTTTATTTACCATTTTTAGATGGTGCCCTTTCTTTGCTTTCATCTTGGTTGATTGTGCAGAGTATGTTGATGAAATGCTTGCCTATATTTGCGTTATTTATTAGTAGCATGGTTTAATATGGTTATTTTTTATTGACATTGATGACCATAAGATTCATATATGGCTTTGGAGTTAGTCGGTGAGAGACTTGGCACTTCTAGAGAGCCTAATGATATGGATGGATGTATATATGAGTTTATACATGTGGATAGATTCAATTTTGTGAGTATATGATGATGCAGATGTTTGATTTGCACATGGATTCCTATGAGCACGGTTTAAATGCCTTGAGCATGAGTAGGGGATGTTTTTATTTCCTCTTGTTACTATATTAATCCTTGATAGGTATTTTATCTACAGATGGTTGTCTTAGACATGCTAGTTGTTTATGTAGGGTTGGATTTACAGATTACAGTATTTGGATTTCTTTGAGTTATGTAGGTATTAGTGGATTGATCACCCACTGTTGCATGTAGAACTCATTCAGGGCTATTTTTACCTGGGATCTTGTTTTGCTTTCGCATATTCCATTTTGACTTATCTTTGGATAGTTACATTGGTGGTTGCATGGAGACATGGATAGATGGATGGAGAACATGGTTGGTTTTACAAGCATGGCTATGGTTGCAGTTAAAGCTCAATACTTCAGTTTGAGTGGGAGCTCTTGTAGGTGTGTTAGTCCTGTTGGCTTGGTTACACGAGAGGCTTGGTGTTATGATTCAGTGGGAGCTTGATGTATGGATAGCTTGGTTATCACGGATCAGTTGTAGCTTCATGGTGGTTTGGTAAGTCATGTTTTTATCTTCTTGGTTTGAGAAGATGGTTTGATATTCCTAGTTTTATTTTTTGAGAGAATTGTTGAAGAAAAGAATAAATGGTCTTCACAGTGTGTAGAGGACGGTGATGTACAGGTACAAGTACAGAGATTCAAAAATTTATCTCCAAGAAGGAGATTGTTAGGATTGTAGAGTTGAATTGCTTCACAAATAGCTTGTTTTACACCTTGCTGGTTTACACAGTAACCGACGTTGGTCAACATATTAACCATCATCATTCAGCATCTTAACCATCGTCATTCAACATATTAACCATCGTCAATTAGCATATTAACCACCATCGGTCAGCATAAGAACCGCCATCAATCAGGGTAACCGTCTTCGGTTACCTGTGCAGGAGTGTTTTATTTAACTCTTGGGAATTACATCTATTTTTAGCATTAAAGTAGATCTATTGATTGTAAATGCATGGCTATTGTGCCCTAAGTTTTTATATGCCTATATAAGCATGAAAGCTAGGGTTAGAAGGTGAATTAAGAGAAGGATTGAATTAGATCCTTGATTCTCCTAGATTGAGAGGATGAAGAAGAAGAAGAGAAAGAAAGAACAGGTTACATGAAGACAAAGTCTCCATGGAAAGGTGCTGAACATAAGGAAATAACAGGTACATCTGAATGGTGAGAAGAGGGTAACATCTTCTACTGTATTTCCTTTATATAGTTATTGTCTCATTGTAATGGGTTGCATAGTATGCAAAGCACATATAGTTTCTTCGTGTAGATCCACATGTTGGTGAGATCTTGTATTATAGATCTATGTAGATCTATTCTTGTATTGTAGATCCATGAGATCATATTGTATTTTTGATCCATGTAGATTTAGATATTGTAGAGGAGGTTGTCTTCATGTTTGCAAAGGTTATGCAATGATGGAGAGACAAACTTACTTCTTGGTGCATAGTCATGGTTGCACATTGGTAGACCCATGCAAGAGGTCTTGTTGCAGATCCACAGAGAACTTGGTAGTAGTTCAGAGATGCAGTAGTTCTTGGTTATGTGAGATCTGCTAGTGGTGTTTGGAGGCATAGTTGTAGTGCACTCATGGAGATCCGTTTCGAGATCTGGAGGAGAGGAGATACTCTTGGAGAGATGTATTGTACTCTTATATTGAAGATTTGGTTTGTACTCTTGTTGTATTATATATATGATATCTCTATCTTTGGTGGACATAGCCCACATTGGGTGAACCACGGTACATGTTGTGTTATGTGTGTGTACTTTGTCTTGGTTTGAATTATTCTACTTTATACTTCCATTACTGTGCATGATTTTGTTTGTTATTAAATCGTAGAACTATTCTGCAATCCTGAATTCCCAACAAACAAGTGATGATGACTCTTCTTTAGCTCTTCCTTCTTCTTTGTTTCTCAAAACTTCCTCCTATACTTCTTCTTCTTCACCAAGTTGATTAGATCATATGACCTTGAACACTTTATCTTGCCACTTGTTTTCCCTTATTAACATCTTTTGTACCCTCTCTTGATGGTCACAAATACCTTTTACTCATCTTCAAAATTCCCTCTTACTCACACTTTCTCATAGACACCCAACAATAAATAGGCAAATAAAAACATGCTTATATATATGAATTAATATCATAACACACCTAGGTTGTCCATCATAGGGCATATAACATCATAACCACATGAAAACATCATAAGAACGCCATACAAAAAACAACTTAGGTCGGGAATAGCATCTACAAACTCAAATCCTTCATTAGGACCCAATTAGCCCTAAAGCACTCAAACTCCCATCTTGCCAAAACCAAGACTTCTTGAGCTAACTGTAGAGACCAATTTTTGGTATTGCTTCCCTTCACCCCACATTCGATCTCTATCATCTTTTTCAAATCGCCCACTTTCCCTCCTAAATTCAATTTATCCCACATAGCGTCATTTTTCCACCTTTAATTCCATCTCATCCATCCCATATCATTATTATCCCATAATTAATTAATCACCTATTATCTTCCCCTAATCATCCCTAATTAATCCTAAATCTTCATTAATTTTCTTCCCCTCTCTAGATTCTTCCATTTTATCCTTTTTATGCTCTCAACCACCCCCATTTAATGTTTTTATCCACCCCTTACCTTTATTTACTATTTTTCATCTCTCATCTATCCATTTCACTTCCCTATGCAACCCTGACCCACCTAAGCATCCTAAAACCCTAATCCCGCCTCACATGGACTCTTTTTCTCAAGCCTTTCAGTCTTCCACCTCCCAAATGGATGGAGCCCCATGATCGGTGGCGACCCATCCAGGTCGTCGTCGACCCTATAAAGCTGCCCTTACCCCTACCTTGCTCAAGGATGCAACATTGGAGACTTTAGTTTTCTTGTGATCTTCCATTCCTTCTTGAGTGCCTTTGTAGCTACCACATCCATCTTGGAGTCCTCTGAGAGATCTTGTGCTTCCATTTTGGAGTTTTAGGGAGATATCTTATACCTTTGCATGATTTGATTTATTGTTTTTATTTTATCATTCACTAACATCTTTTGTAAGTTCAGTTGTCATTAGAGACTCACTTTAAGCCTTTTCAACCATTTGTGTTTGTTTTTAGGTCTTCATTTCAGCCCATCCATTTTCATCCAAGTTTAGGTCAAACCCGGTCGCCATCGACCCTGTCTGGTCACCGTCGACCCAACCTCCACTGCATTAGTTTATCTTCCATTCATATCCCCCAACCATTTATTTTCTATTTGTGCTTACACCCAGCTTTGGATCTGGTCAATTTTCCCCTCTATCATCCCAGATCCATTCCTCCAACCACCAAATGTCACCGACCTAGCCTAGTCATCGTTGACCTCGTCCATATTTTCAACATTTTCCCTTAGATCTCTAATTTTCTTGCATTCTTTCTATTTCTTCCTATTCTGAATATTCTGTAGGTTTCTATTTATCATCTCAGTACTACACCAGCTCTAGATCTGTCATCAAAACCTTCAAATCTACATTTCACGCCATTGTCTCAATCTACCTACTCCAGTCGTCATTGAATGGCCCTCTATGGTATCAGGTCACCATCAGTTATCCAATTTTGCACACCTGGCAAGATTGGACAACGGGGTCCTATCACGTTCAAAATAAAATAATAGTCCCAGGAACCCACCTTCGGTTATTATCGAGATGCAATAATTAAAAATAATTCCTAAATTGCATATGAAGAGATCACCTAGCATCGAAAGGCACCCAGTTGATCTCAACTCAGTGGAGAGTTCAGGGTCGAGTTGATAAAGAACCTGGTGTCAAATTGATAATCATCTCAGAAATCATCTCAGTAGAGACTCTCAGTTGTAAGAGCTCGACGAGATCTTGTTAATGCAAAATATAGCTCGTTGAAAATTGACGAATGAAGGGAACTCTATAAGGATCTCGGTAGAGATCGATGCATGTGGAAGTGAAGGCCAAGTCGGGGAGAGTCAAAGTTTGAGCTATCAATAAAGTCTCAATGAATTGGAAAGGTTCAAGCCACAAGCGGAAGCGAAGGCATAGATAAGGAGTTCGACTCATCTTCGTGGCTCATTCATTTTGGAGATCATGTGGTGAGCTTCTTTTAGGACACATTCTGCAGAGCTAGGGTGATTCAAACGCAAGCCAAGGCATCAAGAGTGCCATAAAATGAATGGAGATCATTGCATAAACAAAGATACGTGATGGAGCCTTATCAATGGGACTCATCAAGCATGATGGATAATTCAAGGCAACTCGTTTCGCGTGGATGCATTAAAGATGGTTTCTAGGATACAATTCCAGGGCCCATTGATTAATGCAAAACTGGGAGGCCTACTCGAGGTAATTTTTCAACGGTAAGCTCGCAAAGAGAGCAAGAATGTCGGGCCAGGGTATTAGTGAATACAGTATATATATTTTCGCTGGCGTTGTTCAAACCTTCCTCGGCCGAGCATTCGGTGCACAGGCAGCAAGCATTTTGCGGTATAATAAGAGTTCGTTTGAGAACTTCCAACAAGCAGGTTGTCCAACTATGTGTTTATCTGATCAGCATCGTATGCATCCTCAAATTCAGGATTTTCCTTCAAGATATTTTTATGAAAATCAATTAAGTGACAGTGAGAGTGTTACCAACAGACCTGAGGAAATTTATTACAAAGACTCTCTATCAAGACTTGATTAAATTTATTTTACAATGCAATTCATGAAAGCGGATCTCATAGAGGTGGAACTGTTTCATATCAGAGTATTCATGAGGCACAATTTGCTTTGCAATTAAATGAGCACATTCAGTATGGGAACTCAGTGTTGTATCATAGGGCGTGATACAAGGAATTCAGTCTGTGAGAAGAATTTGAGTGAACCATAACCATAGCTTGTCATGCAGTTGGAGACAATCAAACTTTGGGCTGAGCTCGGTCATGGGAAGGAAAACTCGGCAGGAGAAAAATCATGGGAATCCGAGAAGCCTAATGCCAAGCGGGTTTTCGTGGATGGAAAGCCATGGTCAGACTTCCGTGGAGTGGAGAAATCGGGTCTAATTGCCAGGTTTGCGCGGCAAAGCTGAGGCCGGGGCCCGTGGATTGGTGTGGCCAACCCGTTATGCGGGGATTCGGAGCTGGAATGCCAAGTGGGTTTTTGTGGATGGCAGGCCAAGCTGAAAATCCCGCGCGCTGGTGGGAACTGGGGAGAAATCGGATCAAACTACCAAGGGAAATATTAAGATGGCAATCCGTCATGAAAACCCCGCGCAGTTTGGAGCAGTCCGAGTCTTTTTGCGAGTTACCAGGAGAATTAAAGTGGCAGTTGCAAATTGAGCGTTGATTAATCTTCCGATCGATAAGGGAGGATGATGGCGAGATGGTTGAAGATGGGTCGACGTTTCAGGCTCACAAAAAAGAAAACGCCTTCTCATGGAATACCGTAATTGCAGCTTAGAGAAGACAAAAGTTTCCAGCATGCAACGAATGGATGTCTGATCTGATCAGTTCGCCTTTGCCAGCATACTTCTTCCAACTCCGATTCAGGCTCTGAGCATTTGTTGGTCGCGAGAAGCCGTTTTTAAAACTCTCACGCACAGGCAGCAGGCGTGTGCAATACAGTCGAAGCCTTCTTAGCGCTTCCAGCAAGCAGCTGCATGAAACAAATATTCACTGCCGTGCACGATGGATTGGAGTCACGACCTTCAAGGCTTCATGAAATTTGCTCGGGTCAGGAGATGAAGGTTTATTACGGTGCAGAATGAAACGATTCGCATTGCTCAACATTTCCTTTCCTAGAAACGAATTGAATGCGAAGGTCAACTCTGAAAATACCCGGTCAGCCGTTTTGCCCTGCTACATCCTTGTTACTCGTAAATGGTCTCTTCGAGAAAATCCGAGAGCAGAGGCAATATTTATACCTTCCATTAGATACGTCCAATCAGACAATAAAAGTATTCTTTTACCAGATTCAGAGAAGCTTGTTTTTAAACAATGGACGATATACTGCAGTTTCAAGCTAGTTTTATCTAGCTTTATTTCTATTAGCTTTGATCCGCGACTAAGGAAGAATTCATATGGTTGTTACTGTACATTTTTTTTAAGGTCCTCTTGGCTGCCCCAGTTGTTCAATGTATTTTTTGAAGAGCTTATTTCACGTGTTGCAAATTGTAACATAAAAGATCTTTTTAGTTTCTGAAAAAATGAGTATATTGTATAGCTCACGGCTACCTATGCCATAGTTCCAATAGTAGCATAATTGTCGATTGGAGCTGAGATTTCCGGGTGCACTGCCAAAATACCAAGGGGCTCTTTGGCCAAAAAATCAGTCTTAGGGTGTCTATCAGACATGTTATGGGCATGAGACTGTGTCATCATCATGGCAGCATTAGGTCTTTATTAATAATGGCATTTTCTCATCGTTTGGAAGGTACAAATTGTGCTTATTATGGCAAAGCTAAACATTCTTACTACAAGTGTTATATGATAAGGAAGAACCGTGAGCATTGTGGTAAAACCATTCTTAGAGGCGTGAAAATGTGAACATGATCGAACAAATCTTGATATTTCCCGCAGATACAAAACACAGAATAGCTCAAGAGATCGACCGAATCAGTTGGGAGCTCGTGGTGATGTTTCATGAAGTTTGAACGAGGAATTCAGAATGGCCTCGAGTTAACAGAGCAAAACGGTAAGAATCAAGTTTGATAGCCCACCATTCGGAGGACTCAATGCAAAAGAGCGCGATTACCAAAGCAAGGAAAGAGTTAGTGCAGGGTCAAAAATCGATTGCAACACCGAGTTAGCGGATTCGAAGCTCACCAAGTTGAGATTTGTGCAGACTCTATCCACATGGACCCCCCTCCTCTTCAAGTCAAACGGGTCAACGGGGGGGTCCCAACATTATGTTAATTAAATTAATATTTTTATTTAAATATTTTAATAATAATATTTATTATTATTATTTAAATATTTTATTTAAATATTCTTTTAATTAATTGAGAAGACTTGGTCATCAGGCAATTAATGACCCATGATGGAACCTTCTCAGGTAGTTCAACTAACTGTAATAAATACATCATGGGCCTTCATTTTAGGAATGTAATTATGACCATTTCCTCTTCTTTCTCACATATTCTTCTATAAATGTAAGTTGGAAGCTCATTTCAAAGGGTTCCAACAGTTCAGACAAGTTGGACAGTTAGATATCTCAGGCGAGTGTATACTTTTCAAGAATCCTCTCTCTTCTGCAAGTTGTTCTTGTGTGTTGAGAGAACTTTCAAGCCTCCTCTTCAAGACTGTAATGGCAACTATTGCCTCTTCTGAATGTATGATGCATTGTGCATGTTATTGAAGCAATAAAAGTGTGTGTTTTGTGACTAATCTCGGTCCTTTCATCCTTCTATGCTTCTTTGTGCCTTTCTCATACTTGCAGGTACACTGTGCAAGTTTAAGTTCTATTGCAGGTTCTTGGAGTTCTGTGCTTATCGAGTGGTGGAGTATTGCATGCAGTTGAGTTGTGGTGTCTATTCACCCTTCTTGAGTTCATCCTTCTTCACTGGGAAACTGGTATATTTCTCAGTCTGATAAAGTTTAACCAAGGGAACGCGTGTCTCTTAGTCTGTGGTATCATGTACCCTCTCTAAGTTGCAGTAGGTGAAGTTGACCTGTGGTGCACACACCCTCTTCAAATTAACCCTTCCTGAATCTGAAGACACCCTTTATTCGGTGCATCACCATCCCTAGTATAGTTTCATTTCTGTAAATCTCTTTCCCTAAAACCCCATGAAAATGTTAGCCTAGGACTAGATAATCATTTTTGTTACACTAGGAGTAGTACAGCACTTAGTTTAGGAAGAGGAAGCCGGCCTTCTCCGGAGGTTCACCTCGAGCCCAAGTCCCACAGCTTGAGAGGTGATCCCATGTGTCCCAATCACACCGAACGTCCTATTCACATCCTGGCCATTCGGGGGGTGCAGTGATTTGGCGACAACAGTTTTTGGCACGCCCGGTGGGAGTTTCATCTTTCAAAGGTGTCTCATTATCAAACAGTAAATCTTAAGCCACCGTGCGACCACACACAACAGTTTTTGGCACGCCCGGTGGGACACTAAGGTTAGATCTTCATCTTTTCAAGGTGTCTCATTACAACAACAAATCATAAGCCACCGTGCGACCACACACAACAGTTTTTGGCACGCCCGGTGGGACAGAGTTGGTACTTCTCTTCTCACTTACACAAGTCAAAGTACCTGGCGACTCCATATCTCTGGATTCCGAATCTCAGTGCAGTAACTTATGCGAAGAATTCAAACAAGAGCTTCTTCAAAGAAAGGAAATTATCAGCATATCGAACTTTCCTTGTCTCCTCCAAAGAGAAGAAGAAGAGGCATTTCCACATCCCCAGTTGCAGATTTACCTAGTAGGGGTCATTCAACTCCTCCTTACGGAAGATTTCCTCCACCCAGGAACAATCAACCTTTCGTTGCTATGGCGAGGAACCAAGTTTTTCCCCCTTTCAATGCAAGCAGTCCTCTCGTGTTGGCTCAACGTGACCCGATACCTGTTGCGGCACTCAAAAGTTTACCCTTCTACACGGGGGAAACTCACGTTACTCCAGTGGAGCATATCTTTGATGTAGCCAGCATCTGCGCAGTACATAATATCACCGAAGACAACGTTGCAGTTAGACTTCTTGCTACCTCTTTCAAGGGAAAAGCGCTTCAATGGTTTCGCGGGTTAGGTGTTGGCACTATAACCACTTGGGACGTGTTGGGAGAAAAGCTATGTAAACAATTTGAAGACAAAAGTGATCACCTATCACTTTTGGAACAACTTACTACCATAAAGAGAGCTCCCCAAGAATACATGAGTGATTTCAACTTCCGATTCCACAGGACTTGGAATAGGATTCCGGCGCTCATAAAGCCTTCTGCACATAATGCATTCTTGTACTATTTGCGAGCCTTGAATAGCGATGTAGCAGTTATGATCCAGTCTATGGGAGGGACTACACTTCCTGATGCTTACGAAGTTGCCATAAGTGCAGAGAATTCTTTGATTCAGGCTGGAAAGATAGCTCCACGACCACCAATGCCCTTTTCTCCAGATCTTACGAATCATCAGCCTATCATTGCTCCTCTTCCAGTGGACTCCAAGCAACCATCTCAATCTTCCCTTGCCTCTTCAAATGACCTATTTGAAGTCAAGTCACTACTGCAAAATTTTGGAAATGAGCTCGTTGCACTCAAAAGGCAACAATTTCAATACAATCGTCCGTATCAGCCACAAAATCAGCAGTATCAGGCTAGCCGTCCTCCCTTTCAAGGAAACAATCAGCCCCAAAATCAAACTACGAGTCAAGTTGCAAATGTCAGGCCCTTGAACTTCCGGAACCCTCTTGCAGCTAGCTCATCTAGAGCTATAGTACCTGTTCAGAATAATCTAGTTCAAGACTACGAATGGTGCTATCCTTGCTCTCAACCTCACAATCAAAATCTTTGTCCCAATGGGGTTCTTAGCCAGGCCCTTATGGTTCAAAGTGTATCTGCCCCTTCAGAGTTAACAAACAATTCATCTACGCAAGAAGCAGCAGATCAACCGCAGGCACCTGAAGAATCCACGTTACTAAACTGGCAAGAAGAAGATTTTTGCGGATTGAATATAGATTCTTCATCAGTGGCAGCAAACACTCGTTCCAAAAAGAGAGCAATGGAGCCTCAACCTCTCGAAGCTGATCTAGCATCCACTTCTCAACATGGGTTACAAATAGCGGTTGATAGAAATGTGGGAAAGAAATCACCAGAAACATCGGCTAGCCACGCCGCAGGGAAAGATGGTTCTCCAGGCATCACGATACCCAACAAACATTTTCCAAAGGAGGACCCCAATGCCCAAAAAAGTGTCAATAAAGTTGGAGCGATTCCCTTTAGCATAGTAGAACAAATGAAGAAAACCAATCTGAGCGTTACCATGTGGGATGCACTCTCGATTCCTTCTCAAAGAAACCTGCTGCGAGAAGCTCTGAACAGTTTTAGCACAACCAGCGCATCACCAAGCCATGGAGTGACAAATGCTACAAATTTGTGTCAACCGGAAGGGAAGATCATTCCTACGGCAAACAAACCACCACCATTCTACATTTCCCTGATCATTGGCGACCACCTGGTACATAATTGCATGATCGATTCTGGTGCCAGTAGCTCTGTCATGCCGAAACAAATCGCAGATGTACTAGGCATACAATATGCGCCAGTTGCAAGAGGGGTTGTTCAACTGGATGGCACAGCTGTTAAGACTGTTGGGGTTATCAAAGGACTTCAACTTACCATCCACGCATGCCCAAGCTTGTCATTCACCCAAGATATATCAGTCATTGATCTCCCTCCCCTCTTTGCCATCTGCCTATCACGGGATTTCACCGCCAAGATGGGTGGTTACCTATCAGCCGATTGGTCGCATATGATTCTCAGGACTCGATATGGAACCAAAGTAACTATAAGGGCAGAACCAATCTGCCATAATCATGTAGAACCCTACACTTCTAATCCCACAAATGGAAATTACACCATCGGTGATCCAGAAGAGGAAGGTGCCGATCATGAACCAACCACCCTTGTTGAAGAAGTCCCTGATACTTTGCTAGATGAAGTAAGTAGAGATCATCAGTACGATCCCTACGCTGATGTATTGGCAGAAGAAGAAGCTGGTTTGCTGGTCTTGGAAGAAACAGGATTAGGTACCTACTGTATCCATGAAGAAGATACGATCATACCACAACTTGTCAAAACACCAAGTGATTCTAAAGGACTATGGCAATTGTTCTTCGATGGCTCAAGAAGTAAGAATGGATCCGGTGCTGGTGTTATGTTAATTTCTCCAGAGGGAGATAAGTACTTCTCATCTTTCCGGTTGCAGTTCAGTTGCACTAACAATGTTGCAGAATACGAGGCTCTTGTGCAAGGAATTCAGCTAGCCCAAAGGAAGGGAATCAAGGCCCTAACTGTTTTTGGAGACAGTGAGTTAGTTGTTCATCAAGTTTCAGCACGTAGTGCATCCAAAAATGATCTTTTAAGATCATACAAGAACCGAGTCTGGGACCTGATTGAAGATTTCGAAGCTTTTGGGATCCATGCAATCCCTAGAGATCAAAATCAAGATGCAGACAGGCTTGCTACAATTGGTTCACAATACAACATACCAGTTGATATCATGAAAGAAGGGCAGCAATTTGTTAAAATGGTGGTTCGACCAGCAGTCCCTGATAATGTGAGTAGTTGGCAAGTGTTCGATAGTGACAACCAAATTGTCCTCTTCCTACAAGAAGAGGCGGAGTTTGCTGCAAGAAATCAAGATAAGTTACAAGAGTCATATGGTGAACAAATTATCCAATTGAAAAGCAACAAGTTACCAAAAGGTTTAGTCACTTTGGAATCCATTTTCAATTCAGATGACCAAGCCAAAAGACAAAGCCCTAACATGGTGGTCAAAGAAGAATATTTTGAGGAAGTCGAAGTATCAAATGAAAAATTTCTTAAGATCGGAAAAGTGTGTACTTCTGAGGAGAAAGAAGCTTTCATCAAACTTTGTCAAGAGTATCATGACATCTTTGCATGGAGCTATAAAGATCTGCGTGGTTTTGATCCAGGTCTTGCGCAACATACCATCGAACTGGATCCTAATGCTAAGCCAGTTCGTCAGAAACAAAGACCAATTAATCCCAAAATTGAGCCACTAATGAGAAAGGAGCTAACCAAGCTCATCGAGGCTTGTATAATTTTTCCCATCAAGCATTCCTCATGGGTAGCCAATTTGGTGCCCGTGAGGAAGAAGAACGGAGAGATCCGGTTATGCGTAGATTTCAGGGATTTGAATCGTGCGTCATTGAAAGACCATTATCCTCTTCCATCGATGGAGCAGATCCTTCAAACGGTGGCAGGAGCTCAAAGATTTTCTTTGCTCGATGGATATTCAGGTTACAATCAAATCCTAGTCCAAGAATCTGACCAATTCAAAACGGCTTTCACTACCAAGTGGGGCACATATGCCTACAATAAAATGCCATTCGGATTGTCCAATGCCGGGGCTACTTTCCAAAGAGCCATGGACATGGCATTTAAGGGACTGATCAACGATATTATTTTGGTTTACCTTGATGATATAACTGTATACTCTAAGCATGCAGAAGATCACATCACACATCTAAGGAAAGTTTTCCAAAGGTGTAGGGAATTTGGGGTTTCACTTAACCCCAAGAAATGTATTTTCGCAGTGCACGAGGGAAAATTGCTGGGGCATGTTGTTTCAGCGGAAGGATTATCAATCGATCCAGCCAGGATTCATTCAATTATGTCCTTATCTCTCCCGAGTCACAAGAAGGGCCTCCAGAGCTTTTTGGGAACCATAAATTTTGTGCGGAGATTCATCCCTCAATTTGCGACATTGGCTAAACCACTGACAGCCATGCTAAAGAAAAACATGCCATTCTCATGGACAAAGGAAGGGCGAGAAAGCTTCGAAGCCATCAAAACAGCCATTTCCCAAGCTCCCACGCTTGTGAACCCCAGGTTTGACAAAGATTTTATCCTTTATGCTTTTGCAGGTCAAGAGAGCATTTCAGGGATCCTCACCCAACAAAACGACAACCTGATGGAGCAACCAATCGCTTTCTTCAGTCAATCCCTCAAAGACTACGAGTTCAAATACTCATTCATTGAAAAGCAAGTCTTTGCGGTTATTCGAGCTTTGAAGAAATTCAAGCACATGTTGTCCAACAACAAGATTCATCTGATGGTGTCTCATCCAGGTGTCAAGGAGTTTTTGCTGAACAAAGAAATGAACGAAAAGCGTGCTGGATGGATCACGAAGGTAATGGAGTATGACGTGCATATCAAAGTCACTAAACTTGTCAGAGGTAAGGGTTTATGTGAGCAACTTGCTGCAGACATGAAATCAAAAGGTAATGAGGACGTGACACTCCTAAATACTGATGAGGATGTTGATCAAGCTGACTGGTTATCCAAAATGAAGAATTTCATCTTCTCAGGAGCATACCCGGCAAACATGGATAAAAACCAAAGACGAACTTTCCGTCTTCAATCTATCCCATATGTTTTGGTAGATAGCATTCTCTTTCGAAAAGATTTGAACGGTGTTCTCCTTCGGTGCATAGGACCGGAACAGGTAAGTAAGATACTAGAAGAATTTCATAATGGCCTATCTGGAGGACATTATTCCGCACGGACAACAGCTACTAAGATCATGCGAGCCGGCTACTATTGGCCGGATTTATTCAAGGATGCCCATCTCTGGGTAAGGAAATGCAAGGAATGTGCCTTTTTCACAGGTAAGCAGAAGCTGGCAGCTCTTCCACTGCATCCAGTTCAAGTGGATCAACCCTTTGTTCAATGGGGGTTGGACTTCATCGGAATGATTAATCCTCCATCCAGTGACGGACATAAGTGGGTCCTTACCGCAACAGACTATTTTACTCGATGGACAGAGGCGGTAGCATTAAAAGAGAGCAATGAAAAGGCAGTTCTAGATTTTTTGGAGGGTATAATGACGAGGTTTGGTGTTCCATTTACAATCATTTCAGACAACGCGCTAGCTTTTCTTGGTATGAAACTGAGTGAATGGGCTGTTAAAAATGGGGTATACCTCAAAACTTCATCCAATTACTATCCGCAAGGAAACGGATTGGCTGAGTCTAGCAACAAAAACCTCATAAGGATTATTAAGCGCACAATGGAGACTAACAAGAGGACTTGGCATACACAGCTTAAGACCGCCTTATGGGCAGATCGAATCACACCTAAAAGGGCCATTGGAAATTCTCCTTTCGTTCTTGTATATGGAAGAGAGGCAAAACTCCCGCTCTCATTGGAGTTACCTTCTTTGGAGTTAGCTCATCAACTTGAAGTTATAGAGAGTGATCCTCTGACAGTAAGGTTTGCTGAACTCATGGAGTTAGAGGAAGTACGAGATAAGGCTATGAAAACTTTGGAGCAGCATCAGGCTCAAGTTAAGAAATCTTTTGACAAGAAGGCGTCCGACAGACATTTTCAAGAGGGAGATTTAGTTCTCAAATGGGATGAAGACAGGGCCAAACCAGGCAAGCATGCCAAGTTTGACGCTCTCTGGAGTGGACCATACATCATCACAAGTTGCAAAGAGGCAAATTCATTTCGTCTATCTAGGCTCAATGGAGAAGAACTGCCCATTCATGTGAATGGGATACATCTCAAAGCTTGTTTTTGAGAAGCGTTCCACCCCCTGTACAGTTAAAATTAGGTGTTTTCCTCCAAGTGCTTATGCACATTGTTGTCTGTTGTTGTTTTGCTTTCCTCGTTGTTGTGTTTTGTGTTGTTCTGCACATTGTTTCATCATTGGAAGGTGTCAAGGAGAAGAAAGGTTCAAGGTTTCCATAATAGTTCAAAATCTGCTTCATTCAGAATTTTTTCAGTGTTCCATGGATGTCAAGCATTCAACAGATTCAATATACTTCATGCTTAGCATTCCAGGGAGGCCCAGGATATCAGAAATGTTCAAGGAGATTTCGGGATGTGTCAAAGAAAATCATACTACTTTCAGGATTCCAACATAGACTCCATGCCCAATGGATGACTTAAGGCTACTGGAATCATGCTTAGCAGGCAATCATCCCCGAGAGGTCGCCAAAAATGTTATCCAATTTTGCACACCTGGCAAGATTGGACAACGGGGTCCTATCACGTTCAAAATAAAATAATAGTCCCAGGAACCCACCTTCGGTTATTATCGAGATGCAATAATTAAAAAATAATTCCTAAATTGCATATGAAGAGATCACCTAGCATCGAAAGGCACCCAGTTGATCTCAACTCAGTGGAGAGTTCAGGGTCGAGTTGATAAAGAACCCGGTGTCAAATTGATAGTCATCTCGGAAATCATCTCAGTAGAGACTCTCAGTTGTAAGAGCTCGACGATGGCCTTGTTAATGCAAAATATAGCTCGTTGAAAATTGACGAATGAAGGGAACTGTATAAGGATCTCGGTAGAGATCGATGCATGTGGAAGATCCGAAGGCCAAGTCGGGGAGAGTCAAAGTTTGAGCTATCAATAAAGTCTCAATGAATTGGAAAGGTTCAAGCCACAAGCGGAAGCGAAGGCATAGATAAGGAGTTCGACTCATCTTCGTGGCTCATTCATTTTGGAGATCATGTGGTGAGCTTCTTTTAGGACACATTCTGCAGAGCTAGGGTGATTCAAACGCAAGCCAAGGCATCAAGAGTGCCATAAAATGAATGGAGATCATTGCATAAACAAAGATACGTGATGGAGCCTTATCAATGGGACTCATCAAGCATGATGGATAATTCAAGGCAACTCGTTTCGCGTGGATGCATTAAAGATGGTTTCTAGGATACAATTCCAGGGCCCATTGATTAATGCAAAACTGGGAGGCCTACTCGAGGTAATTTTTCAACGGTAAGCTCGCAAAGAGAGCAAGAATGTCGGGCCAGGGTATTAGTGAATACAGTATATATATTTTCGCTGGCGTTGTTCAAACCTTCCTCGGCCGAGCATTCGGTGCACAGGCAGCAAGCATTTTGCGGTATAATAAGAGTTCGTTTGAGAACTTCCAACAAGCAGGTTGTCCAACTATGTGTTTATCTGATCAGCATCGTATGCATCCTCAAATTCAGGATTTTCCTTCAAGATATTTTTATGAAAATCAATTAAGTGACAGTGAGAGTGTTACCAACAGACCTGAGGAAATTTATTACAAAGACTCTCTATCAAGACTTGATTAAATTTATTTTACAATGCAATTCATGAAAGCGGATCTCATAGAGGTGGAACTGTTTCATATCAGAGTATTCATGAGGCACAATTTGCTTTGCAATTAAATGAGCACATTCAGTATGGGAACTCAGTGTTGTATCATAGGGCGTGATACAAGGAATTCAGTCTGTGAGAAGAATTTGAGTGAACCATAACCATAGCTTGTCATGCAGTTGGAGACAATCAAACTTTGGGCTGAGCTCGGTCATGGGAAGGAAAACTCGGCAGGAGAAAAATCATGGGAATCCGAGAAGCCTAATGCCAAGCGGGTTTTCGTGGATGGAAAGCCATGGTCAGACTTCCGTGGAGTGGAGAAATCGGGTCTAATTGCCAGGTTTGCGCGGCAAAGCTGAGGCCGGGGCCCGTGGATTGGTGTGGCCAACCCGTTATGCGGGGATTCGGAGCTGGAATGCCAAGTGGGTTTTTGTGGATGGCAGGCCAAGCTGAAAATCCCGCGCGCTGGTGGGAACTGGGGAGAAATCGGATCAAACTACCAAGGGAAATATTAAGATGGCAATCCGTCATGAAAACCCCGCGCAGTTTGGAGCAGTCCGAGTCTTTTTGCGAGTTACCAGGAGAATTAAAGTGGCAGTTGCAAATTGAGCGTTGATTAATCTTCCGATCGATAAGGGAGGATGATGGCGAGATGGTTGAAGATGGGTCGACGTTTCAGGCTCACAAAAAAGAAAACGCCTTCTCATGGAATACCGTAATTGCAGCTTAGAGAAGACAAAAGTTTCCAGCATGCAACGAATGGATGTCTGATCTGATCAGTTCGCCTTTGCCAGCATACTTCTTCCAACTCCGATTCAGGCTCTGAGCATTTGTTGGTCGCGAGAAGCCGTTTTTAAAACTCTCACGCACAGGCAGCAGGCGTGTGCAATACAGTCGAAGCCCTTCTTAGCGCTTCCAGCAAGCAGCTGCATGAAACAAATATTCACTGCCGTGCACGATGGATTGGAGTCACGACCTTCAAGGCTTCATGAAATTTGCTCGGGTCAGGAGATGAAGGTTTATTACGGTGCAGAATGAAACGATTCGCATTGCTCAACATTTCCTTTCCTAGAAACGAATTGAATGCGAAGGTCAACTCTGAAAATACCCGGTCAGCCGTTTTGCCCTGCTACATCCTTGTTACTCGTAAATGGTCTCTTCGAGAAAATCCGAGAGCAGAGGCAATATTTATACCTTCCATTAGATACGTCCAATCAGACAATAAAAGTATTCTTTTACCAGATTCAGAGAAGCTTGTTTTTAAACAATGGACGATATACTGCAGTTTCAAGCTAGTTTTATCTAGCTTTATTTCTATTAGCTTTGATCCGCGACTAAGGAAGAATTCATATGGTTGTTACTGTACATTTTTTTTAAGGTCCTCTTGGCTGCCCCAGTTGTTCAATGTATTTTTTGAAGAGCTTATTTCACGTGTTGCAAATTGTAACATAAAAGATCTTTTTAGTTTCTGAAAAAATGAGTATATTGTATAGCTCACGGCTACCTATGCCATAGGTTCCAATAGTAGCATAATTGTCGATTGGAGCTGAGATTTCCGGGTGCACTGCCAAAATACCAAGGGGCTCTTTGGCCAAAAAATCAGTCTTAGGGTGTCTATCAGACATGTTATGGGCATGAGACTGTGTCATCATCATGGCAGCATTAGGTCTTTATTAATAATGGCATTTTCTCATCGTTTGGAAGGTACAAATTGTGCTTATTATGGCAAAGCTAAACATTCTTACTACAAGTGTTATATGATAAGGAAGAACCGTGAGCATTGTGGTAAAACCATTCTTAGAGGCGTGAAAATGTGAACATGATCGAACAAATCTTGATATTTCCCGCAGATACAAAACACAGAATAGCTCAAGAGATCGACCGAATCAGTTGGGAGCTCGTGGTGATGTTTCATGAAGTTTGAACGAGGAATTCAGAATGGCCTCGAGTTAACAGAGCAAAACGGTAAGAATCAAGTTTGATAGCCCACCATTCGGAGGACTCAATGCAAAAGAGCGCGATTACCAAAGCAAGGAAAGAGTTAGTGCAGGGTCAAAAATCGATTGCAACACCGAGTTAGCGGATTCGAAGCTCACCAAGTTGAGATTTGTGCAGACTCTATCCACATGGACCCCCCTCCTCTTCAAGTCAAACGGGTCAACGGGGGGGTCCCAACATTATGTTAATTAAATTAATATTTTTATTTAAATATTTTAATAATAATATTTATTATTATTATTTAAATATTTTATTTAAATATTCTTTTAATTAATTGAGAAGACTAGGTCATCAGGCAATTAATGACCCATGATGGAACCTTCTCAGGTAGTTCAACTAACTGTAATAAATACATCATGGGCCTTCATTTTAGGAATGTAATTATGACCATTTCCTCTTCTTTCTCACATATTTTTCTATAAATGTAAGTTGGAAGCTCATTTCAAAGGGTTCCAACAGTTCAGACAAGTTGGACAGTTAGATATCTCAGGCGAGTGTATACTTTTCAAGAATCCTCTCTCTTCTACAAGTTGTTCTTGTGTGTTGAGAGAACTTTCAAGCCTCCTCTTCAAGACTGTAATGGCAACTATTGCCTCTTCTGAATGTATGATGCATTGTGCATGTTATTGAAGCAATAAAAGTGTGTGTTTTGTGACTAATCTCGGTCCTTTCATCCTTCTATGCTTCTTTGTGCCTTTCTCATACTTGCAGGTACACTGTGCAAGTTTAAGTTCTATTGCAGGTTCTTGGAGTTCTGTGCTTATCGAGTGGTGGAGTATTGCATGCAGTTGAGTTGTGGTGTCTGTTCACCCTTCTTGAGTTCATCCTTCTTCACTGGGAAACTGGTATATTTCTCAGTCTGATACAGTTTAACCAAGGGAACGCGTGTCTCTTAGTCTGTGGTATCATGTACCCTCTCTAAGTTGCAGTAGGTGAAGTTGACCTGTGGTGCACACACCCTCTTCAAATTAACCCTTCCTGAATCTGAAGACACCCTTTATTCGGTGCATCACCATCCCTAGTGTAGTTTCATTTCTGTAAATCTCTTTCCCTAAACCCCATGAAAATGTTAGCCTAGGACTAGATAATCATTTTTGTTACACTAGGAGTAGTACAACACTTAGTTTAGGAAGAGGAAGCCGGCCTTCTCTGGAGGTTCACCTCGAGCCCAAGTCCCACAGCTTGAGAGGTGATCCCATGTGTCCCAATCACACCGAACGTCCTATTCACATCCTGGATATTCGGGGGGTGCAGTGATTTGGCGACAACAACTAGTTCACTAATCTGAGCTTGAATGAGGAATTTTATCCAACATTATGGCACACCCAGCAGGACTCTCCCTTTCTAGGTGATTCTTGTTTTTTTGTTTTCATTTTCATCTTCTTACTTCCATTTCCTACAAACCTCGCAGGGAAGGAATGTGCATTAGCTTGTGTTTTTTTTGTTTACTTGCATTGGATTGTGGATTGTTTGGATTTACTTTTGCTTGCTTTATTGCTTTGAAGATCAGATAAAAAGGAAAAGTGTTATCTAGGTATTCCTTGTTTTTATTCCTCATCTCTTTCCTTTATCGCATTATATCACTTGTCTTTTGTCCTCATCAAATCTACACATTCCATTTTGGATCTAAAAATAACCCCTCATTCTTACTTTGAAATTTATTTTAACTAGGGGGTTTTACACATTGCATACACTTTATCACACACATCCCAAAACACACACATTAAACTACACATCTCAAACATCTCCTTCTAGGTGGAACTATTGGGATTTCATCACCCACTAGGAAATTCGTCACAATGTTCTGGCCGCATTATAAACTTATCACAGATTTGGGCCTCACATACCTTCGAGTATATCAAGGAGTCCAAATCCCAAACCACCTGAAACCATCCATAGATTTCCATTTCATAGATTCCCTTTGATCCCATTCTATTTATTTTTCACATCTAAATAATCAAGATGATCAAAAAAAATTTGCTTGACTTGTTTATTAATAAATTATATAAGATCTTGTTCTTCGGTTTTATGCCTATTATCATCAACTCTCAGGCCAACAAAATGCAACAATCTACCTCATCCAACAGCATACCTTCTTCCAAATATCTTTCCCAACAAGCTTATGAACTTGTGACCACACCTTTGATCTCCCAACCTTTTATTTTTATGGTCTCATTTCATGAAGACCGTGTCATCCAAAATGATCCTCATCTTGAAAGCAATCCTTCTATCTCTCACTTATCCATTTCCTCTAGACTAGATACGCCTTCGTCTCCTGCTCCTTTATAGACTCTTAGACCTCCTACTATCCCTCATAGATGCTCGAAGTTTCATGAACTCCTTGATGCTAATCCTATCACCCTTTATGACTCTGTATTTTGTAAGTCCTCCACAATCTCTCAATCTCATAAATCCACTCAATTGGTGGATCTCATTCCACCCAACTTACCTCATATCAACATTATCCTCCCTTCATCTACTATTGTAACTAGTATGCCTATTTAACCATCTCAAGAATGACACTTTCTTCCTCTCATATCCAAACAACATCACACAACTTTTCCCCTTGTTTCCACTTTACGTGTTCATGCCAATGTGAACACCTTGCAACCTCTTCCATCTGAATCAATAAAAACATATACAACCTAACCCATCCACCTCATATGCATCACAATCTCATCCTTCACATCTAATGATCCCTTACAAGCACTATTGAGTAGAATGGATAATCTTGAAGCCATAATTTTGGGATCTAAGATTACATTTTCATATGAAAAAAATTATAACCAACCCATCAATCCATCTGTCCTCGTGAAACCATATCATCCTCATTGGGAATTTCCAAAATCCTCCAATTTCAATAGCAAGGAGGACCCCCAACAACACCTTCAAGATTTTAGACATGCATATTACCTTATCACCCATGATCAAGATCCCATGCTTCGCACATACCCCATGTCATTGGCCAGTCCCACATTAGATTGACACGACACTATCCCACAACATTAATTATTCTCCTTCACTCAACTTGTGCATTTATTCCTTGAACACTTCTTGATCAACATTACGCATTAGATTACTATCACCAACCTCTATGACATTCAACAGTTCGAAGATGAATCTATCGTGGATTTTTTCACACGATGGTGTAGCATCATTAATCAACTATCATTCGCTCTTCCACAAACTAAGCTTATTTAACCATTCTCATAGTCTTTTACAAATAACATCTCCTTAACCTTTCAAATTCAATATTTCTAAACATTTGAGGAGGCATTCACTATGGCTCGCAAAATTTAACTTCATGCCCTTTAGCAAGGCCACCTTAAACTTAGAACAAACAAACCCAAAATCGAGTTCACTAAATCCTCCACACATGGTGACAAAAATGAAAATTCCACCAATTCCATCATATTTCAATATTCATCTACATCCACTTCTCACCTGAAACATCTACACAGAACTCCTATACCACTTCCTAATTATATCCCCCTTGGGGAATCATATGGTTCTATATTTGACAAGTTGATGGCAGTCCACCTCATCCAACTTCTTCCCATCCAATCCATTGAGGACTTGCGACCCAAACCCATTTGATATCATGAGGGGAATTATTGTAAATATCATCAAGTCCAAGGTCACGACATTGAGAAGTGTCGTTCCTTCAAATATTGTGTCCAACAACTTATAAAGTAGGGTGATCTCTAGGTGGACAACCCTAATGCTCCACCCAATCAACCCTTTGATGTCTCTAAACAATCATTCCCCAATCATCCATCAACAAATCAATTTCCAACCCCCACATCTTATGAACCTAATGCTCACACAATTAACACCATAAATCAAGAGCCTATATTATTGCCTACATTCACTACCCCATTATCTACCACATCTACCTTTACTTTAGATACTTCTTCTACAACAATAACCTCATTGATATCCATGCCTATCTCTACACCTACCACATCTCAACCTAACACATCTAGTCATTCATACACATTTATATAAAATACACCTATTACTGCATCTACACGACCTATATCTACAACCATCTCAACTATACCCACTACCACTACATCCCAATCTATCATATCTAATTCTTCATTAACTACACCTATACCCACTTCTACCTCAATTATATATACTAGCATAACCATACCTATGTCTACATCTCAATCTACACTTAACATCTATGTTTTCCCTTGAAACATCTATTACACAAACACCCCCACTTGAGACAACCACAAATGATATCCATGCCCCATATATAAACACCAATCCAGCATTATTATTCTAACTGGCATCTCAGCAAACATTTGGGGCACTAGTGTTGAAAGGAACCAAGCCATCTCCCAATTGGATGCTAATGACCCTACACATATCACTACTTTGGTGTTATTTACCTCACTTCAGACTGTTAAATCAAGAATCAACAGATTTTTGAAGAAATAAATTTCTACAAAGTAGTCTGGTTGTGATTAGGATGTTGTTTTGTTGTTGTTAGTTTGTTTTTTAACTGTTGCTTTTAGTAGTTCTATACTTAACATATTCTTTCTTAGAAGTTCCCTTTTTGACTACTGTTTGACTTATTGTAATATCTATATTCTAATCCTTTTCGCTACTTTCTATTTTTTATCTGGTTACTGAACCTTTTTGTATCAGGGTATAGTCCCTTCAAAACTATTTTCGATTAATAAAAAACACCAATAACCCCTACACTAATCAAGTGCATCATTTAAAAAACCCCTTCCATCCTCAATATCCTCATCTCTGACATCCTCAACATAATCTGGTTCTGCTTCTATAGACCCCCTAGTTGAAATCGTAATGATTCCCACCAAGGGTAAAACCTCACATCCAAAGTCTAAGAACCTTGGCATACCTATCCAAAAATCCATCATACACCCAAACAACAAGTTAGAGCTCACTCCTTTTAAGCCTAAGAAAACGAGTGTTAAATCATTACTCTTGGGAGAATCTCCTTCCATCTGAGGGTCGGGCCCTTTATCTAAAACACCCATCATCAACCAACAAAAAATCCAAGCAATCTAACCCTCCTTCTAAATTTAATCCCCCTTCAAAATAATCTAAGTCCAAAATCATCAAAACCAAATCTCAGATATCTACTCCTTTCAAATCTAAATCTGAATCAAATTCCCCCATGAGGCCTCATCAAAGAAAACCATCCCCCTTACCTTCATCCACTTTTTTATAAATCCACTACATCCATAACCTCTTCTTCAACAACCTCCATTGGGTCCTACATTGAAACCTTTCAATGCTTGCTCCAAACCTCAGCAATCACCCTTCATCCTATCAATTATTTTGATCCACACGCTCCAAGACCTTCTTGGTTTGATTTTAACACCGTGTGTACTTATCATCACACTCCTAGGCATAACACCAAACATTATAAGGACCTTCAATCTCTCATCTATAATCTCATGGAAGAGGATGAACTTATCATCCACAAAGACCACCCTATTCCTTCTGTCTCATCCACATCCAAATCCAATCCTCCAATTGAACCATCGTCTCCTAAGGAATCTAAGTTAGGTTCTCCATCCAAATCATTCGTCTTAATCCCTCCTCCAATATTTTTTTCTCCTAAAGGGGAGGTCTCATCTCTTCATCTTCGTCATCCACATTACTAATCATCCTCACCCTCATGATCCTCAATCATCTATCCAATCAAAACCTAGAGGCATCATCGTTGTTCCTTCTAACAAGTCTACCCAATATCCTTTTGCATCCATTACCTTATCCATATCTTCATCTAATTTTCCAAATGTGATGCAGCATCTCTCACTAGGGGAGAATCCACTCCTCTCTCTGAATCCTCTCACATCTCCTCCTTCATCAAACCATCCCAAGGACATCGATGACACTGTGTCTCTTTCCACTAACTTCTTTAAATCTCCACAATCACTCTAGGACCGATCTACTATCAGGCTAAGTCTCTTTATATTAATCCCCACATTGTCTCACCTAATCTCATCTAGATCTATGTATCCCTCATATTTTCCAATTTGTTGTCTCATCTTATCCCATCCACTCTCACCTTTAAAAGGGCGTTATATAACATCAATGACATTTTCCTTATAGAAGATCAAAACAACACTACTCTAGAAAGGAGTAAATTTGGAAATTTTTCTCCCAACTAGATTGGACCATACATTATCATGCATAAGTACGGATCTGGGGCCTATCGTTTGGCTTCCCTTGATGGTAAACCAGAAACAGAACCTCTTAATACATTGCACTTGTGGCCTATCTATCGTTAACATACCTACCAATGTGGACTTAGTCATCCCATTGGTCATCCATTCATCATCATCTTCTTCCATCTTTCATTGTTATGATTTGGAATTATGTAGTCTACTATCACTTTGCTAGTTGTAACCTTAAATATGAGCACCACGGCTCTTCTCATAGAATATTCCTTATGGATAGGTTCTTCCTTATTGATGAGAAATCCACAATCATTTAATTTTTTACCATCCTATTTACCTATTGGAACCATGTTAAGGGTCCATAGGTGTCACTTGTACATTCCTTATTTACCTAACTATCCCCAGCTCTTCCATAAAAAAGTCAAAATTCCATGGATGCTCATATCAAAAAGTTATCTTATCCAAAAAAATAGATTGCTCCCTCAAAGGACAGTTGTTCATGAAAGCATAGAAAATTCAAAATCATATATTGATCCCTCGAAGGATAGCTATCATATATGTTATCCCTGCCATTTATAAAAAAAATCACAAAGCAAAAAGTAGACCATTCCCTCGAAGGATGACTGCCATCTCATATCATAGAAGTGAAGGATTTTTTCATTGATCAGCCTTCTATCTATATTCAAAAGAAAAGCATAAAATTCCAAAGCAAGCATCCTAAGAAATATTCTTGCATTGATCAGCTTTCTCATCCATAGCAAACTTCCCACATTGATCAGTTTTCACCATATTTCTCAGAGATGGGTCATAGACCTAAGGACACCCACCTATGGAGAACCTATATTCCCATGTACAAGTCACATCTAAACCCCCTTTTTTATGTCAACATTAGGTTCCTAAGCTCACTTTCCATATTTTCCTCATAATCCTTGGAATAACTAACTATCATTGGTTATGTGTTAACACCTACTATTGGTCGCAAGTGCATTGCCTTGATTGGCTCCTTTTTTGTTTACCTCTAATCTAGTTCAAGCATCATTTATTTGTGCACTCCTTGCTATGATTACATGTTGTTTATCTTGTTTGGGTCACCTTCCATTGAATTCAAATCCTTTCTCTCACACTAAGCATATCATTAAGTACAACATTACTCATATTCACAACATGCATACTTAAACATATTTTGACATCCATTATATTATTTTTCAATAACAACTATTTTTCCATCCATATATACATCATCACATAACACATCATATTAATATCTAGCTTTTTGAATAAGATCACAATTCATCCATCTAGGTAAAATATTCAAATCTCATTCCAAACCCATAACAACATCATATAATTCTAACGTATCATTATTCCAACCATAATATCATCCACATCTAACATAAACGTCATCAAAACTATAAATCACACATAACACATCATGACTCGCAACCAAAATCACACACACACACACACACACACACACACACACACACACACACACACACACACACACACACACACACACACACACACACACACACACACACACACACACATCATTATGTTCCCTCTTGGGGCATCTTAATTTTACCTCCTTTTTCATTCCACCCTAGACACATCTTTTTGATTCCTCCTACCGGCAGGATATCATATTTCCTTTTTCCCACCCCTATCATTTTTTTCATCAACCTTGTCTTGACCATTTCCTCGTATGTGTTTGTGCATCCTTGATGTCTTCCTTTGACCCATTGGTCCCATGGCTTGCACATCCCTTTGAGTGTATTCCCCTTGGTTTCCCTCCTTTTTGCAGTGTTTTTTTCTGACTCACAAGTCCATAGAACATTTCCATCATCTCCCTGAAGACCGTACTTTGTTCCCTACCAGAGTGATTCTGAAATCACCGCCATATTTTTATTGACCTTTTTAGTTCTTGTTTATCCAATATAGTCCAATGTCCAAACATGCATACCTCATATTTGAGACTTTCAACCAATCCCTATTCACTATGACACTACACTTCATATTTTATATGCATACTTGTCTTGAACCATCAACATTTTCACAAGATCCCCCCAAGTCATATGACTTAGAAAAATATTACAAGCACTTTCACAGTCTTTATCCTGGCTCCAGACATAGCTAAGAAATATATTTCAACCTAGACGTTCATACCCAACTTCATTATTTCTTCTTAGGTGAATCTATCTCATATTATCTTCTTCATATCCCATCAAAACACAAATCATGACTTTTTCCATATATTACACTGCCAAATAGTGTTATGATCCTCATGTGCAGATTTCACTAATGCCTCGAGGTTTTTGTGTAACGGTTCATTACATTTGGTATCAAAGCAACCACCCAAGTTCAATTCTTGGTACGGGTGGCTATGTTGGCATTGCAGTGTTCTCTCGAGGCTCGTATAGGGTAGGGCATGGTCCTGCTATACAAGCGCAAATCTAGCTTGTGGTCCAGGATACAGAATCATGGTGGGATGTTATGATCCTCATGTGCGTATTTCACTAACACCTTGAGGTTTTGGTATAACCATTCACTACAAATAGTTCTCCAATTCAAACATTACTATGACAGACATTTTTCATACCCTACTTCTTTATGAAATGCAAACTAAGTAGAAACATCATACCTAATTTTATTTTGTGAACAATATACCAAGATCAAACCTTCAATACTTAGAAAAATCATCCTCCAATAACCTCATCATGGCCTAAAATTTACTCCAATGGATCCACAATGGTCCTCATACCATTTACAAGGATATATGCTTTATAGCCCAACTTTATCATACCAATCCCCTACTCACAGTTTTAAAAAAAAAGCCTTAAGACACAACCCTAATCTTGAAACATGCTTTAAACTATCAAATCACCTTATAGGTATTCACACACCATCTTGTCATAACTTCTCATCATATCTTCAAGTTATTGATAACACATACCTTCACAGATGTCTTCTTGAAGTTTTTAAACCTTTCCACAGCAGTATCATACAACTTCTAGATCATATCAACCATCTTGTCTTTATGATGTTGTACACTTCCTTGATATCATGTGCATGCTCTAGAAACCAAGATTTTTTCCCTCTCTATCCTCATAGCATGGACTCACCACATGAGTCATCATGACTCTCAAATCCAACCTTACTTTCTTCTACCAACTGTTAGAAATAAGGAACAAATATTATTTTCTCTCATTATTTCTAGCTCAGTCCACAATATTTACCATGCCTTCTTGGTCATTATACACCTATTCTAGGAACTTGATAGGCTCCCCCTAACACAATGCATACATCCCTTGAATGAAAAAAAATCTCATAATTACATGAAAAAAACCAGTTGTTACTTTCCAACAAACTTATCTCAACATGTGCCAATACATACCTCTTTGACTAATGTACGTGATACAAAGGGATGGATCATGAAACCCTACAACATGCACTCCACACCATTCCACTACATGTATAGATCAATGCTCATATTAACTTGAACTTTTTTCTTGCACATACCTTGAATCACCTATAAGACCATATGATAGATACAGATCCATACTAGAACTCAAAAAACAATTCATACTTACCTTCATAAGACTAAAACCCAAACATCTTCACTTGCCCTTCTTGCACATCTTTCACAAGACTCATCATGACTAAAACTCGGCAAAAAACCTTCATTGTTTCTCATGAATGAGGTATGCCTCTATAAAGCCTAATAGATACACCAATGCTTCTTAGGATACTTAGAACAACATGAAATCAAGAGATTCCTATATCTCCACATATTTCTTGCACTCATGAGGATGGTAATCAATCTTTAGGATCCTTTTTTCTTCTTTATTAGCTCCTCTGATTTTTTGTTTGCATTATCCTTCTTCTCCTTTTCCTAAATTGTTGTCAAGCACACATGACTCTCTTCAACATCTGGATTTTTCACAATCATGGAAAACATTCCTCCATAACTTGCAAACTTATTAGGATTAGGCATGATTTTTTTAGGCTCCTTCTTCACATGTTCAAATTCTTTGCTATGTTTTACAGTATTAGGTTCCTCTTTGAATTATTTCTTGACAAACACCTTCTTGTCTTGACTTCCTTCTTGAACACTCTTACCTTGTATAGGTGCTTCAAAGTTCTTGCTTTTTCTAGATGACTCATAATGACAAAATCTTGTCATATGAACATTATTTTGACAATTATAGCACATAACATTACTCTTACCTCTTGACTGATATGAGTTGAGTTTCCTTCTGCAATCCATAGCCTTATATCCATATTCAGTACATGAATAATATAAACCTTTGAAACAACTTTCATAATCCCATGAATACTCATTCCTTGATAACCTTCTTTCACTTTCCCTTGCTCTATGACCAAATTCATTTCAAGAATAATAGTAACAATTGAAATATTTTTGATACCTCGTTGTATTAGGATGCCTGATAGAGTTAGATCTCATGTTGCTCTTGAAAATATTCTTCTGATATTCATGGGTGGTAGGCCCAACATTTACATCCTCACAGCTCTTCTTTTGGTCTCCAATGAAACCAAGACATGTCTTGTCATGAAAATACTTCTACCTACTCAAAATACCATCTAGAGCAATAGTTATTTTGGAAAACTTCTCATAGGTCTTCAATTCACTTATTGCTAGCTCTATCTCTTCCTTCAAGGTATTCATCACATTATCCATGTAACTGGCTTGTTCCTCACAATATTTGATCACTAAATTTAGTTTGAGATTCTTCCTTCTTAAAATTACCAATTCAGCTTGTAGATCTACCTCAGCCTCTTCATTTTCATTATCATCATAAGCACTGCTATCACTAACTTCTAATGAATTCTCATAATCAACTTATAAAGAACATAGCTTGGTCCTCAACTGGTCACACTCAACTTCCTTTGATCTCAAAATTGCACTTGCAACTTGTAAATGATTCTTGAGATTCTTTGTGGTCTCTTCATCTTTCTTGGCCACAAATATTAACTCTTGACATTCTATCTACAACTTCTTAGACATCTTGCACTTCAAAGGATCACCTCAAGCTTGTTAAGCTTGCATCAGAGACCATGCTCTAATATTAATTGTTGGAAGCACAATAACTAAGAGGGATGGGAGAATCAGTGAGCCTTAAAACTTTCATTCACATTTTCTTTAGAATTCATCAACTTAACCATTAGTAACATGAGTAATGAGAACACAATAACATCATATATATATGTGGGAAACCCAAGAACGGAAGAAAAACCACTGAAAAAAAGCTTTATTATAGCAATGATTCAAATTTATTTGAGCACCAACCCCTAAATTTAGTGAGGCACCAACCCCATAAGAAGCACCAGCCCCTAGATTTAGTAGAGAACCAACCCTATAAGGAGAACCAACCCTTGAATTAATTAGAGCACCAACCATACATGGAGGCACCAACACCCTAGATGACTCAGTACAAACTCAACCACCTAAATTTGGTTTTCACCCTCTTGAATGTTTCCACAACAAGTAATTATGACTCTTCTTGAGCTCTTCCTTCTTCTCACTTTCTCAAAATTGCTTCATATGCTTCTTCTTCTTCACCAAGTTGATTAGGTCATCTTAACTCGAACACCATAGCTTGCCACTTGTTTACCCTTCATAACATCTTCTCTACCCTCTCTTGATGGTCACAAATATCTTCTACACCTCATCAAACTTCCCTCTTACTCGCACTTTCTCATACACACCCAACAACAAATAAGTCACTAAGAACATGCTTATATACATGAATTAAGATCATAACACACCTAGGTCATCCATCATACAGAATATAATATCACAACCAGATGAAAAAATCATAAGAAAACCATAAAAAATACCACTTAGGTCGGAAATAGCATCTACAAACTCAAATCCTTCATTATGACCCAATTAGGCCTAAAGCACTCAAACCTCCCTCTCACCAAAACCAAGACTTTTTGAACTAACATGACCTTCACAAAACATCAAGGACCACTTAGATATGTTATCTAAGTCTTCTACAAATCTCAAAAAATATTTTACACCTCTACACCATCATCTCATGTAATGACACCACCATTTGGAACAACTCTCCTCACTAGGTTTGTGACCTAAAAATAGTCTTCAAACATTAAGCTCAAATTCCAACAAAACACCTCAACCATACAATTCTGACACATGGATTTAAATCTCATGACCTTATGGTCATCACCAAATTCTTTAGACACCATCACTCTCAAGGCATAGATGACCAAGAACATCTCTGCAACTAGGACCACCAAAATTGTCCAAAACTGCCCCAAAAACCAGTCATACAAGAATGACTTACAAAAACCTCAAAAGGACTCAACCATGATATGAAACCACCATAGACATTTAGCATAGCTTCCATACTTGTTCAAACACCAATTTATTCAATAGGTCTAGTGCAAAATTTGGTAGCCAACACAACTTCTTCATAAACTTGAAAATTATTGTGAGGTCCACTTACTGCTATGACACCTAAATGCCACCTGGATAAATTTTTAAGAGTCATCTACAACCTATAATAATCATACTAGCCAATATAATCCATCTTGGGACACTTTGAGAAATATCTTCTCCATCGCTACGTAACTAGGGTTTAAGAAGGGTTTTATACCTCCTTACCTTCTTAACAATTGTTCATAAAGCTTGAGGCCTTAATCCACAAACTAATGCCTAGAAAATAGAGCTAAGACCCTTCCCCAAATGCTATGAAGATATTGTCCTCCCATGTAAACTTCACACATTCCAACGAGCATCAAACAAACCTCTCAAGCTGGGTTTCTCAATTTTGTGAACTTCATAGAGGCAGAAATGTTATATTTTGCTTAATCATACAAACCATGACCTAAAAATTGGACCACACCTCAAGAACAACTTGCTACATTTTTTCCAATGTTCACCTTTCCATATCAAGGCTGAAATACGCTCTACTCGCCTCATTTGGCCAGTTAGGGCTTAAGAATATGTCTAGTGCAGACCTACATAACATGTCCAAACCTTATACCTGCACTTTAATACGGTTTTGAATGTCTCCAAACTTCATCCTCATACTTTCCATGCCCTAAAGATGCATAAACAACTATACATACCTGACATACCACCTACTCCTTCATTTATGCTAACTAGGCCACATGACCAAGCATCTTGACCATGTTTGCATCATCAATGGTAACCACCTCATGAATTCGTCACTCTTTCCCACCCACAATAGCCTTCAACACACTTCATTACAACACTACAACATCCATCTATCACTACAATACATCTACAACACTTAGACAAGCTACCATACCCACTCTAGGCACCTCAAAACACCATGTCACTTCATCAAGCAACTCAACATGACCAAGCAACACAACATGACATAAATGACTTACACTACCAATCAAACTTCATTTCCCTTTCTCCTTTTGACATCAATGACATATATTGACATCAGTGACAACACTACTTGTCAACACTTTTCATACATAATTCAACAATACTCGAGCTATATTTGTTCTAGGAACTCATTCGAGGCACTTTCATTTTTCAAAACCCATTGTGGAAGTGTTCAAATGATTGAGGAGGTTCAAAACGGTGTTGCAATACTGATTTTTTATTCAGCAAATTCCCAAGACCTTTTAAAGCCTAGTTTTTGCACCTAAATAGTTCCTAAAATGCTTTTAAGGTTGACCCATGTACCTTTCCTAGTGCTTGAACAACTCCAAGGATACGCCTATGAAAATTTCTTATAAAAATCCATTAAGAGAGTGTCTTTATTATTAAATATTTATTGAAGCACTCTTATAATGTGCCTAGGGAAGTAATGTGATCCAAAAATGGACAAACAAATGAACTAACTCAATTTATGCATTTCTAAAGGCTTATCCAAATTCTCAATTTTCCTGCATTACATGTGAAAATTAGCTAAACTAGATTAAAAATTGATGTGAAATGCAAAATAGCTCTACTTCACCAATCTCAAATTTTTTAATAATCCATTTCTCAATTTTTCTGTATTTTACGTAAAAATTGGCACAATAATTAAAAACAACATAAAATTTTGAATTTAAAACAATGAACAACTAATAAGAATAAAGAGAAATGAAAACCAATTTGGCAATGGATTTCACTCATGTTGAGGTAAGTTTCCAGGTTGGAAAATACTCAAACCACTCTATTTTTGACGTAAGTATTCTTTTTGCACAATTTTTACATCAATAATGCATTTTTGGTATACAAATAAAAATACCTTTAGTCCATTCTCTAGGAACGCTTTGGTCCATCTCCAATAATATTCCCGCAATAATCACTCTTCTCTCAAAAAGAGGTTATCTCTCTGTTACAAAGGGACTATCACTCTCCTTTACAAGGGCATAAAAATCTCTCTCACACTACAAGAGGCTCCATTCTCCCATTATAGGGCTTCACCAATTTTTCCTAACTCTCCCACATAGAGGCCTCAAACATAGTTGAGATGTGAAAATACATATAGAAATTGGCCTTATATAGTGTTACAAGGCCCAAAAATAATGGATATATTACATATCCTTGAGTATAAATTTAGATAGGTTAAGCATGTCCTAATGGTTGTGAGGAAAAAAATAATGTTTGGGGTGAGGGGTTTGTCTCCACAGCTCCATGTCTCTTTTGTGATAAATATTTTGGCTTCGGGCACATTTTTTAAGGGATTAATATCCCTTAAATAGCATATTAATAGGCTTACCTCCATGTCATGTGCTTAACGCTTTTGCCCGTACGCTTAGACTTTGGCGCATTTGCATTATGGATGGGATTAATCTCACATACCTCTTGCATGAAAACTTGGATAGGATTTTAATATCCTTTTGTCGATAAGGGTGAGTCTATGGCTTGGGCCACATCTTGTGCTTTTCTTTTCATTGTACTTCGTCATCTAACTCGGCATTGGGCTCACCTTGGATGAGTTGATGTGAGTGTTGAGCTCGACATTGACTTAACCATTGAACTCACCACTTGGTCACAAGCTCAGTGGTGGAAATGTTTATCTCGATTTGTGGAACTCGTTGGTAATGTTGAAAAGGAAGCTAGGTTCCTCTCCTAATAAAAAAATGGACCCCATCAGCTAACACACCCCCAGCTAGAAAATAGTGTGGGCCCCACATTCGACCTTCAAAGACCAGAGATGAAAAACCAAACCCACTTTTTGTTGAAGTGCTCTTTTCCATGTGTCAATACCCCATTGTTCGACTTAGCAAGGTGAGTCAGCATTGTGCAACCTACTCCATTTTTCCTGTTGACGTAAAACTTTTGCAAGTTGTAACTTCTATATACGAAGTCTAGTTGACCCCATCCAAAGTGCATTAGAAAGTTCTCAATGTGTTATTTTGTGTACAAGAAGTTTTGAGTAGATTGTGAACCATATGACCTATATGACATGGTATCCTTTGAATCACTCCTCCCAAAAAAAAAATTGGACCACCAAAAGTCTGTTACATTCTCATAAAATAACTGAAGGTACCACTCCCTCATTTATGGATTTCTCTCTCTTCTATCAAGAATAACTTCTTCCTGTAATTCTTCAAGTGATTCAAGAGAAAAATAACCAACAAAAGGAACTTGAACTTCTCACCTTGATCCACGATCATAGGAGGCTATCTCTCCTAACACGAGGCTATCTCTCCCAACGCATGGTTGTTTCTCCCAATATAAGGTTGTCTCTCCCAATACGGGGTTATCTCTCCCAATACGAGGCTATCTCTCCCAATCTGGTTCTATAATCTATAGATAATATATCTCTAGGAGATTTTGGGTTCATAATCTCCGCCTATTATTTACCTCCCGCATTCACATGCTCTTCTTCCTTGCAAAGGGGCTCAAAATTATGTGTTATCTCTAGGAGGTCTATGCAACAAACTCTTAGTCTTCTTACTCCTGCAATAACAAACATATACTTTCTTTTCTTTCTCTCAATAAGGGGCATACAAATGCCATTTCTTCCAAAATAGGGGTTATATTTTGAAATGCACTGACATATATGATAGTTATTCATTTCTCTCTCTTGGAGGCTAGTTGCTCAAACAAAAACCTACAAATCTAGGTAAGGAAGAGACTTTATGAATCCCTCCCATCTCTACCAATTGATCTTCTTGCACTCTTGGTGTCTTGGTCTTCTTCTTGGCGGATTTTTCTTAGCATGTACATTGTCGGTAGGCTAAAATGAAGCTCTCCCAACTAAGATGTTGTTTCGTTCTCCTTGTTGTTAAATCTTCTCGGCATGGGAGGTAAAATGCATTGCATACTAATAAGTTTCTTTATAGATGTATCATTAGCATCATTTTTGTTTCATTGAAGTCCACTTGTAAATTTTTCCCTTCTTGGGGTCCTTACAATTGAATGCAACATACATGGATTGTAAACACAATTCCATTTACAAATATTTCCCAACTTCAATATTTACAAAATGTGAATATAACAATCACACAATACATTGAAATACATATTTCAATGAAATAAAACAACAATGTTAATTTTGTGTGCTACTCATCGTACAAGAAACACTTCCCATGTTGATTTCTAGCCACTTCATCTCCTCTTGGAAGAACTATTTGACTCATTTACATATAATACGATGGCAATCAACATGTCTCTACTATTGTTGTAACTTCAGGAACCCTTTCTTGAAATTCCCCTCTTAACAGAGCATCTCTTTACCCTTCTTACCAAATGCTACAAAAGTAGTATGAAAAATAAAGCTGGTTACTCCATATTTCACCCTCAACGAGCGATCTACCTCTAGACTTTCTCAAACAAATGGGGTTAGTTTCACTTAATATAATTTGGCAACGAAAACCCAAAAATTGATTCGAAGGTGCTAAAATAAGCATGCTAAACAAACTCAATGATGCACAAATATTATCCATATAAGAAAATACTTTCTTACCAACCCATTATGATAGATACTCCTCCTTGGGATTCTTCCTTTTGACGGTATCTTCTCTGGATAAGTGGGATTCTCATGGGTTGCCTCTTAGATTGTTGATGCTCACAAATTTCTTCTTACCAGTACAAAGTTTTGGATGAAGATTCTAACACTTGTCAACCCAATGGCCACTCATATTACTAAGAAGTGAAAAAAATTCTCATCCTTTTTCTTGGGCAGTAATCCCTTCTTTCCATTCTCCATATTATGACTTGGAGAGTGGTCTTTACAATGGGTCTCCTTCTCCTTGAAGGGAATAGGATTCCTTTGTATGGAATTTCTCTTCCAACATACAGCCACACAATGGTTATTCATTCCACAAAAACATACATGGATATGCATACAAAAAAAAATGTTACTAGGTCATTCTTCTCATAATTGAAGAAAACATTGGAGTATTTTTGTTTTTCATACCTTTTAGGAATTCCCTTTGTGCAAGTCTAATGAGGGGAAAATGTGATATCTCTTCCTTTAGTATGTTTTGCATTCTTTTTTGTTGTGTTTCCCATGACTGGAAGGTTGTCTCCTTCTTGATCTGCACGCAAATTTGGTCTCTAGGAAATCTATGTAATGGGCTCTTGGCCTTCAATTTACTCCTTATGATAAAAATACCACAAAATTTCTTATTCTCTCCTTTTACAAGGGAAAAATTCTCCCAATATAAGGTTTATTGACTCGTTCCATCCTATGCTCTTCCATTCTTCTTTTGAACCAACACCATGCTCGATCTGGGAAAAGCAACCACCATTGCGCTGCAAGACGTCTAGCTCTAAAACAATGACCACAAACATGGATCCTCACGGGTCCTCTTCCTCTACTAGTGTTCTTCCTTCAACTCTACCAAATGAGCACTGGAAGAATCTCACACTAGGTAGAAAAGGTGTTAGTAAGAACCCGCTAGAAAAAATAGCTCTGATACCAAACTTGATCCAAACATGGGAAATCAAATGAACTAACTAAGTTTCTTCATTTCTAAATGCTTAGCCAAATTCTCAATTTTCTTGCACTACACGTAAAAATTGGCTTAAGTGGATTCAAAATTGATGTGAAATGCAATATATCTCTACTTCACCAATCCCAAACTTTTTAATAATCCATTTCTCAATTTTTTGTATTTTACATAAAAATCAGCACAATAATTAAAAACAACATTAAAATTGAATTCAAAACAATGATCAACTAATAAGAACATAGCACAATGCAAACAATTTGGTAATGGAGTTCACCCTAGTTGGGCTACGTCTCTAGGTTCAAAAAAAACTTGAACAGCTCTATTACTAACATAAATACGCTTTCCGCACAATTTTTACATCAATAATGCATTTTTCGTATGCAAAGAAAAATACCTCTTCTCTGCTCTCCAGGAAAGCTCTTGTTCTGTCTCTAGTGGCCTTCCTACAATAATCACTACTATCTCAAAAAGAGGTTATCTCTTCATTACAAATGAGTTATCACTCTCCTTTACAAGGGAATACAAATCTCTCTACAAGAGGCTTCATTCTCCAATCACGGGGCTCAATCCAAGTTCTCTTGCCAAAAGCTTCACTAAACTTTCCTAACTCTCCCACATAGCGGCCCCGAACATGTCCAAGTTGTGAAAATGCATATAGAAACTAGCCTTATATAGTGTTACAAGGCCCAAAACTAATGGATATATGCCATATCCTTGAGTCTAAATTTAGACAAGTTAGGTAAGGCTTGATGATTGTGAGGCAAAAATATAATATGTGGGGTGAGGGGTTTGATTCCCAACCTCCATATCTCTTTTGTGATAAGAATTTTGGCTTCAGGAACATTTTCTAAGGGATTAATCCTCGCATAGCCTATTAATAGGCTTACCTCCATGTCATGCACTTAGCGCTTTTACCCATATGCTTAGACTTTGGCACGTTTACATTATGGATGGGATCAATGTCCCATACCTCCTGTGTGACAACTTGGATAGGATTTTAATTTTCTTTGTTCAACGGGGTGAGTCTGTGGCTTGGGCCACATCTTGCACTTTGTTTTGTCATTGTACATAGTCATCCAAATCAGCATTAAGCTTTCCTTGGATGAGTTGACGTAGGTGTTGATCTCCGCATTGACTTGACTATTGAACTTGCCATAAATTATGTGCATTGAACTCTATCCATATTGAACTCACCACTCATTCATGAGCTCAGTAGTGGAAATGTTTAGCTCGCTATATGGAACTCAATGGTAACGTTGACAAGGCACCTGAGTTCCCCTCCTGATAAAAAAAGAACCCTGTTGTTGACAGGCCCCTAGCCGTAAAATAGCATGGCCCCAAATTCAATCATCAAAGACCGGGGGTAAATAACCAAACCCAATTTTTTACCAAAATGGCTCTTAGTCATGGGTCGATACCCCCATTTTTCCACTTGGCAAGCCTAGTCAGCACTATGCAACCTCCTCCATTTTTCTTGTTGATGAAAAACTTTCGTGGTACATAACTTCTGCATACGAAGTCTGTTTGACCTTGTCCAAAGTGCATTGGAAATCTCTCGACGGACTCTTTTTTGTGCAATAAATTTCGATCAAATTACAATCCATCTGACCTTGTATGGCGTGGGTATCCTCTAGATCATAATGGGTTCCAAAATCTCTTCAAAATGATCGCCACTCACAAATTTTTTCTTAGAAGCGCACTTATGAAGTGTTTTAAGAACTTTTGGTTTTTTAAGTACATGCAAAGTGCACATAACTTATAAAGTGGTTTCAAATGTCATCCTAAAGTGCACGCAAGGTGATTAAGTGGTTTCAGAAGCACTTCAAGAGTGTTCCTAAGGCACTTAGTTCCTAAAAGGATTCCTAAATTTTCCTATGTGCACTTTAGTTCCCAAATTGTTTCACATATGCTCTCAAGTGCACTTTAGTTCTCAAAAAATCCTTCCATGTACATCTCAATGCATAAAGTGGTTCTTAAAACATTCCATATATATGCCTGTCAATTGAAAAACATAAAAGTAAAGTGTACATTTATTTTTCTCCCAAAACACATTCATTTCCTCTTCTATGCATTTGTTGCTTTGCCTTATTTTCCCTAGATGCTCTAGGAAGTGATTTTCTCATAACTTTTCTTGTATCCATCAAAATTCTTGAAATTTTACAAACAATCCCTCTCCCATACACCTTTATAATGAGAGTAAATTTACATGCTAAGATTGTCTACTTTATTTTATCTATCTCCAAAGGTTTTTGAAGGGTTTTTTCTCCTTAAACGACCTAAAAATCGTTGTTTCAACACTTCTTTTACTCCATTCATTTTCCAAAACACTTTCCCATTGCCTACATTCACTTAATTGGAGCTATTAAATTTAAATACTCATGTTATGAACTTATGTATGTTCTTGTCACAAACTTACCTAACATGGGAGATAATAATGTTGATTTCATGTATTTTGAATATGTTTGAGTCAAAATGTCAGAGAATAACCATACTACATAGGAAAATCTGATCTTTTGTAGTGGATTATAGAGAGCCTCTAGATTTCCATTGTATATACAATGTATTGACGTATTTTCAATTGTGCAAAGAAATGTGACCCTATCACTCATGAAGTCAAGGCACTTAATGGAACATTTGTAGCTTGACTTCATTCCAATAGTATTGGCCTCACTTTTGAAATACAAAAGAGAAAGCATTTAGTGGTCCGCCGCCAAGGAAGATGTAATGGTTGAATGGAATAACAAGGATTTTAAACTTTATAATATGTTGGTCAATTCATAGTTGGAAGTTCATAAAAAGGTCCTTCCATGATTCATAAAAACCTTGTACATGATGGACTCCATGAAGATTTTTTGGACATGATTTTCCTTCTTATCAAGGTGATGGGTGATTTTTCTACCAAGGAGTTCAAACCATGGATAACACAATTTATAAATGTGATATGTGATGGCTCGCAACACATTGATTGATGTCTGATCATCAACAATAATATTCACAATAATCTGATAAATCTTGAAGCTGTTAATGAATTCTACATGACCTCATATCTTGTTTATTCAATTGTAGCAATCAGAGTATGGTCAGGTTTGTCCTCAAAAGAACAACTAGGTGAAAGTTGGAGAATGACTTCCACCAACGAATCACCCATAAAGGAAACATGATTCACTTCAAGAGAGTTGATGATGCCTTCACTATGTTTGTAGTTGGAATAATGGAAGGAAACACCACAATGATGACTTCAAGAGAAGTTCAAGAGCTAATTACAAAGTTTGATAACTACTCCATCCAATTTGAAATTTTCACCTACATCAGGGTCAATGGTTTTGAATTTCATCTATACAAACTTCCGAGGCATATTAATGATAAGTTAATTTTAATTAAACTATGTAGATAGTTGGGAATTGTTCATTCTAGGTGTAGAGAAATGAAGTTTAAAGGTGTTAATTTTCCTATCAAACTTGGTTTTTACTATTGCAATAACACTCGAGATACTCAGAACATCGAGCCTACTTTTCTTCCATTTAAATTGCACCCATATTCCAAAAGAACTAGTTTAAATAGTAAAATATTTTTCAAAAGTATTATGATAAGAATTTCCAACACTACAACTCATCAGCCTGAAATCACTGATTTTTAGGAAGATTGTTTTGGTGATTTTGAATTCCATCAAAGGGACACTATGAGAATGCATGTAAACCGCATAAAAGCATTTATATTGGAATGGGTTATTGAAGGACTAGTTAATGATGGAAGTGATTTTATTGACCCTCACTTCATGAAAAACTGTGCAAAATCACCCTCTGAAACCAATTGACTAGTCAAGCATAGAAACATGTGATATTAATGATTATGCATATGTTGCGGTGAAAAGATCCAAGAAATGGTTTCTTGGAAAATTGGAAGAGTTCACTTCTCGCAATAATGATACTACTCCTAGTACCAATCAAGGAACTTCTTGTAGCAAGGTGTATGTTAAGACGCTTAGGTCTCATATCATAGAAATTAAAGTTGTCGAAGAAAGAATTCCGTGTAAGGCCGTTTCTCCAAAGAAGTCACAAGTTTATTCTCTCACAAAGTTTTTGGTGAGAAGAAATATTGTGGCTTCCCCTGAACAAGGATAAAGTGTCTTTTCTCCCTCAAAATATATCTTTGTCATCCCAAAAGAAGATGTTCATCAATCTTTCTCCCTTCCTAGGGATTCTCTTCATAAGAATCCTTTTCATTCCCTTTCACCATCACCTATCACTCATCTTCTGCCTCCATCTCCTCACCCTTCTCTTGTTCCTTTACAAACTTTTTCTCCACATTCCTCTTCCCCTTATCCTTCTTTCTCCTAGGTACCACCCTTGATTAAAGAGGAGACAAACGGCTAAGGTTGTCACTCCAAATTTATGACACACTTTCCCATATTTTGCAAATGAGTCGAGCCACAAGGAAAGCCAAGACTACCTTAAAGTTTGTTTCTAATTCTTCAGGAGCTCAATTCGTTTAAAAAATATGAGTCAAACATAAATGTAATTGACTACCAATCTCAATAAAACCCCATTGAGAGAGTCTACTCATGAAAGACGTGTGCACAATCTCAGAGAATTGGCTATCAGACTCATTGAAAGAGAAGAGAAAGGAAAGCAAACACATGAGCAACTTGAAGAGCACATACATTTGCTCTAATCATATATTCAAACTTTCTTGGATCCTGATGCCCCTCTAAACAATCTCTCCTGTCAACAAGTTCAATCAAAGAGTTGTTGAAGAAGTTCATCGTTTCAGCAAATAAGGATCATATAGGCATGGGTGGAAAGCATTATGATGGATGGTTGTAAGTACAAACATTAAGTCAACAAAATATACAAGTACATTGATATAATGACTCAAAAAATTGATGGAACTTCGACAACAAATAATGCAAAGATCTCTAGTTGGGAAACATTGATTCCTGACATTTAGTCCATGGTTAATTCTAACAAGAAACATTCTCTTATTAAAAGGAATCTTCATGTGTGTTGAGGATGATATTTTATGAAAATTGGTTTGGGCTATTGAGTGGAGAATGAATACACTTAAAGAAGTGTTTGAATATTTTTCTTCTCATTTGCAAAAATGACATGTTGAATCAGAAATTTGTGCTTATTTGCATGATATGCATTGTCAGCCTCTTGATAAAAATAATTCTAAGTTGAAACCAATTGATGAACTTGAGGATCAATTCATTAGAAATATCAAGGATATTTTTCATCCACAACACCTCATTTTTGATTCTATGAATTTGATTGCTAAAAGTTGCAATACAGTCTCCAATGCAACAAAATAACTCTCTAACATATTTGGCCAAGTTAAAAATATCTTGAAGGCTACTGATTCAGAGATCGATGTTCCGCACAGTACCATCATTCCACGTGGAGGAGATGTAATGAATTTTTTCACACATTTCCGGTTGCATGTGTTGAATATCAAGATGCCAAAGTAAATTACTTAGGGAGTTTCTTCAGTTGTTAGTTCTTCTCCCTAATTCATCATTCTTTTGTTCCATTTTCCGTCACTTAAGTGACGCTTCTATTTTTGCGTTGATAAAAAGCACCTTTTGTAAAACTTAAGTGACTCAAATATAAAGTCGCTTAAGTTATAGCTTAAGGATTTAAAAGTTTATGGTTTTTTTATGGAAAAAATGGTTACAAGTTGGTTACAAGATGAAAGTATAAATAGGGGTTTCTTCTCATTGTAAGGATTTTTTATTCTACAAATTGGAACTTCTAAAAATAAAGATCTTGAAGAGAAATTTATGCTTCCTCTCTCTCCTCACATTTGTTTTCTATCCTTTGCACATTTATGGTGAAGATATTAGTGAAACTTTGAATTCATGTTTTCTTAAGCATAATACGAACTTTTTGTTAGTGTATGTTCTAATCAAGTTAATCTTGATATAATTTGTGATATTTGTTTTTGTCCAATGAAATGATATGTTTAGATTCCATTAGATGCATAAGTAATTAAAAATCTATATTTTGTTCTTATGAAAGTGTTTTCACTTCCTTGTCTTTGAATTTTGCCTTTCCCTCACATATTCTCTTCATCTTCTTTCTTTCCTTGAAAAACCCAACAGATGAAATCCAAAATTCAGCACAATCAGGGTCTAAAATACTATATATATTTTTGTTGGTTCTTTATTTTGGATTTTAATAAAACCTCCCCATTAAGAGGGACTTTGGTCCCCTTAACTATTGTGTTTCCCAATATTTGTTTCATACAAAATATTTTTCCATCAAGTCCTTTCGTCAGTTTCACCCAAAGTCAACCTACTCTTAGGTCAACTTATGAAGGCACCCCAATTTGAAAACATGGTCATTACAATAAAAAGGGTCGAGTTCATGAAAAGTGGTCAGTTTCATAAACGAAAATGACCAAGATAACGAATTTCAAAAACAAAACTAACATGGTGGACAATTTCATAAACAAAATTGTCCATGTGGCTACAAATCCAACCTGGCAGTGAAATAATTAGGAACATATAATATAGAGTTGTCTATGTAGGTTCTTTAAGGCCCCTGTATAGACTGTGAGTGGTCCTTAATGTGGAGATTAGGCAAATGACGATGACCTAGCCAACTTAAGAGTAATCGGAAATGTGGAAATGTATAAAAAAATTAATTCAAATATATGTTGTTGGTCCAATTGTCTGAAAAGGTGAATAATTGGCATTGCCAAGTGCCTCAGATCAAATTTAGGGTACTATAGAAGGAAGTGTTGTGTTGAATTTTCCAAAATAGTTCTAAGGGTGTTAAATGGTAACCAATTATAAGGATGAGATCTCCTATATAGACTGTGTAAGCATGGAAACATAATTATTGCAAACATCTCTTTTAAATATTAAAGATTAGACATTTTGAATATAGCAACATGCAAAAGAAGAAAGGATTTCTTCACTCTTAGCTCTTAACTAATGAGTTAAATCATTTTATTAGATATATAGATGAGTCGTTTCATTCATATAATTAATGTCGACCCAACATCCAACTTAGAATTCCCTTAAATTATTTTTTTATCCTACAATCAATGTATAAACTTAATATTAAATTCAATGTATTTAGTTTAATCTTATCTAAATAGAATCAACATTTTTTTTTCACTAAGAAAATTTGATTAAAAAACTTGTAACTAAAAAATATAAATTACAAAATCACACTCTAATTTATGCACCAAGCTCTTGATGCTCTTTTATCAATGTCTTACAACAAATACAATAATATTTGTTGAAATAACTATATGAGAAATGTGGTCCAAATCAAAAGCAATGCCTTTTTTATATTCGTTTTCGACGGTAAAAATGTCAAGATTAGCATCACTATTCAAGATAATAATTCATGTCTAGTAGAAAATACAAAAAAAAATATCGAAAATGGTGAAATATGATGTGTTTCGGTTCATTTCGGGATTTGATGTTGTCTGAATCACATTTTATTTCCTAATATAAAATATTAATGCTAAAATTAACTACGGACATCTTTCGGCCAAATTAGTGGAAAACATATTTCTGATGCTACGTACATTAACGTGAAAATGTGATGCAAATTTTATGTTAGAAATCACAAAAACAAAACAATAAATATTGCAAAATCATCCAAACCTACCATGTAAGAGGTGTGGATCACGCTCCTCAACACGTGGAAACAATAATTTTTTAAAAAAAATTAAAAAATCCCATAACCATTAAATAGGGATAATGTGCCATCACCTAGGTAGATGTTTTCAATCATAAAATCTTAAATTTGTAGATTTTTTTTTTCGGATTTGAACATTTATTTGTGTAATTATTTAAACACGTAACCTTAATTAAACAGGAGGGGCAAATTTGATCTAATGGGATGTCAACGAACTCCCTTTTCTCCAAATTTCGTATTATGTACATAAGATTCACATATATATTTTTTATGATTTATTTATTCATTAGTCCCCTAGGGACTTCAGCAATTTGTTAGATAATTGGGATAAAATTAGTGTTCGGCGATATTTTCAGCTTCGCCGGCGGTCGTTTGAAATAATTTTCTTTGACGACATCCCTGAGACAATGCACGCATTCCAACCTAGGCAATTCCAATGTAACGTTAATAACGAAGAAGATAGACCGGGGCAAAGGAAGGAGAGGAATATGTTAAATATATCTAGAGATATAGTGTGGAAATGATTATTTATTATTTGCCATATCATTTATTTTTGGGATGCATTTTGGACTTGATACTTTTAAATGGTTTCAATTTAGTTATATTATTTTGTCTTGAGTTTAATTTCTGTTTTAAATAGGTGTCAAAGTCTATTATATAATTATGGGGAATATCATTATTTTTAAATGATTTTTTTAAAACAAAATTTTAAAAAAAAAATCGAAATCAGGGTCAAATAGACGTAAAATTTAATGTTGAAATTAATTTATAAGAGTCATTAATTATTAATATATCGTAGACTTACAATCCACCACCCTAATTGTCATTGTAGGACATTTATCAATATAAATATCTTGGAAAAATATACAAGAATAAACTTGGAAAAAATATTATATTATTTCGAGTTGAAATTTAGCTTATTAAGTGGAATATATTTAACATATAATTCTTGGAATTATTTATATGGCTTTAAAATATATCTTCTCTACACGTCATATTTTACACTTTCGTCACATATTATTAAATCAATAGAGGCTACTTTCATCCAAAATGATTACACCCTTGGAAACCTCTTTCTCTAAAGTTCCAGACATTGTTATAGTTCATATATCCTCATTTTGAGGATGGCTTTTCCAATCTCTATTACGCTAGACTTCAATTACCCTATAGAATGAGGGTTCCATGGGCATAATTAAGGGTTTGTTCACACAACCTCCACATACAAAGATCACCATATTCCTCAAGAGTATTGTATCAATTAAATTTGTTCCGTAGACCATGAAACCAAGGATTATTTTGTATTTTGATCAGGGGGCGGTTCTTTCGCCACTTAAAAGTCTTGTATAACTATCACTAAACCTTGATATCTTATGAAGCCTAATGTTTTACGAGGACTAGAGATACCCAGAATCTTTTCTTTAGAGAGATATGTAATTGTTATCAAAGATTTTTTAGATGATTTTCTTCTACTATGCGTTACATCTTGAAAATTGCCTCTTGTTCACCTCGTTACTTCTTCAAAAATAAATAGGAAGTGACATCGACCTATTAACATACATAAGTACAAATATAAAATTTATTTGAGTGGGGTTTATATTGGCATATTTTGTGTTGGGTGCATTTCCTAGATTCAATTTTTGTTCTCATTTGAATTTCTTGGCATTGCCCTTGCACACCCTTTTACATCCCATAGCACAGTTATTCTCATTATTCTATTCCCTAAATGTTAACGGAAAAAAATAAAAATAAAAAATTATACGAGGTGATGAGGTCTACGCCCACAGAAATTAATAATTTTTGATCGATTACTTTCACATTTATCCTAAAAAATCCTCCTCCTTCCATTGACTCGCGTATTTCTCAACAAATCCCACCACTGGTTCGGCTAAATTCCTGCAATTCATTGCCCTAAATTTATACCAAAAACCGCCATATTCGGATTTTCACACCAAACATCCGACAAAATGGCCGCTCTGAAACCGATCTAAATTATCTACAAAATAAATCAGTCTGCGATTTATAGGGAATGGCGACGGCAGCATTCAAATCCACCACAAAGCGCTACCAGGAAAATAACAGCAACTCGGCAGCGGGCGGTCACAGGCGATCCAGGAGCTTAAGCCATTTCGGCCGCTACAACTCTGAGATTTTTTCCTCCGCCCCCTCTGCACTCCGCCAGAATAAAATTCACATTAACGATCAAGACGAGGATCAGGAGCTTAACATTAAGCCCCCTTCGCGTAATGTTAGCCCACCCAGGGAATCCAGCGTGACAGAAACCAGAGGGTTCGCTTCTCGAAGGGGACGATCCGTTTCCCGTTATCAGACGGAGAGCGCCAATGACAGCCAGTCTGAGACAGAAAAAAAACTGCAGAGAGGCCGGTCGGTTATCAGAAACGGCGTTTCCAGGCACACCGGTAAATCCTACGGAAAACGGAAGGAGGAGGCAGCGTTCTGTGTCAGTTGCTCGCCATTATCAGTACAGCGACTCTACTTCTGAGGTAGGCCGATTCTGGTTGAAATCAGTTTCCTACAATTTTTTGTTTTTTCATGCTTTTCTTCCTCGCCGTTCTGGTGAAAATTAGCTCTTTTTAAGTTGAATTTTTCCGATTTAGTTTTCCCCATTTTTGAAATTCTGTTAGTCAGAATTCTATTCCTACAGTTCAAAAATTAATGTGCACATCAAAATACGATTTTGTATAGTTTTTTTTTTTGCCAGAAGGTCGAGGCCGTCCTAGTACTAGAATTTTTGGTTCAAAGCCAGGTGCTCGTATGGGTATGTGTACTCCAAAACCATATTTGACCATGTAATTTCCGCAACTCCAAAAGACATCACGGTACTTACTCCTCGTGTGAAACATAAGGAAATTCAGGGTATCTTTGAACTGGTTATTAAATAGTAATGAATTTTGTTAAGGGTTGTTTGGATCATATAAAGTTCATAGGGGAGCAAGATGGATTAATTTTTGTTGAATGTTAAAAGGGAGTTAAATTGTTGAGGGGAGTATCATATTTGAGGTAATTTTGACGGTATAGATGTCTCTTACTCATAACAACTAGTTAAAGATGCTAACTGATTTAGATTGTATACTTAGGGCATGGTCCCATGGAGGGGCTAGAGCTCCTATTTTCCTATTGCAGGAGGTCCCGTGATTATTTTTACACCCAGCTACAATAAAAAAACAAAATCTAAACTTAAAAAATAGGAGCTCCACATTTTTTGCCCCTTAAACTTAAGAGGTGGTTGGAGAGGGGGGGCTGGGAGTTTCCCACTACAGTTTAGGGCTGAGAGAATTTAATATGCATTCCCGCCATTATTTTTTGGTGATTTTAAAGAGAAATATGATTTTATTTTTCTACAAATAACCATAAATATCCAATGAGATCCTATAATACCTCAGCGGATGTTATTGAGGAAACTAATAAAAAATCATGGGACCTTAAAACTGCTAAAATGCTCCTAAATTTTCTCAGCAGCACCCGCTGAGATATTTAAGGAGGCCCCCTTCCATGGGACCATGCCCTAAGATAATTGTGGGGGTTAAAATGAGAAGCGGATGATATAACATTCTTATAAACAATTAAAACGATACGAAGAAGATTAGCATGGCCCCTGCAAAAGTTTGCCACAATTGACCCAACATGGCACATAAAACGAAAAAAAAATTGCCTTGTTTTTAGTCAAAAATTTTAGGGTGTTACAATAATTGACTATTTCTTTACTTTGTTATAGTAGAGAAATTAAAGAATTTATTTCTCATGATGATGGGTCATGCAAAGAGACCAGAAACATCAGACTAGCTATTTCTATGTAGTTGTATCCAGAAAATTCACATATTGTTCCTCACTGTGATTCCAAAACGTATGTAATTGTTTCAGATTGAATAAAACTTCAGACAACAAACTGACTAAGTAGGCAACCAATGCACCAAACTGCATTTCCATTGGATAAGCTTGCATACAGAAATTGGACAAAAGAGGAAGGAGCATAAGGTGTGGACGTATTAACTGTACTTAGTCTCATCAGGAAAAATTGATCGCCTGGCAACATTTGCTCAAGAAAAACCATCAAACAAACGACATAAAATTACCGATAAAGTGGACCATTGAAACTAAGTTTGAGGAAGTTAAAATGGGTGAGCAAATGTCAACCTTGGAGATTTTACTAGCTTGGAAAGCAAGAAAATCAACTAATCACAAGGCCTCGTGGAAAACAGAGCCAAAGGATCAAAAGATCATCATAGAATCTACCTATACGTTGAGAAGGTTCTATAATAAGTTGAAATAGAGAATAGACAGACAAAGGTTCCAATTCAGAAAAGTTGTTGGGGGAGTTAGTTTTCAAAATTTCAACTCTTCACACTTTCCAACCCTCCTTCATTACTGTAAATCATTTCCCAACCATGCCAACTGAAATTGCTCCCCATGTACTTCTGGCATAGGAGTTGGCAAGCCTACGTTTACTCTTGAGCTAGGTAATTAGCTCGAAACTTAAGGGATGCAAAATTCGAACAATATGTCTATGTAAAGTGGAAAAGTCCTCTGCTTCCCGCATGGAGTTCTTATATCCCAAGAGGGCATGCTCACTAGGCCAAGACCTATAAACTTATCTTTTCCTTTTATCTTGAAAAGGTCATGATAGTATGAGCATATTTCAATTGCAGTTCATTTTTTTTGTCTAAATTCTGTTATGTTATTCTGATCTGCAACTTTAAGGGAATATGTGAAACCACTCTTGAATTAGCTAGTCCCTATTTTTCAATGAATAGAATTTCTATGCATACACTTTTTCTGTAACTTATATGCGTGGGAGCTGTGTGCACCAATCTTTGGTACTTCCAAACAAAGAAAATGTCGATTGCTTTCATTTTCATGTAGGAATGGCATTGTATAATCATATTCATACATATGGATAAGACATCGTTCATGTTCGCATGGAATCGAAATTAATTTAGCTCCAATAAATTCCAGAAAATGCCAGAACAGGAAATAGACACATGGATATGAAATCATGCGCATTTAAAAAATAATTCAAAATTTTGTACAGATTGTGTACTTACTTTTGATAACAACATGAGTTCTATAACAACAAAAAAAATGCATGTTGACAAGTGGAGACAAAGTGGCTAGGATATGAATGGTTCGAGCTTTCAGAGATAACAGCTCTCTATACTTAAAAGTTTAAAACTTATCTTGTTTTAAGGTTACTATAAAACAAATAAAAACTTCGACAAAAACTATTTGTGCAATAGAATAATCGAAAACAATAAGCAATTTTACATATTACCAATCTAACGTCTCATAGATTGTAAGCAATAAAATATAGAACAGAAAGAACCATGCATCCAGTGACTAACCAAATGGATTTGGTGCAGGGGGCATGCAGCAGGTTGGTGAGTGTCCACTGTGATTCCTGTCAAACAACTCAGGACTCCAATAACGTACTTTCTGTAACAGTTATCCAGACCATAAACTAGGTCTTAATAAATTTTATAATATTACAGAGTTACTAACAGACTGCTGCAGGCTGAGGGTTTTCTTCTCTGAGTTCAGCACCAGTGTCTGGTATATATTTCTCCTTCGTTGGTGCAGTGGAATATTGAAGAGCCAAATGACTGCCTGCAGAACTCTTGTCCTGTTTTCTATTCTTTCCCTTCTTCCAAAACAAAATTGCTAAGAGAAATCTTCCAAAACGGCTCAATGGATCATGAAGAACATCAACTTGATAATGGCCGAATCTCCAGTCTTGCTGAATAAAAGGTCTCTGAATCGGAACATCCAAACCTCCTGCAAAGAAGCAAATAGTATATTTATCTAGGGTTTTAAGCCTAAAATTTCACGAGCTGCTGAAATCTCCAAAAACATTGCAACACCTTAAACATTTGAAATCAAGTTCTAACTCTGTATGTAAATAATATATTTTGTTTCTTGAAAAATGGTTAAAGAGCTATATACAAAAATTGCCTTAAGAATGGATGCAAAATCATTCTTAGGCCACAAGTACCCCAGTACATACCGACAGAATACAAAACTATTGAGCAAGAAATACTACAAAGTAAAAAGCCATGATTGAACCGAAATATTTATATCGCCATTGAGAACCTAGAGCATAGAAGATAATGTGAAAATTCCAAAATACATTTGAGCCATCCATATGACTATCATTTGACCAACTATACAGGACAGCATTCTTTTTGAAAAAAGAGTTAAATAAACATCACCGGCTTACTAAAGTCAGCTGATATGGCTTTTCTGACTCAAACTTTAGTTAGAACAGATAATAAAGTGAAAACCAGTGAAAAAGAAGCGATATGTGCTGATATAAGAATATTGAGACCAGTGTTAAGATTCTAAATATGGTCCCTATTCATGTCTTATGGTTGATTCTATGACTTTGATGAATATGCCTTGGCCATTTTTATTCACTTTCTTTGGGGGTTGGTGGGTCATATGAACATTTCCCTCATACTTAGTTCCAAGAGCGTCCCCACTGATTGAAGCTGTCGTGTTTGTTGTAGGGTGAAATGTGGGAAACTTCCAGTTAGAAGTAGTCTGATTTGGAGTTGAACAGCTGGCACGGAGGTTTCTACCTTGATGACTGGTTTGAATACCTTCAATATCTTGAAGAACATCCCCAATGAGATCCCTTAGAGTATCATCTATGACCAACTTTTAAATATTCAGGACTCTCAGTTGCCGAGACTCAATTAATTTTTAGGAATTTAATGGTCTCTCCTTGCTGAGCTTGTAGTGCAGATGTGAGGTTTTGAAGAATTGCCAGATTGACCGTATACCCACAAAGAAGGGGAGCTAAAGCTCCACAGTCGCCCAACTTATTGCCTAGGAATTCCAGATGTCCAAATCTAATGTGGTGATGGCTTATAGACCAGGGCAGCATATATCTTTGTAACTTCATCCATTGAGGTTTCGGGTGGATTTTGGGGAGTTTCTGTCACTGGTCCTTTAGACTCCATTGGATGTATGGGGATGGATTTGGCATGGATTTGGGGCTTGCCCAAATCCATGAGCAATGGCATCCTGGGGAGAAAAAATTGGATATGTATAAGGCATAGTTACCTAAGTCTTGGGGACAGAGGGACAGGGTTTCCAGAATGGCAAAAATTTTCCCAAATTTTGGGGATGCCAGGGAGATGGCTATTAAAATAATATATAAAAATTAAATAATAGGGGCGTCCCCTCCAAGTCCCCAAGTCCCTGAAACATTCAGGACATCACCAAAATCTAGGGGATGTGTCCCCACATAACACTGGTGTTAGGGTATTTTTTAAAGGGAGTCTGATAGTTATAGAAGGGGCCAGCTTTTGTAGTGATATTGATGGAATCCTTTTTCCTGATGGTGTCAAGAGTGTGCTTATCAAAAGGGTTGTTGGAAGGTAAGACCAACAGGGAGTTACCGACTTGGAGTTTAAGGACAATGAGGAAGTTTCTGTTTTCTACCAGAAATCTCAGGATCATTACCAAGGTGGAGAGAGAAACAGATGGAACATACCTAGGATCCTTCTAGAACGAGGGAGGGGTCTTCGAATGGTTTCTCCTTGTTTGTTGTCGACACAAAGTCCTCTGTTCCTCTTTCTTCATCATCCAAATGTATCTGTTGCTGACTCGCTGCCCCTTTCTTTTTTGGTTGATGTTCATGTTGTGCTTCAGCTGGTAGTTGTTTGATATTGTGCTTTGCTTTTTGAACCCCATTACAATTGGATAAAGGCTTCTTTATAGCCATAGCATTGAGTCTCGGGCTTTTGCTTAACCCCGTTACCTTGTACCCATCGATAAAGATTCTGGCAATTTGTCCAATTTGATGGATTTGGAATCTTACAAATCTTACAACTCTTGTTCACTATGTTGGATTGAGTTCGAATTCACTCCTCTTTGCATTGAGTCTTGATCATGTTAGTACCTTGTTATGCTCTTGATGTCACTGTCGGGGGGCATATAATTTGAATCGACCTGATTTTTAGGGGCCTCTAATTGCTAGAGGATTTCCAAGCCAAAGAGTGGACATTTAGAATCTATATATCATCACTGTTGTTTTCTATTAGCACTCATGTGGCCCAACATTCCTCTAGCATGGTCTTTTGTCTCATTTCACTTAAAACCCAAAACCTTGTTTCCAATGTACAATGTTTTTTGTCTTTAATTGCAAGTCCTCTTATAGATGAGACCTACAAGAAAGCCTACTATTTTGCAGTTGCATTAATACAAACCATTGATTTGAATGGATGGTTTGTTGTTAAGTGAAGTTCATTCTACCAAGTAGCTTGACATGAAGAAGCATGAGAGGAGGTTGCCATGTGTGTAGAAGCAATTGTATGTGGGACTTAATGTGTAATGTCCCTTTCGGGCTCAAATTTGAGGAATTTGGATTTTCCCCCAAAACCCTAATGGAACATTGTTGGAAATTGATAGACAGCCAAATGTAGAAAACCTGATTCTTATGACAACAAATTGATTTTATGCAAGAATTAGGGCAGTGAACTGTTTTAAGTCCACAAAACCCTAAGCGACCTAGGTTAAATTCAGATTTTAGCTTTGCCACACACAAATCTTCAAAAATACATCAACAACATGAAACCCTTGATGAAATCATGCAAAATAAATGCTTCAACCATAAATTACAGACTGCTGGAATTAATTATTGCTCAAAAACAATTGAAGCTTCAAAATTCCATATCTTCATAAATATTTGGAGAAAAAATGCAAATTGATAGCTCAAAATGATCACAAAAATAGCAGCTATCCAACAAAATTAGAATCAGATTTTTCCAACAACATGAAACCCCACTGAAAAGTGATCCCAAAATCTCCAAATGTGTAGATCAAGCTGGAAATGAATGTGGCAGCCCCAAAAAAGTGTGTCCTAGCTGGAATGTGTGCCCTAGCACTAGATAGAAACCCTTGTTGTTCTGAAATTTCTGAATTTTGAAGCTCCAATGTGACTCTAGGATGAAGCCACCAATGAAACAAATGAGGGTTTTCGTCCCAAGTGTTGTGACTATTGAGGGTTTTCGTTCCCAATAGGATCCAATGAGGGTTTTCGTCCTCAAAGGGTGAAAATGAGAGCTCAATGCTCCAATTTCCAAAAGAGAAGTATATAATTCACAAGATGATTATGCACAAATGAGCCAATGCGACCCCTTCTTATACCTTGTTGTGGTGCCAAAACCAATTAGAATGCTTCCAAATAGGATCATAATTCCTAATGGATACTTCTCTTCCATTTTCCTTTGGCTTTTCATCTTCTTAACCCATCCGACCTAACTTTATATGGAAAACTACTAAAGAAGAATGCAATGCTCATGAAAATAACTGAAAAACATGACAATTACTTCCCTTGCTCATTTCCTTCTTGCCCACAGGAAGTGGAATGGGCTCAAAGTCTTCCAATCGAGCTAGTTTGAAAAAGGGGACATTACAGTCCTCCCCTCCCAAAATTGCTTGCCCACAAGCAATTGCAAGCTCTCATGCCCAAGTACCATCATGTCTAAAGTGAAGAAATATGTTGTAATGCTCCAATAATCTAGATCCTGTACCTGTCAAATGAAAAAACTCTTGCCAAAACAAGCTCATATATCTGTTGTCCCTCTTCTTATTGATGTGCTTTGGCAGGCCCGTGAAGTTAACAACTTCTTGAAAAAGAAATCAGTTGCTACCTCAATTCTGCCTTCTTCACCTTCACCTTTCAAAATAGCATTAGCAACCTTTCTCCTTGCATACTCAGTTGTACACAAAGCCTTCCAATCTGTCTGTAACCTTAGTCATAAAGCAAAAAATTGAGCAATAATCAGCAGCTTGACAAGCTAAAACACATACCAATGTGGCATCTTCACTTCCCGTTTCAACCTTGTCAACTATGGTGGAAGAGCATCCTCTAACCATACACATGAACGCAACTAAAATAATGTGGGGGCTGCTAAAAATGATGACAGCAGCATTAATGGTGGCAATTTGATGTGTGGCTGTCTTGGAAGCACTTCTTCTAACATTTGGTGGAAGCAACACCTCATCCTGCATCCCCTCCATGCTTTGTTGGAGACCTTTTGCAAGTACAAACTTGTTATCCTTCATTATGTCATCTTCATCTTCAGCTGCAACCTCATATGCTCTATCATTTGCTCGGGGGGAAAAGTAAACTCAGTTGCTCTTTCTTTTTCATACCCATACCTGTACATGGAACAAACACATTAAAGAAAAGAAGAGTTTCCCTCATCATTGCTTCTTCATGCCTCAAGGATATGATGGCCAACTCTCTCCCATTGCTTGCAATCATCTCATATCCACTCAAGTGATGGATGTTCATAGAATTCAACCATGCTGCCCCAAACTAATCTCTTCAAAATTTGGTTTTGATCTGAACTTATGAGTGTTGGTATGTAAGTATAGCAGTCATACTTTGCCCTGAATTTCTTCCCAAACAATACCAAATATGTTGGGACATTGACCTTAATTGATCTCAATGAGTGAACCCTCTTACACACAATATTAAATGAAAAGAATGTCTTCAAACCTGCCCATCTATTGATGTTCAAAGAAGATATGCACAGTCCAACACATGAAATTGGGAAGAACGCATCCCATCATGACTGTAGCATTGCATTTCATTACTCAAAATTGGGATTGTGGTGGCTGGAAACCACCTTGTGCCCAATGCAAACACCTCATCAATTACCGTGGGTGGGAAATGCATCTCCCTTCTTATCAACAACTCTTTTATGGCTGCCACTAGAATGTGGGGAGAGCTAGAAATGTAGGTAACAACATAGTCCTAAAATTGGAGGTAGTTCCCATAATGATCCATGGATCATAGCTATTATTACCCAAATTCATACCATGTTAAATTGGTAACACAACCAAAAGATCCCCTTTTACCCATGTCTCATTAGGCATTCTTGCTAAGTGCATTTTAGAAAACCAATCCCTCATAGACCAAACAATAGCATGATATGTTACTTCACCTTGGCTCATGAAAACTGAATTATTACATACCTTGTTTCCCCACCAAGTTGTGGGAGATTGTTGTATCTTCATGAAGCAAGGAAGGGTGAAGTCTTTCGGTGTAATCTCAGCCTTCTTGAAATCTTCCCTTATGTAGTATCGCATTCCCTTATTCTGAAAATTTTGTGTAATCTCTTCCCCAACATAGCCACTTAATGTTTTAATAGTCTTATCAAGTCCCCTTTTAATTATCCATGCAGCTGAATTTTCATTTTTGGTAGATGAATTATCCATAGCTTTCACATACACCCAAGAGTGGCAATCTTGAAAGTAACTTGAGTCCCACAAAACTATAGCAAGCTGATTCATACAAATTTGACTATCAAAATAACATCTAGTTTGCTTACCATCTTTACACCTCAAGCATCCGGATGGAATTATCTTCCTTCAGCCATTCCCTATGATCTTGTCTTCATGTGTGTTACTTAGCCCCTAGGAGTGTTCTATTAACCGAGGAACATGGATCCTTCACAATGTGGTTAGAATGCACAACAAACCCTCTATGATTGTTCATAAGTTTCCTTTCATCCAAGTGCAAGAATTGATATTTACCTTGATCTTCCAAAGACCACCCATGCCAAAGCAATCTTGGTCTTGAATAGAAGAAACAACATGCCCATAGATGCAAGTTTGTCTCTTTGGACCTATCATGCTTCTTAAAATATTTTCCATGATGACAAAAATAGGGCAGCGACATAGGAGGAAATAATAAATCGAAAATATGGTCAACATTTTCATACCTTGGGCTGCCTACAAGGAGCTCACCCTCCTTTACCTTTTCTTCTTCAACAAGCGAAGATCTTCCTGCTTTGGTTCCTTCCAAATTTTGTTGACATATGTATGGGACATCATCATGGTTCTTACAAAAGTCAAGAATACCATCAATTTGCCTCTTATTGATTGTTGTTCAGAAAATTCCAGCAAGCTGATTATCATCATTATCAGCCAGAGATGTGGCTTCAACCACCAAATTCTCTCCACAATTTTGCAAATCGAAATTTTCTTCTTTCCTTGGCTCATGCTCCATGACTTCTTCCTCTTTCTTTGGAGATTCTGTTGCATCTAAAACCTTTTTTGGTTCTTCATCTGGTAACACCTCTCCATGTCCTTCAATTGTCACTTTCCCCAAAGCATTTTAAAGATCCCTCTGTGGCACTTGAGGTTTAGGCTAGCACCTTGACCTACCCTTGCTTACCCCTATGAATTCGGCAACTGAAATAGCATAACGGATCTCATTTGGAAGAGCCCTATATTCTTCATCGTTAGTCGCAATATTGTGCCCTATTGAATGGCATGTATCAACCTTTGGAATGACTCCTTCCCTGGGAAAGAAGATAGGCTGAAAAGCCCTAGCTGTAAGATCCATCATGGATCTCAGTATTGAAGATTGTTGTTGGCCCTTGAAGAACTTCTTGGATGCATATTATGGATTAGTCGTGCTATTATATCAGCCAACCTCTCTTGCCCTTGGGCAAACCTCTCAAACCTAGCATCATCAAAATTTATGTTCGCCATTTTATCTTCTCCTTTTGAATGAATACCCTCCAGGCTAGGAGGAACGATGCTCTAATAGCATTGTAATGTCCCTTTCAGGCTCAAATTTGAAGAATTTGGATTCTTTCCAAAACTCTAATGGAACATTGCTAGAAATGAGTACGACCACATGTAGAAAACCTAATTTTTATGACAGCAAACTGATTTTATGCAAACTTTGGGCAGCAACCTATTTTACGTTCACCAAACCCTAAGAGACCTAGGGTAAATTCAAGTTTTTGCCTTTTCCACACACAAATCTTCAAAAATACATCATCAACATGAAACCCTTCATGAAAACATGCAAAATAAATGCTTCAACCATAAATTACAGATTGTTGGAATTAATTATTGCTCAAGAACAGCTGAAACTTCAAAATTCCATATCTTCATAAATACTTGGGAAAAAAATGCAAATGATAGCTCAAAATGATCACAAAAATAGCAGCTATCAAACAAAATTAGAATCAGAATTTTTTCAAGCACAAAAACCCATTGAAAAGTGATCCCAAAATCACCAAATCCGTAGATCACGGCAGAAATGAATGTGGCAGCCCCAAAAAGGCGTTGCCCTAGCTGGAATTTGTGCCCTAACACGGATGGAAACCCTTGTCGTTCTAAAATTCTGAAAATTAAGCTCACTTGTGACTCCTGGATGAAGTTACCAATGCAACAAATGAGGTTTTTCGTTCCCAAGTGTTGTGACTATTGAGGGTTTTCGTCCTCAATACGATCAAATGAGGGTTTCCTCCTGAAAATCTGAAAATGAGAGCTCGATGCTCCAATTTCTAAAAGAGAAGTATATAATTGCAAGATGATGATGCACAAATGAGCCAAGTAACCCCTTCTTATACCCTTCTTATACCTTGTTGAGCCAATTAGAATTCTTCCCAAATAGGACCAACCTCATAATGGATACTTCTTCTCTATTTTTCCTTTGGCTTTTCATCTTCTTAACCCAACCGACCTAACTCTATACGGAAAACTACTAAAGAAGAATGCAATGCTCACAAAAATAACTGAAAAACATGACAATTATTTCCCTTGCTCATTTCTTTCTTGCCCACGTGAAGTGGAATGGGTCTCAAAGTCTTCCAATCGAGCTAAACAAATAATGGATAGAGAGGGTCTCCTTGAAGAAGTCCTCTAGAAGATAGGAAAAGGGAGCCCTAGATCAACATTGCGAGCTGTAGGGAACGAGTTTGTATGCAATTGTCGATTTCAGGCATCTATCAAATACTTTGCAAATGTCATGTTTGATGAGAATACTTGGTCTTCTTTTTGTGTGCAAGGAATGTAGGATATCTTGAACTAAGATGATGTTTTCAATTTGTCTACCCAACACGAAGATTGATTGAGTGGGGGGAAATAGTTTTATGTACAAGTGGTTTTAGTCTCATTGCTATTATTTTGGACATGACTTTGTAAGCAATGTTACATAAAGCAATAGGCCTCTACAGATCTATCTGATCTACATTGATTTTTAGTGGAACGAGAACTACTTTGGTGGCATTGAGATTGCATAACAATTTATGTTTTTGTTGTGATTCCTCTACCATAGACAAAATATTCTTCATTGTTCCACGGGGACGCATCTTCCCCCCCACGCCCAAAAAGTGACATCTCGAAGACTCGGGATGTCTCTAAGACTTGGGGACGGCAAAAACACATCCCCCCCACCACCACCTTGTAATGTTCCCATACGAGACAAATCTAAGAAATTCTAGAATTTCCCTGAAACCCTTATACAAAATATAACTATCTGATTTTTATGCAAACCCATAAGATAGAAAATACAACAATCTGAAATTTTCCTTTATTTATCAAATAATCACAATACAAAAATACCCAGAAGGCCCAAAGCATCTAGAAACCTTCTTGGTACAAGTAGATGATGAAAAATAAATTTTCCAACCAAAGTCTATATTAATTTTTATTTATTTTCACACCACAAAACAAGAAAAATACCCGCATAAGATTACAACAATTTTCTCACAAAAGACACTCCACATGACAAAAGGAGACTCTGCAAACTGAAACCAACCAATTCTGCCCGCAGTCAATGCCCTAAACATTGATCTAAAATCCAAAGGGGTGTAGAAAGCCCTAGAAATGGCTGCAAATCGTGCCCTAACTGTCCCTGACTGAAGTCTGGTGGATTCTCTCTCCATTGGCTGAATTTCTTTGCTTGAACCGCGGACCTGAAGCGGGAAAAGTAGAAAATATGCCCTAGTTAAACTGCAAACTGACACAAATTGAAAATAGACGTGCCCTAGCTCTGGTGATCCGAAATTTCGCTCAAATGTGACCCCTAAGTGAAACTATCAAGAAGATATTGAAGGTTTTCGTTCTCAAATCTGATCACAATGATTGCTGTCCTCGAATGATGGATGCTAAGAGGGTTTCCATCTTCAATAGCTAAAAGTAGAAGCACAAGTGCTTGACTTCATGAAATCAAGATGATAGATAGATGATAGATGCCCCAAATGAACCCCTTCATCCTCCTTTTATAACTTCTCTTTCCTCTTTCTTTCAATTTTGGTGGCTGACTTTATTTAAAAGTCACTTTTATTTTAATAATAAAACATAAGTTGCCTTATAAAATAACATAAAGTTACATTTGGCCAACTTAGTTAACTCAGTAATTTTACTTCCAAGTATTTTAGAAATATTTTTTATTTTAATAATAATATTATTATCAAGTTACCCAAAGATTAGAAATGACCAAGTCCAACTTAAATAATATTATTAATTATTTTAATCTAGAAAAGGTGACATTGCACTTCTCTTGGTACAAGTAGATGGCGTCCCCAAATGGGGACGTCCCCGAAATGTTTCGCTCAAAGAGGGGGCATTTCTGAGATGTCCATCCATTCTGGGGTCTTGGGAATGTCCTTGGGATGTCTTGAAGACTTCTAGAAGTCTCCCAACCCGTCCTAGAGACTCCCCGCCATCCCCGACAGCATATGTCTATCTAAAAGTATTTTTTTTAAATCATGTTGTTTTATAATTTTTGGCCCCCAACCCTAATACTCAATGGGCCCGACCCACCACCTAAGCACTCCAAAAAAAACTATAAATAAGACTTAACACCCTCACACCAAATCACAATTAAAAATTTAAAGTAAGAGTGAAAGCATTAGCAAGCAAGAGGGACAACATTAGCAACATGCCAACAAGTAACAACAAGAGTTAGGGTAAGTGCCAAGTCTTCATTGCATTGAGCCACTCGCCAACTGTATTTGAATTTTTAATGCAATCATCATTTTGAATATAAATATTTGGTATCTATAGTTGCATACAAAGCTCGCAATGTTGATCTAGGGCTCACTTTCCTATCTTCTAGAGGACTTCGTCAAGGGGACCCTCTCAATCCTTATTTGTTATAATCATGGTTATCATGAAAATGATTACATGTAACTCAAGAGGACTCAGGGAAAACACCAAATGCAGGGTTCTTAAACAAACAATAAATTCTAACGACGCAGACCTAATTTTCCAACAGGAAACTAGAATGTATCAGAAATCTATGTTTCAATCTGGTATTTCATCTTGGGGGCAAAACACATATTTTCTTAAGATTCACAAGGTCTAAGGGGATGTCACTATTCATTCGTGGGGCCTTTCAGTTGAAATGCAGTCATTTGAATTCAATGTCGCCATCGCCGTCTTTTCAATTTGTATTCCTCATTGGGCGAGTAAGGGAGCAGACATTATTAGCATTGTCTGAATAGTTGCAAACTGTTCAAAATCCTTGGTTTATTCAAGGTGGGGATTTTAATTCAATCAGGCAAAAGGGCCAAAACAGAAGGCCAGCAGTTCAATCCTCAACAAGCTCATTTTCTCTTGTATATTGTTGATGTCATATTTCTGTCCTTTCCCTGTTGGCAACCCTCCAGTAGTGGGTTCAGAGTATAATGTGACAAATGAGAAAGACTGGAACAGAAATTCAGTTTAAGAGTTGGCTAAGATCATTTTTTGGAGTTATAGTAACTTTGTGTATATCAGTTTATGTCAGAATTTTTGGTATTTTTATAGCAGTGGCAGTTTGTGATTGTTGGTATAGTGGACATCACTTTAGACTTGGCAAATCTCATCACCAGCATTGTTCTTTGCCCCTAGAGACTCGTCTACATGGCAAAGTGAACCTGGGAGGGATAAGACCATAATCTGGCAGTTTGGTTGGTGTGAAAAATCCAAAAATTGTGGTAAGTATGTGCATTAACACTTGACAGTAATCCAGGTGCATTTAACACTTGACACTGTAAACGTAGAATCATGTGTTGTTGGCAGGATGAATCTAAGTATATATACAAGCTAGATGTGGCTTATCATACTGTTCTTTGGGGATTAAGAATCCCGACTATGCCATAGGCTAGTTTACATTGATGAATGGAGATAAACTTGCTGATTTTGATTTATGGTTATTACTGAATGTAATTTTCAAATATTGTCCAACATGGGTGTACAGAACAATTCTGTTTCACTGAAGGATTATAGTTTTAAATTTATGAATTCACAAGCATTGGTTTACTTTAAGTGACTACTCGTCAATTAAAGACTTCATTGATCAGTTTTTTTTGTACTTGCATTTAGATTTGCGCCATATTGAATTCATTGAAGTTTCAACTTCAGGACAATGAGAGAAATAATATTCCCCCTTGCGTATAGACATGAAACAAATTATAGATCACTGGATTTCCATCTCAGTGAAATATTTCTTGAACAAAATTTTGCATATCTTTTTTTTTGTATAGATACATCATATATTAACAGAACATTTTTTACAAAAGAACTGCATATTTGAAATTGTGTGCAGATTTACGCATATCTAATTAGGCTCTAATGAGAAGTGTACTACTTATTATCATTAGCAACCACAAAAGCTTTCAAAACAATACCAGCATTCATAAGGGAGTCTTTATTCACTGCCCGATAAAAAGGCCGTGTCTTTCCCTCCGCAGCAACAGTCTGAAGTTCATTCCATGCAATTTCTCTTTGTTGCTGGGTCACTTTGCCCGTTTTTACCACCTGTACAAAAACGCAAATTCAGCAAACATACATTTGAATATTTTTTAAAATTGAAGATTAAATGTGGATCCTTCTAGTAGAGATTTATAGGTGCCAGTGGAAAACTTTTTTTGTGTGTGACAAAACACTCATTTTTCCATTCTAATACCATTTTCCTTCTAGAAGTTTTGGAATTGCCTTCTAAAGGAAAATTTTAGAAATTACTCTGACACAAGCTTTCACAGAGAAATGGGCTATTCACTCCATTATTAATTGATAATTTAATTGTGAAGCTCTTTTGAGAGCCAGCTCCTACAGTAGCATCTTCGAACTTAATATGTGCACATTAAAAAAAGGTTACCGCACTAAAGAGAAAATAAGATGGACGAGGGATCCGGGAAAGGTTGTTAACACGGTCCACTGCCACCAATCCAAACTTGGGACCATAACCATCTGCCCATTCCCAATTGTCAGATATTGTCCAGAATAGATAACCAAGAACAGGAACACCCTGCATAATGTCAAAAGTAAGTCCAACTTATATGGGAATAGCTGCATGGAGTCAACTTCCAAGCAATATTAGATAAAAAGAATAAAATAAATTTCAAGGTCCATGTCTATAAAAACCTTGTCCATGGCTGCACGCACAGCCAAAAGATGTTCCAAAATGTAAGGTCGACGAATTAAATCAGTTGCATCAGAAACACCATTCTCTGTAACAATGAAAGGGAGATTCAAATGTCTATATCTCTCATGAAATTTAAGCAGAATCCTATACAAGCCATCAGGATAAACACTTCTCCCAGATTCACTGTATTCGTCATTATCCACTAGCTTCAAGCCTGGCACTGAAACCACTTCCTGAACAGCAATGACAAGACATGAAAAAATTTAATGGTGTTGCCAATCCTGAAAAAAAAAACAAACAAACCATAATTTGATTCCTCAATATTGTATCGAATTATAGCTACAAGCATGTAAATTCTATCAGCAATGTAAAAAAACCCCATTATAGTAATTAAAATGTAATGCCAAATAAATCAAGAATCCCACACATCAACATGCCGTTAAATAAAAGATAAAAACAAGACAATTCTGTCAGGGATCAGGAAAGACCTGGCCATAATAATTTATACCAAGAAAATCAAGCTTGTCACAGATGCTATCCACATATGGAAAGAGAGTCATTTTACTACTCAAAACAACTGCTGAAACATCAAAAATCCCATAAGGGCGCATGAAAGAAGCATGATGTGCTATACCGACTCTTGCTCCCAATGATGCATTCTTGCTGTCAATATCAACATCAGAAATCCTTTCAGAAGCTACCCATAATTTATTTTAGTTACAACAATATTGAGAAAAATGAACAAACCCTCTTCATACACCAGGAAAACATCATAGAATGAGATCTCTTTCTGCATGAACAAATGAAGCAATAATATTTCAGGAGCCATTCTACCCTTCCCTGTGGCCCACGTGTGTGTATTTTCAAGCTGCAAGTTTGTGTATAGCAGTAGGAGAGATATACCTAAACTCATGAATATGATCAAAAGCTTTTGAATGTGCTACAGACATCCAGTGCATAACTTGGTTAAAAACACCTTTAGGCAGGAGCAGCAGTGGCAACCTCAATCAAATTAGGGTTACCTCCAGGCCAGGCTCCCGCGCAGTATGTCAACAAGGCAAAACACATGTGGCTCATTGAAGGTTATCCAGTAGTCAACTAAACCAGAAAAGTTTTCAACCGCTAACCTGCATTTAGAACAAATAATAATAGTAACCAGTGAGTTAAGTAGATAGATTATCTGTTTACCAAATGGTCAAAGGGTTGGCTCAATGACAGTCACATTATGCTGAATCAAACTAACTCATTTGAAGGAATATTATTCAAGGCGTCTCAAGCTGAATCAAAATCTTCTCAAATGGAATAAATACTGACGATTACAGACAGATAGGTCTTCATCCAAACAAATAAATAAGGGATGCCTATCATCAAAAATATCATGTTAAGCATTTGATTTTCATTCAAATCACATCAAAACTAATAAATTTGTTCTTTTACAATAACAAAACACATCCAAACTTGAGTAATTATCTTTATTTTGATTATGCATGTGCTGGTAGTTTGGATTGACAAATCAACCTGGCGAGGCTCAAGCATAAATTATTAGCTCCTATTAATGTAGCCTTAAAACAGATTTCAAAAGTTATATAAATGTTATTTGCCCATCTAAACATTTTTGAAGAAATTTTGATGCCGATTGTGTCCAAAGATGGAAACTATTAAACATCTTTTGCAGGATTGTTCTTTTTCCAAATCCTATTGGAAGTTAGTTCATTCTCACCTACCAGCATTCTTCCAGGCTCATTTACATTGTTGGGTAGCTTTACTTGGGGATCTCCAATCCTCTTATTCAGCATCCTTTTAAGAGTATTTGGAGTTGCTTACAAATTATATCCTTGGTTATTATTTGGAAGCTTCGGTGTAATTATGTTTTCCAAAATGAGGTATGCACCCTTACAATTTTTTCGCTATTAAAAAGGTGAAATTCAATTGCAACTTCTTGCAAAAGGTTTTATTGTTATATTGGGAGGCAAAGTAATTGGAACCTTGGAGTTAACCTGATTTTCTTGTTCAGATTTGCTTTACGGACTAAGTTGTAATCTATCTTGTACATATTGTTGTACAATTCTTATTCTTTTGTATAACCTTTATCGTAAATATTGTTTTCTATTAATATATGCAGCATCTATTCAAAAAATAATAATAATAATACTTTAGTTAAAAATTAAAGTTAAATTATCAATATTATTCATGAAAGGAATCTATTTTAGTTTATCTAAATTATAAACTGTATAGTATTGATTTAAAATGAAACTGAGTTACCTAAACTATTTAATTTATAATTTAATAACCTACGTTCCACGGGGACTCGTCCCCTGTGTTTTTGGGACTGTCCCCCCAACAGGGGGCGTTTCGAGGACGCGGGGACCGGTAGGAAACGTCTCCCACCCATCCCCAATTTGTTTTGAAAACCTGGGACGTCATTTTTGTGAGGGGGGGTGGCAGGGGACACCCAGACATCCCCTATATGGCCAAAGGACTTCTACAAGTCCCCCTGACCATACTAGGGACGTCTAGGCATCCCCTACGTCCCAACAAAGACACAACACTTTTTTTAAAAAACTCAAAATTAATAAAAATAAAAGGGACGTGCAGACCCACAACGACCCCCCACACTCATTCCTAACTAATCTAAACCTAAAATAACCTCTCTTACAACTAAAACAAAAAAGATCATTTTTGTCATTTCCCATATTGTGAAGAAGAAGACAAAGAAAGAGAACAGTAGAGAGAAGAAAAAGGACAGTAGTGAGAAGAAGGCAAGAGAGCATTATTCTACACCATTTCAGGTATGTTTCACATCCATTGTTCATTTTACAAATTCACACATTATTTTTCATTAATTTTTGTTTTTTTTAAGGTTTCAAAGACTTAGGAAGGTTTTTTATTTGCACTTGCAATTACAGTTGTGTTTTGCATTTTCAAGTAAAAAATAATGAGTACCAACGAGGGTAGTGAGGGAGAAGAAATTCAAAAGTGCAACATAGAAGGTAGTAATAGAGCTTTTTTAAGGAGTGAAAGCGTTATAGGAACTGTGGGTTCAAAATAATCCATTTGAATGCCCTTCTCAACTCTTCAAAATTTATGCAAAGGGCCCATTCAATCCTAAAAAAAAACCCCTTTCATAATATACCGAATTGTTACACCAAACCTCACGGCGGTAGTGAAATCCATACATGAGAATCATATCATCCCACCACGGTTCCGTAAAGCCCAACCACGGGTTGGGTCTGCGCCCACACTCTCATACGTGTGAGCCTTGTTTCACCGACGTTTAGGCACCCCACAGGCCCCGACTACATGGCATAACCAACCAAGTGGGATCCGAACACGGTTGGAGGCTCTAATACCAAATGTCATTGACAAAAAAAAAATATATTAGCCATCAGCCACTCATCAATATCATTGTCACATGTCTTGTTGGCTCTTATTTTCTTAGAGCTATTGATTGTACAGGGAAGAGGAAGGATGCAATCTTCCAATTTCAAATCTTGAAAGATGCCATAGAGGAGATTGGGTCCTCAAATGTTGTACAAGTGGTGACTGATTCAGCCCACATATGTAAGTTAGTTGGCTTGATGGTTAAGGGTGCTTACAAGCACATTTTCTGGACTCCATGTTGTGTTCATGCGTTGAACAACACATTGAAAGACATTGGAAAGATAAATTGGGTGAAGACAATGGTAGCAAAGGCTAGAGACATACAGATGTTCATTTGCAACCATCACACCTCACTTGCTCTATTTAAGACTTTTTTGAGAAAGGAATTCCTCAAGCCCATGGACACTAGATATGTCATCTCTTTCATTTTATTAAAGAGGATGGTTGAGGTGTAGGAGGCTTTACAATTAATGATGGTTAATTAAAAATGGGCTAGATGGCTAGAGGCAAACACTACTGAAGGAAAAAGTGTGAAACAAAAGATCCTCGACGATGATTGGAGGTCCACAATGAGCGTAAGAAATTGCTGATTTTATATATTTAATATTTATATTTTAATTTATAATTTTTTTAATATTTTTATCCATGTTTCTAACTTGTAAATTATTTTAGTTTTTTGTTCTTTTGTAATATCATTCTAATTCACTCTTTGAGTCTTAAATTCCTAATCTTTTCTGAATTTTTTTTGTAACTTGTTTACAAATATGTTTGCTCCATCTCACCTGTTGTGGGGGTCATACGATATGTTGATAGAGACTCTCCTAGTCTTGGAGAGATTTATGAGACATTTGACAGCATGCTTGCGTAGATGAAGCAAGCTATTTGTACCAAGGATCCTACTCTAGGATTTTATGAGGAGCATATCCGGCCCATTATGACACGTCGGTGGAACACAATGAACAGCCCGCTTCATATAGCAGCCTATGCCTCTAAATCCCAAATGGTATGCAGCACGGCCTGGGAAAATGCCTCCATCTGATGATTAAGAGGTGAAAGAAGGGCTCATGAAGGTCTTTCGAAAGATGAACACTAATGAGGAGTTCACTTTACTGCAGACATAGTGGCTAGCCTTTGTCAATCTCTGTGGTTCAACATTTAGCAAACCAGAGGCGAGGACAAATAGAGCTACATTAGCTCAAGTAGACCCTATTGGATGGTGGACATGGCATGGCAAGGATGCACCAGACTTGAGGATTTTTAACACTCACCTCCTTTCACAAGTTGTCAGTTCCTCTACTGTAGAGAGGAATTGGTCCACATACGACCTCATCCAGTCAGTTAAGAGGAACAAGCTTACCTCTCAATGAGAAGAGAAGTTAGTGACTTCAAGATCAACAAACTCCTAAGTATTGCCGGACTCCAACTGCACGTTGGGATGTTGATCCCAAAGATGCCACACATGTTGATGAGGAGGCATAGGTGGGATTGGTTAGGGTTCCATAGTATAAGGCAATCCCTCATAGTTCCAGTGACTCATACTCAAGGTCTGATTGTGATGCCATTTTAGCAAATTTTGATTAGGGCAACAATAGTTTTCATTGTCTAAGTTTCAAAAAAATTGTAGTTCAAACTTGCAACACTTGGGCATTTCATTGTAATTAATATTGTAATTGGAACTTGAATCTTATGTAAAATATCAATTCAGCTCCAATATTATGTATTAAGGTTTTATAATGTGTGTGGTGAATGCTTTATCAATGTTATCATATGAATATTTGAAATTTCCTATATTTTTTATATTTTCCCTTATTTTTTAATAGTCCTCCCATGTCGTCACTGTCCCAGAAACTTAGTGTAACATAGAAGAATAGCCATTACATGAACTTCTCTTAGGCTCCCTTTTGGTACAATCATACAGCTAGATAGAATCCTTGAAAACTTGATAGAATATCCTTGTATTCTTTAGAGCAAATTTAGTCTTTAAGAGCTTGTTAAAATAATCCTAGGCAGTGTTAGAGCTTGCTACTCAAATGCCTCTAGGGGCTGTGTATATATCCTTCTCAATTTCAAATTAGAAATATATTGGCATGCAAAAGCCAAATAATAAACAATCAAACGACCAACACAAGGTGTTCATCCCAAATTATAAATATAAAAGTCTACACCAGACAAGTTTGGTCAGCCTGGGTCAAGTTTGGTCACTGAACTTGACCTGGTCCCAATAGAGGGAAGAAATAAAGGCAAGAGGTTGAAACAACACAAGATCCCAAAACATCTTTACAAATAAAAATATGAGAGTAGTACATGAGCGAACAAAGAGGAATAGGGAGCTGAAATCAAGGGAAAATGTGTGAATAAGGGCCTAATTTGAAGTAAGGGACCATATGTACAAAGTCGTGATAAAAATATTGCAATAACAAGGATTATATCAAAATTAAGTACTACAATCATCATAAAGATGTAAATGACAATGGATTTTATTGCATGTTTTGTTAGACATTAAAAAAATTTACGGAAGATAAACAAAATGTGAACTCTTAAGCCCCATTATTTATAAGTTGTCAAACATACAATATTATTACAAATGACCATTAACTATTTACAAAGGAAATTTATGTGCTTCAATATGTTGCACAAGGATTCAATACACAATATGTGCCCATATTGATGATCTAATGGAAATGGGAAGAGATAACATGAATCTTGATTATGCTTCAAAGAGATAGTTTTTCGTGAAGGGGTGATATCTAATTACAAGATAATGTTACCATGTTGAAAACTTTGAATAGTTATAAATACGCCAAGATAGACAAGGGAGTGGGAGGAGCGGGTGTAATAGTTTGAGATGTAAATGAAAATGGCCGAACTTATATTTGATGTCTATTTTTGTAGGCAAATATTTTTTTCCTTGGACACTTGGCAACGTCAATTTTGACACTATTAGAGACTCTTTATGGACATACATTGACTCTTTATCACACCTTTCCCCTTTCGATTACACATGCATCATCTTGGTCACATCTATTTGTCAATGATACTTACTCAGGATCACCTCCAGACTATATAAGAACACCATAAAAGCCTACAAAGACAGTTCTCCATTTCACAAATTCCTCATTCCTACCCCATGATGCTACCGAACACCTTGAACAGTACAGTCCACCAATACTGTCCACCCCTGCCAATACTATCTTTGAAGGGGCAACGACTAGTTTTCAAATATGGGCACTTTCTTTAAGTCAGCCTAGACTTGATTCATGGGTCAGCCTACACAGAAAATTAACAAACAGTCACCTATATATACAAATGACCCTCAAGGTCATTGTGAGATACACACACCTCAACACTACCTTGGGAGATTACAAAAGGCATACACATCTCAAATCTTCCAATAGCAACTCTAGAGAAGTCCTAATGCACACATAATCAAGGAGCAACCATCAAACATGCATCCCTCAGAGTTACGCACGAAACAATATCAGATATACAATAAAACACAGGATCATGAAACTTTATTATAGACTCGCAAAAGAACACATACACAGACCGATCGCCAACAATACAACCTCAACAATCTCTGAAGAGATACATACAATCATAATCAGGGAGTCTCACTTGGAAAATTTGCGCCATCATCGAATGTCGAGTTACCCACAAATTTTAAATCTATCTCTTGTCACCAGCTCTACTACTTTACTTCGAGATTCAGGGGTTGTTTTATTTAGGCATACAAGCCACCCAAAGGCATCCTCAAGATTAGCTACATGTTACCCATCAAGACTTCTAAAGATACGAAATGTTACAACAAGGTCCAACGGACCCATACAAAGTTGGTCAGATTGACTCTAGACTTCCACGGACCACAGACTTCCATCTGTGGCTTTGTGCAGAATCGACAAACCATTGCAACTTCGTCAGAACATCACAGCATTGGTAGACCTCTACAGTACTGATACACCATCATCGCAACATGATTATGTAGAGAATGGTTGCACTAATGAGATCCTTGAGAGAAAACTACAGGCTAACAGATATAGGGTGGTTGATGATCTTATCCTTCATAAGGATAGAATCTATTTGGTGCATGAATCAAAGGTAAAACGCAAAATCTTAAGGGATGTCCATGATACACCTTTGGTTGGTCACCCAGGGTATTTCAAGACCTACAAGCAGATCAGGGATAGAATTTTTTGGAAAGGACTCAAGGAAGAGGTCCTCCAATACATTAGAGAGTGTATTGTGTGCCAACAAAACAAGGGAAAGCATGTTTTTCCAGCAGGTTTGTTGCATCCCTTACCTATTCCGAACCAAAAATGGGAAAGTATATCATGGACTTCATCATAGGTCTTCCAAATGTTCAGGGTAAGAATTGTATTTATGCAGTGGTTGATCGACTCACTAAATATGCTCACTTCTTTGCTATTCCTTTTGAGTTTAATACTCCACAAATTGTTGATTTATTTTTCGGAGAGGTTTTTAGGCTACATGGATTTCCTAAAAATATTGTGAGTGGCAGGGATAGCAGGTTTCTTAGTCTATTTTGACAAGAGTTCTTCCGCTTGATAGGGACGGAGTTAACTCCAAGTACCAACTATCATCCACTAACAAATGGGCAAACAAAGATTGTGAATAAGTGGATTGAGGGATATTTGAGGAATTATGTGGCAGGGCAGCAATCAACTTAGGTCAAGTGGCTCTACATGGGAGAGGATTGCTACAATACCACTCATCACATGACCATCAATACAACTCCTTTTAGAACTTCGTATGGTTATGATGATCATTCCTTTGTGGATTTGGTACTTGCAAATAGTAGAGTGTCGGGGGCAAGAGACTTGGTTGCACAGAGCCAAGATATATTGAGGATACTCAAAGAAATATACAACATAAACAAAACCAGCAAAAATTTTACGTCCGCATTGAGAGGACTTTTGAGGTTGGTGACATGGTTTTCTTGAGGTTACAACCCTATAGACAGTCTTCTCTGAAGAAGAGTAGAGATGAAAAGCTCAAACCTCATTTCTATGGACCATACAGGATGAAGCAGAGAATAGGAGAGGTTGCCTGCGAGCTAAATTTTCCAGAGCATAGTAAGATACATAGTGTTTTCCATGTCTCATGCCTAAAAAATGGCTTTGGGACAGCATATTGATCCTTCCATTGAGTTGCATCCTTTGGATGATAAAGGCAGACTTTTTTTAGTTCCTGAAGTAATTTTGGATTTAAGAGAAAAGAAGTTAAGGAACAAGATTCACAGAGTATTTGATACGTTGGAAGGATTTACCTACAGAGAATGCTACTTGGGAGGGTGCTGAAATTCTTAAGCATCACGGCTTGCAATTACATGAGGGCAAACAATTTTGGAAAGGGCAAACTGTAATCTCCCCTTTTTAGAATTAATTGATTTTGAATACCCCAAGCCTATTCTTATTATTTTCCGTAGGCTAAGGGGGAATTAATAAGGGAAATAAATAATAATAATTCTTTTTAAGTGGTCCAAGTTACTTTTTATTTTAATTGGAAAATGACACTTAAAATTAAATTATTATTTAGTGGGGCCAAAAGCAGAAGTGAATGCATGGGATTAAAGCTTATATTTTTAATATGGGCGCCAACTTTGAATATGTCAAAAAAAGTAATATTTTATTATTATTTAGCATGCACAAAACCCTAAAGGTGGCACCCCCCTTGGAGAAGGCATTTTAAAATTATAAAAGCAGCTTTGGGGGTTTCATTATCATCTTGGAAATTTATCAACTATTTCATTTTGTGCAAGTAGCTTTTGCTTCTGCATTTGTAAAAAAGGACAAAAACCTTCATTTACACACAAATCTGAGGACGAAAAACCTCATATCTAAGCTTGACAATTCCATCCAGGGGTTGCAATGATCATTCAGAGTTCAAATATTCATCTACTTCAGCTAGAGCATCATATTCAGGGTTGTTTTAGCATCCAGAACAACAAAATATAGCCAAGGATTCTTTCAGACTAACATCTGCAAGGCATATTGAAACTTCCATAGTTGGACGCCACCCTTGGGAGATTGATTCTATGTTAGGACACCACATTCGGAGGGTTTTTCCAAGGGTTTCAGCTTGCATGTTTATTTCTTACAAGCTTACATGTCTATGGATCATCAAATTTGAGCTAGTAATTGTATACAAATATTATTGTATTTTCCTTGAAGCTGATTTGAAAATAAATAAATAAATTCTTTTTTGTCTGCAATTGGGTTTTGCTATTTTTATAAAAAAAAAATCAGTTTATTGTTGTTGTCATAAAAGTTCAAATTTTTATCCTGCTGCACTAGGGTTTAATAAAATATCTAGATTTGTTAGAAATTATTTACCAGGGATATTACAGAGACATTGTTGCTAAGCCAAAATTTGATGGCCAGGGCTAGTTGTATGGTTTCCTAATATCAGGTTGTGGGATGCAACAAACAATTGATTGTTGCATATTGAAGAGTGACAAGATAATGAACAACAATGATCAAATGCATTAGGTCAAAAAAATGTAAAGCAAAAAAACCTAGAAATAATTCCACAATTGTCAATGTGTAACATATTAATGACAATTTAGCTAAGTTTGTTTAATGGTAAGAAGTACACATTTGAACATAATAAAAGAAGTAATTGAAAAAATGAATCCAATAACCTACCTTCATGCAGGAAAAATGAAGGAACTCCTTTGAGAATAATATTATTGCTATCGCAATTCTAATGATTAAGGGATGATTGATATATGAGGCCTCTTTTAACCAAAGATTAGAAAGGTTTCTCTTTTACTTTCTCTCAAGAAATTTATAAAAATGGATTACATAGATTATAACTTTTTTAATTGATTACCGGTTATTCTAATGTGGAAGCAATAATTAATTTTTTGAAAAAGTGAATCTAATGTAACCTACCTTCGTGCACAACTAAGAAGACAATATACTGATAAATACTTCTCAAGGTTGTATGATTTGACCCAAAACTAAAACAGGAATTATTTTTATTTCAAATTTACAATAAAATAAATACTTGAAAAAATGAATTCAATTCTAATGATTAAGGGATGATTGATATTTGAGGCCTCTTTTAACCATAATTAGAAAGGTTTCTCTTTTACTTCCTCTCAAAAAATTTATATAAAATATTACATAATTATAACTTTTTTAATTGATTACTAATTAATTATTTTTTTTTGAAAAAGTGAATCTAACTAGTAACATGCCTTCTTGCACAACGTAATAAGATACTGATAAGCACATCCAAGGTTCACATGCAATCTTGCATCAACTCTAAAAAAAATATTTTTATTTAGAATTTACAATAAAATAAATACTGTGAAAAAATGAATTCATGTGTGTGTGTATTCTTGTGTGCAGCACTTATACAAGAAAAAATAAACGGTACTCCTTCTGAATCTATGAAAACTCATCAAAAGTTTTGCCAACCTGATATCTAATGGATTAAGGGATGAAATGGTATCCGTTGAAAGGCCTTTTAAACGCTAAACACACAACATACATCAAATCTTTCATTATTTGTACTTTCCTCAATAAAATCTGCAAAATTATATAAGTTTAATTTTTGGAATTACTAATTTGTGTATTGATAGAAAATGAATCTCGGAACCATTGATCTGCCTTCATGCAGATTAATAAACAACATAATAAACATAATTTCTAGGGGGCTCGAAATCTGGAATGATTAAGGGATGATTGATATTTGACTACCCCTTTAAATTGTCATTAACCACAATGTTTCAAATTTACTTGCAGCCTAAAATAAATATCTTAAAAATGATTATGATCAATAGTAATTTTCCCTTTATATTGAAAAATAAATTAACTCCTTTAAAATGGCAATCTTTATTGACCTGCCTTCATGCACGATTTAAACAACATGGACTTGGATGAAGACTCACTTCTGAATGGTTAGCAATGCAATCATTGACCCTGACTTGTTTACACCAAAATTATTTTTGCTTATCCACCACCATTGATATGCTCCCGCCCTAATTGGAAAAATGCCTTACTCCCCTTGCCTTTAATATCTCCCTGCCAACATTCAAATTGAACTATGTTACCCCTGAATAGGATGCTTTGGGGCCTAATAGAGTAATTAATTGCTCAAGGTCTCTCTGAAGTATCAACACATCATTACAGAGGATTGTAAGAAGGTACACCAAGGATTTAGACTTGCGGAGTCACCACTTATTGCATTAAGCCTGCTCCCGCCCTCTGCAGACTGAGATGGATTTCAATCTATAGTGGACCTGTCGGGTCAGGGATCTTGACACTACTACAGCTTAGAAGAGAAGAATTGAAAGACAAGAAAGTTAAGGTATGCTCTAAAAAACAAAGGATTTTAAGAAGCCACAAGATTTATCAAAACTTTGCCTCTAAGAGCTTATTGCATATTAGTACACTGCTGGAGGATTCCAAGGAAGCTCATTTCTGTTGGTGAGGGTCTAAAAGCTTGAACGAATGACCAAAGGGACGTCAAGTGAATGCTATGATCTGCAAATATTCAAAGTGTCTATAATTTTAGTCCAGGAAGCTACAAAACATACTGAGAAGTATGCTGAAAACACTACTTGGTATATTCCAAGAAGCTCATCTGCTGTCTTGATGCTAGGCTTGGCAATGTAAAGAACTCCATATGACCTTGCATCCTGCTCAGGCAGGAAGAGAGTGATGGAATAAAGTTATGGAGCACACGCATGCCAGAAGTATGTGCAACTCTTAGTCTATAATCCGATGACATATGGCGTTCCAATGAGAACCAGACCCAATTGCTCATGCAGATATGTAATGGCGGTCTCATGCCAGTGGCCATTGCATTCTTCACCTCACTCTTAGAAGATTAAGGCCAAGACTGACACGAGCAGTCAAATGATGCGGTAGCCCAGTTGCTGTTTAGTGGCGGTGAAGTTGCTATTGTTCGGAACGGTTTTGATGTTGTTTTCTTGTTGGGATGCCCTTTTTTGGATCCCTCTTGGTTGTTTTTTGACTCTTTTTCTCTTATTCGGATCAGTATCTGGTTTGATCTTGTTTTTCTCTATTTACTGTATTATCTGGCTATTGAGCCTCCTAGTTTAAGGTGTTTAGCCTGTCTAGGTTTGGTTTTTCTCCTTCTGTTATCTAATGCTTTTGAGCCTTTTTGTACATAGGGTATAGTCCCTGTCAAAACTATTTATCCATAATAAAAAAACTTTATTTCTATCTCAAGTTTAAAGGATAAAGGGATAATAGATACTCAAGACCCTGTCAAACTGTCATTAAACTGACAAATATTTTTGCCAACTGCTCAATAAATTTATATAAAATTACAAACAATTCTAAATATTTTTAATTAAAAAGTAATTTAAAATTTGACTTCAAGAGTAACTCACCTTCATGTAAGACTAATAAACAATATACTCAAATACTTCCCAAGGTTGTACAATTCGACCACAATCGTTCCTCTTTAAAACAACAAATTTTACTATTTCAAAATTTTAAGAAATAGGGGATGATTAATATTTGAGGCCTCTTCAATCTATTGTTTAGGGTTTCACTTTTTATAGCTCTCAGTAAAATCTATATAAATTTTATACAATTATAAGTTTTTGATTAAAAATTTGAATTCATTAATACTCTGGAATAATAAACAACATATTCCTAAATATTTCTCAATGACGTATGATTTAACCAAAACTGGCCCTTTTAAGACAACATTATTTCTATCTAAAATTTCAAAGGATTAAGGGATGATTGATATTTGAGGCCCCTTCTAACCCTTGCTAACAAGTTTTCACTTTCACTTGTGCCTAAAATAATTTTCTAAATCATCTAATGTTTCTCTCTATTAGACATCATTTGTTTGGATTCAGTATGCGCTTTAAAATTCCTGGAAGTGAGTTTTGTCGCGATTCAATTCTATATTGTTTGAGAAATTTATCTCTATTTTTAGTTGAGAGGGTCGAACATAATTTTTTGAAACATGTTGGTTGGATAGATTTCATTAATATTAAATATGGCTAGTCTATATCGTTTTCAATTATCGGTGAAGTAGTTCTAGAAGACCTTTGGAATTCTTTGGTTGGGAATGTAAAGATTAGTACTCACATTAATGTTTTGAGTGATAACATATGATTTGTGAGTAAACTAATGTTTGTGTAAGTGACTTGTTGAAACAACTCAAATGAATAGAGATGTGTGAAATTCTAGGAGAGACAAAATAGAGTGGTGAGAGAATTTAGGGGATCTATTAGTTGTAAAGGATATGCCAAAATTCCTTGTGTGTAGGAGATCAAAGGCCTATAAATATTTAACAATGTGTATTGAATAAAATAATACGAGTGTTATAGTGTGATGAAATGAAATGAAATATTTTAATGACGTTCACGAGACTGAAGAATCTATGGGATCGAAAGAAACCGAAACATTAAGTTGTTTTCAAACTCTTTGTAATATCAACTCTCCTACTATGAATCTTGAGCACCAAACCAACGATATTTTGAATTTTTGTTTCTTCAAATAACTCATTTAAGTTTTCCACTTTTAATTCATTTTCGTACTGGATACGCATATCATCATATGTTGAACACTCCATAATGAAATGCCATTCTATTTCAACAACCCCTTTGCTGCAAAAAAAACAATTTCTCCTTTCCCAATCCTCCTTTGGGAATAGTCCATCTACCAGTTTCACAACGAAGATGATGTGATCCAGTCCTTAGTTGAGCCACTATAATCCTTTCCTTACCTTTGATAATTGCCCCTAGGTAAGCTTTTTCATCATGCTCCCAAGTGGGGTTGAATTATTTGATATATTGTGCTTTCCTACGACCCATCTGTTCTGTCCACATGGAAGTCTTAAACTTCTCCATCACATAATTTTTTATTTCCCTGTTGTTGTTAGAACACTCCTGAAAATTGATGCCCCATTTGTTCATCCACTTTTGGTTTTGTTTCATCCTAGTTTTATTTCTGCACTCAATATTATCCTCTGTAACCATTTTGGGCCAGTGAAGATTGTCCATGCTTTCAAATTTTTTCAAATAGCTTATCAGCCAAGTTATTGTCGATGCTTCCATTGAGAAGGTAACCACTTCAGCTAACAAGATCTCATAAGGGACTGTTGATTTAAATTTTAGAGTGCTTGTGATTAGATGTTTCTAGATTCTTTCTAATTGTCTTCATCCATGTTTTGACATGCTACTTCCCCAAACCTCGCAAGCGTAAAGAGAAACCGAAGTAACTAACAAAAAAAGAGGGTTTTATGAGTTTTTCAATCCCAAAGCTCAACTTTCCTACACCTATTTTGAAGTAGGTAAGATGTTTTCTAACCTCCCTGTATCCTTTTTTCTCTACATGTCTCCCAACTCATCTTGTTGTGGAAATCAATCCCAAGATACTTATATTCTGTAACAATTTCCAATGGACTCCCCTAAAAAAGAAAGTTAATTTGATTCTCTTTTCTTTTTAGGGAAAAAATCATGATTTTTGTTTTGCTAATATTCACTTGCATCCTGACTTCTTGGAAAAATAATTCTAAAGATTTTAGATGCTCCCTCAATCCTTGAGTTGTTGAAATTAAGATAAGATCGTTAGCATATAAGAGTAACTTCACAACATAGTCGTCTAACTGTACACCCCCTCCTTTGGTTTTACGTAACCATTCTTCTAGCTTTTCAATGTATAAACCAAACAAAGTGGGAGAAAGAGGGCAGACTTGTTTGACCCCAATGTCACTACCAAAACATTTAGACATACTTTCTCTTGTTTTGATTCTAGCTCTGACCTGCTCATAAAGTCTATGTACTGTTGCTCTAAGCTTGTATAGAATCTCAAGTTCCTCCATCTATTCCAAAGTTTCTTCTCTAGGAACCATGTCAAAGGATTTCTTAAAATCAACAAAACAAAAAAAAAGCTTCATCTCTTTAGGTATCCCATACCTTTTCAATCAAGTGCCTAAGAGTGATGCAATGATCAATGGTTGAATGTTTAGATCATAAACCCGCTTGTCCTTTTGCTCTTTTCCCCTCTCTTTCTACCCAACTATTGATTCTACGCTCTATCATGCCCCAAATAACTTACCAAAAATAGGATTGATCATAATGGTGCGATAGTTAGAAGGATTATTGATGTCCTCACTTTTAAAAAGAGGAATAACAACACTAGTCATCCACTCTAGTGGGAACCCAACCTGAGTTACATCATTGAAAATATTTCTGATATGCGGAGTAGGCACCTCAACCCCCCACTTTAAAAATTCATCCTGTAAACCATCAACATCTTGAGCTTTACCATTTTCTAGATTCTTTATGCCATGTTTGATGTCTTCCTCTAAGAAAAGTTTGATTGAAGTATGAATGATTGGAGGAATATCCTTCTGTTGAGACCGCTCATAGAGGATCTTCACATATTCTAACCAATGAGATTCTGTGATATTGTTTTCTATGTGTTTTTTATTTTGTTGTAGCTCCCTCCATAATCCTTTAGGGATTTTTTTTTCCAAGATAAATTAATTCATGACCTATTTCTATTCATATAGCTTTATTTTTTATGTTCTACCAATCTCTCATACTTCTTTTTATTTTCTTTGTTCCCGTCACTTTCCTTTCATAGCTCTCTTGGCATCCTTACAATCTTCGTCATACCACAAATTTGTTGGAAAAGTATTTGCAACTCCCTTTCTAGGCTTAGATATTTTTCAAGCACTTAAATGCCTTATGAATTAAAGGTATTAACAACTTACTACAAACATAACCCCTTGCCCCCTTGTTTGTATTGCTCTCGATATCATTTCTTGTCATCTGAAATTGTTGTTCAAGGGCAGCCACAATGATATTCCTGATTTTCTTTATTCAAAATAATTTTTCCTTGTTTTAGAGATGTCTCTTACATGTGGTGGACTTGTTTTCCTTGTTGCTGATTTGAAATGGTACCAAGCTTGACCAAGAGAGGATTATGATCAGATGTGAGCTCAATAGGACAATCTCCAATTTCAAACTCAAGAAGCGTGGAGATAAAACTTTGAGAACAAATTACATAGTCTACTACACTTTGCCCATTGTATGTTTTACAAGTGATGTTGCCTGACTTGGGCCAAGCTCTCATGCCATTGCAAATGACCATGTTGTATAAGCTACATAGGCCTAGAAGCTCAACTCCAAAATGTGACACCCCTCCACTACCGTCCTGAGATAATCTTTCCCAAAGCTTGTTCTCCTCTTCTTTAAGCCACAACGGATTGTCTTCACCTCCTTCTAAATTGGTCAACTGAAGGGATTGATTATTGGCAATCCTTGCATTGAAATCACCCAATAGAATTATTTCTCCAGATGTACTGAAAACAGAAATGTCTTTTTTTATTGAAGCGTATGGATCTTCGCTATCTAGCTTTCTTCTCTTATATGTCTTTGAACCTTTCGGTGCAAAGTAACAGGCAGCTAATCTAATTGTTGTCTTGCCATCTGTTATTTTCAGCCATATGTATTGCTTATTTGGATCTTCTTTTTCAACTTTGACATTTTCGAGCCATATTTCCTTGATTAACACTGTGATTCCGCCGTGGCCTTTCCCTGTTTCATTCCCTTCATTCCAAACTGAATTTTTTTTGTATCCTTCAAATTTTGGAACCTTGCAACCTTCGTGCTCATGTGTTTCCGTAAGAATGATAATATCTTTCCCTTCTGCTAGGGGCCCCAAACCCGGTCCTCTTCTCCATGGATATCCTCTGCAATTCCAGCTTACTATGTGCGTGAATTCCCGTGGGGCCCCTAATTCCTATTTCCTGTTTGATAAATGATCAATGATTTGGGCTTTTGGTAGAGGATGGAGGGGGTGTGGGGGGGGGAAAGGGAACGGAGACCATTTTGTGAAAGCTATCTTTTTTTGGAGCGTGGTGGAAACACGGTACGGAAATATCTTAGAAAGCAAGGTGTTGTGAATGAATAGTTTAAAAGCAAAGCTTGTTTTTTTGGTTCAATGTGGAAGTCAACAATTGTTAAGGAAACTACAATTTTGCATTGAGGGTTCATAATGTTGTCGTTTTCATGTCCATATCCGATAATGGTTTTTCCCTAGCTTTGTTTTTTAAACAAAAGTAATAATTCCTTATTCAGACTTGTGAACCATTTTGCATATTCCGAAATGTTGTGGAGGAAATGCAGATAAATAATTATCCATGTATTTTATGTAGATGTTAAAATCAAAAACTATGAATTAACAACCAAAACCCTAAAATAATGCCAAAAGATTGTATTCATATGTCCATACTTTAACTGGATCCTTGTCAAAGACTAAAAAACACATTACATACAAGTCAAAACTTGATTTTTGCGTTGATCTGAAAAGCAAAAATATATCTATATATGAATTTTACATAACCCTCACTATTAAAATCAAGCCCTAATATCTACAACAATCCTTTGACTACCCCACTGGATGAGAGAAAACAAGGTGAAAAGCAATGCAAAACATAGGATGAAAAAAAGAACATAACAACGCTTTGGCCACTTGTTCTTGTTGGACTCATCAAACTCCTCCTCTTCTATGACACTGCACTAATTCTACCCCTTCCCTTTCCCATGGCGTCCACAATGAGGCTGCACCTTCCTAGAACCAGGGTTCAATGACCCAGAAAGCATGCTTGTTGATGACTCTTTGGAATGCCTTCCAAGTGACGGAGAGCGACACATCGTAAACGGTGTACAAATTCTTGCCTGCAATTGCACATTGTATACCTTGCAGCCTGGGGAATCTGCTTGTCCCGTTGAAATAGCGGGCACCCACAAACTTATAAGCCAAAAACATGGGTCGATAAAAAAACCCTTAAAAACACCTACCTATTGAAGATGTCTGGTAGATTCTCAGCATTTGTGGGATCCTTTATACGGTGCTTGAGATTATCAGCGTTTGTAGTCGTTTTGGAACACTGAAAGCTAACACAGGATCCTTATAACACCACCACACATAAGAATGGCCTTCAAACCTCTGTTGGTGCTGACCACCAGGCACTCTTCTGTGGTTGACATGGGCACCATGTATTCAAACCCATTATTGCTTTCTAGACTCAATGCCTGTATATTTAGGGGAACTCTGGTGGTTATTACATAATGTTCCATAAACTTTTTTGTGCCTTCTTTACAAGCCTCAAGTTTCGGTTTGCATCTTATACCCCCCTGTATAAATAGCAAAGTAGAATTGCACAGAACCAGGGGCGTTGAAATGGCCTCAAAATTTCAATATGCTGATTTGTGCTTTTGGGTTGTTTCTTATTAGTTACCACCAGATCAGGATGGTCTAATCCTCAATCAGGTTTTGTCTTACTAATTTAGCTTTTGCTTCGTATTGGATTTCGAACATTAATCATCAGTTATTAATTTTAGAGTTTCAGGCTGCCCTAATTTAGTTGCAGTGTTGTGTTTCACATTAAATGTGTCTTACCATGATGAAATCCAGCAAAATACCAGTGGATGTCACTCAAACTGAAAAAAGGCAAATGATTAACAGAAGAATGCAAAATCTGTAAGTGCTTTCACTCAATACAATTGAAAAAAGGACAATAATCAAGCAGAACAAAACAAACTCTATAACAATGTTTGCCGTGGGACAAATTCAGGTCTTTCTTGATATGAAAATAACAATTTTATTCTGAATATATGTCGTCCCAACAGCAAAATCCCTCACAGCGAAAACCACGGCCTCGAGTATTTTTCTATAATGAAACAAAATCTCTATTTGTAGAGTTTCATGTGAGTATAGTTCAGGGGAGATGAACATAATAAAAATCCAACAAAAATTCAGAATGTAACATCAACTTGTTTTTGTAAATAAGTTTTTTATTTATGATATAAAATACAAAGGCAAAGCAAACTGTTTCACAAGGTTACAATCAACAATGATATACAATAGCGCAGCTATGGCGAAACCCTTCCCTGTTTTCTATTACATAATTACACGCAAAACCATATTCCCCTCGTATCCCGTCTTCAAACACAAAATCTGAGCCCTCGACTCCAACTCTGTATGCGATTTTCATTTATTCAGTCAGAAATTTCAATGGTAGGCTCGGGTTGCTTTGGCACTGTGACACTAAGCTTTCACCTCCTCGAATACTAATTTACAAATTCTGGGGTGCGACTTCTTTTCACTCAATTTTTGTACATCTTTTCTTATGTCTATAACTAGCAATTGCACATGAGGTGTAAGTTACACTCCATGAGATGCAAATGGAATTCTATTATTCAAGAATATTGTTTAGTTGTACTATGTTTTGAATGTCCATCTACTAAAACTAAGTTAGAAATTCATTTTCATGTGATAGTAAGAAGCTATTTCAAAAAATGAGGGGAGGAAAAAACCAAGCTATTTACAAAAATGAGGGGGAGGAAAACAAAACATATGAATATATATAAAGTTGTAGATGTAATATTGAATGTGCAATGCAAAACTGCATAGTTTCCTTGTTTCCAAAAAACCTAGCATACAAGAAACTATATGTTTTGTAGGTGAACGTCAAATTGCAGGGCAAGTGAAACATTTTGTTAATCCTAGGCCATCAATTAAGTAAACTTGATAGCTTTGACCATAGTAACCATATCATTTGTACACATGGATTATGTGCCATCAATAATGTCATCATTCCATTTCGACCACCTGTTTGTGAGGGCGCATTCGCATCTCTTCCTTTCTGTGCTCCTCTTCACTTCAACTTCTCTCACATTTGCAATATAGAATTTAAAATCCTTAGTTATATACATCTCTGCCTCTTTATATTGTATATTCATAGTTTCATACTTACTTGCAGGATCGAAAACAAACAGTTAGTCAGGGGTTCGATCCCTCCAAGCCACCTCCACCCATTTAACCATATCTTCTTTTATATCCATCTCTCCCCCATGCAACATCATTGTTAGCCTGAAATTAGGTTTCCCTCGCCCCTTTCTATAGAATGTCACGAAATTGTGTCTCCTTGACTCCCTGTGAACCCTACTTATCTATGCCTTCTCTAGAGGAGAAAAAGGAGGAAGAACAGAAGGATTTGTACGACTTGTCTTATGCTTCTCCAGCAAGTGTATCCTCAAAGGTGGGGACCCCCGGTGTAAAAATAGATTCTGAATATCACCCAAAAGTGCTATTTTTTTGGAAACTGCTTCAAGTTTGCAAAGAAGCAGATGTAGAGATTAAGATCTTTAACACAGTAGTTCATTCATTATTTGTAAATATAGCAAGAATTTATTGCTCATGTGGAATAAGGTAAAAAAACCCATTAGTGGCAAAGAAAAAGTGTATCAACCCATGAAATGCTCAAGACAACAGTTCCATATGTGTTCTCCATAGGAAATGCTCAAGACACTTGCCCTGTTTCAATAAAGAATGACAACTGTAAAATATTACTCAAGAGAGTTGTTAACAAAGGCATGGTTGAGAGGTGGGAGGTAAGTCCATCTCCTACTGAATTTTTTCTGGTAAACAACAATCTATGAACTCTGGAATTCTAACGATGCACTTGGTGGTAAAGATGATAAATCCTCTACACAAATGGCGAACATGAGCGTAGCCTAATCCGGATTATGTCTTGGTGCTAGAAATGGAAAATGACCCATGTAGCATTCCAGCGATGTAACTCCCAAACTCCAAATGTCTCCTGCATATAAACCATCACCATCACCATTTCCACGATAGACATCTAGGTCCAATCTCTCGAGACTCATGCAAGCAAAATGTCTCACTTTCCTTGTAATTTGACGTTCACCTACAAAACATATAGTTTATTTTATGTTAGGTTTTATTGGAAACAAGGAAACTATGCATATTTGCATTACACATTCAATATTACATCTGCAATTTTATATATGTTCATATGTTTTGTTTTCCTCCCCTCATTTTTTAAAATTGCTTGTTGTTTTCCTCCCCTCATTTTTTCAAACAACTTCTTACATCACATAAAAACAAATTTCAAAATTAGGTTTAGTAGATGGACATTCAAAACATAGTAAAAGTAAACAATAGTCTTGAGTAAATGAATTCCATTTACATCTCATTTGGTGTAAGTTGCACCTCATGTGCAATTACTAGTATGTATGCATATCATGTGTGGGTGATATACTGGCATCGCCCAAAACTATATCAATTTGGCTGATTGGGATTCATGAGCCTAAAGTTTAAAAAATAAAATTATAAAAAGCTTCGAATTAATTGTTATCAACTGGCTCATTAACTCAATTTGATTTTGACGATGGGAGCTCATAATCTCTCAAGCCTCAATTTGCGAACACACGCTTCCCAAATAAAACATCATATTTTTACAAAAAAAAAATTTGTTTAAAGTGTCACCAAATCGACAATGAATTTTTCACCTTTCGTCATAATTTTGACACATTACAAAGGAAAACGGGGGCTTAAACATCAGCTGAGGATATCGCATATTTCCTCAACCCCTTGGAAATACTACATTATTTCAAGCAGAGCAAGCTGCAACGATAGTTTTGATCGAGGTGGTGGTGGAGGAGGTGTGATTTACATAGAACTCCATTAAAAACATATTTAGACCGCCTTATGACTTCCTGTGAATAGACCGCGCGGTGAACCAGATGAGAGAGAAGTATCTCTTTTCTATCGACTTTCCTCCCATTAGAGTGGTAGAAAAGGGAAGGGTATTATGGTCTCTCGACAACCGAAGGCTTTGGGAAAGGCTTAAATTCCAGTTCTCAGAGTGAACCTGGTTCCTTCACATTATTCTTAGAAATCCTTGGATTTTTTATGGAGATTAGAAGAGGAGCCTATATCCATGTAAAACAACAAAAAATTCATGTTACCCGCCGCATCGACAAAGAAACTCTTGCATTTCACAATGTATGGGGAATTCATCTTTCTGAGTATCTGGGTCTCTGTCTGTATCTGTTTTGTGAGGGATGCCTCATCCCTGAGGAAAACTACTTTCAGAGCGTAATAACAAGAGGATCTACGGTGAAGGACCTTGTTCACAACCCCCTTGTTGCCCAATGAGCGCAACAACGAACCCATCCTTCCCGATCAGTAGCAACCTCTCCACCTACGATAAAATTAGTGACTTCTACATGGTTCTATTGGACGCCTTGGTGAATTTGCAGAACATTGTACAAAGCATGGTGAAGGCAGGATACGGGAGGGATTGCGGCCAACTATTTGTTTGCGAGAGAAAACCAACTGTGCGATGGATTTTTTGATGGACTTGACCAAATGCGAGATTTCGGCTGCTAAAGGCAAAAATTAAAAACATGCTATGTAAACAGCACGATAGCCGAAACAGGGTAACCGAGAAAAGCTCGCTGGAATTTGACACATTTCAGCAAGTGTAGCCTCGAAGGTGCACACCTCTGGTGTAATAATTTTTAAAATACATATAAATAATATTATATTATTATTTTGTTAAATAAAATGAAAAATTATATATGGGAGAAGAAAAAATAAATAGAAGCGCCTCTATATAAAATATGTGATTTAACAAGATCTATGTCATAATAATTAATGTCGATTTTAAATGATTTTGAATTAAAAAATTAAATATACAATATTTATTTGTAAATGTGGGAAGTCAATTAATATATGGTAAATGTATTCACAATATATATTACATTTTAAGTACATGACGATATTAGAATTTTTTGGGAATACTAAATTAAGGAAGGAGGATTTGAAATTTTCCACCAATCAACAATTAAATAAATACATTTTAAAGTGTTTTCGGGTAATAAATATACAAGTTGAATTTTTTAAGCATAGAAAAATTACCATATAAAAAATTACATAAGAACTAATATTTAATCACTAGCTAAGCAAAAGTCGATGCAATAGTTGAAAGCCTTCATATGAACCAATAATAAGTTATTCCAAGGAATTATGAATGCCTCTCTTAATGAGGATTTTTTACATTATTGAAATGACTCCAAGATGCACTAAAGACACATATCTGATTTGGGGTAATAAGGCATGTATTTAGAAGCAATTTTATGGATTATGAAGCCACTAAGGAGAAGAAGGGAAGGTTGACCAATAATGTTTTTCCTTACACCATTCACATTAGTCACCCCATACTATCCATAAGAATTTCCCTCCAAATGTTTGTATGGTGTGGATTGCCAAAATGTATACAAGTTAACTAAGTGTATTATGATCTAAACACCTCTAAGGTCTAGCTCATCTAAAAATTATATAGACTTAAATATTCGTAAAAAAAATGACAATACTTGTATAACAAATGAAGAGTTATCCAACACCAAATTTGATCTAATCCCAAGTTATTTTGGAGATCATTTTTACCCCCAAAAAAGTGTGTGTCATTAGTGACCCTCATACACGGTATACATATGTCACCTCTCTTAGAAATATCCCAATTAACCCCCCCACCCAAGTGAATCGTATACCACTTAACTACTATTTTTAAGGGAAAATGGTCATCAAAACCATCTTTGGACTCGATTCTAATAAAAAATTATGTGGAAAATGTAAACATTGAGTTCCTCAATCATATCTCTAATATTTTTAATTTTATTGTTGCATATGGTCTTCCCCCAACTTGGACATGTCATATTATTCATCCCATCTTCAAACTTGGAATTTTTTTTAACTAAGAATTACCATACAATCGTGATTGGGCATAGTTTGGCTAAGCATTTCCCTACAATGATAGATTATTTTATCTCCAAGTGGGCAGAGACAATAACTTTGGGCAAAGGGTCAGATGGTATTTAGAAGGAATCACTAAACAAGTGATCACATATGCCACTCTTGTAATCATTATTGAGGAAGAAAAGGCTAACAAATGAAAGGTGTATTGTTGTTTTGTAGACTTTCGTAATACATGTGATACAGTGCCAAGGCATCTTTTGATTCAAAAGCGTAAAGACTTGGGTCTTTCCAATTTATAGTTTTTTGTAGTAATGACTATTTATCATACTTTTTTTGGTATATTCATAACAAAATGGTCACTATATATTAATGTATTAGATGATTATATCTCCACAAATTTTGGTGGTATGAGTGGTTGTAGTCTTTTTGGGATTTATGAAATTGTTTTACTTTCATTCAAAATCAACTTGATGTACTAAGAATTTTTTGTGACGAAAATGGCCTTAAAGTAAATATTTCAAAAATAAAATATATGGCATTCAATGTAGCCAAAAAAGTAGCATCTAAAATCAGTTTGACATACAAAGCAAAATAGGGTGAGGTGGTGCACTCTTACTATTGCCAAAAATGATCTCACACTTCATTTTTGGGAAACTTGTTTTAAATTCCAAACTTAAAGGCTTTTTTAATCACGAAAAACTATGCATTTTAAAAATGTTGATATCTTCAAATTTATCAAAATAATATGCACATATAAGCTCTAGGATTATACAAGAAAATCAAAGAAAAACTTGATAAAAAAAACTTGTGTTTTGGCCTCAAAACGGGGGTGGTGACATTCAATCGGTTCATTTTCCAAAGGATATTAACCATCAAATGTAATCAGTGTCACAAGGAACATACATTAGTCATTGGTCACTTGGTTCACATTGGGAGTTGGTCTCTTAAGTCATTGATTTGGGAAAGTTGATTGATTTAATGTTTGGGTCGAGTTGCATTGAGTTGGTTGCTTTGAGCAAGTCATTTGTCGCCGAGTTGTTTTGGTCAAGTTGGTTGTGATATGAGTTGGATGAGTTGGAATGGTTGATGGATAATTCAAATGTTTAAGGGGTCATGTTGATCCATCTGAGTTGATTGATCTCAGGGAAATTTGATTCATGTTAAGGAAACAAGAGCCTGGGGAGGCTTGAACTAGCCCATGATTAGTCCACATGGACCAATCATGGCCATCTCTGAATCTCATATCGTAGCAGAAGTTGAAGGCAAAAAGTGGCTAAGTCCTAGGACCCCAAGATCCTAAGCCCTTAAGGAATCAAACACATGCTTGAAACTTCGATGTGCCCTCGAGAACGTGAAAATACGTGATTGGTGCACATGGACCAATCATAGATCATTGTGATTCGTCAAAAGGCTTGAGGGGCAAAGATGGTCCCGAGACCCTTGAGAATTTGACAACTAATTAGAAGAAGACACATGGCATTATTTTTTAGTGGGAAATAATTGGAAAGGGGGATTAAATCACCAATAAAGATGAAACACAACAAAAAATGATCATGAGGTTGACTTTAACCACCTAGTGGATGTCAACTATACAAAATGTGTTGAAAATCTTTTATCTATTATAACTTTTGCTCTAGGTTATCAAATTGGGAAAAATCTATCTCATTGGAAATATCCCAATGAGCTCTACACGTGGGGAGTGATTTGAGGTCACAATCATAAGTACTTTAAGCTCAAATCATGACTTTTATTCTTATGACTATTTTGGATCTTGGCTTTGTAATCGTGAACTGGGGGTCAGTTTTTAATCATAACTTATGATCCTGAGATCCATTTCACCTACACGTGGTATTTTTGGAAAAGGTGTGAAAATAGCTTCAATGTAATCATTACTTCATAGAGAATGGCATGGTATTCAAATATATATGAGCGATAGAGTTTTGGGTAGTTTGAATGAGTTTTCTTGATCAATGGAGTCCATATCTAGTTTCTTTTCTCCACGAGTGATCCTTGTTATTTCATGATGCTTCTAAATTAAGAATATTTTCTTGGGCCCACTAAAAAAATATAGGGAACGAAATTTATCAAGTTGTGGATCAAACAATGATATTTTTTAGTGGTCCTAAAGAATAATCATGCTCTTATCATCAAAATGGCAACCCAAAATTCTTTTGATCCTCATCCATATTTTTAATCTTGTGGACTCACCTTAATATCTAACTAAGGGGTAAGTTTGAAAAGAAATATCTTCTCATTTATTGTGAATGGATGAATCTTTTAGACTGGAAACTGTAGATTCTCATTTTAGTAATTTATGACTTGCAACAACACAAATTGTACAACACTCTTTCACTACTCTACACTTGCTCCATGTGACCAATTAGGTTATCCTTAGCTATGTCTAACTCATTCTTGCTTGCATACACAACCTACTTGTTCCTATAACAACCATATTAATCCATCAAATTAGGCTATACCCTTGCATATCATAATTCAAACTTTCAAATCACCCGCACATGCATGTGAAACCATAACGGATAGGGAGGGCCATAACACCCATACATTATGGGCAGAGCTAGCCATTTATGTCCCTCTTCCTCTAACGGAACTTTCTCTAATTTTAATCCCTTTGGCTCATTACTAGTCATCCTTATTTGAGGTTTCCAAATCTAAAACACATATATAAGTAAGTTATTCATCTCTCATTAAGGGAGAGGGCATACTATTCTATTTGGCATCTAACATTCCAATTAGCAAACACTAAGAGCAATCACAAACATAACTTTTCCAAGACTCCCTTGAGATCCATATATTTTTCATACTCGTTCTAGTGCATTCATACACTCAGATCTGTAAATACAAATGCACATTATCAAATTCAAGTCAAGATAGGGCAAGTATCAAGTAAATTTTCATTCTTATGAGATCATGGTTATCAATTTGGCTGCATGTATTATAAATATCACATGCTAGGCAAAAATTATGTGTATTTTAAGCCCTCTTTAGTTTAGTGGTGATGTCGATGGTACACAGGGGTTCCCACAACCCACCTAATATTTTTTTTGTAAGACTCTCTCACCATATAGGATTTTGGAGGTTGAATTAGTTACACAACGAGCATTACACAATATTAGAGGTCCATATTCCAAACAAGAGAAAAATAGGAAACAACGAAAAGGAACAAAAATTTGTAAAGGCTAAAAGTATAGAGGGAACATAACATACATAAAGGGATATAATAGGGCTACACTTTGGGCCGTACTATATGCTTTGGCCTAGGAAGCTTCTCACATCATAGTTTCATTAGTGAGGCTCTATCAGATCATTTCCATCCATTTTCAATCATCAAACCATACTAGATCAGTACATAGACTAGGATATCAGCTAAGTCTCCTTCTCCTCTACATTGCTAGTGCTTTGTTTCATTATCTATCATTGTATAGATTTATTTAATGATTATTCTTGATATTGTTATAATTTTCCTTGGAAACTAATTGATTAGGAAAATATGCCATTGGTTACTACCCCTTGAGATATTAACCATTTAGGTTAAATCATTTGGTAAACATGAGTATTATATGATGTACATCGGATCTATCTCTATGTCTCTTGAGTCATTTTTCCAAACCCTAACAACCCTAGGTTTTGCATCTCACACCCAATACATGTAGTGGTCGGTTTGGTTCTAAAAAATATCTTGAACTCCCACCTTGTACTCGCATGCATTCCAAATCCATGACCTTCTATATACCTATTGGTTTAAAGAAATTTAAATCTTTATTAGAAGACTGATATCAAATGAATATAAGAGTAATAAACAAGATCTATCATGTCAAGTAGAAATAAATGTGTAAGATGGGAGATAAGAGTGATTTAGCTTATATCAAGAGATTTGGAATAATTTTGGGTTGCGAAACAGGTTGAGAAGGTGGGATCTAGAATGTGTAAGCTCTGTGTAAGAAATTGGAGTCTGGAACTTCTTCAGATAGAACCACCCAAAGGGGGACGGGACCACTTCGGGTGCTAGTGTCTGATCTAGGTGTTAGTGTCCTAGTATATGTTTTGATTCTTTTCTTTTCAATATTTTCCAATGTTTTCTTCTTTTCATTGTTTTTCATATCAGCTTTGTTTTAGGATTCTTGTGTTACACATGTTCCTGTAAAATAAACCCCATCTACATGCATAAAGCTCAAGCAAACATTAGATGAAAAAAATACTACATATGCTTGAATTGAACTGACCTCGGTGGTTACCCCAATGTGATTGTCACTGAGCACTGCACTATTTTCAGACTCTATATAGTTCTAATGTGTGTGCAATTGAATTGTATCCCTTAAAACTAGGTTGCCCTTGTGCTAGTTTTTGTGCTATAAATAATTTTCCCCCAAGATAAATGTGTGAGATGGAATTCAGAATTAGCCCTCTTGGGTAATAAATAATGCATCCCAAAATGTAGTCTTTGAATTTTGCTCCTTGCCCAAGTAGTAGATAGTAAGTATTAACCCCAATTACCCAACCCCTAATAATAGTAATTCATGTATATATATGATTCCCTTGTTTGTATTTCATCATTAACAACCAAAAAGGTCAACCCAAAGTGATTAAAGAGACTTCAGAAAAGATACCAAATGATGTGGAAATTCAAAATTGGGAAAATGAGGGTAAGGGAGAGAAGTTCCCAAAGGTGACAATAATGTTTGGGGTGCTCCTGTCCCTAATTGGTGGTAGTGTCTGGGATTCTCGGAAGATATAATGGTCAATACCAAGCTGAGTCACATATTGTCTAGTGTCCAAAAGTAAAGTGATCATTCCAAAAATTAAATAATAAGAGTGTGGGAAAGATAAAAGTAATGAAAGAGTAAAACAAGTGTTGTTACTATCAAGTCTTCTTACTTAGGAATCATGCATATAATGACATACTTAGATGCATTATATAAATAAAAAGTACATGATTTCATGACTACACATATGAATTATAACTCTTTATCCAATGCTACTCATGTGCCTTTAGAAGACATGGAAAATTTTGATTATGAGCATTCATATGACAAAGACTAATGTTGACCAAGAAAAACTTGATGCTCTATCTCAATTTTGTACTCAATTGTGCAATAATATGAGTCATGTACATCCAGTCCTCGATGTCCTCCTAGCTGCCAAAATGTCTCTTGATAGGTCTTCTCACGAAAGCATGTTTCAAAGATTAGTGTTTTCCTTTATTTCCACATCTTCCATTCCTTCTTCTTCTCCTCCCACCTCCATGGGAGCATCTAGTCTTAATGTATCCATTCATATATGTACCACTCATTTTTCTCATCCACTTATCCATCTCATTCAACCAAATTCTTCTTTTCGCATCCATGCCTTAGAATCCCAAGTGTGTGATCTACAAGCCCAAGTTTTTCAATTATAATGGGGTGTAACTACCTCCTATTCTTCCATGGATGCCTCACTTTTACTGCACAATCCTATCACACCTAAGGTTGCATCTTATCCCCTTCCTCTCAGTTTTGTTTCACCTAAAATTCCACTTTTCAATGGCAGGGAAGATCACAAGAGAATCTTAGATCATTTCATGTTGCTTACTTAGACTATGCTTTCGATGATACATTATTGACAAATTTGTTTCTTATTTCACCTTTTAAGATAATCTTTCACCCTTTTTAATTTAATAATTTTTTTAATTAACATACATAAAATGAATGAGTAATGTTAGATGCTGATATTTTGATTTAATGAACTTCCAACATTAATTTCACAAATTAAAATAATGTTTTTCAAAGTGACTAGCTAGTTAACAAATTTCAAAACAAAAGGAAGAGAGTGCACTTAGTTGATTCGGTATAGATCTAGAAGAGTATGGGTGGTATGCGTATGAGAATAAAAAGATTTGAATCGGGGAATGCTTCGTCACTGAAACTATAACCTGAGATTGAGCTTGGTCAAAACTGTACAACTCTGGCTATAACATCCGTATGATCCTGACACTTTTGTACAGTCTTAGAACTGCTTTAAATATGGGTCCATAACTTCTCTGAGTGATTTTCACTTACCTAGAAATGTGTTTCGTTGTTTGTTTCTCTTCTTCAACTCATTTTTAGAATGTATCTGTATAAACTTTTCTCAAACCCTTAAACCCTTGTAGTGCAATAAATAGTTTTTGACAAAACAAAGTTAGTTGGGTTATGGGCATCCCTATGCACTTTTGACATCACCACTACTTTTAAGAGGGCTCAAACCACCTGTCATTCTCTCTAGCATATGATATCTACTGTAGTGCAATCATAATTTGACAACCATGTTTGGACAATGTTTTGTTTGAGTTTCACACTTACTCAAATGCTTGGGAATGGTCACTTTGCTTGTTTTTATGATGAAGATGAAGACTCCTAGACCTGGAAGGAGACTTCATATCAGTAGAGGGTGCTAATGTAATGGATGTGCTTAAGATATTTCATTGTTTAAGGATTTTTGGGTGCCTTTTGTGCTATATTTTGCACGAGGAGTTCATAATTTATAGGTTCCTAAATAAGGTATGATTTACTTGCTTATATATGCTTCCAAAGGTTGTTATGTCATGAAAAACTAGACCAAACGGGTTGTATTTATTTGTAATAATGTGATGGAATTGAAATAATTAGTTCACAACATGTTGTTCCAAAACCATATAGTATGATCAATATGTAATTTTACATCCTGACTAAAACTGACATTTTTGGACATGAGGTAGAAAAGCACATTTTTCCTTCATGGGCCTATGCCTGGATTTTTTAGATGTATTTTGTGTAATTAAAATTCAAAAACTGATGATAAAGAGGTGTGCAAAGATATGAAAGTATATGACGTGTTATAAGGGTGTGCTAAGTAAAGGTGATAATAGTACATTTGTCCATACAAGTGTGCGATGTTAAGATCAACAATGTCAAATGATAGATTTCCAAATTTGAGTGTCTACATTTTCCCACTTTAAGTATGAAATTTAAAATTACACGCTTAAAAGGACAATATACCTGAGCGTGTAGATACACTCTGTCTTAACTCAGAATAACTTTGTTTTGCAGTATCCTATTGTGTTGGTGTTGGCATGCTTCAAGATAAAACCTGAAACACAAAGTGTATTTAATGTCCAAGATAGGAAATTAAACTATAACTCAAATGTAATGAAAGTATTGTAAAGAAATGTGTAACAAGAAATGCTAAAAGAGATGCAAAACATGGAAGGAATACACCTATTTTTTATAGAGGGAATGTTCTCCCATTCTTGTACCTTAGAGATTATAGATTTATTGAATTTTGATGGAGAATTAAGGGTGATCAATCCCCAATAGTGTTGAGGATAGGTTGATGCATTAGGTGTACCAACCTAGCACGTGAATTTCAAAGAGAAGAACTAAAAAATATGAGTTAAAACATCTTGTAAAGGAAGAAGACCATGCATAAAAATTATTCATCAACACTGATATCTTCCCCTTAAGTGCAAAAGGATAGGAAAGACTACCTACAAAGAACTTATATGTTTCAACACTTTCCATAACCCCACAGACCATACTACTACATACAAATATAAGCCCAATTTTATAAATTATGACACACAATAGAAAAGAGAATAAATTCCCCCATAATCTTCCCATGTTCCACAACTTAGTATAAATTGAGTAGAACTAATGCATTCTCATATCTGTCTAGAGAAAGGATACACATGCCCCTAATGTGTCCAAAACTTAAAATGAAATTGAGTATTATGGAGAAAGATAGAATGAAATACTTCATGCCCCCAAATTTTGTGTTAAACTGAGTCAATTTGAGTGTTAAACCATATGAAATTTTTGTACCAGTGATGAAAAACCTAAAATTGTTGAAATATCTAGATAAAATGCCCCTAGGTAAAAATTGTATAATAAGTTCAGAACCATCCATATGGTCCTAACCAATTTGAAAATTTCTGACCCTCTGGATATTTTGCTGAATTTTTTTGTTTGAGTCCAATTCTGAGATATTTTTTCTACCTCTGCATATGTCTATGCCCAGAAATATGTTTATGTCTACTGGAAATGTAGAATAAACCCCATATGTTTTCCCCCTTTTGATGTGTGTGTGATGAAGAATTTGAGAGAACGACTCAAAATAAAAGAGGTATACCCATGTTTGAGAATCTAAAAAACCTATGTATAACCTCTAAAAAATAAATGTGGTGGCCACCAAGAATAAATTGTATCTATAAAGGGGATGTTCATGGTAGAAACCATGGCATAAAACAAGAGCAACAATAAGAAACATGATTACCAAAACAATGACTATACATCAAAATAGTGATAAAAATGGTAGTAAACCATGTGTGAGTAAAAAGTAGGTGCATACAATGTAGAAACAAGTGTAAACATATCAAATAGTGTCACATAAAATGTGAAGTACCTGTAAACATGGGACATCCATGGTGTCACAAGATAATCAAGGTCCTTAGGAAAACACATAAGATATACATAACCACACACATGGTCTAATGTTGCAAATGTGGGACACCCACAATGTCATAAGATAATCAAGGCCCTTAGGCCATAATTAGAGTAATAAATAAGTATACACACACAACTAGCAAGAATGTATGAAAAGCAAGTATATCCAAATATTATGAAAAACACATAGCATATGATATAAAAGAGATAACAATAATTGCAAGCATTACACAAAACACAAGTGTTAATTCTGTTATTCCAAAAGATATAACTACATTGTATGTGTGTGTGTGTGTAACCAAAAATAACGAGGAAAGAAAGGAACTATAATGGAAATATAGTACCCTGATATAGTATGCAAAAGTATATGCCCCTGGAGGTTAGTAATATGGGTAAAGGGAATGCCAACACCTATCGTCGTATAGTGCTTTGTGTATGTCCCGCATCATGCTCAATATATCACATGAACACGTGTGTAAAGAAGAAATACTATCTAAACTAAAGAAATAAACAACATGTATAATGTAAAGTGTAATCAATGTGTGCCATAAAAACAAGGCTTGATTTTGTATTTTTATAAATTTTAAATGTTTTTGTATTTTGAAAATATTTTAGTGTTGATAAAGAATATACAACTACATATGGGAAGAAAGGTTTCCCCCTAGTGTGTGTGAAAAGTGAGGTCTGGGTATGGAACCACTCCCTCAACAATCAAGTTGAACCTATAAATAGAGTATGTCATCATGAAATAAGGGTGGATATCATGAGAGATATCCCAAGAAAACCCTACAAGGAGGTGAAACAATTGTTAAATATGATGGAGGGCTAAGCCTTGAATGTGTCATAGAATGTGACTCAAGTGCAAATAGAACCATGGTGGTGATGTGTGGCAAAAAAGGCCTATGAGGAAAACTAGAAACAATAGAGCACTGAGTAGAATGTGATGTGTGATACTTGCAAGGTGGACTAGAAGAATGAGAAATCCTAGAAAACTATAGAGTGAGTCGTAAAGCTAGAATATCTGCATAAAATACTATGAGAGTGTGAGCCACTAGAGACATTGTGTGAAAAAGGAGGTTTGGGAGGAGACCTAGAGTCCTTAGAACTATGTGGTGCAACTAAGGGAATATCAAGAGACTCGGAACTATGTAAATCCACATCTTTAACTAAATGCCTAGTAGGAGACCTAGGAGGACAAGTGTTATGTCAAGTAGTGTACACAACCAAATGCCTATGATGAGTCATAGGGGGACTAGTGCTATGCAAAGTGGTGTATGAAGCAATGATACCTATCCATAGATGCACGAGGAAGAGTGATAGAAATTTTCGAAGAACTAGGCACGCTAGGAGAGAAATCACTAAAAGGAATACCTCAAATAGTAACAACATGATAATGATGAATATACTTGATACACTAATGAACTATTGATGGAACATCCCTAAGAGCACGTATCCAAAGGAGACCTAGATGTAATACTCCAATAAAAATATATTTAACATCTAAGAGTGAAGTCTATGTAGTGTAGAGCCAACTGTAATTGGTAGTGTAATGCATGGAAAGTGTGGATTAAAATCAAGTGCAAGAATCTCAAAGAGATACCAAGAGACTAAAGTAACGAACATGCACAAACATTATCCTTGTTCTATAGAATAATTAAGACACCATGAATAGGAATTTGATGAGTAAATACTGGAATAGATAATGTGTCAGAAACAAGTGTGTCATCCATATCATAATCACCAAAAGAAATGATTGGTGTAGAAGATGATATGTGAGTAATAATGCCAATCATAGGATCAAGTAGATGATCATGTCATTAGTATGCTTAGGAAGTGGATTATTGAATATTTTCAACTTAGCATTGTTATTGGTAGATTTATAATATTCAATGGGCTCATTCCATTCAATTGCATTAGAATCAACAATATCTTGAATGACATGTTGCATCATATGACATCTATCCATAGTATGGCCAATATATCTATGATAATCATAATAAACATTAACATCAAATATCCTACTTTGAGGCTTGCTCATATCAACCTCAAACAATGGAGGAAGATACATGAGATTACACATAGACCAATCACTAAAGTCTATAGTTTGTTCGAACTTGCAAAATTGACTAAGGCAAAGTTCACAAAAATCCCATGAATATGAGATCCTAAAAATCTAGAGAGCCTGAGAGGTCACTTGGGTTAATAAGTTTGAGATTTGAGAAGGTGAAAAGGTTGATAACACAGGAATCTAAGAATATGAGAAATCCCTATCCTTAAGAAGTCTCGAGAACCTAAAGCACGTGATTAGTCCACATGGAGAATTCCGATATCTTATAACCAATGAAGAGAGGACATGTGGTAGAGCCTGTACATGAGGTAAATTTTTAAAAAGTCGATAACACAAGAATTTGAGAATCTAAGAAATCCCTGGCATTGAGAATTCTTGAGAAATTGAGTCTCAAGAACCCTAAACATTTGATTGGTCCATGTGGACTAAGCATGAGCTACCAATTTCCCAGGAATGTTGAGCTCTAGTGGGGAAAGAAGGATAATTTGTAGAGCCTATAACCAAAGAGGAGGGGACATGTGGTAGAGCTTGCACATGAGGTAACATTTGACATTCTTGGCTAGTTGGAAAGAGAGCTCAAGGATGTCACATGGTGACATAACTGGGCTATGTTATTTTGCTCATAACTTTCAACTAAGACCTCCATTTCACCTATACATGATATCATTGGAAAGGTCTCCAAAAGGGATACACCTAAAGCTTATTTTTATAGAGAATTGTTAAGGAAGCAAAGATTTTTTAGTGACAAATTTTTGACCATTTTTAACTTAGTTTCTCAAATTTTTAATGCTTAAATCAGTTGCATATTATTTTGAGTGGGTATGATCTTGTCAACCACAGAGGCTGAGTATGTTGCTGCCATAGAGGCAAGCAAAGAGATGATTTGGTTACAACAATTGCTTGAGGAGTTGGGGCATAAGCAAGAGGAATGTAAGCTGTATAGTGATAGTCAGAGTGCTATACACCTAGCTAAGAACTCTGCTTTCCACTCCAGGACAAAGCATATACAGTTGAGATATCACTTCATCATGACAACTTTGGAGGAAGATAAGTTGAAGTTGGAGAAGATTCATACTAGTCAGAATCCTGCAGACATGATGACCAAGGTGGTCACAAGAGATAAACTAAAGCTATGTTCAGCTTTGGTTGGCCTTCGTGGATGATAGTGAAGGGTTGAGAAGATTTCTCAGTGGAAATCAGTCTCCAAGTGGGAGATTGTTATGTTTGTGGAGCCTATTTTCATGTTAGAGTGTGGTACACCTTCTATGTGTTACACTCGGGTATTTTTATGGCAGTCCCGCTCGCCGGTGAGCGGGTCAAGGGGGTTCAGGGGCGAAGCCCCCGAAGCAAATTTTCATGGGTGGTTTATTAACCCATGGGTAATGGGTAACCGTTATGGGTTGTTTTTGGGCCCATGGTTTTTCGTTACCCATTGTTTTGATAGCCACAGTTTTTTTTTTCCCATGGTTTTGATACCCACGGTTTTTTCCCATGGTTTTGATACCCATGGTTTTGTATCAAACTGCTTAAGAAATTGTCTATTTATATGGTCTTATGCATATGATAAATATACAAGCAAATGCATTGCAAATGTGCTTTGAATTCAGGTGTGAATTCTGTAGAGTTTGTTGAGCATAGCTCCAAATGGATATGGGTATTGTATTGAGAGAGTGGAGGCTTGTAATAAAATTTGAGCAAGTGATTCTTGGTGGACGTAGCCCAAATTGGGTGAACCACGTTAAATACTATCTCTCTATGTTTTGTTATTTATTCTGCACTTTTATTTGAGATCTGTAATATTTTTTTCATTAGTTTCTACTGTTGCGATTCTGTAAGGGATTATTTCACATATTTTATCTCTTATTTCCTATCAGTATCTTTTTTTTGTGGCTGAATTTTTTTAAGGAAGATAAGTTACAAATCTACTTTGCACTCTCATCACTTTCCATCCTTGTTGCAAAAATGATCTCATCACCACACTTTATTAAGAAGGGAAGTTACTTTTCCCTACCAGTATATGGATTTGTATAGATTGTTATATACTTGGTTATTTGAGGAGTAGTGTACATCAATTTTTGGCATAATAAGTGTTGATTACACTTTGCATGTTTTCACTCAAGGCATGTATGATTTCTCTCTTTTTTTAATATTTTTTGTGAGCTTCTCTTGGCTTTACACATAATCAACATCCATCAAAATTCCAAGCAAATTCAAAACTAAATCAATATGATTTTAAATCATCAATCTAGTTTTAGGGCCCTTTGGTCTAAGTCCAGAGATTTAAGGAGGTAACTCAAAGGTTTGGGTAAAATTTTTAATGCTTTCAAGATCATATTCAAAGTTAGAGTTTCATATTTCAAAATAAAATAAGGAAAGTTAAAATTTTTAAACATATTCATGGTAGGTTTTCAAAAAATTGAAGCAACATTTTTCAAATTTAAGGCCGAATCCATGACAAATAGACACACAAAATGTTACTAGTAAATTCATCTAATTGGAAAATGACCCTTATGATTAACCATAAATGCTTCCAAAATAAGCACTCTACTTTATTTTTGGGAAACTAATTACAAATTCTATACTTTGAGGGTTTTGATCATGGTTTTACAGACATTTTAGACACCCTAATGGTTTTAAAATTGTCTAATTTGTTTTCACATGATAGCTCTAAGTCTGCACGTGCCAAATCTTGAAGGACTTAATCAATTTAAGTTGTTTTCCCTTATAAATGGGAAAAATATATCCATTTACCTTTGTTTCCTTTGAGGATCATCCCATTGATTTTAATCGAGCTGAAGAGGGAATACATGAGATATCTCATCATTTGAGACTCAGACATTTCAAGTTGGAAGGCCACCTTTTATTTTTCATACAGGGAATAATCCCATATTTGCAAGGAGGAAGAGTTCATTTAGGCTTATAACTAGAGTGGTCACATTAATTAAGTGGAGAAAATGCTCCAATGTTCAAATTTTTACCCAAGTTCAAATTCACTAAGGCACATTAATTAGGTGGAAGTAGTCAGGATTGAACCACATTACACAATCCTTATAACTCAAGTCCCCCAAGAAATAGGAAAAATTAATTAAGGTAGATAAATAAGAGCCCAAGATCCCAAAATCCTGATACAATGAGAACACATAGACCAATCACCAAAGTCTGTGGTCTTCCTAAACTTGCAAAATTGGCTAAGGAAAAGTTGTCAAAAATATTGAGAATCTGAGAGTTAAAAAATCTTGAGAGACCGAGAGATCACAAGGAGGTTGTAGTGCCCATTTAAACAACCGCTTGAGACCAAAGAAACAACCGAGGGTTAGCTAGAAAATTATAGGATAATTTTTTTTATTAGAAGTGTCCACAACCAAGTTGTAAGATAACAGTTTGCCAGTTGACAGACTCCAGAACAAAACCTAGTTTTACCAAAACACAAATTTCCTTTATTTACTTATATCAAGTTCACAAGGTTCAAATTTTAGGGTTAGATGTTTTAGTTAGTTTCAGGGAGAAATCTACCCCCATACCCACTCTCTAACATTGGCTTATTAGTTTCAACTAGATTTTTCTAATAATTAATGCTTCCAAAATTTCCCTAAACCATTCCCAATGGATGGGAAATTTTTCTCACCTTTCTGGTGATATAAAGAAGTCGTCCTAACTTCTTTGGGAACTCAAGATATGGTTTGACGGAGTTTTGGGATCAAATTTTCCCCAAGGGAGACACGTGTCAAGAGGAGGGGAAAACCCCTTTGGCATGTCGTGGGGTGTTTTTTGGAATTTTTTCCTCATGTGGTGTGAAAACAAAATTTCTCTCGAACCCCCGCCGCCACCCCCAAGGTGCCATGTGGCACTCTTTGATTGGTCGCGGGCCGGCAGGGTGAAATGGAAATTTTTTCCAAAATTTTCAAAAATCTCAAAGGGAAAAAAGTTTCCGCGCCTCCACTGCTGCCTCATGATGACACGTGGCATCCTCTGATTGGCTATAGGACGACGGAGAGAAATGGAAAATTTTTCCAAAAATTTTAAAAATCTCAAAGGGCAAAAAGTTTCCGTGCCTCCGTCGTTGCCTCGTGAGGACATGTGGCAGCCTCTGATTGGCTGCAGGCCAAAGGAGAGAAATGGAAAAATTTTCCTGAGCCAAATTTTTGAAAATTTTCCTAAGGCCAATTCGACGGGAAATTTTTGGGTTGCGGGCCCGCCAAGGAAAATTTTCCCAAATTTTCTCGCTAAGGCACAAAAGCTTCAAAGTGCCAAAACTTGAGCTAGAAAGCTCGGTTTTGGGAAAACGAGGACTTTTCAGAAATATCTCGATGCCCTCTTTGCACAGGAAACATAACATTTAAATTTTGATAAGTTTTTAAGTGTCAATTTTGTAAAAAGGATCTGTAGGCTTAAATTTGTAAATTGGCATTTTTCCAACTTCCTGATTTGATTAAATTTGAACTCCTCCTTCACTCCACATGTCAAACAGACATAGAGGATCAGTCTAGGGAGGGTTTAGAGTGTTTTAGTGAAGTGAATTTGTTCAATTATTCAAGTTTGCATTTTTTCTGGCAATGGATAGGAAAATGACTGTGTAAGCTCTGATTTGAAATTCATTGAGTTTTAGAGATTCATTCTTAACTGTTTTAGTGAATTTGAGTTTCTTAAGTCTTCCTAAATGTGAATTTTAAAGTTTTATAACTTATTGTTGAGTGTAAGATCGAACTTCTCATTTTTAATAAAGCATAAATTGCCAGTAATGAGTTTAATACAATGGACTGTTTCTTTGAAATTTGTTTATCATTTCTTTGTGTTTTGGATATGCATATGATTCCTAATTTAGTCAAATACAATTTCTTATCAAACAACAATTCATTTCTGCATTAAATGCAGTTCAGAATTCAATTCAAATATACATTTTTAAAAAGAGAACAATACTGTCTTTCCTTCCCACACATTATTTCTTTATTTTCTTCTTCAAACAACAATTAAATTTCAATAATAATTCAAATCAAATGTGCAATACACTTTGAGAAAGAAATGCATTCTTTCATTTTTCATTAATTACAACATTACAACTTTCCTTTTTCATTTGTTCTTCAAATACAATACATACAATAACAACACTGTTTATTATTCCTTTTCAAAATAGAGATATCATTCTTGGACACAAAACAATTCCAGTATACAATCCAATTTTGAAACTACTTCAATCTTTTATTCATAATTCAATGACACTTTTACAACTTAACACTCTTCCTAATTTGATTACAAAATACAAATTACAATGCTTATAATATCCTTTACATTTCTTTCCAAAAACATAAAATCAAGTGTAATTCTTCTATACATTCCTCAAAGAAACTACAACTTCCATTAACAATGCAATGTTTCACATTACAACATTTATACATTCATCCACTCGAAGTGGGAGAAGTTACATTGAATTACTCAAAGGGAAATGACTTTCAAACTATGAAATTCCTTCTCCAAACAACATACATGCTTGTTTCTTCTTCTTTACAACTTTGATCACAACAAGGAAGGGGGAAAGGAAATGCTCTCCACCCAACCAAGACATCCAATGAGAAAGGAGAAGCCATCCTTCCCCATTGGCCCCCGAGACCCAACCATATTGAAATGGAGCATGAATATCAACACATGGCAACAAAAGCTTCTATCACATACAAACAACATTCACATTACATACAATCAATAAAATGCACAGTTTAAAACAAGACAACAGTTCCAAACTGCCATTTGAAACAATTCATACAACACATAGGCTTGATTAAGCAAGCCAACAAGAGCAAGAAATATGGGGAACTCCTTATGCCTCCCAATTTGGAATTGGGCATCCACCAAAATCATACCACCATAAACACATCAAATCCCATAAACCTTATATCTCCCAACCCCTCCTTATGCCCCCCCAAAATTTTATCCCTTATGCCCCCCCAAATGTAAGAAATGTAAGCGGTTTCTTTTCCAAGGTGGATCCCAAACCAAAACTCCCTCCACAATAAAACAGTGCCATTGGCAATCCCTTATTCCCCCCATAAGAAATTCCCATAGCCTTCTCCTACACCATGCCCTAAGCAATCTACCCAACCAACCAAGAACACAAACAAAAACACCATTTAAACATGCATGTAAGAGAAGGAAAACATTTAAAACACAGCTCAAGATGCCTACCTCTCCATAATGGAGTTTGTTCCAAGATCACAAGTTTTTCACAATGTCAAAGTGCAGTCCAAGAACCAACAAAGTATAATCATGCAAAAATCACTCCAAGCTTCCTCCACAACAAGCTCCAAAACATACAACAAAAAATGCGCCCTCAAGAGGAAAATAACAAAGTTTCAACAACCATAAAAGAGCAAGAAGTTTCAATTTGATAGGAGAGGGAAGGAGAGAGGATGATTTGGATCCATGTGGGATGCCACATCATTCTTCCTCATCCCCAAGAGGACATCAACATCAACCCACAAATCACAATAAATAAAAATGACGAAAATGACTTACATACTCCAAAATGCCCATACTCCAAAAGGACCAAATTTAAAACATGTAAGGGAAGTGCAATTAAAACTTACAAATTGTCACTTCAAAATGCATTATAATTGTCCTAAATTTAACCTCCAACCATAGGCATGGTTGGTGGATGATTTTAAGAGGTGTGGGACAAGTTTAACTTGTCCTACAAGCCTCCAAATTTGGCCTCCAAGTACAAATTTGAATTCCTAAGGAGATGAAGTGTTTAACATTCCAAAATCTGCCTTACATACTCTTACATATTTCTTACACATTCTTATATGTTAACTTACACACTCTTTCAACATTATTATTTAAAATTCAACAACTTTATTAATTACATCCCATGTCCCAATTAAATTTAATAAAAGTTTAACTATAGAATTTCACACATTAATCTGCCACATTAAAATTAACTAAAAGAATGAACACATTACTAATAAAATACATACAAAAATAATTAAAAATAACACATAATTAAAACACATATCCCATGGTCACATATAATGGAAATTCCCCCCCATGGGAAATCCTAACATAACTCAACACACAACATGCATCACAGTTGCCATGGTGACCTTGTTGAATGCACCCGGAATTTCAATATGGTTAGTCTCCAGTCCCCCGACATTGTTCTGATTTTTTTTAACCTGCAAAATGCAAATACCTCCTTCGGCCTCATGGTCGTATCAGAACATCCAAAATGATATAAAAAACATTTCAAAATCATCTAATCATATGAATCACGACAATATCAAGAATACAACATTATCATTTTTAATTAATTAAATCAACTATATCATCATCAATGATCTATCATACTAGGTCTACCCAAAATATCCAATGTCATAAGTCCAAATCAACATCTATAATGTGTCCATGTCAAAACAGTATATCATTAACCACATATAGAAAATGTCTCTAGTAATCGTCATGCATAACAACTAAATCCAGATTAATAAAAATACATGATCTAACATCTAACCACCATAACTGGAATAAAACATAATAGTGTCCATAATGTGAATCAATAGTATCAAAATCAGTATCTAAAAGTTTTAAAGGGAAGTGGTTTCTACAGAGGTTAAGCAGTGCATAGCCCAAAAAGATGAAATAATGTAATAAGTGCAGGAATTCTGATTTTATTAACTTCCAACATTAATTGCACTAATGACAAGAATATATTCTTTTCATAGTGACTATTGACACTAGAAACTATCAAACAAAAACAAGGGATAAATGAGACTCTAGTTTATTTTATGTGGATCTTGAGAAGTCTTGATGACTTGAGTCTAAATGTACCCAAATCATGATGACTTGTCCATGTGGACTAATCACAATGCTACCAATTATCCAAGGAACACTCACATCCGATTAGGATACTGTAACCATGATTAGTTTTCACAAACCACTACTGTAGACACCTAAATTCCACTCTTGCAATCTTATTGCCAAAACACACATTCAAATCATTCTCATTCTTTCCAATTCCATTATAATTAGTGATTTCTCACTAATTAACTAACATTCCATCTATCACTTTGGTTAATTAATGATGCACTTCATTTATTATCCAACCCTCTTTCCACATTCAGGATGCCAATCGACGTCAAATCGTAGAGTTGTTATCCTCTTCCGAGCAGACAATTAACATTTATTAGTTGATTAAGCCTATTTTGCCCTTGATTTGGTCAATATACCCTAATATTGGCTCAAAACCCCTATTCCATGACCACTCAAAATCATCCCACTTCACCTCCACAACGTCTCATCAAGCTTCAAAAGATTATCCTAGCCTCCTAGTTGACCCTAAGTAGTTGATTAAGGCTCCGTACAAATCTATAAATCACTTGGTAATTCACTAATTTTGATTAGCAAGGCCTAATCATGATTAAAAATTCTAATATAATTTGAGAATTTTAGTCCCACATGCACCAAAATACAAGTTTCTCGCCAAACAGGAAAACTATAAAAAGAGTGCATCTTTTACCTTAATATTTTACACCATGCTTTGATTAGTAGCATCTCATATAATAAATATGATATATTAGGCAAGTTCAATCCTTGCCTAAAGCCTTCAACAAGGTTAGTAGATGAATAATCTAACAGTGACATTAACAAGTCTTGTGTTGGAGAGGCCATTTCACCATTGTTTGGAGTAGCAACCATAACCCCAATTTGATTTTCCTCTTAGGTCTATTTAGGCCCATGTTAGGTAATTTAACATATTAGTAGGCATGTTTAGTTAGATTTTGAATTATATCCATGTTAGTTAAGCATTCCTTTAAGATTTTATCTTAATGTTACATTCCTAGACTTAATGCCTTGACTAGAGGAGGTAATGGTGTTAGCCTTCCTTATTTAGTCATGTAATTTTCTTTTTAAAAGTTTAGGGTGCTTTCATTTAGCACGCCCGGTGGGACATACCCAATTGCATTCATTTTTTAAAATATTTTTAACTTAGTTTCAAAGTTTTTTTTTCTAGCTTAGCTTCAAGTTTCCTAGATTATTTTCAAGTTTTCTAGTTTAATTTCAAGCTTTCTAGAGTACTTTCAAGCTTTTTAGATTAGTTTCTCAATCTTTTTAGATCAAGTTCCAAGTTTTAGAGTAATTTTCAAAGTTTTGTAGATCTATTTTCAAGCTAGGAAGTTGTTTCAACTAGATTAGTAGTAGAAGTTGTGTTTTCATGGTATTTGTAGGATATAAGGAGGTGAAGCCCTGCCAAAATTTTCCCAAAGTGCCAGAGTTTTGATCTTTTTCAAGAAATTATTTTCAAAACTCAGATTTTGAGCATCTGCAGGAAAGGGTATGCACATGTGCATCAAAGAGTGCGCATGTGCATCAAGGAGTGCGCATGTGCATCTCTGGACATGCATGTACATTAGTGACTATATAAAATTGCCAAAGGTGCACATGTGCACCAAAAATTTTGCATGTGCCTCCAGGAGTGCATGCATGTATCAAAGGGTGCGCTTGTGTATGGAAGTTTGCACCTGTGCACTTAGGTAAAATTTTCTTAAACTACAAAATTTTAAATTGTGATTTTTAAGATCCCTGTCATTTCTTAAAGGTTTTTAGTTGTCAATTTTGTCAATTTATTGATTTTAGAGAAATATTTCTAACAAAATTGCCTTAGGGTTTGATAAGGGATTTTTGATTAAATTGGGTTAGGGTTTGATGAATGATTATATTTTCATGATTTGAATGAGTTTGGAATAGGGTTGTGTATGTTCTTCTGTTGCACCTAGTGTGATCTTGAGAACCAAAAACACCCCTAAACCACTTTTTTTACTTCTTGGGAGTAAGTAGGAACAATTGTAATCCACTTTATGCTTAAGAGAATAAACCTTCATTTTTGGCATGTGCTTGATCTTTTAGTTTAAGAGATTTTTTTCACTTGATAAATAACCAAGGCTGAAATTTGTGTATGCTCTTCCCTTGCACCTAGTGTGATCTTGGAAATTAAAAGTAATTTTATTCTTTCATTAAGAAACACTTGGATTAATTGGGAATAAACCTTACTTCGTAAATTTTTATGGTAGTTAGTTGATTTACAAGCTTTACATTTCTATTTAGTTGGATTATTTGTTGTGTATGCTCTTCTCTTGCACCTAGTGTGATCTTGAGAAACAAAAACAACACTTAATCCTCTTTTCATGAAATTGTGAACCTTTTTGGAACTACTAATCATTTGTTTTAAGGACCTAACATTAGTCAAAGAAAGGAGGACCTAAACAATTTTTGTAACTACACGTGTGATTGTAGGTTGCCAAAAGAAGTGCGACAAAAACCAAATTAAGTCTAAAAGATAAAAAAAACACACCACAATCATCACATTACATTTGCAGGTTTCGGTTAAAATCTACAACTTGTCCACTTAACGAGGACATAACCCCTTTGGCATAAGCCTTAAGCTACAACAATGGGGGTGGTCCTAGGAACTCTAAAGTAGTTCACGCAAGAGGGAACCTTGTGAACAAAATAGGAAAGTGCTCCACACTATCGAATTGGTTGGTATGCCTTGGTAAGATTAGATTTAAAGTTATTTCCATTACAACCCCAATGATAATACAACTGAATGCACTAGTTGCTCATTGTATTAGAAGGGGGTAAAGTAAAGCCGATATACTCCAAGATTAGTCAATGTGAATTTCTTGGTAAATCGAGCTCGAAGAAGTAAACTTGTGACACATAGAGAGAACCACCTAGGAAGCTTGCCGGCTTGGAGCCATTATTTTTGTCTTAGTTGTTATACTTGAGAGCTCTCACAAAGTGACAACTTTGTTAGATTCAAGATCTTGTTTTTCGAACAAGGGAAAGAATCTCTTAAAGTTGAAATCTGCATTATATTTCATCACAAAATCTACTTAGTGTCATTTTGTCCTAGTTTTTCACTTGTCCTAAGACAAGGAAAAACTCTACCAAAATAACACCAAGTTTATTTCAACACCACTTGTTCTGCACCCGTTTGTTTTCTTGTTGCCCATTTTTGGAAAAAAGAGAAACAACATATACGGATACCGCTAGTTATTATCATGTCCACCAATTTTGTATTATACTTGCATGAATAGGTTGCAATGCCAGAGCGCAAGTGTTGAAAGTGTGCATGGTACGTACTCATGATCATAGTAGGCCCCCTTGTCTCAAAAATCCATATTTGAGACTTATTATCATTCATAGCTAGGTGGTCTTCATCCTTTTCTTCCTTTTGACGTTGTTACGCTACCCACATTGTAGCCATATAATTGATGATATTTATGTCTTTCTTTCCATTGTGAAACTATGGTATAAATCTCTATATTGTAGTGTTACACTGCTCATATGTATAGCAATTTCTTAGTTTTACTTAGACGTAGTTTTTACATTCCTAGCTTTGTATCTTAGATTTTTTGAGGGTGTTGAGGATTACATTGTCTAGCATCGTGATAACATCTTTTTGACACTAAAAATATTGCTTTTCCTGAAATATTAGTTCACATGTCCAAATAGTATCATGTCACGCTACTCAGTATTGGTAACTATCATAAATTTTGCAGGGACTTAGACTTGGTTAGTGTCTAGAAACCGGTTTTTAGTATATCTTGTTAGAATATCGTGTCACCATACTCTCTTAGTCATTTAGGTCTTGTTTATGTTTAAACTTGACCTAGGTGGTAATATTTTATTGTCACTATTTATTCTAAACCTATCTAGAAAGGTCATTGGGAGTAAACTTTTTTGGTGTGACTAGATTTGAGTATTAGACATCATTGTAGTTTCTTAGATAGCTTTTGTCGTGTATTATCATGCTAGAGTATATCATTATTTATTCTTTAGCTTCCTTAGGTTCATATTGACCTATTGGATTCATGGTTATTTTATAGTTACCTTTTTTTTGTGACAAATTTAACGTCATTATGCTACCTGGTTTATAGTAGGGTCCATATCATAAAAATACCTAGATGGTTTCCATTGTGATGCCCAAATCGACACATGAATCCCTTCCAATTTAAGGAGTTCAATCACACTATCTCAGTCTAAACATTTGTATCCCGCAAACACCAACAATTACTAGCTATCGCGAGGTTCCTTATACATACGACACTAATGAAACAAAGTTTCAACATTCCCATCAAAGGATGCCCATCATGGATAAGCCTCGTTTGGTTCTTCACGTTAGAGAACATGCTGGGGTACTGTACGATGGAAAAGTGACATGCAAGCATGGGAGTATACAAGTAACTCTTCCTTGTACCCGACCTCCCAAGGTCGTTCTGAGACGGCCGGTGAATGTGGAATATATATGGATACAGAAAAACTAGTTGGGCAATCTTATATCCTCAATACACAATAATGGAATCTACGAATCTAAGGAGAACAAGGCCCTCCTAACCTGAATTGGTGTAATAGATCGTTCAGATATAATAAATGTTTGGAGGCTCCAATCAATGTTGAGCTCTGCCAGGATCCTTTTTATTGGTTGTTGGATACATGGGAAGTGACTTGTGGGAGCTTCGTGTATATTTCCAGACAAGGTCATGAAAAATGGTGATGGGAGGTGTAGTGGATTCTCCGAGGTTTTATGGACGATTCTATGGTCTAGTCTAGAAATCCTTAGCTTGATTGGCTACTATGTTTAATAAGGAGAATTGTGTAATAATATTTGGTGGAAGTGGCGAGGACCTAAATACTAGTGTTTGTCAACCAACATCAATGTCTGATTGATTAGTAGGCCCATTGGGTTGTGGGACCTGTGGATCACAACCGTAAGTTTGTGGTTGTGTCGGACCTCCTATGGTCATGTGAAGAGTTAATCCCTCCTTTTGATTATCTAATAAGCATACACCTTTTCAGCCTCTATGTTTAGAACTAGAAGTTGTGTAATTTTCTCAGAATACCTTACAGGTGTTCTGACAACTTGAATGCGTAAGCTAGTATCTATGTCAATGAGGAGGTCTCCTACATTAGGTTGTGGAACTAAAGGATTGCAACCAAATACTTGTTCTCTTTTGAGTCCTTGTATAGTCATATGGATATCCTATCAAGGCAGTCTATAGTTAGGATGATTTGACCAAAATGTGTATGCCTTGTCGTCTTCAATATTTAACTCTCTTAGTTGTTCACTAATTTCTCGTAGGTTTGTCGTTTGCTCGAAAGACCTATATCCTAAGGTCTTGATCTATATCAGCTAGTGTTGTGGGGAGATTTTGTTGAGGCACTATTGGTTCAAATATGTATTCTCTGGGCTCTTTAGGTCCCGTGATTGTCATACAAAACAATTCAACTTTTAACTAAAACTAATAAACTAATTATGAAAGATGTATCTATACTATGCATGCATTCTTTTATTTTTGTATTTTCGATGAAGTATTTTAACGAAATTAAAAGAGCAGCTATTCTAATATATTTAAAAAATGGACAACTAATCTAGCAACAAAATTAAAACAAACAAAGTAGCCCGGTGTGGCTATTTGCCTGTGCAGTTGTGAATTTATCCTAAATATCTAGCAACCAATTGTTTTAAATTAAAAGACTCTCAATCCTACCTCAGAAGTGAGGAATGAATCACAGTTTCTTAGAAACTATCAATCCCCATAGCTTCCCTAGCAATATCGAGAGCAATCTTTGACTGAAATAAAATAATTTACTACTCTATTTGATACATTGTAACTAGAACTTTGATAGCTCAAACCTGAAGTTTATAGAACAATGGTAAATCTAGTTACGTGTGACTTTGTCCCCTCAGTGTGATCTCCTCATTCCTTCATGTTCTCTTCAATATAGAAAAGTGTGTATATGATAACATCAGCAGAATAAGGCACTCAAACAATGGCAGCTTTGGATATAGATTGAATATAATGTGAGTAAGAGAGAGATAGTGCAAGTGAATAGAGCTTGACGATGCAATTCCTAGCGGGATTTATTACAGGAATACAACACAAATGTGCCGAGAGTTTTAGAAACTATCTTTTATGACTAAACAAAACTTGCAACTCTAAATGGATTCCAATCTAAGAATGAAACTATCTTATTCTAAACTGAATTGCATGGAACAACAATGAAGCAAGATTGAAACAAGAAGATCGAATGACCTCTAAACAACAAAGGAAGACCAACAATGGATGCAAAACATGAAACTATTGGAATTCTAAGCAAGAAACTCAAAAGACTAAATGATTAAATAGAGAAGGAGAGCTGCCATTTTGTTTGAAAACAAGCTAGCTATTTATAGAAAATGCATTCATTAGAAGGTAACTTGGAATTGAACTCTTTTACCATTAAACAAAGTGAAAACACTATTCACAGGGCGGCTAAAACATAAATGCAAAGTAAAGTAGCTGAAAGAATGTGGATAGAAATTGAAGATTTTAAATTTGATGCGATCGTCGGAATTTTCTGGAAAATGCGTGAACAGGACTGCCGCCTTGTGCAAGGTCGGCGGTTACGGGAAAACCACCCTGTCTTGGGAGGCGGTCATGGGGACCCGCCGCCCAGGCAAGGCGGCGGTCTCATCACTTAAGACCAAAATGCAAGTAATAAAGGGGGGCAGAGTGCAGAATAAAGCACACGAGAGGCCGGATGAGGCATATGGGATACAAATGTATACTTGGCGAGCTTTTCTGGATCCTGAGCACCTTGCGAGGAGACCTGTATCATCATTGGGGTATGTGTAACATCTTTTTGGTGGTGCTGTACACTACAATTTTGGGTACGTACATATTGCCCCCTTGGAGAAGCGTCTTAGCCATGAAGAGATGTAAAACGGTGGATCCGAGTATGGTGGTCCCAAAATGGTGAGTTAGGAGTTATACCTGACATGCCCGTGTGTTAGAAAGTCGCCATCCAAAGCTCTTGCTATCTGCAAAATGAAAAAGGGGACTCAAGTGCAGACTAGATAAAACAAATTGAGAAATAAAACTAAATTGATATGAAATGAGGACTAACCATCTACGTGCAGAATTTAGAACTTACCTTCCATTGACACTCTGACCTTGCGAAAGACATTCAAAATCAATTTTAGAAAAATCTCTCTCTCTATATATATATATATATATATAACAAACTCATTTTACTATTCATTTGTGTGGATTGATTTGATAGTTTTTGAGCTCTGGGACCCACGGTGACAGATTTTCGATGAGAGTATAGTCAAAACATTTGTGGTGAAATAGCGATCATGCCTCTGAGAGCGGAACATCAACCCGTGAAGTCTCAAGTTAGTTCTTCTCAATTTATTGTTTTTAAACCTAAAATGTAGAAATGATAAAATCTTTGTCTTGGGGGGGGGTTATTTTTGAAAATACTAGTTTTAAATGAGTCTCTAGGGGGGGCGCCGATAGGGTAGGTCCTTATTTTAGCTTAAAATGGTGTTTTTTGTGTATTTTTCTTGCATTTTTAGGGCTTACGAGCCGTTTGCGGGTTCAGGATAGGACCGCTACCCCTGCACAGGGCGGCAATTATGGGACCTCTGTTAGGTTGTGGACCCTATTTTCATGTGTGAAAGTGTTGAAGACTATACACTAAGAGTACTGTACACTTTTCATGTATCCTCGCCGGGGTTCGGGGCCAGGCCGGGCCCCCGAGCGGAGGTCCGGGGGCAAAAGCCCCCGGGTAGCAGGGGTTTGGGGGCGCAACCCCCGAATTTTTTTTTTTAGGCGTAAAATTTTTTGGCCTCGAAAAATGCACCCGACATATCAGGAAACGTGCTTTTCTCATGTTGGCGAGTTTTTTGACCCATAGGTTTATGGGACGGGTTTTTCCCATGGTTTTGATACCCATGGTTTTGTAAAACTGCTTAAGTAGTTGTCTATATATGGACTTATGCATATGATAGATGGACAAGAAAATGTATTGCAGATGTGTTTTGAATTCGTCTGTGAATTCTGTAGAGTTTGTTGAGCATAGCTCCAAACGGATCTGGGTATTGTATTGAGAGAGTGGTGGCTTGTAATAAAATCTGAGCAAGTGATTCTTGGTGGACCGTAGCCCAAATTGGGTGAACCACGTTAAATACTGTCTCTTTGTGTTGTGTTATTTTATTCTACATTTTTATTTGAGATCTGTAATAATTTCTACATATTAGTTTCTACTATTGCGATTTTGTGAGAGATTATTCTGCATATTTTATCCCTTATTTCCTAACAACCTCCACCAATAGAAGGTGGCAGTTATGGAACCGCCACTCCTGTAGAGGGCATCGATTCACAACAAAATGCAAAAAAAGATGCTTTATTTACTTGTTTTTGCATTTTTCCCATTTTTACATGTTTTTATTAGCTTTTCCAATCAGATTTTGTTACTAACTTACTCTTTTTCTATGTTTCCAGGTGTATGCAGAAGGAGGAGTGCATCAGATGGAGCTGAGAGAGGGAGGGTGATTGTCTCCCAGCAGTGTTAGAGGTACTAACCCAAACAGAGTGAGATACTTTGCAGAGGGCCGATATTTGGAGGATCTGCACAAGTCCCTCACGTTACACCTGCTAGTCACATATTATGTGACTTATTTTCATATTGGGAAGTGCGTAACGGAACACTTTCTGATTGCCAGGAGTTAGGGGTGAGTGGACCATCACCCTGGAGGATGTTTACCGTATACTGGGGGTTCCGATCCCTGGGAGGCGGCAGTCTCTTAAGAAATCAATGTTGAGATCTCAGGTGGTTTAGCGGGCCACTTATATAGGGGATGTTGTTGTTTTGATGGGGTCGAAGAAGGGGGTGAGGGTCTGCTCCATTGTTAAGTCAAACATTCATGTGCTTTGCAAGACTATCATGGGCATCCTTGCTTCGAGATTGATTGGGGAAAAGGGAGGGGACACTCTCTTATATTGTTGGGCCCCCATCATTACACAAATTGAGGGCCATGGATGTGTTTACACTTGGGGAGAAGACATCCTCAGGACCACCTACCATCATTTATACAGGGTGGTCCGACTACAAGGACAATCACTGAGTCACCCACTCTTGTCATGAGTTGGGTGTATGAGCATATCATTCTGTATGGGAGAGGTGTAGAGGCAGAGGATCATGGGGCTGTCAGGGTAGCGAGGTGGACATGGATGACCATTCTTAGAGCGCTTCATCAGCCAGTGGCCTCTTTGACCACTACAGACATGGAGGCCACTCCTTATCAGGCCATGGCAGGGTTATGGGGAGAGGAGACTGTCACATTGATTACTTGTCAGACTACCAGTCAGCTGGTAGACAGGATGAGGAAGCTGGAGATCCACCCCTTTGACAGAGTACCAAAGCAGTTTGGCCTCCCATACATTGACATGTTTCCTCCAGCGAGGCTAGTGTATAGATATGTTCGTGAGGCTCGGGAAGGTCCTATAGGCCAGGGTTGGACTAATGTTACTAGTTGTGTTCCCATTGCGACTAGGAGGGTGGTTCGTGCTCGAGGGGTAGCCAGTGCTCCTCGGGCACCTTTACTTCGGATTGTCTACTGGTCCTACCCATAGTAGCAATGAGCCCATTGATGTGGACTTCAAGTCTAAGGAGTTCACTGAGGGAGAGACAAAGGAGGAGACAAAGGAGACAGAGACCGAGGGAAGAGGTGGGGAGGATGACAGTGATTCCGAGTGGCATGACACTTAGGATATCCTAAGGGCCGGGAGGGAAGAGTGAAGCACAGAGAGGGTGAATCTGATCTCAGAGGAGTTTCCCTCTCAGGATTTAGGGGGAGATGACGAGTCCGTCGCAGGCTGTCACATTGCTCTAGATGTGGGAGAGGGATGACAGTCAGCGGCAACATTAGCGGCAGGCGTGGGTCCTAGAGACCCTTGTTGGAGGCTTGGAGATCCAAGTGAGTTACTACTCCTTTCTCGACTTTACTTTAGTTAGAATTGTTTATTTGTTATTTGTTTCGTTTTATTCTTCATCTTTTTTTTATAGTTTTCTAACTTGTTTTCTCTTTTATTTTCAGTGACTGCTGATGAGTGGCGAGACTTGATTGACCAAGTATATGCAGATACCTTGTTTCTCCCCTTGGAGAAGACTCAGGCTGAGCTTTCTGAGGACGTGGGAGAGGCTTTAGCAGCTACCTCTATTAAATTGTGTGAATGGAGCCCCCACACCCTGCCTCATGCCACTAGTAAGAAGCATGGGTTTGTCACCAAAGGCAAGATATAGGCGAGTAAGGGCACTTCATTCCTTTCCCAACCTCACACCACTAGTAAGAGATGCGGGCTTATCACCAAAGGTTGGTGGGGAAAAGAAGTGTGTAAAATAAAATATTCTATTTTGCTTGGCACTTTGATTCTATTTGATTTTTGACACTTTTGATCTGTGAATTTGGGATATCTTTTCTTTCAAAGAGACTTAAGAGGGATAGATGTGACACCAAGAAGCTTCTAGAATAGACCATAGGTAAGGACAACTTCACATAGTAGAAAGAAAGAGCAAAACCAAGTATGCAGGCCTTGGTATGGTTTTCGTCAATACTTGTCTATCGAACTTGATGAGAAGATTTGAAAATACTTGATGATGTTTGAAGAGATGTGATTTGAATGCTTTTGCTCAATACTTTTAAAAATTTGTAATAGATTGCTTAAGAGTAAGTTCCTGGACTACAAATTTTATGAAATAAGTGGACAATATGAAACAGCTAAATGTTTTTAGATGCATTTGTAGGTATGCTATAATGTACAGAGTGGTGATTCTGATGTCTTATGCACAAAATCGTTAGCAGATGCTAAGGACATTGAAAGTTTCATTAAATATCCTCACCTTCTAGTACTGCACATGTGAAGATACACACCATTTCCATAGTATTTCATGACTTGATATGGGCCCAACCAGCTGGGCCGGAACTGTCCTTCCTTCGCTGGTTCTTCTTATCAATCCGGTTGTCTAGTCTTAGAACTAGATCTCCCTCATGATATTTCTCGCTCATAGAATTTTTTGTTATACTACCGAGCTACATCTGGTTAGCATGGGCTCTATGCCATTATTCGGCATTTAGCCTGGCCTCGTCAAGGATTTCTAGTTGAGAGAGGCGTGCCTCCCTGTAAGCTTCTTCGTCCAAAATCCCTTGTAATGAGATGCGGAGACTGGGTATTTCAACCTCAAGTGGGAGAACAGCTTCTGCCCCGAATACCAACGAGAAAGGGGTTGCTCCTGTTGGTGTTCTTATTGAGGTTTGATGGGCCCATAAGGTTGGATATAGTTTTAAATTTCAATCTCGCTTATTCTCCTTGACTGTTTTGAGGAGAATAGCCTTTAATGTTTTATTTGTTGCTTCAACTTACCCATTGGCTTGAGGGTAGTAAAGAGAGGTCGTGTGATGGTTTATTTTGAATTTGCTACATAATTCATGGACCTCATCATTTTTAAAGGATGTGCCATTATCTGAGATAATGAATTGTGGGACACCATACCTATAAATGATTTGGCTCAGAATGAATTTGGCATTTACCGATCCTGATACGGTGGTGAGAGGCATGGCCTCTACCCATTTGGTAAAAATATTCCGTGGCTGTAATTATAAAATTATGGCCATCGGTTGATGAGGGAGAGAATTTCCATATCAAGTCTAGACCCCACGTGGAGAAGGGAAACGGGGTTGCTATTGGTTATAGGGATTGTGCTGGCATGTGAATCTCGTGAGAGAATTCTTGGCATTTGTGGCACTTACGCACAAACTCTACTACGGCATGTTCGAGAGTGGGCCAAAAATAGCCCATCCGATGTATTTTGCGAGTAGTGGCATGACCACCGAAGTGGGCTCCACATATCCCAATGTGGGATTCATAAAGAATCTTCTTGGATTATTCTGTGTCAACGCATCTTAGAAGCATGTCGTTGAAGGCTTTACGATATAGTACTTGTTCTAAAACAACATATTTAGCAGTGATGATGTGTAACTGCCTTCTTTGTTGTGATGTGACACTTTTTGGGTATATGTGGTCCATGATAAGATTGATGATTTCAGTGTACTAGGGACACGTAGAGATGGGGGGTCTGGTTTTGACAAAGTATATACACTCATTAGGAAAATGCTAGATTTACTAGATCGCCTCCATCTAATGGATTGTAAGCTAACCAGTCTGCGATGATTTGTCCCTTAACGGATTTTTGGTTTATAAATGTTAACTCAAATTCACCCATTAAGGTTATGAAACACCCAGCCTTTTTATATAAAGACCCTTGCATGAGGAATGTTCGTAAATGATTTGTCTTTACAATGACCCTCGTTTCTTGGTTCAACATGTAATGTCTCAAACGTTTTGTTGCAAAGACTATGGCAAGGCATTCTCTTTCTACCTGTGTATAACGTGTTTCATAATTTAGCAACGTTTAGCTAATGAAATAGACCACACGTTCTCACTTTATCATTGTCTTCTTGAGCCAGCATGCAGGCTAGCGAGACATCAGTGGCTCTGTGAGGATAAAATCAAAGGGTGGTCTGGTTTGGGAGGCATTAGCATGGGTGAAGACAATAAGAAGCATTTAACTGCTTCAAAGGCCTCATTGCATTCTTCAGTCCAATCAATGCTATAATATTTCTTTAATAGATTGTTGATTGGATGAATGGAAAAACTTAAATCTAGGATGAACCTTCGGATTGCACCGAGTTTCCCAAGAAATGACCTGATTCCAGACTCGTCCGATGGTGGAATCATTTCAGAGAACAGCCTGGATTTTGGTTGGATCGACATCAACCCCTCATGAAGATATAATGTAGCCCAGAAGTTTGCCTCCTGTCACACCAAACACACACTTCTCTGGGTTTAATGTGACACCATATTCAATTAATCGTGAGAGGATGATACAGAGTACTTCTAGATGATCACACATGCTTCTTGGCCTTGGCCAATAAGTCATCCACATAGGATTCCAAAATTTTATGGATAAGATCGTGGAATATGTATGTCATTGCCCACTGATACGTAGCACCGGCGTTCTTAAGACCGAATGGCATGACAACGTAGCAATAAGTTCCCTAGGGAGTTATGAATGTAGTTTTGGCTTGATCCTGTTCAGATATTTTAATCTGATTATACCCTGAGAACCCATCCATGAGGGACAACAGTTCAAATCCAGTTGTTGCATCAACAATAACATCAATGGATGGTAATGGGAAGTCATCCTTGGGACAAGCTTTGTTAATATCCTGAAAATCTATGCAAATGCGTATCTTCCCATTCTTTTTGAGAACAGGGACGATTTTAGATACCCATTATGAATAGTCAACGGGTTTGATGAATCCCACTTGGAGAAGTTTTATTACTTCCTCTTTTACCATGAGAGCCACTTTTGGCTTCATTGGTCTTGACTTTTGTTTAATTGGTTTTGCATCTGGTTTAGTGACAAGATTATGTACCACGATGTGTGGTGCAATGCCCATCATTTATTTATAGTTAAATGTGAAGACCCCTTTGATGTTCTTTGAGGATTTGGGTGTGTATTTCTATCTCTTCCGGAGTTAACAAGGATCCCAACTTCAAAATTTTTGGTTCTTCCTCTGTTCCAATGTTTATGTCAATGGTTTCTTCTATTAAAGAAGCGTTACCTTCTTCAAATTCAGGTGGGGCTGGAGGTAGTTCCAAGCTTTCTCCGTCTTCTATCTTGTAGATATCGAGATCCTTTTATGGAGGAGACTCTACTCATGGGATTTCCAAAATAGGAAGAGGAATGTGGTATTAGGGAAAGATCCACTATGCGGTAAGCAAGGTGTAGCTCTGCATAGGCATTTAGATATTTGAGAGTGACTCTATCATCGTCAAAGTGATCCATGATAGAAAAATCATCCTCAGCTTCTCCATGAGTCAGGAGTGGGTTTGTTGGTATTTTACGCACTAATGGTTCGGTACAAAGTGATACTATGAAATTTGTATCTTCCAACTCACTGTTTGGAGTGAAACGGGAAGCTGAGGTTGCTATTGAAGTTTGCGAGAAGGTTCTGCTCTCGTGGGATTGCTTCAATTGATATGAAGTTAAATCCCTTGCTTAGATCTAATACCGTTGTTTTATAGAGTTGTAAATGTTCAGCCCTAGTTTCATATACCTCAGAGACTTGGTTTGCAACTAGTTGCGAGTCTCCTAGCACTCTAATGTTATCGACACCCATTATTTTGGCTAGGATGAGGCCAAGGAGGAGAGCTTCGTACTCAGCCCCGTTGTTTGTACATTAAAAGTTTAATTTAAAGGCAAAAGGTAGGATCTTTCCCTCAGGTGAAGTAAAGATCACTCCTGCCCCAGCTCCAAAGTGACATCTAGCTCCATCGAAGTGGAGAGTCCAATATTTGCTTGGAAAAATGGATGTTGGGGTATTTGTTGTATCTATTTCTTTCTGCTTTGGTTACTTCTACCATAAAAACTTCATCTGATGGAAGAGAAGCAATTCCCAGGGTGCATCCCATACCCATAGAATCAAATGGTAGGAGAATAGGTAAGTCTTTCTCTAGCAACTTGACAATTTTTGTGGTAGTCCCTAGTGACACTGTTTCTATGACGTTGGTCTCATTTTTGAGTGCTGGAATGTCCTCAGCTAGATTTTTAATTTCCAATTCTGTGGTGGGTATCAACTTCTCTTTTGGTTTTGAATTAATTGGTTTGATAAGTTGATTTGTTGGGATTTCAAACTTGGAGTGAACACCTGGTCTTTTCTTCAAATCAGCTAGGTGTATATCAAAGGGTTTTGGGTCACCTTGTGCCACAAATATTTTCCCTAAGTGTAGACATATTATTTCTTGGAATAACGTGGAAGGGATTGACTTCATGCAGTGTATCCATGACTGACCGAGGATCATATTATAGTTGGTTTCCCGATCTATAATATAAAATTTGGTGAGGACCGTCTTGGGTCCTAAAGTGACTGGTAAAACTATGGTTCCTATTGAAGTGGCCTTGAGGCTATCATATCCTCTTAGCGTATTTCGTGTTGTGGAACAATTTGTCTCTCCATATCCTAACTTTTGAAGAAAAGTGAAGGGGACTATGTTAACTGCTGCCCCATCGTCAATCATTGCGCATTTAACATAATTATTGTAAACCCATACTTGTAAATGTAAAGCTGGGTCGCCTCTTCGTGCAATCTCGACATCTGTTGGCATTTTGCTTATATCAAATATAAAATTAGTATCCCTATCTGGCTACCCTAAAGGGTAGACGTCAAAGTCTACATGGTTTACTTACGTTTCCGGAGGAGGAGTGATGTTGATTAAATGACCAAGGCCTAATGCTTCTAAGAGGGTAGCCCTATGGGTGGGAGAGTTCTTTAACAAATCCAAAAAGGAGATGTGAGAGAAGGTTTTAGTTAAGTCATTAATTAAATCATAGGCGCCTATGGGTTTTACCAATGTTTGTTGAATGTTGTCTAGTTCCAATGGATAACTTGGAGTTGGTGTGAGAAGAATAATCTGTGTTCTTGTTATGGTTTCTATGGGTAGCTCGGTGTCTAACTCCACTAGACCAACTATTTTAGTTTGGGGTCGAGTTCCTAGTTGGGGTGCGACTGGTGGATTTAATGAAGTTGAGGCTTCATGATCATTGCTTCCTGTTATAACACCCTTGTTTGTTCCATTAGGATCTAGCCTGTTATTGTTTGGTTTGGGAGTGGATCATTAAAGATCTTGAGGGGTGCATTTTGAGGGGAAACTGCCCCTGTATAAGTGTTTGGAGTGGGTACTACAGAATTTGCTAAAAACATATCTATAAAGAGTTGTTTTTGATCTTCTGGTAAGCGTTGCATGAATTTATTGTAGTCATGACAAGTCCTAGTATCGTGGCCTTGAATCTTGTGGAAACCACAATACAAATTGGGATTATAATTTCAAGGTTGTTGATTTAAAACCTGTTGTGGCACAAAATTCTGATAAGGTTGCTGGTTGTTAGAGTTAAAATTTTGAGGCTGTTGCCTTTGGTTTTGACTCTGATATCCAGTTGGGTTTTGATTTGGACCTTGTGTTTGGATTTGTCGTTGTTGTTGTTGTTGTGGTCATGGTGGACGATTAAAATCCACCATGTTGATTATTGGAGTAAAATTGTTATTTCACTGATTTTTAACAGGTGGAAAAATGTTTACAACATTTACTCTTTTAGTTTGGTCAGTTACTCCATCTGTTGTAACTCCGCGGTTCTTGTTAAGGATCTTAGGTCCTTGATTAGCATTCTTAGTATTAGGATAGGCTGCGGTGTTTTGATTGGGAGTGGTTAATTTCCCATTTGTCCCATATGTCTTACGACCACTATCTATCAGATCTTGGTCGATTCAGAGAGCACTCTCAAGTACTTCATCGTAAGTTCTTAGTGGGAACTTTTGGACTTCTTCCTTTATCTCTCTATTGAGAGAATGAAGGAATAAATCACATAGTTCCATTTGATCCATGTTTGGAGAACTTGTTGATGAGTAGAGAAACCGTACGCCATCTTTGAATAAAATGAGCAGTGGATTCATTATGTTCTTGTTTAATATGCAAGAATTCCCTGATTCCTATTCTTAACAATTTGTTCATATCAAAAGCTTTGATGAACTCTGACACGAGTTGTTTAAATGAGTGTATCGAGGCTTCAGGTATTCTGTAATACCAATCAAGGGCAATACCCTCTAAGGTCTTAGGGAATATCTTAGTAATAACCCCATCCCAAGGGAGTAATTCTCGTATGGCTGTGGCATAGGCCTTAATGTGTGCATTTGGATCTCCTTCCCCTTTATATTTGGGTAAATCATGGAGAGGTCTTGGAAGCATAACACTTCGTATGGTGAAGTCTAGGGGCTCTTTTAAATATTCTAAATAAGTCCCTACTACATAGGCCTCGACCATCGATGGTGCTTGCTGAGGGGGTGGAGGTGGAATGGGTTGTTGATATGGCATAGCATATGTATTTGCAGGGACATAAGGGAATCCCTGTGGTTGAATGAACATCCCGGGAGAAGAGAACATGTCTCCTTGTGGTGATTTTGAATAAATTTTTAAGTAGGGAGGAGCATTGTTCTGGTATGGGTTGTTTGGTGCCAAGCCGGGAGGTGTCATGTTTTCAACTCGGAGTAGCGTTTGAAAATGCAGTCCTAGTTGGTGTTTGTTATGGGTAATTATACGGGTGTTGAGGAGGCATGCCTAGCGTGCCTGTTCCTGTAAGGAGGTCAACCCGACTGGGGTGATGTGGAGGGTTGGGGATTCCTGCTTGCCCAAAATATGAATTTTGGTTTGCTTGAGCAAGTTCTTGCCCTCTAACCTTCTCAACTAAGGCTGAAATGACCTCTATTGGTGAAGACACAGTGTTTTGCCTTAATGGTGTTTGTTGTATACCTTGAGGTTGTAAAGGGGTATGATACCTGCTATGAATTGATCATTACCTTGCCAAGCTTCACCAAGGGCATTTCCCATAGGTGGAGGAATGGGGGTATTTTCTTGGAATAGGGTATCAGATTGTATTTGCAAACTCCCTATAGGTGGGTACATGTTTTGGAAGCGTTGTTCGCTTCAAGCATAGCGTGCTAAGTACTCCTCATCCAAAAATGGGAGTGGATCTGATTGTCTACTGATCTGTGGTCTGAACAAGACCTGAGGAGATGAAATGGATTCTCTAGTAAATGTCATATTATTAGAGCCTGAGGGCTCTGGTTGTTGTGTTTGTGCAAGCTGATCCAACTCCTCAATTTGGAATGAAGAACTGGAGCTAGTTCTTTGAGGGGGAGTTTGAGACGACAAGTAATTACTTGAATAGTTATCAGCCCATGCAGAAAGTGAGGGTGATGGTTGTCTATTTGTTTGACTATAGTTTGCTTCGAGACCTGAGAGAGGTCTGCCATATGCGTCGTATCCCGACATATTCAGGGGGTATATGAATACCCACAGAATAATGGGAAAGAGCGAAGGTGGATGAAAGAAATGAAAAAAAAGAGGAATAATTATTTGTTTCACGTCGAGGTTCACCAGTTTTGTACGATGGAAAAGTGACATGCGAGCATGGGAATCTACAAGTAACTCTTCCTTGTACCCGACCTCCCGAGGTCATGCCGAGATGGCCGGTGAATGTGGAATATATATGGATATAGAAAAACTAATTGGGCAATATTATATCCTCAATACGCAATAATGGAATTTGTGAATCTAAGGTGAAGAAGGCCCTCCTAACCTAAATTGGTGTAATGGATCGTTTGGATATAATAGCTGTTCGGAGGCTCCAATCAATATCGAGCTCTGTCGAGATCCTGTTTGTTGGCTGTTGGATACGTGGGAAGTGACCTGTAGGTGCTTCATATATATTTCCAGAAAAGGTCATGAAAAATGGTGATGGGAGGTGTAGTGGATTCTCCGGGGTTTTATGGATGATTCTCTGGTCTAGTCCAGAAATCCTTAGCTTGATTGGTTGCTATGTTTAATAAGGAGAATTGCGTAATAATATCTGGTGGAAGTGGTGAGGACCTAAATACTAGTGTTCGTAAACTAGCATCAATGTCTGATTGATTAGTAGGCCCGTTGGGTTGTGGGACCTATGGAATCACAACCATAAGTTCGTGGTTGTGTCAAACCTCCTATGGTCATGTGAAGGGTTAATCCCTTCCTTCTGATTACCCAATAATCATACACCTTTTCAACCTCTATGTTTAGAACTAGAAGTTGTGTAATTTTCTCAGAATACCTTATAGGTGTTCTGACAACTTGAATGCGTAAGCTAGTATCTATGTCAATGAGGAGGTCTCCTGCATTAGGTTGTGGAACTAAAGGATCGCAACCAAATACTTGTTCTCTTTCGAGTCCTTGTACAGTCATATGGATATCCTATCAAGGCAGTCTATAGTTAGGATGATTTGACCAAAATGTGTATGCCTTGTCGTCTTCAATATTTAACTCTCTCAGTTGTTCACTAATTGCTCGTAGGTTTGTCGTTTCTTGAAAGACCTGTATCCTAAGGTCTTGATCTATATCAGCTAGTGTTGTGGGTAGATTTGGTTGAGGCACTATTGGTTCAAATATGTATTCTCTGGGCTCTCTAGGTCCCGTGATTGTCATACAAAACGATTCAACTTTTAACTAAAACTAATAAACTAATTATGAAAGATGTATCTACACTATGCATGCATTCTTTTATTTTTGTATTTTTGATGAAGTATTTTAACGAAATTAAAAGAGCAACTATTCTAATATATTTAGAAAATGGACAACTAATCTAGCAACAAAATTAAAACAAACAAAGTAGCCCGGTGTGGCTATTTCTTTTGTGCAGTTGTGAATTTATCCTAAATATCTAAGCAACTAATTGTTTTAAATTGAAAGACTCTCAATCCTACCTCAGAAGTGAGGAATGAATCACAGTTTCTCAGAAACTATCAATCCCCATAGCTTCCCTGGTGATATTGAGAGCGAAGCTTTGACTAAAATAAAATAATTTACTACTCTATTTGATACGTTGTAACTAGAACTTTGATAGCTCAAACCTGGCAGTTTACAGAAATGGTGGTAAATCCAGTTGTGTGTGACTTTGTCCCCTCAGTGTGATCTCCTCATTCCTTCGTGTTCTCTTGAATCTAGAAAAGTGTGTATATGATAGCATCAATAGAATAAGGCACTCAAACAATGGCAGCTTTGGATATAGACCGAATATAATGCGAGTAAGAGAGAGATAGTGCAAGTGAGCAGAGCTTGACTATGCAATTCCTAGCGGGATTTATTGCAGGAATACAACACAAATGTGCCGAGAGTTTTAGAAACTATCTTTTGTGACTAAACAAAACCTGCAACTCTAAATGGATTCCAATCTAAGAATGAAACTATCTTATTCTAAACTGACTTGCATGGAACAACAATGAAGCAAGAATGAAACAAGAAGATTGAATGAATGACCTCTAAACAACAAAGGAAGACCAACAATGGATGCAAAACATGAAACTATTGGAATTCTAAGCAAGAAAATCAAAAGACTGAATGATTAAATAGAGAAGGAGAGGGGCCATTTGTTTGAAAACAAGATGGCTATTTATAGCAAATGCATTCACTAGAAGGTAACTTGGAATGGAACTCTTTTACCATTAAACAAAGTGAAAACACTATTCACAGGGTGGTCAAAACATAAATGCAAAGCAAAGTAGCTGAAAAATGTGGATAGAAATTGAAAGTTTACGTTTGACGCGATCGTTGGAACTTTTTCTGTGAATGAACGCCCGCAGGGCGGCGGTTAGGACCGCCGCCCTGTCCTGGGCGGCGGTCACGGGACCGTTGCCTAGATAGGGTAGCGGTCTCGTTACTTAAGACAAAAATGCAAGGAAAAAGGGGGGTAGATGGCAGAACAAAGCACATGGAGGTCGGATGAGGCATAAGGGATACTAACGTATACTTGGTGAGATTTTCTAGATTTCGAACACCTTGCGAGGAGACCTGTATCATCATTGGGGCATGTGTAACATATTTTCAGCAGTGCAGTACCCTACAATTTTGGGTATGTATAGGTACCCTACCTTCATCTCATATATGGTGGTATGGTTTGGATACTTCTGATCTAAATTATTAGTCGAGTTCCTCCCACTCTGCTTCTGACTCCGATCCAAACTATTATTCTGATTCTTCAGATTAACCTCGATCTTCTAATTTTTTTCATCAAATCTATTCACTTCATTAGACTCTTAAGTCATAGTCCTCCCTTTCTTCGCATGACTCCCCTTATTAGTCACCTAAATGAAATCTTCCTCCTTTAAAGATCCAGGTGGCCCCAAATCTCGCTACTCAAACATCTAATTTGGTTATTGAGGAACACTCCTCCGTTTCTTTGTAGGACCTCCCTTATTTGCCGCCTCGACAACCTCTTCCTCTATTGAAGATATGGGTGAATAAAATTCTCTTAAGTCAAATCATATGTTGCAATCACCTAAGTCAACTCCTATGTCACATTCATCTAATTTGACTCCCATGTCACATTCATAAAAATTGATTATCATGTCACAATTTTCTAAGTCGATACTCATGTCGCAATCATCTAAGTCTACCCCTACGTCACAATATCCTTCCAAGATGAGGGATCTTATTGCTCTACCAAAAATGTTTCATATTTTAGGAAAACCTATACTGAGCTATTTCATAGCCACATTTTCTTCTACTCACGAGACATCTAGATCCAAATCTACTTCATCTCTTGAGTCATCATATTCTTAATCTTCCACACTAGCTGGACCCATTTCTTCTAGTCAACCTCCCATAGTCAAAGAAAAAATACCCATTTTGGTTGATTTCTTTCAGGACAAGGAGGTGATCAACAAATTCATGAGGTTACATGATGACACTCCTCTAGGGGATAATGAGAAAATATTCAATTTTGACTTTGATGCACTCACACATTGGGAGGAAGAAATTGATTCTTTTTGTCAGAAAATAGAGGAAGACACTAGGATCATCAAACTTGATCCTCCTCTTATTCTCCCATCTTCACATTCTTCATTGGGTGATGAAAGATTTGGGTATAACATTGATCCATTTCCTATCTTCTCCTTACCCAATCATTCTTTATCTATCACAATTCCTCAATCAAAATCTAACCTTGGGTCACCACTTGGTAGCCCATCGTCTTCTTCTATATGTGGGCCACCTCTAGGTAGCTCATTATCATCTATGTGTGGTTCACCACCTGGTAGCCCATTTTCTTTTATCTTAGGGCCATGCCCTAATAGCCCTTTGTCATCTATATTGGGGGCACATCCTATTAGCCCCTCGTATTAAATTCTTGGTCCACATCCAAGTAGTCCATCATCTTCTGTATATGAGACACCTCATGGTATCCCATCATCTTCAATATTAGGGTCATATCCTGGTAGTCCTTTATCTTCATTCTATGGGAAACCTCCTGGTAGCCCATCCTCTTCAATTCTTGGACCGTCTCCTTCACTTCCATCACATTATCCTTCCATCAATTATTGTGCCAAGCCCACCATCATTTCTCACATAAATTCTATTCATCCACTTTCTTCTACTACTTCTCAGTATCAGATAAGTTACGTAATAGCTTACAAGAAACCCAAATAGTTTCTTCATCTGAATAAGCTCAAAAATTACAAGAGCTCCAAAGCTTTCAACAACTTAAATGATCTTAAAGTTTAGAATCAACCACGATTCAAAAATGTATATCAATGCACCCATCAAGTACGACATAAAGTGCATAACTCTGGATAGGGAAATCAATCTCCCGTAAGTAAAATACATGTTTCATGATAAATCGTAGTCATTTGTTGAGTATGAGCTCGCCACAATCATCGAGATCGGGGATAGTATAACTCTTGATAAACAAACACGCTTAATCTCCCTTATCAAGGAAATCACAAATTTTTTTGTTGTATCTTATCATACAAATTGATATTGGTTGGTCCCAATTTCTCAAAATCTAAAAAATATTAAAATACACAAAAAAATGATTTTTTTCCAAAAAATAAAATAAAAAGGTAAAGATCAAACATTGCAATTAGGTATTGCATACACAAGGATGTTCTTTCTTCCCTTTCTTACTTTTCTTCTGCAATTCTTCTTACCATTTTCATCCCTTTGGTGATATTTTGTTAGCCTATTCACATGCATTTTGCAACACTTATATTTATGGTATCCATTTGGCCTTGGTCTTTCATTACCTTGGTAAATTAAATAATGACTGACCTTGCAGAGATCCTATCGCAATCAACATCTAAAAAATTGCTGCGAAGAGCTTTTGGACATATTTTTTGATACTAGCCAATGTCGTCATCACAATCACTTCCACCTCCTTCCATCAAGCCATAAGTGGTTCTTAACCCCTTGCCAAACAAGAGAGTTGAAATAAGTTTTCACAAAGCAAAAAAATCAATCAAATAAAAAATCTAAAGCTAAAAGCAAAAGTAAATTGATGTATAACTCTCTCTTGGGGTATTTCCAATAATCTCTACCAGGGCTATGGACACCTGACTAGCAGTAGAGAAATGTTGTGATTAGAATCAAATACATCTCCCTCGGGGCTATGAATTCCTGGCTGGTAGCGGAGCAATGTAAGACTCTCCTTCCATAATCCATTCACAAAGAAAATAAATCAACTTTGAAAAATAAATCATTCGTACACATTGGCTAGGGTGTCTTCACTTGTTGTCTATCAAGTCTTCCCTCCAAAAGGTAATAAATTTCCACCTAGACACACTGGATCTCTATAAAAGAACATGATTAGTATGTTACCAAGTGTATTTTTTTTGGACCTTGTTCAGACTCTTACTCTAGTTCGTATCCTGTCTCACGATTTGTGCCTTTGGCTAATCACTTCTTCATCACGAGGCTTCTAAGCTACATTCACAACATTCACATTTTTCTTTTACTTCATTCAGAATATCCATGTGTATACGATTACCTTTTTTCCATGTTTGTGGGCCCCTTTTTCCCCTTTCTCAAAACAATCTTCAACTTCTTTCGATCATGTGCTTCTTAGACAAATTACGATGGGGGCATCCTTGCTCCTTCCTAGCATGTCATTGGGTTACGTTCATCATCATGTTGAACCTATCTAAATTGGCCCTGATTCAAATTTTGCACGTGAAGATTTTTTCTTTGAATACTCCCATCTAATGTTGGGGATAATTTCACATCTTCACTTTCTTGTGCATGCGCATGACATTCTGCCCTTATACGTCCCATATAATGTTGGGGGCATCCACATTTCTTCATTTTCCTATACATAGGTTCAAAAAACTTCTAAAAAATAAAAAACATTCAAATATGTTAGTTGGAAAAATCAAAACATTAAAAAAACCCTAAAAACTTGGTAAAATCATTAAAAATCCAAAAAATTACAAAATTTAAAACATTTCAAAAAATGGTAAATGACATGAAACGTAGCTAAATCTTGTATCAACTTCATCGTCCTCAAACATCAAAATTGGTCCAAAAATACCATCTTTCTAACATTCTTTCTTATTCTTGTCTCAAATGACTTGCAGATACTCATGATCATTCACAAAATTTAGGCTGCATGCTATGTCGGTACTCCCGTGCAATAGTGAGTTGCCAGAGACTGTGTCATTGTGCACGAAAGCTTTTCCATGGGACTACCCATGTCCTCTGTTATTCCCCTCACATGTATCTTTGCTCGGGGCACCATTTTAACCCTTATCATTATAACATGAACATTTGGGAACCATAACTTGATAACAAAAACATTGGTGCAACTATCTTAAATGTTGTTTATTTGAGGACATGTGATTGTACTGGTTTCTCTATTAGGTTAGCTGGTTTAATTTCTCACATTGCATTGCATTCTGTATGTTGCATGGAGCTAAATATCATTTTACTTTGTCGTATTGCATTACATAATCTATGTTGCATGGATCTACATATTTTTAGCAGTAAATAATTGTTAGTAATTTAGATTTTCATGATATCTTACACTTTTTTTTAATTTTTAATAAAGGCTTGTGATGTAGATCCAGGGGAAAAATGATACATACAAGGTTTCTTATTGAAAGGTTGGATGCAAAGATTGGGCTTGTCATATATTCTCCATTATCATTTCTTCTCACTACTAATTTTTCTTCCAAATCACCCGAGGAAATAAAAAACCATGTTTATCCCTATCCTTTTTTCTTCTAAATAACCAAGGGTTTTGTGGCCATTCTATCCTATTTCTTCTATCCATTTCAATCATCTTTTCGATCGTTGATTGACTTCTTCTATCACCCCATCGACACTCAAGGGGGAAGCCTTCATTATACTAATTTTTCTTCAAAAATTTACTTATTTATGCTTTTCTACTACATTTGAAGTGAAGTCACTAACTTCACCTCAAACAGGGGCAATTGTATACACTTAAATTCTACTTTTGCAATCTTATTTCCAAAATGCATGCAAATCACTTTCGTACTTACCAATTCCATTATAATTAGTGATTTTTGCTAATTAACTAACATTTCTTTTCACTTTGGTTAATTAAAAAGCACTTCATTGATCACCAAACCTATTTTGCATTCAAGATGCCACTTTAGGACGAATTGTAATTCAAAATCCTCTTCAAAATAGACAAATATAGTTTATTAGCTAATTAAGCCTATTTCCCCCTTGTTTTGGTCAATATACCCTACTATTGGCTCAAAACCCCTCTTCCAACCACTCAAAATCACCCCAATTTCCTCCACAACATCTCAACAAGATTCAAAAGCTTATCCTAGCCTCCTAGTTGACCCTAAGTGGTTGATTAAGGCTCCACACATCTTAATGACTTGGTAATTCATTAATTGTGATCAGCAAAGCTTGATCATGATAAGTAATTCTAATCTAATTTGGGATTTTTAGTCCCACATGCACCAAAATACAAGTTTTCCCCAAATAGAAAACTATAAAAAAGGTGCACCTCATACCTTAATACTTTACACCATGCTTTTATTAGTAGCGTCATATTAGAAATATGATCTATTGTCAAGCTCAATCCTTGCCTAAAACCTTCAACAAGGTTAGTATATTGGTATTCAACATGAAATTGTAGTCTTGTGTTGGAGATATCACCTCACCTTCTTGGAGTAACAACAAACCCCAATTTGATTTCCCTTTTAGGTCTATTTAGGCCCATGTTAGGTAATTAAACATATTAGTAGGCATGTTTAGTTAGCTTTTGAATTGTGTTCATGTTAGTTAAGCATTTCTTTAAGCTTCAATCTTAATGTTACATTCCTAGACTTAAAGCCTTGACTAGAGGTGGCAATGGTGTTAGCCTTCCTTAATTAGTCATGCAATTTTCTTTGTAAAATTTTAGGGTTCTTTCACACTCTTTCTAAGTTAAATACAACTTTCCCATTCCCAGTTGGTACATTTTAAGGTCTCATGTTTATCTTGTTTATCCTTGCATACTGACATGTCACCAAATCATGAGAACAAAATGTAAACAATCCATAAAAAACATCAGAAAAAAACTTCCAAACTTTAGATTGCATTTTTCCTTCCATGGTCAAGGTTATACCATTTGGTCAAGATAGTAAATTTGATCCTGACCGAATTATACGGTCTTGGACTGACATATCCTCCAACTTTAATTTCAAATTCATATCTTTTGTTAGGTTTTATAATCTCTCTAGATTGGCCTTTAATTGATAAATCATGTACACAACCTTCTATAAGCAAGTAAACACTACCTCATTTGGTAACCTTGAAATCTTATGGCACTACGTTGATACACTCACTTCCTAAATGTGAAAAAGGAACATAAGGAACCCTAAATATCATAATAACACATCTACATTCATTATGGTAACAATATTTATAGCTGTGAATCTATTTACCATATCAACACAATAATATCCCTCATCTATAAGTAATGAAACATCTCTTCCCCGAGTATATTAATAAGAGAAAACTCAATTCAAGCACGGTCAAAGATGGTTTTACTTAGTTTCATTCAGTCATATATCACATGATAGGTGGAGAATGACGTGTAAGTTGAGGCCTCCATAGAATAGTACCAATGTCAACAGTACACATGGGTTCCAATAACCCAACTAATGATTTTTATAGGAATTCTCATCCATGGATAGGGTTTGAGATGATGATAAGTGCATTCAAAGATATTTTATTGATATTCACAAACTAGGGTTTGACAACAGAAAATGATTTCAAACAACTGACAATATGTAAAATTTATAGAGCCCATATCCTAGTAAGAGTAATACCATACATTACGACTCTACCCTTGTCCATTTTCCAATGACACTCTCCAAAATGAATCTTGTTACAGTTCATATCTCCCTATTCCCATAGTTCATCTTCCTAGAACCTTCTAGAATCACCTGTAATCAACTAGGTGTACTCATTCCTTTGTATTATCAAGTTCATATCTTGTTTAGAATATCACTTACTCTTATAAAAATGTTATTCTAATTATATAAATTAATGCTGGAAATTAATTAATGAGAATCACCACCTGTTGGTAACCCTTAAATCCTTTAGTGCACTAAATCACTAAAAACTGATTAGGTTTTTGTAGACATAAAATCACGCACTTGGGTACAATTCTAGGTCCTAAAAGTATACTAGCATTTACATGATTCCTAAACAAGAAAACTAGTAATTAAAAACTATACTTGGCCTTTTTGCTTTGTTTTTTAATCTTATTTATGGTCTTACACACCCTACAGCTCATTCAATACTTTACTTTATTATCTTTTATGAATTTAGATACCAATGCCCAGCCAAGATGCCAAGGCCCAGGTGCCCTTGTCCCCTCTAGGCACCCTTGCCCTCTTTCCACCTTACTCACTCTTTTTGGGCTCTCTTTTATCTTTTGGGCATCTTATTTTCTTATAGGTTGGCCTTACTAGTTGTCAATTATAAAATTCAAACAAGGGAATCATATAAATACAAGACTATGTGACCAAAATAAAGGACCAAAGATCTAAGGAATTATTACTCATCACCTAAGCTTGCATCCAAAAGACACCTAATATCACTTCAAATGCATCCATCTAAACATCCATTCAAGGGAAAAGAGACTACATTTTTTGCGTACACTACATAAGAAGGGGGAATTTTCCTTTATTCCATCCACACATCTATCTACATTGGTACATCTAGCTAATGTGTGCTATCAAGTGCACCTTGCACAAGGGATAGTCCTAAGGCACAATTCTTTCACACAACTCACCAAAACTACATGGAGTCTGAGATGTAGTACAACACTCAGTCGTAATTTCACTCTAGTTGGGTGACCACCGATGTTAGTCTGAATCCCCCATATTGCATCTTTCTTTTTTTATATTTGATGTGGTATTGTGGGTTTTGTAGGAGAATATCTATTTTGTAGGTTACAAGTACTTTCGGCAACCATACCAGGTGTGATATATAGGTGACCAATAGATGAATACTTAACGACACTTATGTGATACTCAGAGAAATCAAATCTTCGACCACCTGCACAGTCACCGGGCGCACAGTAGCAGAATCTGGTGTCTAGGTGCCCTTGAACTAGCCCAAGCACCCATAGTCCAAGTTCTATCCGACAGCTCCATAATTTATACTAGTGTGCATTATGACGACTGATCTGCCTGTCATTTTCATCAGATTTCCCAGTCTGCACTAGTCAGTTCCAGGATCAGGCATAAATAAGCTAAGTCCATTCCTGTATCTCTTACACTTAGGGTTTCATATTTTATTAGCTTATTGCTTGAGTCAAATTTGTATCTTAACAGATTTATTATCATAATGTATATTCAATTACTTTGCAATTAGGGTTTAGCATTAATTCCATTTTTGTTAAATCATTTGGTGAACCCATCCTTCAAGCACTCTTAGATCCTCATCTTTCTTGTCTTGTTTCAATAATTTATGGTCCTTTCACCATAAGTATCTCCATCCATGCCTTCTTGTAGGACTCATCCTGATTATAAGCCTAAAATCAACTCTTTCTTGGCCAATGCTCGCATTTTTCCCAATACTCCTCTAGATAATGTATATCAGTAGTTTGTAACCACATTTTCTACACAAATAACTTTCCCATCTGATGCAGACCACCCTCTCTTTCTATTTATGACAATGACTATTCATCTTTATATCCAATGCTTGTATCTACAATATAGGCATTAGGAAAGTACTAATCGATAATGGCCCCGAGCTCAATCTTTGCAATCTCACATTTATTCAACATCTTGGCCTTTCCCCAGCTCACATGTCAATCCCTCATCCATTTCTATCCGTAGCTATGATTATTCTACGTGCATCCATACATGGGCACTATCACCTTTCCCCTCATAATTGGGCCCTAAAACCGTTCCTACGGTATTTTTTTTACTGATCGACCTAAAACTCCAGTACAATTACTTATTTGGTAGGCCATGACTTCACACTATGCAGGTAGTACCTTCTACAGTTCATCGGTGTGTTAAATTCCTACGCGATGGCCATGGATATGTTATTCTTACTAACCTGTGACCCATGTCAAATATTGCAACCTAGACCCACTCAGCCTGCTCTCCCTAATCCACTTCTATATCATGATGTTAGTCATCCTCATAATCCTCCTACATATATCATTGATGATTATCAACTCATGGAAACATCCCACCCCTACCACCAACACTGCTTCCTTCTCCAAGGATTTATTTGTGCATTGGACATCATGTCATCTATTTCATCTCTCTGAGAACACTCTGTGTCAGATACTCCTCCTTTTACATGCACTCTTTTTCATACATGCCTCTTATTGGCCTTACATTCCATTCGATCCCACTTGCTCTGACACTAATTTACACACATGATGGCTTGGCTCGGTTGGGATTTACATTTGTTGATCTTCTTCCTCCACCTCACTCTCCTCACCTCTATCACAAATATGTGTCATTCATCACCATTGTTTATGGCCTACATGTCTTTCCATTTTATCGGTCCTTTCTTGCAGCGCACTTCGTCACACCTCTCCACTCACACTTACGAACAATCTTAGCTTGATTACATTGGTGGCACACTATGATACAAATCATATTGATATCACATTTCCTATGCCTTTTGGCTGAACATTTCTATTTGTAATGATTCCTGATTGGGTTATCTATACTCCAAATCTAACTTGATCGTATGCACATGGTTTTCCACAACACACCCTTCACTGATGAGGAGTATGCAATGGGCATGTATAATTTATGCCATAAGGGCTGTTTACATGATCAACCTCACACTATTGTCTTATCAAGTCTCTGATCCAGACTCCGATTAGGCTTCGACCCTGACAAAAATGATCTCCTCCTAGATGATGTTACTTGATTCTTTTATTCATCACACACTTGGGGGCATTCACTGTCAATCATTCCTACTATTATGCTCCATGTTTTATGCTTACTATTTCTAAGCAATCTTACACAACTTGATACATCTTGCATCATCATAACACTATGACACACTCTTGTGCTAAGGGTCACACTTGAATATTGTGCTTTGCATCTAGTCTCTTTTTTCACATCTTGATACGATACATCTTTGTAGCATTCCATTCTCACACATCATACTACCTTGTGATGCACTCTAGTTCCATGGTTCATACTTGACTCCTGAGGGTCTAAATCTGAATTGAACCTCACATCATTCACTCTTCATGCTTTATGCTTCATGATCTATCTTTCTAGTGCACACTATCAAACTATTTCCTAATGACACACTCTTGTTTTACAGTACATTCTTGATTATTGAGGGGTATTTTATAAATTATCCTCATCTCATACTCATACACATCTGCTGGGGGGCACATTTCTCCTATAATATTCACATAACATTCCCTTTCATGCCATTCACGCTCATAACATATTACATATATTGGTTGCATTTACTGTTTCTTACTCATAATTACATGTATAGTTTGTTTCCCATGCTACATAAATACTTAATATGTCAATATATTTTTTATATACACATGCACGTTCACTTGGTCTTTAGTTGTGAATGTAGAATTTCTATAGATCTTTACACTCAACAATGATGCTTGACACTGTGCCTTTTACTAGTCCCACCAAGGATCCTTGGGGCATCTACATTTACTACTCTTACACATCAATTGTGCTATTGTTTTAGTATTTACTACTTCTACTTACTAGCACATTACTTTTCATTTATCTATACATACTTTGACATACTCTTTACCTTTTTAACATGCTAACAAGTGCTTCATGTGCAACACTTTCCTTATCGGAACTATTTTCCACCATGTTTGTTTGTTACATCTTTTTTTTCATTACTTTCTACTTGTATGTTATTGTTTACGGGCTATGCCCTTTGTCTTGTATGCACATTGTATGATTTTGGAAGCTTCGGTCTTGATTGTCTTATGAAATTGTGGGTGATGTCCCATATATGAAACCTACTTTTCATGGTCTCTTTTGTATGAAAAATTTCTTGTTACAATGTTTTTCTATGACACGTTTGCTTCTTTGCTACTAACACATCTATTTATCCTCTTTTTTTTCAAGTGCCTTTGTTTCTACCATGCACATCCCTTTCCCCCTGTAGGGATACCATTATGTTCAACATCAAGCCCTATTTTTTGGGCCACACACTCTTTTTGACATAACATGCACTCCAAACAAGGGGGGAATACATTGGGTGAATCAGTCACCCCATATAACAACTCAAAGCTACAATTTAGATATGCAAACTACAGGAATAAACCAAGCTACAGTTACAAAAATGACCCAAAATATGACTTAGGTCCTTAGTTCAGCAAAAACACTAGCACCTGGGAACTCCTGACCTCCCCTGGGCACCTATTTCCTGGGGGAATATATAATTACTTTCTCAAATCAACATAGTTCACAGAGCAGTTTTTATAGTATAGGAACAATCCTACAGCAAACAGAATGCACTCTATATCCATTACAATCAGTATAACTCAGAACTAAATTTGATACAACTTGGAATAAAACATGATTTCACCAACTGTAGTGGTGTATAATCATGAAGCATTCATGGAAGGAGAGTAACATTAGACCTCTCTCCCTAACACTCTTCTGTCGTGGCATGAGATCACCCAAAAAACTCACATTTGGTGTGATATCACCCAAAAAACTCATTCTTGGGGTGAGATCTGTTGTCTAATTTTACCCCCTTGGCACAAAATTGGACATTGGGATCTAAAAAGTATTTTTTAGGAGTACTCTAAGGTTATCAGGCACAATTTCAAGCTTTGAGAGTACCTTCGAGATCACCTTGGAATATTCTTTTCTTTTCAAGTTCGAGAGGCTTAAAATTTTATTGGAATGAAAAAATTGGCCTAGTGGGATTAATTTTAGTCCTTATGGGTAGAAATTGGGTCTTGTCGTATATTACTACCCTCTGGTTTTAAGAGAAAGCACAAATAACTAAAAATTAGGGTAATATTAATTTTAAAGGGGTCATATGGCACCGAGCTATGAAGTAGCTCGCTGAGCTACTCATCAAGCAACTCAGTGAGATTGTAGTGCATTGAAAGAGTTTACCCCAAAGTAGCTTGGTCAAGATAAATGCAATCAATGAATGATGAATTCGTATGAAGATAGATCGACATGATTCCACTCTGAACATGCCATAATGATCAAGGAGAATCAAGCTAGTGGTTTGGTGGTGTGTGTATTCCCCAATGAACTCATTGTGATTTAAATCGATGTAAGAAATTGTAAACTTCCAAACTCATGAAGCATCATGGTGAGATGTTCAAAGCATCAAGTTGCTTAGAAGGCATATCCCTAGCTTAGTCATGAATGTCTTAGTCGAGCTCACACAGATATGAACTGGCTTCATAGATGAGTTCACAGGTATTGGGCAAGATGTGATTAGAGCTCGGCCAAATATATTGAAAGGTGGAGCTTTCCATATTGGGTGAACTTTAAACTAGCTTGGTCAGGGTAATGTTAAGTTGTAAATATTCATAGGGTGATGTGGAGTGGGAGTTCAATAGCCATAGCATGATTGGGAGACAATGCTAATCAAGCCAAGCTTATATCTTGAAATGGAGGTGTCTGGCTCAAGCTTACTAGGGTAACAATGCACACGACCAAACATCGAGCTAATAGACAACTTAGGATAAGAACATGATGCAGGATGAACCGAGCCACTTAAAGGCTCAACATATGCTTCGATAAATGCAAATAATTCATATTAGGATGAGAAGACTTTGGGAAAAACCTTTCACTATATGAAGCTCGGTCAAGTTTTCATTGGCTATGGAATTACACAAGTCATCGAGTTATCCAATGGATGCAAAAGATAAGAAAATAAACTTGTGAGAGCGAGTTATGCCAAGTGATGGTTTAATGGCTTGGTCACAGAAGATGTGTCTCAATACATTTTGCACAAGGATCTTAGGAGTTCAACATTTGGGGGAAGATGGCATGCATTGCAAAAGGATAAAGCTAGGTGGGAAATGTTGTGAGAAATGAAAAGTGTTAGTTCAAGGGATCAAGCCAGAATGTTTAGAATATGGATATTGTAAGATGAGTAAAGATCACACTCTGAATATGAAGTATTAGATGAGCTATTGGAATCACTTAGTCATTGGAAAAGATACATCATAAGGCTCATAATCAGCTCGGGAGCTCGAGTCACTGAGCTTAGAATTTAGGGTTTTGGTTGTATGACAGACACTTAGGTTTTCAACTTCACAAATTAGGTGACTCAGTGTATTGATTTACATCAAACAGGTAGAACAACATAGTGGGAATGAGTGCCAATGCCTCATTAATTTCATGGAGACAATTCACAAATCTTTGGGACTGCGATGCATAAAACGATCTCTTGATAGACCAACTCAACTCAACATCATTTCAACTTGCCAACGAATGGAATCAGAAAGGAAAGGCTCAAATATTTCATAGATGTAAAGATATTGATTTCAATGGAGCTAGCAGTTCACTGCAAGATCATTCGGTGAGCTTGTATGGGGCATTATTGAGGCTTGACGAGTGACATAGCCCAAAATAAAGATGAGAAACATTTGTGAGTTTTCATTATATCACCATGGAGTTCCGTTGCAGAGGTGTTCGGGTGAATGAAAAGCTAGATGGTGAAATAAATTCAGGCCTCGACTCGGTACATGGGAAACTCGCAGTCACAGTAAGATAGGGGGACTGCGTAGAAAATGATAACTTGGTGAAAGAGTGAAGGAAATTCATACATGTCGCGAGTTCATGATGATAATGTGCAACGAAAGAGATTGTAAGCAGTGAGTTGGATGGGAATCGACTCGGTGTTGGAGAAGATGATTTCAGGTGGGACATTGCATGGATAGGTTGAGTTGATATTTGTGCATGGTTCGACTAATAGAGATGTAGTGTTTTAGTTTCTCGCATAGGGTAAAAATTAGTATAGGATCCAATGTGGGCCTTTACATAAGTATGCCGAGTTAAAGGTAATAACAAAGAGAACTCGAGCTTGCTGAGCCAAGTCAAATTTTAAGACCAAAGGAGTGCTTGCAGGGTTTAGTGTATTAAATTAAAATGACATTATATTAAGAAGCTCGATCAGGCCAGGTACATGTGAGTATGGGAGATCATGACTAGCCTAGTTCCTACCTCACGGTTACTTCAATGGACATGAGCCTAAGCTAACTCGACATCATTAGAATGACATGTGAGATCTGAACTCAGAATGAAAGCTCACTTTGGAAGTATCCTATTTTCAAGCTTTCAGGATATTTTGATTCAGAACTTGCATCAGATGAGTTGACAAGATAAATGGGAGAGTCTAAAGCTTGAAAGCTTGAAAATCTAGAATTCAGAGTTTTGGATTTTTTGGGATTCAGATGTTTGAGCCATTTTGGAGTATAGTGTGAGTCAATCGCTAGAGAAAAAGAGATTCAGAGGGTATGGCCAGGTTAACGGAATATGTGAAGACCGAATCAATAGCTATGTTGATGGGATAATACATGGAAAAATACTCATTAATGAAATGGTTGGTGTATTTCAAAGCTCACTCGTCTAGTGTGTGCATGGAATGAGAAACATGGATAGCTTGAGAATCAAGTGGAGATAATTAAGAGCTCATCATATGAAGGCTAGAAAGGAAAATGGAAAACCCGTCGGTAATGACTCACCAATCAATGTAATGATAAGGCCATCACGAGAGATGTGGAGTGGTTCTCCAAAGTGTGTTGAGGTTGTAGTGTGGAATGTTGCATACCAACATAATTCTGAGTGGCCAAAAAAATAAAAACGAGTTAAATAGAGCAGCTCACCTGTGAAAATAGTGAATAAGTCGCTAGAACTAAGTAGTTGAGATGGAGGTTTCAATGCAAAATGATGGCCAATTATAAACAAATCTCTTGCTAATAAAAGTGGTGACCAGTATAGTTAGGTCGGTTGACCAACACAATTAAATGAAGTGACTCGACATGCAATGAGCAGGAAGTGTTGCATGGAAGAAATTTCCCATCGAGCTAATTGATGAAGATGGTAAGATTAACCAAGCCATGTAAGGCTCATTGAGTTATATGTAGAAAGGATCGACATATATAAAGACATAATGGAAGTTTGGAAGAACCTATTAAGGCGGGCTCATCACATCAAGATTGGGGTGATATGCAATGAACTCAGTTAATTTGCCTAACATGAAAAATTATCTAAAGAGAGTCGATGTGAGGTGAGGAACAAGTTGAACTCCACCATATGAGCTAGGAAATAAAAAGGGACCCGATGATTCATTTTCAGAACCGCCCGAGTTGGGTAAAGAAATAACTCGATGAATCAATTTTGGAATTCATTGAGCTATCAAAGTATTGAATTTGCTAAATTGGTGTGTGGGGGACCCTAAGAATGAGTTTCACTCAACATGCCACAAATTTCTCCCCAGTTGCCCGTTTTTCACAAAATTACAGTTGTTGGAACCAGGAGAGAACAAGAGTTTCACGTGATGGAATTACCAGAAGATGAATTTTTGGAAGTTTTGCATGTCAAAAATTGCATGTTTTCCTCGTTCCTTAAGTGGTGCCTCTAAAGGTGGAGGTGCAATAAAAGAGAAAACATGGCCAACAACAATGATTAATTGTTTCCTACATTCTGGCCTAGATTTTAGGGTTTCTCCTTATTTTTCTCAACCAGTTAGTACAATTTTTTTATAAATGTAAAAGAGTAGCTTATTCCAAATAGAGTCAGTGAGACACTTTCCCAAGATTCCCCTCTGTTCACAAAGATGAACTGCTATGAATTTATAGGCTCTCAAGCCTTTCTTCTCAAATTGTAATGGCATCCTATGCCTTTTCCCCTGATGTAATGATGCACTGTGGAAGTTCTTGAAGTAATGGAAAATTATGTTTTGTGATCAGTTATATGTCCTTTCATGATTTTGGTGCTTCTATTTTCCTTTCTCATGTTTGTAGAAGAACTATGATAACCAAGGTTTCTTTTTGCCAGTTTTTGTAGGTCATTTTGCTTATCAATGAGTGAAGTACTATATGATAAATTGGGTTTGTAATGCATGCTCATTCTTCCTTATGATCATTTCTCTCCATTGGAAATTCATAATTTTTTTCTAGAAAAAACCCTTTCTTGGTGCATCACCACTTCTTGTATAGGTTAAATTTCCTTGAAAATATCCTCTCCCTAATCCCTTGAAATGTTAGCATAGGTCTAGTTATCCATTTTATCTCACATTAGGATTAGTGTAGTGCTTAATTTAGGAAGAGGAAGCCAGACCTTCTATGAAGGTTTACATTGAGCCCAAGTCCCACAACTTTAGAGGTGATCCCATGTTTCCCAATCACACCAAATGTCCTATTCATTTTTAGGCCATTTGGGGGATGCAGTGATTTGGCAACAACATAGATCTCCCAATGACAACTGTGTGACATGAGCCATGAGATATGCCAACAAAGACCTCACTCTATACAAAATTGCCAGAACAAGATTGTCTAGCCTTTCTACACTCATGACCATCAGGTGCACACTTTCCTTTTACTATTTATACACAGATTTAGAGACATTTACATACTTTTCCCCAGTTTTCATAATACATGAATTTGATTACTCTTTAACTTCTACAGTTTCTAGAACAACATCCTTCATACACTATAAGTACAACCCCTATATCAGTCCTATCCAAGTCTAGCACATGTATAATAAGGTACAACACAATACGCTTCACCCCTAGGGTTAGTATCTCTTCCTAGTTTCCATGCTTTATTTTTGCATCATTCCATGCTTTCACTTCATCTCTATGACATACTATCACCATAAAAAATCGTATAGGAACATTAGGTACATTCATCTTCTAATTACTTCCATGTTATCTAGTATTCTATTTAGATTAACATAAATTAGGACCATATTAATGTAGATACATAATTTTCCTATCTTAGTTACATGAGTAGGGTCCTAAATGCATACTAGCATTTACATGAATCGATAAGCGATGAAAACTAGTAATTGACATACTATCATTTGGCCTATTCTATATGGTAGAGATGGTTGTTATGCCAGTCTCACAGAGGGATCAAATTCAACCTAGTTACACTGGAGATTATGACTTAGGACACCAGTGCCCAACTTGAACACCTATTGTTTGGAGCCCTCGTGCCCTCTAGGTGTCCCTAACCTCTTTCCACCTTACTTGCTCATTGGGGGCCTCATTCATCTTTTGAGCTTCTGATTATGAGAGGGGTGTGGCCAAGGAGTAGATGCAATTATGTAATTGAGCTAGATGAATGACCATAAATACCAGTCTATGTAATTCTAGATTCAGGACCAAGGTGTGATATTCTTTGTGGATCATCACGTAATATTGCATCCAAAGGCATCTAAGAGCACTAAAGGCATCCATTTAACATCCATTCAAGGGATAAGGGAATGATTTTTTTAAATACACTACACAGGAAGGGAAGTTCCTTGTTCCATCCACACATCTAGCTACATTATTACATCTAGTTACTATCTGTTATCAAGTGTACTTGTGTAAGAGCATCTTAAGGCATGATTCTTACACAAACACATGAGAAATACATAGAGCTTGAGATGTAGTGCAAAACTCGGTCATAAGTTCACTCATTTTGGTGACCGTTGGGGCAGTGCAACCCTCCATATTGCTTATTTAATTTTTGGATTTGATGTGGTATTTCGGGTTTTTTCAGGTGAATCTTTATTTTGTAGGTTACATGTTACTCCACGATCAAAGTGGTCTAAAACAACTATTAAGACACTTGTAAGACACAAAAATATTATATTTTGACCACATATGCAGTCATGGGCACCCAATAGCAATCAATGACACCTAGGTGCCCTTGAACCAATCAATGTGCCCTAGTGCAGCTTTGTCTGAAAATTCTAGAATTTATCCTGAGTAATTACGAAAATTTTATCTTCATGTTCATTAGTTTTCTAGTCCATATTAGTTCCAGGAAAGGTGTAAATAAACTAAGTCCTTTCCTCTCTCTCTTACACTTAGGTTTTCATGTTTATTTGCTTATTGCTTGTGTTATAGTCAATTATAGTAGCTGTATATCATAGTGTACATTCAATTACTCTGTAATTACAGTTTAGCATTAATTTTATTTTTGTTAATTTGGTTTCATATTAAATCTAATTAGATTATAAACATATTGGTAAATATAACTTGTGATTTGATCTTAGCATCACCCCTCATTTCCCTAGGGTTTTCTCCTTTCTTAGAAGTATGTGTTTTTGTTTCTTCTTAGTTCAATCATCTTATTTAAGATTACATATGGTCTCTTTCTATGCCCTTATGACATAATGCCCGCTTCACCAATCAACCTATAAAAAATATTAAGCTTTCTCCTCCTATTCATAAGCTTTATGGCCTCTTGTCTTCTTCCCCATTACATATTTCTAGTAATCTATCTATGCTTGACCATGCCTAGGAGATCCTCTTACATGAAATTGAAACTAACAGTGAGAATTCTTATGATTATCACCGTGATGATGATGATGATGATGTGGATAATGAATAAGTAGAGATTATTTCATTTTTGTGACCAACTTCATCAAAATCCTCACCGCATTGAACCTATTATCAATCCTGCTTACTACTAATATTTATCATGATCGAAGATCCAGTAAAGAGTCCCTTTTTGGGAAGTATCAACCCTCATATGTTATTCTTATATCTACAGTACCTACCTCCTTGGGGGCACCCAATATTCCAATTCACAATGTTTCTATGCCTCTTCTCACAACCACTATTATTACTACACATCCTATATTCACTCCCCATAGTTTGCAAACTTCTTCATCAAGCACGTTAGTCCTTGAAAACCTTGTTCATACGTTAAAATATTAAATATTCCAATTACTACAAGGTGCCTTTTCTTTTAATCATGATATGGTTTCTATTTAGCTACTTCTTAATCCTATTTCACTTGAAGTGGTTTATTACTCTTTTCCCATTGGTTTTATTGCTCCTAAACTCACCATTTATGATGGTAAAGGATACCCCATTGAGCATATTCACTCCTTTCATGTCACTCATTTCATTACACTTCTCATGATATCATTCTCACTAAGTTATTTCTATGCACTCTTTTGTCATTTTAGTGAATCAATTCTTGACACAATTCTCTATTAACATTGGGGATAGTGTTTCTTACACATAATTATCTACATTATGACAATGGTGTGTATACACCTAACACTTTTCATCTTTCATACATGATATCAACAAATTTCCTTTCTGCAAATAAAGGTCACCGATGCATCTCTTTCTTGAGTAGATACTGTTGTCGCCAAATCACTGCCCCCTCCGAATGGCTAGATTGTGAATAGGATGTTCGGTGTGATTGGGAAAAATGGGATCACCTTTCAAGTTGTGGGACTTGGGCTTGAGGTGAACCTCTTGAGAAGGCTAACTTCCTCTTCCTAAACTAACTGTTGTACTATTCCTAGTGTAATAAAATTGTTATCTAGTCCTATGCTAACATGTTCATGGGTTTTAGGGAAAGATATTTGCAAGAAATTAAACTATACTAGGGATGGTGATGCACCTAATAAAGGGTTTTTCCAAATTTAGGAAGTGTTGATTTGAAGAGGGTGTGTGCACCGCAAGACAACTTCACCTACTGCAACTTAGAGAGGGTAAACGGTAGACCATAGACTAAGAAACACGTGTTCCCTTTGTTAAACTTCAATTAGATAATGGCATATCCATATTCCAATGAAGAAGGATGAACTTAAGAAGGGTGAATAAGTACCACAACTCAACTGCATGCATTACTCCACCACTTGATAAGCACATAACTTCAAGATCTTGTAATAGAAACTTGAACTTGCACAATGTACTTGCAAGCATGAGAAAGGGATAAAGAAGTATAGAAGGATGAAAGGACAAATATTAGTCACAAAACACACACTTTTATTACTTTAACAACATGCACAATGCATCATACATTCAGAAGAGGAAATAGTTGCCATTATAGTCTTGAAATGAGGCTTGAATGTTCCCTCAACATATAAGAACAACTTGCAGAAGAAGGAGGTTTATGAAAACTATACACTTGTCTTAGAAGTCTAACTTATCCAACCTGTTGGAATGAGCTTCCAACTCACATTTATAGAAGAATTATGTGAGAGAGAAGAGGAAAAGTAATAAATTCCTTCCTAAATTGAAGGTACATGATGGTTCATTTATTACAAAGTTGGTTGAACCACTTAAGAAGCTTCCATCGTGTGTCATTAATGACCATTTTGACCCAATCTTCTCAATTAATTAAAGGAATATTTAAATAATAATAATAAATATTATCATTAAAATATTTAAATAAAATATATTAATTTAATTGCATTATGGTGGGCCCGCATGAAAAAATGGTTTATATTGAAGAGGGGGGGGGGGGATCCATGAGAATAAGCTAAAAAATAGCCCAACTCGGTGGTTGGTCACTGAGCCAACTCACCAAGTTGGGGTCTAGCTCCTCAACCATTTCACGGGCTCACTACCACTGTGACCATCTTCGAGTTCCTCCCATGTACTCGCCATCACCGAATAAATATCCACAGAGTTCTTCCCATTCTTTCCGAGATCCATTCCCTCCAACTCAGAGAGTGTCACATGAATTTTACCAAGTTCCACGCATTGAGCAGAGTCAACCACGTTGCGAGCTATATCCACCATGCTCTTCAGCGAAGCTATTGAGTGATTTCCTTGATTGATAATGACTCGGTCACAGAGCTATGACTTAAATCCAACCAAGATACCTTAGTCACGGGCCCAACATGAGCATTCACATGAGCTCAAAAATCCTTGCATCGAATGGTTTACATGGTTCCAACTTGGTCACCGAGTTATCTTGAGCTCATATTCCTATGATCATCACTGATATCCCTTGAATGTTCCACTCTACATGAATCTTGATTGTATTCAACTTACAAGATTTACACACAAATAGAGCCCTTATACTTCCTACCTTGGCTTATTTCATTGTTTGGCCGCCGAGTTAGTAATCCAACCCTGACCAAGCTCCTCCATTTCTGAGCCATTCAATGCATCTTGACACCTGACTTGGAAAAATCGAGTTCCCTAATACATTCATTTATTATGACCATCCACTGAGCTCCTTTCATTCAATAGTTCAATCTGAATTTACCTCCAAACAAATCATCCTTATGCATGAAGCCATATCCATTGGACTCGCCATGATGTATCACTAAATGAGATGCCTTCTTCTATACAACAACCTCCAGTAAGATTGACATGACCACACCATTTAAAGGCTCACCCAATATTGGATGAATCTACTTCCACATTAACCTCGAGATATTTTATGGCTCGTCCAACTCGGTTGTGTCTCCCACCATTGGAGCTAGAACTTCCAAAACAAGCTCCCTTTTTTTCTTCCTTAGGCGTGTGGGTATGCTGATGCCAAGCTCCTCAACCTCCACTGTGTACTCATCGAACTCCTATGAGTGATACATAACATTATAATATAACCATTGAGTTCCCTGCATGACACGCTCATTGCCGAGTTAGGTCTTAAAACATGACTGAGCTCCCTCTTGCATTGAGTTGCCAATCCCTCATGTTGTTTGAATTAGTGAGCTCCAGAAATTCTAAAATGTCCTTCCCATCATTGCATCTACATTTGGTCTCATCTCTTCTAATCTAAAAATGGTGATGAATTCTTTGTAGGATTCTTTGTAGGCCCTACATGTCTCGACTTAGTCTTGCACTGACTCAGGGAAATTCGGTGGACAACTCGTGCCATCTGAGCTCACATTAGGCATGTCATGATTATCTTAATTTCAGTTAGATGAATGACTTGGTCATCTTCCTACTCTTACATCATGCTTCGTATTAATGAGCATGACATTACCTCCTCTAAAATTGGTCTTATGTCATGTTGTTTCCCCACGAATCACTACACCCACTTGAACATTGTTACATCTCCACGCATTAGTTAGACGCTTCGACATCAAACCTAGTGCTGTAATGGCACATTTGATTGGAAAAATTTGACCCTTGGCATACCATCATTATTTTCCCCATTCATCCACGCTCGTATGAATCTCCATGTTATGGAATTTTCTTCTTGGATTTCCATCCTCAAAGTATCACTTGGTCATTTGATTGCTAATGTCCACCAGTTTGAACCTCCTCATGCTCCACAGCTCGGTTTGCTTTCTTTTTAGTTACTCTTAGATAGTCACCTTCTCAGCTCATCTCAGTCTTAGCTGATGATAACTCTAAGTTCTCTCTTCATGTGGGATCGAATCGCCATCGTAATGCTGACCCCCTTTGCTAAAATCTGAGCTCAAATGAAGTGCCAAGTTAATGCATCCAATGAAAATCTGAGCTCCTAGCTTCAGCATCCACCACCAAAACATCTTCAAACTCCATGCCTTGGGGAGGTATTAGACTATCACGAACTCTGAATTCTGTGTGAGTATTATTTTGGTTTCATCTTAGCCCATTTACCTAGTCATCACGCTCGACGTCACCAAACAACACCATCTCCTCTATGTGAGCACAAAGATTCTCCATTGAATTTTATACGATCGACCTCTCACTCTATATGAAGATAAGGATCCCTAAAATTCTTTGAAACAAGTCGAATTGTCTCCAACTCGCTGGGCTTGAATGGATTGACCAGGATCGTAAATAGCCAATTCACTCTTCCAACGAGTTATTCGTTATCTCTATGGCTTAGTGAACCAATTCAATTTATCCCATGAGCTCATATACATAGATGATTTGGATCATCATTCAACTATGCCTCAACCTTAAACTTTGGCTTGATCATGATCAATTTGTATCAACACCTCATGGCTATCTCCATGTAAGCTCAACACATAATCTCCCAGCGACCTGCTAGCTCCATTGAGATTTCAACATTTGCATCAACACTCGAAACCCCAACGAGTCAATCATCAAGCTCGAGCTCATCGACCAACCCCATCGACTCGTGCACCACTACCCAAATACCGAGCCCATAATACATTCTTTCTCTTTGCAAGGAGTTCCAAACTTGGTTCAGAAATGACACTATGCAATTTGCAACCCCGATGAGCTATTCGCTTTCTTTTCCTGGTGATCCATGTGCACAAATAACTTACCACCTTTACTAAGTGCCAAATCATTTCTTGTGATCAATCTACCAGCTTCTCACATATTTATGAGTTGAGCTCATTGTCAAGTCAGTCCTACGACTTGACCAAGATCCTATTCTAACCTGGATCACACCATGTTAGTTATATGCTAAGTTCTATTTATGAACACCATACTATCAACTCAAAAAAACCCCGATTCTATGGCTTGCTCTAGCCTCACATTCAATAACTCACCAAATTTTCCCGAGCTCACTTGAGCCATGTGCATGATGTCCTTCAATGTGTATTAATCCAACTTAGAAACCTCTTGAACCACCAATCAGATTGGAATGTGCAATGAGTCATGTATTGATTCGACACCATCTAATCTCATCTTTGTTTCCTTTGTAACAAATTGCTTGGTATAGGTATGCTAATGGGCCCCTAAGCCATTATGATTTTTGACTCACCTTAACTTGAGCTAGCTCCCCAACCCTATTAAACAAAATGTTCCAAGTTTGAGCTCAAGAGCCTATAATAATTTACCCAATTCAAACAAAATCTTGCTAAAATGTTGTTAATTTACATTAATGCACTTATATGTTGATTTGGGCTCAATCGAGCTACGTGAAGGGTTGTCTCTACTTTGTAAAAAATGTAAGCTCGCCAAACTATCAACATAACCTGTATCACATCCATTTAGCTCAACTGAGTTATGTTTGAAGATGTTTCTTCCCATGTGTTTGAAGATCCTTCTAAGGCATCATGAAGATATAGAAGAACTTTGAAAGATTTTATACACCAATTTTGACAATTTTAGCCTGTAGACACTCATTGTTCATTTTTACTCAAGGGGTAAAAATGGACAACAGATACCTTAAGGGGTCTCCCAGGAATGGGGAATGATTATTCACGTAATCATTATGGGTTATAGATAATACACAAAGAGAGTATCACTGTGTGGTCATATCCTTAGTTTTCCTTGCACTAGTTATCCTTGTCCCTTTATGTATCATACACACTGCACTCCCAACATCTTGCTTGTATCTGGCCACTTGTCACCGTGTTCATCCACCTTCTTAATCTATGGCACTCTTTTTCTATTTTGAATGACATAGCACCTCATTTATCATCCTTGGCCAATGCCATCGCCCATGGGTGATGGCCTCAGTGAAATGTTTTTATTGGCCAACGCCATCACCCATGACATTATTTCCCATAGGTGATAAAGTCATATATATGCTCACCACATCTTGAAATTCATGAAGGAAGCCCGAATCTTATGAAATACCTTACATGTAAGTTCTTATTCTTTTCCCATTTGTTTTATTGCTCCTAAACTCACCATTTATGATGGTAAAGGAGACCCCATTGAGCATCTGCACTGCTTTCATGTTACTCCTTTCATTACACTTCTCACGATATATTTCTAACTAAGCTCTTTCCCTGGATTCTTAAGGATATTGCACTGCAAGATCTCCCCACACATTTTATGTAGTATTTTTCCACTTTAGCAAATCAATTCTTGACACAATTCTCTATTAACATTGGTGATAGAGTTTCTTACACATAATTATCTATATTATGACAAGGGTCTATATACACCTAATCTTTCACTTTTCATGTTTTATACATGTTATTAACAAATTTCCTTTATGCAGATAAGGGTAACTGATGCATCTATTTCTTGATCAGATACCTTAAGGGGTCTCCTAGGAATGGGGAATGATTATTCACGTAATCATTATGGGTTAGAGACAATACACAGAGAGATTTTTTTGTGTGGTTTTATCCTTAGTTGTCCTTACACTAGTTATCCTGACAGTACACTAGTTACATTCTTCACCGGCCATACATTTCTGGTGAACTTGACATGAATCCTATAGGCCTTATGATTGAGCACATCTCATTAAAAGCATCCCTATTCAAATTTGATATGATTATAAAGCAAAAAAATCTTGAAATCCCTAATAATCTACCTACATAGACACCATTTCCGAGGGGAAATCCTACATAGACACCATTTCCAAGGGGAAATCTTGTCTATTGCTGTCACATCTAATTTTAGACACCATCAACCCTTGTGCAAACTCTCTTGCATGACCGATCTTGTCTATTTTGATTCCTATATTTCCCATAATACTTTCACCTATGTTTAGGATTTCTTGAAGGGATGATTTTTCTTGTTCCTCATGATCCTGTCTCCTAATGTTATCAGCCCATGTGCAAACATTCTATAGTGCCAATTATGTTGGGAGCACAAATTTCCAAAGCCTTGCTTTCAGCTCCCAAATTGTAAAAATGTCATCTCTGAGGATATTTTTGGCACAACTAAACCTAATGAATTTATCCATCGGGATCTTCCATTTATGCTTACCTCTCCTCTTCATAATTTTAAATGTTCTATTTCTCATACTACAAGCACTAACCTTTCTAGTCACCCCAATCTCACCCATGAAAATCTACTATCCCAACCTCGTCTCTTTGATCAATCAGAGTAGGGTCACTTAGTAGAATGTAATGTGGTTGAGATTGAGAAAATAGATCCTAGGTTAATTATTAAGAATCTTAACAACAATGAGTACTTTATCCCTCACAAGGATGGAGGTTTTCAAAAGATATCTACCGATGCCATAGAAATGACCATGCCCCATCCTAACCAAGGACTACCATATCATGATCAATCTCCTCCCTACATGAGCTGATCAAAATGAATCTCCTAAAACTCCCACTAATGAACATGAAAATCACAAAAAAACACCCACAAACAAAGGCCCTTATTCTTCTATGGACCCTAACATGGTAATAGTCAAGCTCTTAAATCAGATGACCTTGTCCTAAGATACCACCACAATTATCATTGATCTAAATGCAAAATTAGATGTTGAAAATATCATCTAAAAATTTGGTGCCTAACATGCATTCTTACACACATCCCCCATTTTTGGATGCTCATATGAATCCTATTCCTTTTCCAATTTGAAACAAGATGTTGCAAACTATCCAAAATAGACCTTTAACTCCATAATTGTTGCAATGGACTTGGGAGAGACTGTCCCTGCCATATGTTATGATGATTCCACGAATCCAACCCTTTATCTCAAGACATTTGGAAACCTATACAAATAATGGATTCAAACAAAAACCTATGTAACCATTAAGCTTCTAGTAAGGAATTTCATAGGTGAGGCATTAGAATGGTATAACGAAATTCCTCTCAATTCACTAGTTGATTTAGAAGACTTAGACAAATCTCTCATTTTTGAATTTCAGCAACAAGACCTGTTGGAAGCATAATGGACTGAGAAGGGGGAGGTGAATTAGTCCTACAAAACTTTAAATTTTTTTACCATGAAAAATATTCAACATTCATTTAACCATTCATCATTCATAACCACATGTGAGCTTATTAGACGTACATTAACCATTCACAAGAGCATACAATAAGAGAAAGAACATATGTACACAAAATTTATTTGGGGAAACCCTCATGGGGAAGAGAACCCACTGAAAAACCATTTATTATATTACTCAAAGTAAGGACTTGCAAGAATATTACTCATCTTACAAGATTTATTTAGTGAGGTACCAACCCCACAAAGAGCACCAACCCCTAAACATTTGTTGATATTACTAACAACAAAGGACTCTTATGAATATGAAGCATTAAAGGATATTTTACAAAAGAATGGTCACTTAAAATATGTTGATCCCATAGCTGATTTTGATCCACGTTTAAATCCAAATACAACCAAACCCTCATCCAAACAAGCTCTCTCCAAACTCTCTCAAATTCTCTCCTTCAAGGGCTGAATATATAAATTTGCCTTATAATATATAATCCTCATACTTATTCAGGTATTCATAGGTCATCCTAGATATTATCTTAAACCCTCTTCAATATTCTTCACTCCTCTATAGGTCACGCTTTTCACCGATGCACACAACTATTCATAAATGACTAAAATAAACATGCTTATATACCCAACACAACTCTAAAACACACCCTAGGTCAGCCATGAAAAAGTAGACCAGAAATCCCAGCTCAAAAACATAAGAAAAAAATCATATAAATAATCTCAAACGACCCAAGTAGGTCAGAAGGGGTAAATATATCTCCAAATAGCTCAAGGACGCACAAACAAGCTCAAAACTAGCTTCTACATCACCAACGAATGCTCTAAAAACTTCAAGATATTATAATTTTTTTTTCAAGGCTCCATAAGGTCCACAAAACTCAGGAACATCATGTTAGCATAAAAAAATCATAAGAATATCTGAAACATCCATCTCCACCATGAAACACATCAAGAAGTATACAAACCCCACTAGGTCTTCAATGCCAAGAATTTTAGTCTTGAAGAGTGACTAACTTGACATAGTAAATATTATCATTTTGAATCAATTAATATACTATTGGAAATATCTCTGATTCTAATTTCTAGAAAAACTCACATTTTCTTCCAAATCTAAGTGGAAGACCTCCAAATATCTCAATCTTTGCAACTGTTCCAAACTAGATTCAAGACCCCAAAATTAGGTCTTCTAAATTAATTACGTATACCTATCAAAAATATTTACCAAGAGATAAAAAAATATACCAATTGAGAGGTCTTTGAATATAGTTTCTAGAACATCTTACATTTTCTTCCAACTCATAGTGTAAGGCCTTCAACCAATTCAATTTATGCAACTTCTCTTTTAGGGAACCGGTCTTGAGAGAAGCATGCACAAATACCTCCAAAACAACTTCTGAGCACAACCACTACATGGAACATATCAAGGACACCTGTAATAACATATACAAGCACTAATATGCATATGTCATATAGAGAAATATTATCCAACATTCTTGTTCCTTCACACATTCTTGAGAAACCAACTAGGGCTTACTAGGCCATTAGGTATTCAACTGAAAAACACTTCACCATATCAAGTTCCTACATGCTATCTATGATAAGAAACCATGACTACAACATGCATTTTCATCAATCAAACTTCATACCATAAGACTAGCATTTTAGCCCTTAAGGCCAAAATCGGTAGGTTTACTTTGAGCACATATATATTCCATTTTCTCCATTGTACTTGCCTACAAATTTTCATGGCCACTTAGAGAATCTCAAAAGGATTATGGAACAATTTGGTTTTCATTCTATAACCACCATCTCATCCTGAAACTACAAAAACCTACAAAACTAGGGTTTCTCTCTCTCTCTCTCTCTCTCTCTCTCTCTCTTCCCAAAACAATTGGAACACCAAACCACCATCAAAATGTGATATGATGAATTCTATACAAGCCAAAATAATCACATTCACATTTATAGGTCATTTGGATGCCATACTAATCAAATCTTCCAAGTTGCTATGCTGGTAGGGTTTTATGATGGTTAAAAAGTAGTTTAGGTTCTTAATTGTTCATACAACTATGACGATCAAACAACTTTGTTCCACTTGGAAAATATTCTTAGTTGACCTAAAAAGATATGCTAAACAGATAAGGTCCCCATGCAAAATATACAACTTAAAATGAGCATATGAAAGTCAACATTTACCTTAAAATTTCACCTTTGTACACATGGTTTTACAAAAAAAATCATATCTTCAAAAATATTCTTCACTTTGACCTAAAAAATTGTCATGAAGAATCATTACAACATATTATAACTTTCCAAACTCACCACCTTACTCTAATAAGACTAGAAATTTCCATCTACATCGACTTACCTATGCATTCTTACCTCATCTTCACTATTTTTCTTTCCAAGGACCATGAAACACCATCTAACCACTGACAACTAGACTAAAAATCATCATACACCTCATGTAAAACATCACCATGCCTTGACCATGCTTCAACAAGACTGACCAACTCCAAAACTCATGCCACCAACTCATTCTACGTGTTATAGGACTAGGAATGGGCTTAGAAAGACCTGACTCAACCATGAATTTTCATAAAATTACCTTGATGACCACATGTAGACACTTGGACACTCTTGACATATGATACTAACCATGATGGACCTCATAAAAACCTTTAAGTAACTTTGGAAAGCTCAAACTATGACAATGCACACTAGACCATGCACCAAACACACCTGAACACTATGCTACTTCACCCAAGAAACACCCACCAATGCAATACAATGTTTGACCTGAAAGACACCTCATGGGGACTCACATGACCTCTACACACCATTTTCCATAAATTGATTTGACATCAATGACAACACCTAGACACAATGGCCAATAATATCCCCCTTTCTAATTGATGACAACCACCTTCAAAAACATTGATGGAAACCAACAAGACCAAAAACCTACATGACCTTATTTCCATGTTTATGATGCTTCTCTCTCCTTTTGACATCTATGAGAAAGGATGCAATGATGACTCAACATGGAAAAAGACAACTCAAAGATAAGTCATAATGGAAACAATGCACAAGACACACTTACTTGCTCAAATGACTCCCCCTTAGACTGTACTTTCTCTTGTCTGACCTAAAAAAATGATCCAAGAACTTGCTATGAGCCTCAAAAAAGATTCCCCTGATAAGATATCCACTTTAGTTTATCTTCAAACCTGTCATACTCCTTTTAGGCTTAAACCATGCCAAATACATCATTCTAGCTTCAACACTACCTTTACACCTTTTAGGACCACTAGAACTAAATCTCATATTTAGTGTAATAATGTCAAACTTCTCACTCTAATAGGATCATACAAAGCATGTGAAATCCCAACTTATAGCTCCCCCTAATCTCATATCATCAATATTTAATAGTCTATGAAGATACAAAGACTCATACCTTGACGACATGCTAAGAGGATAAAGTGTATTAAATGCCTCAGTCCCGAGTCTCTTCTTCAGTAATCTCTGCCATTTTCATGCTATCTTAGCTGATATGATCACATGACAAACTCCACCTATAGTTTGATTTTATATAACCAACACTCTTTCAAAACAGCCTTCAAAACACCATAAACACATGATTGATGATCAATAGTAGCTCCCTAATTTAAGAATCCCCATACATACCTTTAACCTAAAATTACAACAATTCATGACATATTGATCTATGTGAATATGCATACTCAGATCATAATTGAATGTCACAACATTCTTCATACTATCTTCATGATTGCACACGGTAATACTTCAACAAATGAGTCATGTATTTTGACTTAAACAAGATAACTTTATCTAAAATCATGACATGATGTGATCAATAAGGCAATGAAAACATCTTATCCCAAAGAAAATATAAACTTACAGTTTGTGAAGATCAGGGCATACTAACTAGTAATATACCTTTTCACAGTCATCATATATTTTGCAAGAGTATTCTCTCATAGATTCCCTTATCAATGAGCAACCCATTAAGCAAGAGAAAAAAATACACCTCTCTCCCCAGACATCCCTTGAAGATCATTATCAATTCTCCTTGTCTCATGAAGCCTTTATGAACTTGCTACTTACCAATATAATACTCAGCAACCCCACAAAAAAACCATAGAAAAACTATAGCAAAAATGCATCAGATTCATAGCATTAATAGAGAAAATACCCAACAGATACTACAAGAGTAAGAATCCAAACCAGAGATACTTCATAATATTATCAAAGTTCTTCTTGACATTATCCAACCCCATTTTGATTTCTCTGAGATTTGTCTCTTTCTTATTTTCTCCTTTCCTTTATTATGATCTGCAAGGCTTGATCATCAACTAAACATCACCCACTTGTAGACTTTATTCATTCTCCCCTAACTCCCCCTCAGAGTTGTAGAAACAAAATCACACACATATTACTATTTATACAAGTATATACCTAAGTAAGAAAATTATTCACTGGTGACACACTTACTAATCCATTTACTTGCTTTGATTGTTTCTATTGTCTTTATCTCTCACATCTGTCACTTTTTGTACCCAGTTTTGGTCAGGTCACATGGATCCATGTCTATCAATATTCTCACATTTTTCATCAATTATCCCAGGAAACCAGCACCCATTCTGAACACTAGCGCACCTAGGTGCTCATGTCCACCCTGGGTGCTCCTGTCCTCTTTGTTCTTGTTCACATTTTTGACATTTGTGGTTAGCATTTTCTGTTTTCTTACTCCTATCTCGAGGTCCTACTCAGCATGTCATGGTCACTAGTGTCAAAATTCAAACAAGAGATCCCTATATATACACAACATACATACCATTGTATGGATGGGAAATTCTAAAGGGAAAGCATATCTACATCCTATTAAAGGGAATGCATTTTTGGGTTGATTACTCTGCATACACTACATAGGAAGGGGAAGTTCTCAATTCCATATCACACATTTGTATCTTATCTAGCTTTAGCCCGCTACCTTGGCATCATTGGTGCTGAGGGTAACCTAATGACACTATTACACACAAAATCACACAATAACTACATGGATTTTGGAATGTAGTGCAGTGCTCGGTCATAAGTTCATCCTCATCGGGTAATTGCCATGGAGGCCAGTCCGACTTCACATATTACATTTTGTATTTCTAATTTTATGTTTTTTTGAGCTTGTTCCGGTATCTAGGGATTGCGTTACAGCTTAAAGGTACCTCAGATGATCTAAGTGCGACATATAGATGATAATTGAAAATGAATAAGTGTGAAACCCTAAGAATACATAGGAAAATTATATTCCAAGTATTCGCACAGTCACTAGCACCTAGGAGTGGTCTCTAGTGGTCAGCCAGGATCCCTCGCCCTATCCCAAACACTTGTGTCCATCTCTATCTATAGCTTTCATAATTTATATAAAGCATTTACTAACATTTCTACCCATCCTGTTCATCAGTTGTTCCTATTCAGATTTGGTCAGGGGTAAGTGAAAATTAGATAAGTTCCCTATCTCTCTCATTTGAATATACGATTGCATCATTAGAGTGATTAACAATTATATTATATTGTATATTATCATAGTGAATCTGAAAATTAGATTTAATAATTACAAATTTTATTAAATCATTTGGTGAACCCCATCTCTTAGTCGAATTCCTTGCCCTAGGATCCACAAAACCCTCATGGATAAAAATAGATCCTTCTCTCCTAGGAAAGTTATCCATCATGTTAGTGTGAATCCTATCCTTGACGATGCTGTATACAAGCTGAGATTAATGACCTTTATCAACAATGCCCCATGTTGATGCATCCACCTTCTAACAGACAGTTTCTTGCCCATTTTAACACAATGTCCACTCCTAATAAACTGTAGCACAAGTGTGAGCATCGTTTCACTGACCAAAACTTCACTAAATGTCTCTCTTTGTTTTTTCTATGGGCACTCGTGCTACTCCACCTTCTTCTCAACCTATTATAGCACTAGATAGCACTATTATAGATTCTATCTTTGGTCTTTCATGTGAAAATGTAGATAAAAATAATGTTACTTCCAATGTTGAAAATTTACATGTGCATGATGATGTTTCTCATACTAGTCAAGATGAATGTAAAGTTGTATCTCATGTTTATTCTACTTCTAAAAATATTTCCAATGATTGCAAAGATATATCTTATGATAGTTATCCTCCTACTTCTCTATATGTTGATGAATCTCTTGATGAAATACTTGCATGTAAAACTTTACTCTGATAGTGATGTTGATTATATTTCTGATCATGAACATGTTAGTGAGGATGTTACTTCTCTTAAGACTGCTGAATGTGAATTTTCCACTCCGCTTTCTTCTAGTTCTGAGGTTGTTTCCAATGTCATTCATGATGATTCTACCACTCCTACTAGTTCACCTCTTATTGTTTCTTCTGATTCTACTACTAGCATACTAGCATTTCTATTCGATATTCCATGTTCTTCTCCTCCTCTTTCTTCTTCTTCTTCTCTAGATGATATTCATGTTGATTCTTCTATTCTTACTAATATATCTCCTCTTAATTATTTCTTATGCATCTACATCTAGCAATTCCCATAGAATTTTCATCTTCTAGCTTATTCTTCTCACATCCTACATGATCACTCAATGGAAAACTTCAACCTCTTCATGTGCCTCTCACTTCTTCTACTATTCCTTTATATGATATTTTATCACTCATGCATGTTATTGGCTATTTACAATCTCAAGTTCAATCTCATTACTCTTGAAATAAAATCCTACTTATGCTTCCATTGACAATAACTCTCTTCATGGAAATCCCATTCCAAAGAAAATTCATAATTCATATTTTCCTAAGGATTTTATCATGCCTACATTTTCATGTTTTAATGGCACTGGAAATCCATATTTGCATCTTAAGCATTATTGTTTAGCTATGGAATTCTTATTCTAATGATCGATTGTTACTAAAAGCTATTTTGTCCATAGTCTTGTTGATGATGCTCTTTAATGGTATACCCATTTTCCTTATGGATCTATTAGTAGATATTGTGAAATGAAAGATGACTTTTCTTAGATGATTTATGACTTAATAATGGTCCTAGAGTTACACATGATCACTTACCTAGCTTTCATCAAGGAAAGAAAGAACCTATTTTAGATTACATTTTATGCTTCAATTTCTGCATGCATAAGTTAGTATTTCAGCCTATTGATCTAGAGAAGCAATTTATATTTTTTCGTGGCTTGATTCCTACATTAAAAGAAAAATTACAATATGATACATGTGAATCATTTATTCTTTTATGCTATAAATTCATTGATTTAGAACAATATTTAATTTCTGCACATGTTATAGAACCCCCCTTATTGTTCCTTTTACTACTTCATCATGTATTCATACTTCTTCTCCTCTACCATCTATTAAATATCCTCCAAGGTCTCCATCTCCTCCACCTCACAAGAAAGTTCCATCCCCTCCACCACATAAGCATCCTCCATCTCCTCCACGTTGATCAGTCTCCACCTAAGACTATCTCCATCTCCTACTCGGGAACCATTGCATTTATCACATGCTACTAAGCCTCATGATGTATTACATGCTTTTATTGATAATTATATTAATTCTATCTTACCCTCTAATCAACATCCTCCTCCTCATCTCTTGCATCACCATCACGATCACCCTTATTGCAATTTCCACTACATCAATGGCCACCATGATAATGACTGTTGTGCCCTTCATGAAAAGTTGCAATAATTAGAAGATAAGGGTGTCATTTACCTTTGGCTCTCACTCTCGTGAGCAGTCTCTTTCTCCCATTTTGACATAAGCATGCTTCCACCATTGTTCACTTATCACCTCCACCCTGCAACTTCTAAGTTTGTCATTCATTCATGTCCTAAGATCATTATCCATCACGCATGCTATCACCTAGTGCATCTATCGCCGCATCATCTTATCACCCTCACAGTACTACTACATCTCATTGGTTGCCTAAGCCATCAAAAAATTGTGCTTCCTACCACTACATCTCCTATCATTGACACCATTTCATCTGACATTCAATTTGGCTCTTACACTCATGCTGCTACCACTTCACATGACTTCCATGCCTTGACATGCCTCTCCATCTTTGGTAGGTGATTCCCACATGATCACCTCATTACCTGATGAAACACTCATGTTATTATAGGTTCTTACATGATTATTGAGGGATCTATTACAATAAGAACCTCACTCAATCTTTACACTCTATGATTCAATGATCTATCTATCTTGTGCACTTACTATTAATCCATTTCCCAATGACACACTCATGTTCTATGGTTGATTTTTGACTGCGGAGGGGTCTTATATAAATGAACCTCATTTTTCTACACACACATTAGGGGGCATCACTTTTCTTCCCCTCCCTCTTCATTATACTTACACATGCTTACATACATCATTTACATCTCTTAAACTTAGTAATGTATCAATTCATTATATCATGGCTCATTCATTTTATTTCATATTACATACACATCTATTACTATTTATCACATACTAGCCCATATTCATTCATACATACAAGACAAATTTTCAAACATTACTACATCATCATCTATTTCAAATCCACATAATCATTTACGGCAATGTAAATCAAACATCACAAACCAACATATGAACAACAATCATCACATCACATATCAATGAACATCAACATAAAAACATAATAATACTATAATCCATATGTATATATATATATATCATCAAAAATCATAGTTACAAAAATTTAATCACTGAGGGGGAAATCCCCCATACATCGCTACATCTATATGTGTCATACATCATCATCACTATCACTATACACAATCGTGGGAGCTCTAGAACTAGATGCTTCACTGATTCAATCTATGCCACTGGTTGTAACCCCTATATCTCTCCACCTGTCTACGTAATATAGATACCTGTCGACCGACTGCTCCACGAATCGACCCTACAACTCCACATATTTTGTGAATACATCCTGAGCTAGGGCCCCTCCTCCTACGACTTGTTTGGCTCACTTCATCTCCACTCCAAGCCTCATTACGCTTGCTCAATAGTATAGTACATGTGGTTGCCGCTATCACTACTAGCTCAAAAAAATGGTCATGCTCACCCACAATGGCATCCACTCACTCTAACATCCCACCTCCCACAAGCACATCTGGTGACAAATTTCAGTGTCATCACATGCAGATCGATGAATCGAAAATCAAGTACAATATCATTGCAGCCATCCAATAACAATCAACAAGTATAGAAAATCATGCAACAATCAACTTACAAATAACTAATTACACTAAGTTTCTACTAGGCTATCTCCATCAAGGGCAAGGTATGCCTTCCCCTATGTAATCCTCCCAACCGACAGTGGTCCACCCACCGCATCTATGGACAACTGGAAATAATAACACCCATCGATGTGATGCCCACCACTCATTATAGCCTGGGTACATCCTGCATTATCCACCTGTATTGTATCTATGGCTGCATCCACCTCATCTAGGACCAGGGATGCACTAGTTTTTCTCCTGTTAGACATGGCCTCGCTCCTGGGGCCACTCTCAGTGCTCTAGTAGCTCTAAACCCATACATATGGCTCTAGGGGCACATCCTGAGCCATACCGAAATTGCCTAGATACACGACTCTACCTAAAATAACCTCAGTCACCTCAGGAAACTGGTCCTGCTAACCACATGGTGTGTCGAATGCACTACAACTCTACTCAATCCTCTGATCTAACCACATATAGTCTCTATATGGCCTCCATATGATGGCCCCTAGTCCCATATGATCAAGCATAGATCTATAAGTAGTAGATGTCTAGTCTCTCCTACTACATGCTTAATCCCATCTCGACATCATGAAATCTCAAGCCTCACCCAATCGGCTCCTGTGGCCCACTGAGTGGCCTCAATATCACAATATGCTCAATAGGCCCATACACATGTAATAAATGTGGTGGCTCCAAGTCCACCCCCATGGTCCCTCCTGCGTGAATCTATATAGATATCTATATAAATGGGCCAACATACACCTATCCCATGAAAAATATGGTCTCATGCTCCTCTATGCAATGAAAAATTATCATGCATCTTATACAAGATTCCCACTCCGCCCCTCTACTACCATAGATGAAGCAATAAAAACTATAATAAAATTCCATTCAACCGTAGAACACCTGATCTCAATATGGCATCTAGAATAATATGGGTCTCTTTTTGTACCCTGGTGTCCCTATAAAGTATCACCATTACCTGCTCTCATCTGCCTCCTGAGCATCCACTATAGCATATCACCTAGACTCTCTCACCCACAACTGGTAGTCATAATATATGATATACATCCTCTAGGTTCATTGTCATCTCCCAAGTAGGAAACCAAAAAGTACATTGTATCTGCACACCACTGCTCACACAATGCAGTCACCATAGGCATATTATGGGGTACCTCCCCTAATCTTGCTATGTGCTGCATAGTCTGACATGGTCTAGTATATCCCACTCAGAATCAGATAATCCCAAAGTCAATAATGTGCTCAAATGCATAGACCTCCATGGAACTCCCTTGAATGTTATATCTCTTTGTACAACACAAACACCCAAAAAAATATCAACATTAGTACCTCATATGTATGCAAAAATAACCACTCATACTACAAAAAGTCATTCAAAATTCACATATTTCACATTATGCTATCAAAACACTCTCCTGGGTCACCAGCGCCGAGGAGCAGGACATGGGCACCTAGAAATAGGTCACCAGTTCTTGGAACTAGGTGGCTAGCTTTCTAAAAGACAGTCAATGCCTTTGATCATTCCCACCTAGGTCAGAAAATGCCCATAAATTCAAAATTTTGTGAAAAATTGGCAAAATTGAACAAATTTCACCAATTTTTTCAAAAATAATCATACTTACCAACTCATCTGTCATTCTATGACGCCATGACCACCGCTACTCTCTCGAACCTAGTCAACCTCGCTTCCCTAATTTGGCATCCTCACAAGCTCAAATCTCAAATTCTCAATCAATCACGGTTCAAATGAATTTACTATTCACTTTTTACTATCACTATATATAGCAATTTTCAATTTTTCATTTACTATAGTTACTATTGGCACTCATTCTTCCAACTAATACATGACACATAGTTTCGACTCATATCTTGAGCTTCGCTACTATGTTTTTACTCCCCATTTGATGTCATTCGGTTCAAAATTTCTCGCTACCATCATACTATACACATTCATAATGCTATATTCCAATCTCACAACTATATACTACTTAAAAGATCTGCATTCTTACAACATTTTCTATACTCATGCTCTTGGTACCTACATTACATATTTTTACCTCTACTTTTGGCTCAGTGCTCATTATTTCCACCCCTTCCCTTTTACCGAAATGGGGCATATAATCAGGATCACCCTATGATCCCTCTTAGGATACTATACAATCAATTGATACTCCTAATACATCATTTTCAAAAATATTTCTTTCACACTATTCAAAGAAAGGAACAAATCAATCTATTCAAATATTTTCTATCTATTCCCCCTAATGACCTAATAAGGGGCCAAAAATGTGAAAATATCTCTTCGTGAGTAATCTATCGCACACATCCAATTTCAAAGAAATTTTCAACTATTCTAATCAAATCAATCAATCGATACGACATAACATAATTTACTATCTCTCCTAGATGACCTAACTTGGGAGCTACATCATTTTACTATCTTTCCCAGATGACCTAACATGGGAATCAACTTACATTTTCTATCACTTCTAGATGACCTAACATGGAATCCATATAGAAATCTACACAAATATGTGACACCTATGGAGTGGGGGAAATGAGACGTCATTTCCTTTCCTATACTACTCTTATATGGGTTAATTAACACAAAACTAATCATGGATCGATATGGAACTAAATTTGGTCTCTATCCATCTGCAGTAGTCGGGACCTTTTGAGGATATATTCATAGATGGAGAGTAAAACTAGACCTCTCATCCCCAACACTTTTCCTCTGGCGACAAGATGCATCAAATCACTCCCTTGATAAAAATTTTACAAAATTGGGTTGGGTAATTGATCACTCCCTACCCCTTCAAAATCTCCATCGACATATAATTGAAAATATCCAAATTATCCAAATAAAATCATTAATTTCTCCAAGTAATCTCTTTACAACAGTTCTCTTTATCTATTTACACCACAGCATCGACATGCTGGTCCATGGTTCACCACATTGTATGTTCTTATTTTGTGCATACTTCTGTAACAGGGATTCTCCAGATTTCTCACATGTATGTTCCTTACTTCTTTTAAACTACTTAAATTTCATTCAAATAACATAAAGGGGGGGGGGGAATGTAGACATAGAATCACGCACATATTACTATTTTACTATACTGCCAAGTATGTTGTTATATGTATGGATCTTGAGTAAGAAAAGTATTCACTGGTGACACACTTCCTAGTCCATCTGCCTACTTTGATTATTTCTATTATCTTTATCTCTCACATTTTTCACTTTTACACCTAGTTTGGGTCAGGTCACAAAGATCCTTGTCTATCAGTCTTCTCACATTTGTCATCAACTATCCCAAGACACCAATGCCTAGTCTGGATACTAGCACCTAGGTGCTTCTATCCACCCTAAGTGCTCCTGTCCTCTTTGTAATTATTCACATTTTTGACATTTGTGGTTTGCATTTTCAGTTTCCTTACTCCTATCGTGATGTACTAATCAGCATGTCATGGTACTAGTGTCGAAACTCAAACAAGAGATCCCTATATATACACAATATACATACCATTATATCTACATACTATTAAAGGGACTACATTTTTGGGCTGATTACTCTACATACACTGCATAGGAAGGCTAAGTTTCTAAATTCCATCCCACATATTTGTATATTATCTAGCTTTAGCTCACTATATTGGTGTCATTGGCACGAGGGAAACCTAAGGACACTATTTCACACAAGCACACATAACTACATGGAGTGATTAACTAAAAATGAACTAAATGAGTAGTATATAGATAGTTAATCTAAGCTATGAATAACTATAAATAAAGCAAATAAATGTTGTAAAGAAGTATGCAAGCAAGCTAAAAAAATATGCAAAAGGAAATGATAACCCTAATGTGCTAAAGAGAGTGAGGAAAGAACTCAGTTGATACAAGATGACTGTCAGAGAGTGTCATAGAGGTGACTGGAAAAGTCAGGAACATGAATGACTATGTAGGAGTCTTGAAAATAGTGGATTTGGAATATTTATCTAGACTAGGGAACTTGGAAGAGGACTGGGGCACCTAAAAGTGCTCTGATATGAAATCTAAGTGCACTCCTCTGTGCAAAATCTCTAAAACTAGTTTTTATAGGGTCAGAAAGTGGTCAGAAACCCTCACTGTGTGTCATATAAAATTCCCTTTCCTACACTAAATGTCACCAATACTCTAAGATGAATAAAAGACCTACAAGACCCCAAAACAATCATCAAACCCTAAAAAATACTAATGCATATGAAGGGGTCAGAATGTCCTCAGCGGCCACAATGGCGGACATACTAACTGAGCATTGTACTACATCTCAGACCTGATGTAGTTCTATGTACAAGTGTGTGTGAACATGCCCTAGGTTGCTCTTATGTTAGTCACACTTTGTGAAGTAGCGAGCAATAACTATGTGTAAAAAATGTAATAGAATGTGTGCATGGAATAGAATAGAATTCCTCCCCCTATGAAGTGAGATGCAGATGTCCTAGCCTTGATGATGGAGGTATGTGGATGTCAGTGATCTCTAATGCAATAGATGGTTGCAAATCTAGATGGAGTGATAGTAGTAAGTGATGCTAGGTCCTTATTATGGTCTCATAACTTTATATTTATAGGGTTCTCTTGATCTAATTTCGTAATTAACCCTAAAAAATCCGACCAAAAGAAAAAATAAAGATGCTAAATGGCTAGAAAGAGCCCAAAAAGTGGCGGGAAAGTGTAAAAAGGACCAGGGCACTGACAGGTGCCCCAGTACTAGCTCGAGCACCTCAATCGAGGCTAAAATGATAGGAAAAATATGAAACAGATTGGGCATGTGGCTGAAAAGGGGTGGCAATGAAAAAATAAAATAAAATGAGATGGAAAAAATATGGTGGTTAATTACTATTTTCTTCACTAAAGAACCTTCTAAATAGTAGTATGAAACCGAGAAAAAATAAATGTCTAAATTGCATGATTTTTTGACTACATTTTCCCACCACTTTTTGTTGGTGAGAAAAAAGTTTGGTAACATAAAGTAGATGAAGATGTGTAGCTGATGTCCATGAAGAGTGTAGTAGAAACATGCCAAAGGACTAGACAAAGCGTGGAATGATAAAAAAGATGGAGGACGTGGAGACTAAATATAAGAAATGCACAAAGAAAAAGTGATGAGAGTGAACCTAGGGAAGAATGTGTGTGTAACTGCTACGGTGTGTAATGTATCTACATGGTTATTAATGTGTGTGTTGTCTTGAAGTGTTGTTGACGTTGTTGTTGTTGTTGCCCCAAATTTGACTGCTTATTTCTCATATTGCCAGACCTGTAAGGAGAAAATGATATATTAGTCAAATATGTTTGTATGTAAGTGTAAAAATGCAATGTGAAAAAATGCATGTATATGTAAAATAGGAAAATGTAAATGAAAAATGTAAATGGAACATGTGTACCCAATCTAGTCAAGAAAGAGTGTAGAAGGATATCCTATATTGCAATTTTTTTGGGTGATCTCATGCCACCCTGGCCGAAGAAGTACAGGGAGGAAGTACTCTATGTCCTCCAAGATCCAACTGCTTCCTTGAATGTGTGTGAATAGATATCTATACTTTCCTAGTTTTTTGGGTGATCCGACACCACTGACCAAAGTAGTGTAGAGAGGCACACCCACTGTAACCTCCAAGCCCATAACTGCTTCCCAGAATGCTAAGGACACCATGTCCTGTAAAAGTTGCTATGTATGGGGTTCGTAGATTGGTCTGAACCCACTCACTATGTATAACTAAACTGAACTAGTGTAGAATCTCTGTGTTAGTATGTAAAAAAACCCCAAATTATGACCTCCCTTTTTGAGGGTGTATGTGACTTCACTGATAGTAGAATGTAACCCCAAAAGAAAACCAACCGCATGTATACTATAACTCTTCCTTGTAGAGGGTAAGGTAATGTGCTTGGTGGAAAACAAGGCGCGCACAAAAAAGGATGGTTAGCCAAAACAAGTATTAGTATGAAAACACATGTATGTATAAAACAAGTGTAAAGTACGCAGGCAATGTAAGAACTACCAAGCACAATAGTGTAAACATGTAAGAAGATAAGTAAGCCACACAAAGCATGTCACAAACATGGGACATCACTCACAAAGTCACAAGACATAGAAGTCCATCATGTCCACAAAAAACAAATAAGTGTGTACAGAAAACATAGGGCAATGCCCGTATACAAAAAATAAACAATGACAAACAATGTAACAAACAAGTAAAATGAGGTAATCATGGAAAATTGTAATCCTGTGAAACAAGTGCTACACATGGAACACCCATTAGCATGTTAGAGAAATAACCAATACATCAAAGTGTGAGTAACCAAGTAATGTAAAGTGGCAAGTACAAAATGAAACAATAGCACCCGTGAGAGATGAATTTGGATGCCCCTAGTGACTAATGTAGGAATGGTAGAAGGAAAAAATCCATGCTACGTGTGAAGGATCTGTATCTACAATCAAAACCAAACAAAGATGTGAATTTGTATGTGTGGATGGTATAGATAATCACATATAAGAAATAAATCTATACTATGCAGTAAAGTGATCATGTTAAACACTAGTAAATAAAAGTAAATGGTCCCAAGATAATGTAATATGCTGTGGATGGATGGAATGGAATGCAAGATGGAATGATAGGAGCCATGTGCCCCCCCGAGTAAATAGAAGTGTATGAAATTAGGTTAAATTTTGTTTCCCTGTAATAAATCAAGAATGAATCGTAAACGAGAGTGCGTCATTGGGAAATGGTCAAGTAGGATGTTGTGTCTAATGTGCTATGATGAATGTTTAGGTGTAGTGGTGAGATGTGACCTAGAAAGGATGTGTGTGTGAATCCTATAGCCGAAGCATATATCACGTCTGGATGAACATATAAGTGATGATTTATCCTAAGCGTATATCATTATAAGATGAAATGAGGAAGTGGTGATGTAACCTAAGGTGTATACCACTACAAAATGATAGAATAGGTGACAATTTAGCCTAAAGTGTATGTCACTATAAGAAAAAAGGAGGGAGCGGTGATGTAAACTTATGCTATATACCACTACAAAATGATAGAATAGGTGATGATCTATCCTAAAGCGTATGTCACTAGCATAAGATTGTCACACACACAGTGAGTGTAATGTCCATTTGATTGGTAAACCCTCAGCAGTCGAGTATGGACCGAGGAACTAAAGTACGTCACATGTTGGTGAGTGTAGTGCATATAAGACAATGCAATGGTGAAAATAAATGACCATGTTATGAGTAGAATATGTGAATACGCGATGTATGAAATGCGATGGTAGGTATGTAGAATACATAAAAGGTAATGCATAATGCATAGTGTAACACATGTAGATAGATGAGTAATGTAGTATGTAGGGATGAATATAGTGCTATAGACTCATATGTGACGAAGACTAGTATAGTACGTAGAATATGACATGAAGACACATAATGTATGATACATGGTATGTAATGATGTATAAGATGTGAGACAACATGTATAAATGGCCTAATAATGTATGATGTAAAATGTATAAGGTGAGGACTAGTATAATGTGGAAATCGCACAATGTTGTAGATAAACATGAAAAATGAATTGTGTATGGTGTATGATGTATGATGTGTGATGAAATATAATGTATAATTCCTATAGTGCAATGTGTGGGGTTCAATGTAGTAGTAATCCCTTAAAAATCAAGTGTGAAATGAAGCACAAGAGTGCGTCATTAGGTAACGATGATGCTAACACATGTGATGAATAAGTGCCTAGTTAAAGCTACAAAGATGATAGATGTAAAAATAATATGATGAGTGAGGGAAGGGGAAGTGTATTAGGTGTTATGCCCCCAATGGATGTACATATAAGCAGTGTTCAAGTAGGATCATCTAAAAGGTCATCATGGTCATTATCAAAATCATATGAAACAACATAGGAAACCTAACAAGCAATATTCTCTGCTTGGTCAGTCAAATAACCATTAACATAAAACTTATACATTTCCATGGAATATTGTTCACCTATAAAGGAAGGCAATGAAAATCCTTGAGTATACCAATAGGTGAAATTAGGTGAGTACCAAAGAAAGGAGATATTGCAAATACATATAGTACCAAATAACATAGGAAAATCTATATCAGTATGACCAGGGTCAAGCGTGCTTCCAATACAATCTAACCAAGATTGGTCGAGTGTAAGTGGAGAAGAAGTATGATAATGTGCAAGATGAACAACAAGATGGAAAACATGGAGTCCATATACAGAAGTGAGGATAACAGATCCATGATATAAATGTGGATCATCTAAGGGATAATTGAGGTCTTCCATGGAAAACCCAAGACAAAGGAGATCGTCGTGAGAACATTCAATATCTTTGCAGGAAGTGTCAAGTGCTAGGTGTTCCAAATAATAATCATTCATGAAGAAAGTGCAAGTAAATGGTAGGTGTAGCGAGGGTGGTAGGGTTGGTGAAGGTGTGGGTGATAGAGCAATGTCTGTGGAGTGGACAAGCCCCTGGTATGGAATGATAATAGTAGTAGTAACAGGTGGCATAGAAGGAACTACCTCTATAATACAAATGCCACCTTCAATTGGTGATAAGTGAGGTGGTTCTTCAAAAAGTTGAGGTGATGGAAGGGTAGGTAGAGCAAGGGAGAATTATGGAGTAGACCCCGAATAAAGTATCACAATGTTCATGATAGTGGGAGTTGGTGAAAAAGTAGGAGGAACTACATCAACCATATAAATAGTAGCATCAAAGTTATGTGAAGCTTTAGTAGATTGTGGTTCAAGAACATAATATGGAGAGGTAGGAGCAAAGATTATATCAGGAGAATCATCTATATGTAAGGTAGGATGATTAATGGGTGAATGCAAATGAAGAACGTCATGTGGTGTGGAAATGGTAAGAGGTGTGCTATGTGACCAGATTGAGGAGCATGTGCCTCCTCTAGAACTCATGCTAAAGTATTAGGGTCAATAATACACATATAAGTGACAATAACATATAAGTGCCCCCTTGCAAGTTGACTCACCCGTCATGGCTGATTCACAGGCCAAATTTGAGAAACTACCTACAGAGTATGCTCCGTAGATTGCTGATTTAGTGTTTAAGGAAGTTTCGGCCCCCCTTTCTGTGGGTCACATTCACATCAAATCCATTGCAGATGCTTCGATTGCATTGGATACTAGAAATCCAGATTGGATAGTGGTGGATCGGAAAAAGAAGGGTAATGTCAAATCTAAATCCCACACCAGTCCAGACAAGGTTTGATTCTTGTTTTTTTTAGTGCTATTATTGTTACATCTGGGCAAATGGCCATCTGCACAGTTGCTGGGCAGCTATGTTGCTGTTTTGTTGTTTTTTAGCTGCTTTTGAAGCAGCTGTTTTGTTTTTATTGGTTCTTGGTGGTTTTTTGTTGTTTGGGCTATCTGGGGTTAAATTTTGCTTTTGAGCACTGTTGTAAAAGGGTATAGTCCCTTTCAAAAAACTATTTACCATTAATAAAAAAAAACATCATCGAGAGTGGTATGGTATATGTATGAAGATGGAATATGAATAAGTGAAGGAAAAGGTTGATAACCAGAGAAATCAGCTGGAGTGTCAACAAAGGCATGACCAAAACTATCAAACTGTAAAATGATGGGATGTGGAGAATAAGTATATTTAGCCATGATAAGATGTCGGGTTCACCAAAAGGATTAACTAAAAATGGAATAACTAAGTAGTATATAGATAGTTAATCTAAGCTATGAACAACTGTAAATAAAGTAAATAAATGCAGTAAAGAAGTATGCAAACAAGATAAAAAACTATATAAAAGGAAATGTTAACTCAACTATGCTAAAGAGAGTGAGGAAAGAACTCACTTGATAATAGATGATTGTCAAAGAATGTTGTAGAGGTGAGTGGAAAAATTAGGAGTAGGAATGACTATGCAGGAGTCCCGAAAAGAGTGCATCTGGACTATTTCTCTAGACTGGGGTTCCTGGAAGAGGACTGGGGTGCCTATGGGTACTCTAGTATGAAATTTTGGCACCTTGGTCTGTGTGAAAGCTCTGAATTTGGTTTTTACAGGGTTGGAAGGTGGTCTAAAACCCTCTATGTGTGTCCCATCAACTTCCTTGTCTTGTGTTGAATGTCACCAATACTCTAAGCTGAATAAAATACCTGTAAGACCCAAAAACAAGAATCAAACCCTAAAAATGAATAATGCATATGAAGGGGTTGGAATTTCCTCAACGGCCACAATGGTGGACTTACTAATTAGTGTTGCACTACATCTCAGACCCGATTTAGTTCTATGTGCAAGTGTGTGTTAACATGCCCTAGGTTGCTCTTGTGCCAGTCACACTTTGTAAAGTAGCGAGCAATAACTATGTGTATAAAATGTAATAGAATGTGTGCATGGAATAGAATATAATACTTCCCCCTATGAAGTGTGATGCAGATGTCCTAGCCTTGATGATGGAGCTATGTGGATGCAACTGATCTCCAATGCAATAGATGGATGTAACTCTAGATAGAGTGGTAGTAGTAAGTGATGTTAGGTCCCTTATTATGGTCTCATAACTTTATATTTATAGGGTTCTCTTGATCTAATTTTTTAATTAAACCTGAAAAGGCCAACCAAAAGAAAAAATAAAGATGTGAAACAACTAGAAAGAGCCCAAAAAGTGGCAGGAAAGTGTGAAAAGTATCAGGGCACCCATGGTGGGACTAGGGCACCCACGGGCACCCCAGTACTGGCCTGAGAAATCCATCTAAGGCTAAAATGATGGTAAAAGGCTGAAACATACTGGGAATGTGGCAGAAAAAGATGGATAAAAGACGAGGGTTAACTTTCTTCACTCAAGAACCTTCTAAATAGTAGTATGAAACCAGGATAAATAAATGTCTAAAGTGCATGGTTTGGTGACTACATGGATTTTGACATGTAGTGTAGTGCTTAGTCATAAGTTAATCCTTTGGATGATTGATGAGGTTAGTATGAATTCACATATTGCATTTTTATTCCAATTTGATGTGTTTGAGAGCTTGTGCATGTATCTAGGGTTTTTGTTACAGATTACAGGTACCTCGGCGATCCAAGTGTGAAATACATGCGATCAACAATGAACAAGTGTGAAACCATAATGACACAAGAAAAAGTAGATTCCAAGCATTCGCACAGTCACCAGCACCTAAGAGTGGACTTTGGTGCCTAGGCACCCTCACCTTGTCTGAGGCACCCATATCCAACTTTTTCCGTAACTTCCAAAATTTATATTGAGCCTTTACGAAATTCTGCCCAACATATTCATTAATTGTTATAGTTCAAATATGTTTCAAGATAAGCAAAAATAAGATAAATTTCCCATCTCTCTCATTTGCATACACAGTTACATATTTATGGTGTTTAACATTTGTATTCAGTTGTATATTGTCATAGTGACTTTGAAATTAGATTTAATATATAAAGTTTATTAAATTAGGAGTGTATCATATCATCACTCTTTTCTTCATGACAACACAACCCCTTTATGCAGCCTCCATTATTTTTCAACATAATTTTGAGAAGGATAATTTCATAAGACAACTCTATAACATTTGAAGAATCAAAATACAACCTAAAAAAACCTTGACATTGATTTATACTCACCCAAATTTTAGGTTCATAACAAACTGTACACATACCTCTGTCATAATCTGATATAAAGAAATAAAAAGACATAACCATACCTTTGATATGCACTTTTTGATACTTGATTAGAACCATATGATGTGTATCATAGACCTTATCTCCAATATTGAAACATTCATTCAAACTTCTTCTTTATATTATAGACCCAAATTTTTCACATACATACCTCTTCATGACATCAACATCAATAATATGAATTCTTGACTGTATCCAAGGATCAATCATAAGACATGACATGATGAAAAATACCCCTTAAATAGTACACTAAACTCAGACTCATAACATTCAACAACATTTATGAGTGATCCACCATTATTAAGTCATTCTTAGATCATGGTAAATTTGTAGATCTTCTTCAGGAAACACAAATTATCTTAGAGTACTTTTTTAAACTCTAGGGCCTATAGAGATTGAATATGTAGCAATACATATCTGTCCCAACCTTAGATGAAAACCTCAAACCTTAGAACCACTTAGATCAAGACTCTATGACAACACAGACTCCATGATGAATATTAAGACTACAAGATACTTTGATCACATATAACAATTTCTTGAGATCAACATGGAAATAAACACTCATATTGAATCACACAATGATAAAACTTCCTTAAAGATAATCCTTCAAGTATTGACTCATGGAGACACAAAAAAACCACATACATACCTTGAATGATGTTTTTTATGGACCCTTATGACATACTTAACTAGATGATGAATAGACTTAGAACATATAGAATTTTCATGATACTTGTAATGATATTTGACACATGATCATATTTGTAATACAAACACAGACCCAACAACATCACCTATAAACAAAATTCACATGACATCAATTTTCTTTGACCCAAGACACATACTTTTGACTTCTCTTTCTTTTGAAAATCTTACAACATACTACATATGACAGACCTGAAACAAGATGACACACTTTTCTTTTACACAAGAAGACATACCTCAACAAATGTATACTCTTCAACTTATAGATCTTTCTTCATAGTCTTGAATCAATCTCATAATTTGATGATTTAACCTCAGGGACATAATTCTATAGGTCATATATAGTTATACCAAGATAAAATTTCAATGATTCAACACATTTATTTTTCATAAGTAACTTGGGCATCTTTATCTGGAAATAAACATAATAGACTTATACAGACTTTCTGGACCTTCCTTGACATAATGTATACTTATTTTGATGATACAACAACAACATAGACATTAAGATATAACTTTAAAAAACTATATTTCCTTGATACACCTTGGATTAATGATCTCCCTTTTAGTATTACATCTGTCTCAGTCATTTTGAGATATTTATTCTAACTTTAAAAACCCCACAGATCTCCAAACATGCATAAAAATCCAAAAAAACTGATATACTTTTGAAAAATTCAGATCATATCATTTTCTCCTCCTTCCATTTGTCAATAATCCTATGGTCCTTTGTCTTGAACAGGATATGGTATTCATAGAAAAAACATACATACATTGCCTGAAAGAATGAGAAACTAACATCAAGAACTGTTGAGAATGCTAAGCACACCTTAACTTGCTGTTAGTAAAATCGAGCTTCAAACTCTATATGAATCCTTAATTTATGGTGTCAAAATTATTTGACACATTGACCATACTGATCTGCTCCTCATGGAGTGTCAACTCTATATGAAGACAATCTGTACTTACTTCATAGCTTATTTTCATGGTTAGGGTTTCATGACATACCACTTATTCCATTATAGGTTATAAAACATCCTTAAAATTTGCTTCTAGGTCATTAACATATCCATCATCCTCTTTATGGCCACATATATAAGGAACACCTTCAAGACCAACTCTTAGGTCATCTTCAACTTCTTCATCTTCACTTTTAGGACATCCTGCATCAAGAACATCACCAAGACCCGATCTATCTTCTTCATAGGGATCCTTATCAGCAAAATCAGATGTAAAAGTAGAAATTGAAGTGAAAACACTAATAAAATTATCCCAAATGTCAAACCCTAAAGGTTTAAAATGTTCCCTCATCCTAACAAGAGGATTAACTTCAGCTCGAGCATGACTATCCATCATACATATGCTTCAAGAGGATCTCCTTCAAGCTGTTAAACATACTTCACACGGACCAAATATGATACCAATTGTTGGAAGAACAATGGACTAGGGGGGCTGAATTAGTCTTATAAAAATTTAAATTCTTTTACCGTGCCATTCATTCAACATTCATTTAACCATTCATAATTCACAACCACATAGGAGCCTATTGGATGTGCATTAACCATTCAAAAGAGCATGAAATAAGAGAGAGAACACATCGACACAAAATTTATGTGGAAAAACCTCATAGGAAAGAAAACCAACTGAAAAAAATTGATTATATTACTCAAAGCAAGGAATTGCAATAATATTACCCCTCCTGCAAGATTTATTTAGTGAGGCACCAACCCCACAAGGAACACCAATCCCTAAACCTTTACTGATATTAATAACATAAAAGGAATCATATGAATACAAATAATTAAAGGAGATTTTAAAAAATAAAGATCACTAAAAATATTTTTATCTCACAACTGATTGTGATCCAAGTTAAGCTCCAAACACACCAAACCCTCATCCAAACAAGCTTTCTCCAAACTCACTCAAACTCTCTCCTTCAAGGGATGAATATACAAATTTTCCTTACACATCTGATCCTCAAACTTCTTCAAGTATTAATAGGTATTATAATATATTTGCTTAACCACTATTCACTCTTCTTTAATCCTTTATTGGTCACACTTTTCACCCATGCACACAACTATTCAAAAATGACCAAATAAACATGCTTATATACCCAAATAAACTCTAAAACACACATAGGTCGGCCATGACTAAGTAGTTTAGTCATCAAAACTAAAAAACATAAGAAAACATCATATAAATCATATCAAATGACCCAATTAGGATGGAAGGGGTCAAGACATCTCCAAATAGTTCAAGGATGTACAAGTAAGCTAAAAAATAACTACTAAAGCACCAACGAATGCTCTAACAACTCAAAGATATTATACAAGATTTGTTAAGGATCTATAATATACAAATAGGTTAGGAAAATCATGTCAACAAAAAAAATCACAATAATGTCTGAAACATCCATCTCTACCTTGAAGCACATCAAGAAGCATGCAAACACCACTAGATCTTCAATGCCTAAAATTTCAGTCCTAAAGAGCGACTGACTTGACATAAAAAATATCATAATTATGAATTGAGTAATATACCATTGGAAAGATATATGAGTCTAATTTCTATAAAAACTCACTTTTTCTTCCAAATTTCAAGTGAAAAACCTCAAAACATCTTATTCTTGCAAATGCTCCAAACTGACTTCAAGACCCCAAAACTAGGTCTTCTAAACTAAGTGGGTTCACCTATAAAAAATCTTTACCAAGAGACAAAAATTATACCATTTCGGAGGTCTCTAAATTTAGTTTGCATAACATCTTACATTTTCTTACAATTCATAGCGGAAGGCCTTCAGCCAATCTAATCTCTACAATTGCTCTTTCAGGATCTAAAGACTCAAGAACTAGTCTTAAGAGAAACATGCACATATAGCTCCAAATCAGCTTCTGAGAAGAATAAACACTTGGAACATATCAAGGAAACTTGTAACAATAGGTAAAAGCACTAACATACATATGCCAAATGGAGAAATATTACCCAACACTCATGTTCCTTCAAACCTTTTAAAGAAGCCAATAAGGGCTTACTAGGCCATTAGATTTTCAACTGAAAAACACTTCAACATATCAAAACAAGAGATTTAAAACATCATATCAAGTTCCTACAAATAACCTCTCGGATCACCAGTTTAGCCCCTAGGTGCTTGTGGGAGATCATACCCTCAACTATCAGATCTGTGACATGTGTCAAGTTGAGGTGCGCTGTGAAAATTGATAACCATCATATCCCTTTGTTCTGGGGGACATGATGGACATAAAAATGCACCCAGCCAAAGGAATATCTTTTGGTCCTCCATATGACTAGTTTCCAGCCCCCCAGTGCTTCCAATTTACTTTTTAGCTCAAACCCTCAGCCATTGGATTTCTACCATGTGTCGTGACTAGGAGCTATGTGCAAATTGATGTCCCTCTCATCCCTTAATGCTTAAGGGACATGAGGGACATGAAAATTTTCCTCACTTCTGCTTTGATTTTTTTTTGAATATTTTAAATCCTTCCTACCACTTTCTTTCTCGCTTCTAACTTCTTACTCTCCATACCCTGCCATTGCTTTGAAACCTACTCAAACTTGCATTGTTCACCATTGTTGAACCTCAAACCAGTTCCACAACAACAACTATATCCACCAACCTATGATAGTATATAGGTATAATAAGAAGGATTGATCAAACGAAGAAGAAGAAGCTTGCAAATCTCCATTTCCGTGAAGCAAAAAATTGAAGAGATATTGCAAACCAGTACATGGAACAACAAACCATTTTTTTTATATGTTTATCATTCTTAGATACCAAAAAAAAATCACCTTCATACCTCTTGTTCATAGAAAGGAGTGCTCACAATGAAAAAATCTTCCATCCAACTCAATAGAGAGAAAAACTTGATTTTCCATCAAACCAACTGTTAAATCAAAGAAAAATTTCACTGACAGATTAAGGAAAAAAAACCCACAATGAATATGTATTTTTTATTACAAATGGAGAAGAAAACTAGACCCGTAATTTTCAAGGTCCGTTAATGGCTGCCATGTTCAGAGGTGCTGCCAGGTCAAATTTATGAAACTTTAAAATCTCCCAAACTACTAATCGGGTAGGTCTAAGATTTTAGAGGGGTGTTATTGGGAAAAAACCCATATCAGAAAGCTTCATTCTATAGAAATCCAACCACTAGAATCTCACTTTATAAAAATAATATGTCTTCTATATAGAGGATTGCTATTTTGGGAAAGTCATCAACCGAAGAACCTATGAAGGAGACGGTGAACAGAGGGGATGTATTGCAATTGAAAATTCATTGAAACGGTTAGCTTGGTCCGAATTGGACACTCAATAAAAATAGTAATTGGTCTCATGAATACCTTCCAACAATATAAAATTGATACAGAAGGTGAAAGAAACGTAGGGAGAGAGAGAAATCCAAGTTGTAACATCTAGTTGAGGTTCGAGGGAGTTGATTTTTCATACCTACTAAAAACAGTAAGTTATTTTTTCTGAAGAAACAATGAAGTATAAGGGGATAGGATAGAAGCCGACATAACCTTTCACTTTTGAATATGAGATAGAAGACAATGATGTCTCATATATGGACCTAAATGACCTAAGATCTCACATGACATCCAAGGAGCAAGGAAAGATTGAAGATCATGTATTCATAAGTGGATTGTTCGTAGCTGCAGGACACCCCATGTCTGTAGAAAGCATTGAGCTAGTCTTGGATTTCTCACACCACTATGAGCCCAAAAAAAAAATGATTTGAGCTAACAATGGAATGGAAATGGTGGTCATCAGTCCTAGAATCATATCACTTTCTCTGTGAATCCTAAAATTACCTAGCATGGTTGTCATCTCAAAGGGTAGGGCCTTGCACGACTAGGAAATGATGGATGCATATGTATAAGGATTTACACTTGGGTCATGGTTTAAGACATGGAAAAATCCCAAGACCCTTCCAAGGTGTGAGTTTCACGAGGGATATTTAGATGTAATCACCCTCCTCAATAGGGTGATGGGAGAAGAAAACACGAGAAACTTCCACGAGTGGATGGGCCTTTTGATTTTGACTGTGACTAAAGGAAAGTAGAGAATTTACTAGGGGTAGATCATTAGTGACATTCTACATTTGTAATTACTTCAAGCGCCCATGAATAAGAAGTTCCACATGACTTATTACTTGGTCTATCTACTCACTAACTCAAGATCGTTCAAAGGATTTAATCTCACAAAAAAAAAAAATTCACCAAGGTGCCTGCATTTGAGAAAATTCCATAGTTGGTGATGGAGGAAATCCATAGACACTTCACTCACGTGAATGATGCATTCACAATGTATGTGGTCCGAAACCTGGAGGGTGATCTGGAGGAAAGGATATTGCCACAAGCGACGTCATTAATCAAGAAGTATGACTCTTACTTCATCCAATTCTCAAACTTGTCCTACCTGTGAGTTTCCGGCTTTGACAAAGCCCCGCTAAGCTTGCCCAAGTACCTTAGCGACCAAATTGTACTATTTGAACTTTGCAGGAAAATCATATAGGTAAATAACAGGCTCAGGATCAGGAAGAATTTGATCCCCTTTCCCATCTCTCTAGGGGTGTTCACGTGTAAGAGGTCAAATGATGCATATCATATGGCAGTTGCCTTCACTCATTTGACTTTGCATTCCTACACTACCAGGACTAATTTCAATATCTGAGATGATCCCAACTCTTTCCATGTTCCAGAATTGCAACACGAGCCAAAAATTGAGGACTATTGGGCCAATTTTGCTGATGAATTTGAAGAACATGGAAAGGATCATATGAGGATGACAGTCAATGAAATGAGGAAATTCAAATTCTCTTAGTTCAAATATATTTTATAGGATGATGGGAAAGAGATGTATGATCCTGAGTACGTGGAAGTCAAAGTTTCTCCATTTCCTCAAGTCAAGTGTTTCATCCATGAATAAGGGGATATAAAGGAGTGGATTGAGAAGATGGTGAGGAGAACAAGGAATTGGTTTTAGAAAAAGAGAACCATGATCATCCATTCACGAGGTATGCCCATAGGTTAGAAACAAGCCTCTCATCAGTCATCATCAAGAGTCGTGGAAGTCACCTCAAGTTCACAGCATTCTAGAACAAGTTCTAAATGTAGATCCATATAATTGGAGAATCCTTCTCATGGAAGGTCACCAAATAAAGTTAAGATGGAAGAAGACTCAGTTGCAACAATGCAAGAAGAAGATATAGTGACAAAAGCACAAGCACAAGAAGAGCACATGGTTCAAGACTAAGTCTTTGAACCACCATAAGAGGCCTCACCTCTTGTTAACACCAATGTTTCTCTCATCCAAGATGTGCCTTCTCTTCCAAAATAGGGAATGGTTGATGCACCTGTCATAGAACCTGAGTCCTATGAGATGTTCCCTTTGGTGTCAGAAACAATTGCCCCTGACACCCACACTTTTTAACAAGTAGCAACCCTTGACTTATCAAAAATTTATTCATTGGTTATAGGAAAGAAAATGAAGTTCACATACATGGACTCATAGTTATACAGTGGGAAAACAAGTAATCAATACGTCGAGGTAATCTAGCCGAAGGTGATCAAGCCGGTGGATGAGATGACACCGACTGACTATGAGATGAACACAATCCAATTGGGACTGATGACTCATAAAGGGGATTTACACATGTATCAAGAATATTCTTCTCGCATGGTGTCAAGGAACAAGGAATATAAGAAGAAGATCATTGAACTAAAAGAACAAGTGTGAACTATGTTGTCCTATGTGCAAAATCTAGTTGATCCAAATGCCCCAAAAATTCCCATTGAAGAAGTTGCACCCATAAGTAGCTTCAATTTGGAATATATCAAGAGGACAAACGAGTTTACAATGTAGGGGAAAGCTAATAATGAGTAGATCAATTCAATATTAGAAAAGGGGAAGTCAGTGCTCTAAGAGGAAGTCAAACTCTTCACCTACATGTGTGCAACAGAAAACATGATGCATGCATTCAAAGAAGACTTGGAGAAAGAAAGGGACTACTAGGATCCTATGGGTCTAGTAGTGAATGAAACGAGCAACACTCGCCATTAGGAGTTGATCAAGAGGAATATTTTTGAAACTCCTTTAGAAGACTTGTCACGTGTATGGGCGAGGTCTTTGGAAATAAGATTTGAAGTAGTCAATAGGGCCATCACTGAACTAGAGGAAAAAGGGGGACAAGTGTACAAGTTGCTGGATAGTATGAATCATCAAATTCAGAAACTTGGATTATCGGCAATGGGAGAAGACAAAAATATTGATGAGATGATTGATCCATTCAAGGAAAATGTCAAGAAAGAGGAAGGTAATCCCTTTTCCTTCACTAAGGATACCTTAGAGTTCCTATTAGATAGTTGGGCTGTCATTACACTTATTGCAGAGAAAAATCCATCATGGTCTGAGAAGTGTAAAGATATCAATAGTGTGTTTGATGGATGGAAAGAGACCCTGAGAAATATTCATATTCCTCATGCTGAAAAAGTGGAACTTGTAGCAACTCATTTCAGTAAGGAATTTGGAGAGAAAAATATCTTCTTAGGAGCGCAAGATGGAAACCAGTTAGGGAGTAAGATCAAATCCACCGCAGCAACTCATTCTTCTACATAATGCTTCTTCCACCTTCTTCCTTCCTCCTCCTCCTCTTTCACTCTCTTCTCTTCTAACCCAATACTCTCTCTCTTCAATGTTATAATTCTACATTGGGGTTTGTACTTTTTGATATATCTTTAAGTGAATTTAGAAACATGATGTAAAATTTAAGTTGCCTTTGTTTTTATAAAAGGGACTTAAATGTTTAATTGAAATATGAATAATCTAAAGTAATAATATAGTATTTGAAAAGTCATTGGGAAGATTAAGAGTTGCCTTCTCTTCTATAAATTATAGTAAGCTCCTCATTTGAGGGTCTTCTTAGATATTCTTAGAATTTTGAGCTATTTTTTGCGAATTCATGAGAGAGATATCCTTGTGAAGAGAACAAAGAGATAGATAAAATTTCTTCCATTTTTCCCTATTCTAAAATGTCTTCCATTCCTATGCTATGTACAATTTATTCTTGAGCATTAATAAAAGAAGGAGTTTCTAACCTTTTTTGACTAAGGATTTTAGTGATAATTTGTGCTCATTAAATGCTATTTGGTTTTGTTGCTACTATGTAGATTTGTTTTCTTATTAATTTTAGTGCATGTGATGAACTTCTAACTGGTGTATGCAATTCTTTGATTTTCTACTTGAAAAATTAGTTTCCATTATCTAACATTCTCACTCCCTTTCTTGATCTCTTCAAAAATTCTTCCCTTACAGATATCTATAAGATTTTTCCATAGGGTCAGTGGAGTGCCCTTGTTGGATCCCTAGTTGAAAGGACAACACAAAAATTCACCTTTTTACTCGTGCATGCATATATGGTAGCAACACCAGTTAAGTAGAGGGACTTAGATTCCTAGAGTGTTGGCAATAAATCCGCCAATTTTATCCCAAAATTTTTCTTTCCAACATATTTTGGTGCCCATCGTGGCACAGATTTAACAACATTTGCACCTAGAAAATGACCTTGAAAAATACAAAAAATTGCAAAGTCTAAAACTTAAAAAAAAGAAAAATTCTGGAATTGGAATAATCACCCGAGCCTTATGTTTTCAAACCATGTCTATTTTGGGAAATCATCCTATTGAAAGACTTGAATTACTCTTGCACATGCAAGAGGATGTCGCTTTAGATTTTTGAGAGGCTATTTGGAATATTAGGAAAAGTGTCAGCCACTACTTCATCACAACTAGAATACTCGAAATTGAAGAAGAACACGCTGTTGAATTGGAAAGGCGAAGACATATTCAAGCACCGAAAAGAAGAGCATAAATATTTAAGGTAGCAGGTAGAAGATAAACCTAGAAACAAAGGCAAGGAGGACTAACTGATCCCACTTTTGAAGAGCTTCAAAGAATACAAGAGCTATTATGAAGTCAGAGGTCTCCTTTTCGTCACACAACTAGTTCTATCGGATTTTCCATACATTAATGAGAACCTTAAAGATTTCAATAATATAGAGACCAAAGAAGAAGCTACAAAAAGAGAAGCAAGAGTGGAAGCAGAATTGAGAGCCCAAATTGAAGAAATTGAAAGACTTCAAGCTAAAGCGGAAGCAAGAGTAGCAGTTGATGCTGCAACATTAGAAAGGTTGGAAGATTGAGTAAGAAACGTAATGGTGGAACATGAACGTGAATCATGTAGGTCTAATGTACCATGGGGTGGAAACACCATTCCATTTCCCTTGTTCAATCTCTCCATGAGCTATCAAAAGGATCAAGAAAAAAACTTTCTAAAATTCAGAGGTGAGGGTTCTCAACTTCTCAAGGAACATGTAGTAACATTCATCACTACTTACGGTGTTTTGGGCGTTGAGCATGAAAATGTAAAAAATATGGATTTTTGTATCATAACTTCAAAAGAAGGTTGCAGAATGGTTCTACATGTTTCCTCCAAGGTTTGTCACCTATTGGGAGGATATAAGAAGTGCATTTAAACATAGGTTCAAGAGCACAAAAGATTATCAAGATCTTCTAGTCCAGTTGGTACAAATGAAGATAGAAACCTCTGAGTCAATGAGGGACTTCGTAGCAAGATATAACAAAGTGATAAGAAGAATCCTTGAAGATTTGGTGCCTCCTGAAAATAATTTGAAGAGATTCTTCATCAACGCTTTTCCATCAGAATTAGGTTTCTTCCTTAGAAGAACCCAACCAAGAACCTTAAGGGAAGCTTAAGACCATGCAATAGAAACCAATGATGATATACTCTTGTTCAGATAGGTGAAAGGCCCAAATGGAAAGAAAAAGGGTCAGAATTCAAACTCTGTCACCACAGATCCAATGTTTCAAAAAATGGTAAATGACTTGTTTTCCTTGAAGAAGAAACTATCTCAGACCACAATGTGGAATCATTCAATGAAACCAAACCCTCCAGATAGGACAAGGATTTCTCTACCTCCTTGTCAGCTTGCTCTTGAAGCACCACCAATCAATTCCATCTGTGACACCAAAGAGCCAGAGGAGGAAGAAGAAATTGATGAATTTGAAGAAGCAAATATGGAAGACTATGGAAACTATCTTGAGGTTGAGGAAGTTAATATACACAATGGACTAACTGAGTACGTTGCTGATGAAGATGAGAATGATGAAGAAGCTCTAAGTTTCTCATGTGCTATTTTCACTCATGCAAAATCTAGGAAAGGTGCTTCATCCTCAATGACTATGGTAAAGGATAATAAGAATAAATAAGATTCTCCCCTAGAGGTCACACAAAATAAAATCATCAGTAGAGGATCACCATTACCACCTTCTATGGAGTCATAAAAAGAAAAAAAAAACTCACTGGTTGTCAGGGATCATTCTACTATGCCAAGTAAATCATCCAATTCTTCTCCAGGTCAAAATTTGCTGAAAACGATTCTCCTTTAAAATGTTGTTCCTATAAAAACATCTAAGGTTCAATCAAAAGCTACACCCTCACCCCCTTCCAAGCCAATTTCTACTCCCGAGAAAGGAGAATTCAACACACAAAGTAGCAAATCATCTACCATGTAAATCTTCCTCCATTTCTATAACCTCTTCCTTACTCACCATAACACCAATTTGACTTTGTGGAACATGCAAGAAAAACCAAAGTCTAGCTTTCAGAAATAGAATACCTATAAACACACCCTAACCCCAATTTGATAAGTTCATTAATATAGTTCGTGGTGGTAACCCTGTATCCTCGAGTCCTACTTCTAAATGATTACTAACAACACCATCCAAACCACCTTTCCAAAACATGCTAGCTCTTAGTGCCTCAAAAAGAAATAGGGTTGAACCTTTTCTACCTATCACTCCTCATTAAAGGCTTCTGTCTAAATAATTATATCATAGATTCCAGAGCCTCAGACAATGTGATGCCAGCCAAAGCTGCAAATTCTCTAGGCCTCACCTTGACCCTGGTAAATGGCACTTGCTACTTAATGGATTCCAAACAAGTTCCATTGGTAGGAAGAATCAAAGATGCACAGGTAGCACTAGCTGATTTTCTAGACAAGAAGGTGCTCCTAACCATACTGGTAGCAGACAATCGCAACATCCTTTAGTATGCTATTGAGTAGGAGTTTTTGTAGAGACCTGGGTGGAGAGATAAAAAAGGATTGGTCATCTGTAATTATCCCAGTAAAAGGAGAGATGAAGAATTTTCTACTAGTAATAAAGATGAAGTTCATAGTATGAAAGTATGATGATCTGAAATCAAACATATTATCTTTCAAGATTATGGGCTAGGAAACTACTTCCTCACATAAAAAAAGAGAGGATAACTTGCCACTTCTCATGGAGAAAGAGGAAGACCAAATTTGGACAATGGAATTTGATGGTAGTTATTCCAGTGTGTTGCTTGGGAGCTGGTTTAGTATTGTACTCTCCTTCCAATGAGTTGTACCTATTTGCCTACAAGCTGCAATTTGATAATACAAATAACACTGTAGAGTATGAAGCACTACTCTTAGGCATGAGCGCATCAGAGGACATGGGAATCAAGAAAGTGAGATGTCAAGGTGATGCATAGGTTGTAGTAAAGCAGGTCCACCAACAATATCAGGTGAAGAATCCAAGACTTCGACATTAAAGAAATAGAGTGTGGGACTGCATTGAATCTTTTGATGCATTTTCCATTGAAGCTATTCCAAGGGAATAAAATGAAAAGGTTGATTCTCTTGCAGTCTTAGCTTCCCTAGTAACACCTCATCCTTCTTTTGGTAAAGACAAAGTGACCATTGAAATCATATTTAGGCCTAGTGTACCAGATAATGTAAATCATTGGCAAGTCTTCAATGATGATAACTAAATTCTAGCCTTTTTAGAGAAAAGGGGTAATTTCAATAAGCTCTTCTTCAAAGGAGGTGAAAATCCACACCAAGAAGTAGTCCCCCAAAGAAGGGAAATAAGGAATTGAAGGGATTGATGATGAGCAAGTAATAAAATTGAAAGGTAAAAAATTCCCAAAGGCCTAGTCTATTTAGAAGACCTCTTTGACAAACATGATAGATTCATTCAAGAGAGAGAAAAGCAATATTCTCGGTGCCCAACTAATTTTGATAAAGAAAACATTGGTACCCCCGGAGGAACCAAGGATGGTCAATATTAGAAAACGTTTCTCTCCTGAAGAAAAAATAAGGTTTATTGCATTACTCAAGAAATAATCAGATGTTTTGGCCTACTCTTATGATGAACTCAAATCCTTCTAGCCAAAGGAAATGCATCACTCAATTCCTTTGAAGCAGGGTGTTAAGCCCTTCAAGAATAAACAAAGTCTATATAACCCAAAGATTGTTGATACCATCAAGGAGGAGGTGAAAAACATGCTTAATGCAAGGATCATCTTTCCCATCCACCATTCAACATGGGTTCCTAAAATTGTGCCAATGCAGAAGAAGAATGGTGAAATAAGGATATGTGTAGATTTTTGCAACCTAAACCATGCATCACTAAAGGACAATTATCCTCTTCCTATCATGGACCATATCCTGCAAGTAGTCATTGGATCTTAAATGCTTTCATTACTTGATGGATTCTCAGTATATAATCAAATCAAAGTGGCAAAGGAGGACTGCACCAAGACAACCTTTAATACACCTTGGGACACTTTTTGCCTACAACAAAATGCATTTTGGCCTAATAAATTCAAGAGATACATTCCAAAGGGTGATGGATTTGTCCTTCAAAGATCTGAAGCATTGCATTTTCATATATCTTGATGATCTCACAATATTTTCAAAGAAGAGGGGAGATGATATCTATCACTTGAAATAGGTACTTGCAAGGTGTAGGAAACATGTCATATCACTAAAATCTAAAAAAGTGCATTTTTGGAGTCATAGAAGGAAAATTATTGGGGCACATCGTGAAAAAAACATGGTGCACACATTGATCCTGAGAAGATTAGATCCATTCAATCATTATCCCTACTCACACCGCAAGAAAGGAGTTCATTCATTCTTCGGAAAGGTGAACTTTCTTTATCATTTTGTGCCTGAGTTTGCTGAGTTGACAAAGCACATCACTTCTATGATGAAACCACAAGAAAATTCAAATGGAACAATGAAGGGAAGGAAGCATTTGAAGAGATCAAGAAATCCATTTCCAAGGCTCTGACTCTTGTATCTCTATATTTTAACAAATAATTCATCATGTATTGTTATACATCAGAACATACACTCTCTGGTCATTCTCGTTCAAAAAAATGATTAAGGCATGGAAGCACCTATTGCTTTTATGAGTTGTCCTTTGAAAAATAATGAGCTATAATACAACCAATTGGAGAAGCATGCATATGCAGTGGTCAAGGATGTAAAAAAATTCAAATTTTACATCCTCAATTCCTATACAGTGGTGATGGTCCCTGGCAGTGCAATCAAATCCATCTTGACACAGTAGGATCCCAGAGATGAAAAGAGGAAATTGGATTGCAAAGACTAAAGAATATGACTTGGAGATTTGACTCTCCAATTTGGTAAGGGGAAATGGATTATGCAATTTGATTTATGAATATGAAACACTTAAAGTTCAACATGGTGAAGAAAATTGTGCTTGTTCAACTTGTTCAAAAGAAAACCCACAGGTTATCTTTGTCACCACTACTGATGACTGGTATGCTGATATTTCCTATTACTTGACTTATGGAGAATTCCCTCCCCATATTGATTACAAGTAAAGGAAAAAACTTAAGCTGAATGAATCTAAATTTGTAATCTGGAATCATGCACTTTACAAAAGAGGCCTGGATGGTTGTTTCCTCAGGTGCGTAGATAAAGAGCAACATGAAAAGTTTCTTACAACATACAATGACCAAGCATGTGGTGGAAATTTTTCAGCCATGGTCACTGCACACAAGATCCTTTAAGGAAGGTATTATTGGCCCACCATATTTGCAGACACTCAAGATTGGGTTTCTAAATGCAAAGCATGCCAATAGCTCATTGGAAGACAAAAACTCTCTACATTACCACTCAGGCCTGTGGTTATTGAAGAACCATTTCAACAGTTGGGGCTAGACTTATTGGTTTTCTAAACCCTCACTCAAGCATGGGAAACACCTATGTACTCATAACAATAGAATACTTCACCAAATGGGTGGAAGCCATTTCAAGCCAAACAAGCCAACATTGAAACAATATGTAACTTCATTAAGGAGAATATCATAGTCTGTTTTGGAGTGCCACAAAATATTGTAGTAGATAACACTACCTATTTCTCTTCAAGAGAGATGACCAAGTTTTTCTATGGCTATGGAATCTCCCTACCTCATTCTTCCACACAGAAACAGATAGGACAAATCAAGCAAAAAGAACATTGTGACCATTGTACGCAAGCTTGTAAATGAGAATAAAAGGAATTGGAACAAAAGGTTGTATGACACATTATGGGTGGATATGATCACTCTCAAGAAGGAAATAGGTATGTCACCATTCCAACTATTGTATGGAGTCGAAGCAGAAATTCCTCTCATGATCGAGATGTCAGCTCTCAAGCTACTACAGGTAATAGAAGATGGTCAGTACAAGGATTCCATTGATAAGAGGATCCTATTTCTTGAGAAGCTGGAAGAAAATAGACTCCAAGTAGTGGATCATATTAAGGAGCACCAATTGAAAGTAAATAATATTTTTGATAAGAAGGCCAAGGAAAGAGAATTCAAAGTTGGATACTTCATCCTGCTATGGGCTAAGAGAAGAGAACCAAAAGGTAGCCATGGAAAGTTTGATTCATTATGGCTCGGCCCATTCCATATTCATGAAGCTTACAGAGAGAACACTTTTCTTCTCTCATATTTGGATGGAATGTCACTAGAATTAAATTGAAGTGGGCACTACTTGAAATTGTATCATCAGTGAAAGTGGGTTGTTCCCCCACCTTGTACCATAGGTGTGTTTCCCTTCTGTTGTGTGCTTTTGTTTCCCCTTCTGTTGCATGTCATGTGTTACCTTCCCATTGTGTGCTTGTGTGTTTCCTTCTTCTGATCTTTCTTTCTCAAAGTTGTATATAAATCTATAAGACCCAATGGATAAGGCATTGGTCAATGAATTACAGGGTCTAGAGATTGAGATTCTAGATTCCCATGTCATGTCTTCACTATGCTCAGTCCATGTCATGTCCCCAAGCTAGAGCCAACTGTTGTCACCCTCAAAATCCCCCCCTCATTTTTTAATTCAAATTCAAAATTTTTGAGCTCATGCCCTCCAAAAGTGTTCAAGTAAAGTTGTAATTCTGAAAAGATAGAGAAATTCATGCTTTAAAGTTGTTTAACTCCAGTCTACACGTTTTGATAAAAAATCAATTGTTTTCCTATTTGTACGCGTGAAATTTTTATTGTTGTCCTCATTTGAATGAAATTGTAAATCTTTCTATGGCCATGGATCATCGAACCTTGTATTGTTTTTCAATCCCTTGGTTTGTGAAATAAATTTTAAAATCAGGCGTGAAATGATGGAGTTTTCTTATTCTCTACCATTTTTCCATAGTCATGAATGACAGGTGTTTTCTTCCCTGTCAAATTTTGGCCCCATTATCCATGGGTACATGGACATATCTAATTGGAGGTGGGCTGGTGGAGTAATTTTCATTTTTTAACCTTTTTGTAAAAAAGGGATAAAAGTCATAAAGTGACCCATAGCTCTGATCATACTATGACGAAAAATTCAAATGTTGAGCATGCATTGAAATTCAAAGCGGGGAAGCGGATCAGTGGAGAACTTTAAGGTTTTGAGAATTTTTCATTAAAGGGGCTTAAAGTTAGAAAGTGACCTGTAGCACTTCCCATGCCTAGTAAAAAATTCAAATATTAAGCCCACGTCAAAAAGGTCAAAGTGGAGAGGCGGGTCGGTGGAGCAATTCGTGTTTTTTAGCCCGCATTGAAAAAAGGTAAAATTATAAAAGTGACCCACAATTCTATCTCCACTCAAGTAAGGCCACATGTAAAAACCATATCAAAAAGCAAGAGAGTGGGCCAAAATGCAAAAGGCATCCTCCATGCCTGCTCTAGTAAATTTCTCCGACATGGATGACTCTGGTTTAAAGTTTCAAAGGTAAGATGAATGGTTCAAATTCAAAGTTACAAAACGAGTGTAATGAATGCATTATGGAAAGTATGGTTTTACTTGCCATTGGTGTTTCTTCACGAATTAAGAATCTGAATGAATGCAAAGGATTGAAAATATAATAAACCATTTCTTGCTAACAAAGAAGAAGTTGTAACCATTTCTTGAAAGATATTTAATGGCTTCTTCATGCCATTGTAAGGGGTGGTTGGTGATTGATCTTGTAAACTCCAGAGTGCATTGTACCTAGAGAAAGCAAAGGAGAGCCAATTTTCTTCTACTTTCCTCCAATTCTCAAATTTATTCCTTTCCCACATTATTTACAATCTCTGTTTAAGAGTCAATACAAGAAGAAGGATTTTGTAGCCTCTTTGATGAGGAGATTTTAGAAACTTTGAGTTCACAATCTTATGTCATCTTGTTTCCATTTGCAAGGTTGTTTCTTCTCATGAATGCATGTGTTGAAGTTTCTAACTAGTCCATGTAGGAATCTAATTTTCTACCTACGACATTAGTTCTCCTACCTCTTTTGTCACTCCCTTTCCCACCTTCATATAAAATTGCGCCCCCTTATAGATAATTGCATGCATTTTCCGTGGGGTTAGTGGAGTGGCCCTATTGGATCCTCGAATGAAAGGCCACCATAGAAAATCCATGATTTTTCATGCATGCATACATGAAATCTACACCAGTTAAGTAGAGGGACTTAGATTCCCATGGCGTTGGCAAGGAATTCACAAATTTTTCCACCTGAAAAATTCCCTTGCTAACACTAATGTAGAAAAATAAGTTGAGGAAAGAATCTTAATATGTATGAAGACTAGGTGTAGATGAATTATGGAATAAGTTATGAATTTGTATGAGTTTTGAGGACATAAAAACTCAAGAATAATGGCTTCTTGATTGAATTAGTTACATCAACATGTACATGTGAAAGTGTGAGTGTTTTAGAAGGTTGTTATAAGAGAGTATCATGAAGAGAATGAGAGTTTGAAGGAAGGCCTTGTAAGATAGATATTTGATGATAATTAGGTGATCAGAAGAAAGGTGAATTATGAGGTTGAAATGAGAAGAAGAATGAGTTGATTTAGTGGTCACAATCAGTTGTGTAAGACAACAATTTCAGCCTGATCAAAACCTTGCAGAAGTCTAAGTGGTGGATTAGTAGATGGGGATTTGAATCTTCCTTATAAGTTGAAGCTTACAAAAGGTCAGTAGGTGCTTGAATAAACTTGGGAGTTGAAGCTTCCAAGCAAGTAGAATCTTGCTAAAGATCAAGTAGTTGCTAGGATAAATTTTGGATTTGTAACTCCATATTGAGTTGATGCTCAACTGTGAAATAATTGTAATCTTTATAGGACATGATTGTCTAGGTTATTTCTTTTATTTCAGTGGGTTTTTTATCCCTTGATGGGTTTTGAAAATTAAATCATATCTCTTCATGTGTTCTCTCATGTCAGTTTCTTGTGAATTATTATTTGTCTTCATTATAACACATTAAGTAAAATGAGTTGTTTTCAAAGTTTGAATAGACAATGATTCAAGCCCACTCTCAGCGTCCTAATTTCCATCACCATGGATAGGGGTCCCTTAAGTAATCCAAAACTAGAACTTTTGAGCTTCCCTCTCAGCAAAGTGAATTGCATGGTGACACTCTCTAGTTTGCACTTTGTCCTTGAAGCCTGTGCTGGTTTTTTTCTCTAGTTTTCATGGCTTTTACTATGTATTATTGTAAAAAAAAATGTAAATATGTAGAACTAGTTTGGGTTGTTCCTTTTTCTGGGGTGTACCTCTTGGTCAATTCTATTTGACCTGGATCCCTTTGTTTTCTTTTGGTGGATTTTTATTTCCTGGATTTTTTTTCGTCTAGGGTTTTTTCTGTCCCTATCACCTTCCTTAGCTTATTTTTTGACCTTATCTACAAAAATCCATTTTATGTTATCCACTCCTATCCAATGGTATGTCCACTTAAAAAACCATTAATCTTCCATCATTTTTAGTAGAGTAATTTTAGAACTAGAAAGCTAGATGAAGTGTACTTATCTCATAATATGTGGTATTGAGAAGGTGCCACAAATAATGGTGTATGATAACTCAAAATGAATAGATTTTCCTATTTAAACACAATCACAACCTTAGTTGAGATTTAAATAGAAATGGGTAACTATTTTTTTGGCCAACCATACAATTTTCTAATGCCTCTTCAAAGTGGGACACAGAGTGAAGACCTTTGCATCAATATAGAAAGTTTGATGAGATTAGTTGCTGAGATCCAAGTTTTTGAGGCATTTATATCATAAAACATCTGATGACTCCACTGATTCAACACACCATTATCTCATGTGTAGACCAGTCTACACTACATTCCTCCATAAATTTCTAGGAATATTTTTCACCACTTCAGATTCCTACTTTTGAAGTTGTGTAATCATGAATTCTTTTTTTACCTCGACATCAAATTCTCATTTGCACAACAAAACTATTTCCCTCCATCCCCACATTTTCAAAATCCTCCTCCAAATCAATTTTATAAGCCCCAATATGCAGCCGAAAATGCATACAACCCACCTTGTTTCTAACCCAAATCTTTATGAAGAAAAAGTCATCCTATCACAAAATGATGGTGGCGACTCTGTAGCCAAAGCTGATTTTGAGAGGTAGCTACAAGAGTTTTTTTTTGGAAGATGGACATGATGTAACTCAGAGTCATGAGGCTCTATAAAATTATCTAAATGTTTTTGGTTACGAGGTCCCTGTCCATGGGTCGGCCTTGTACATGGCTAGTTTAGCACCCAGTAGAAGTTGTACTTCATTGTTAAGATGGCTACCCTAGATTATAAACTGTGCAGATAGACAATGGAGGCTCAAAAATCTAGGACGTGGCAACCTTTAATAGGGCAACCCTACACTACCATCTTACAACCCTCCCACTTATATGTAACTTACATCATCTTATGCTAGAAGATCATGTTCCTAATCTTGAATACTCCCCCATTGAGAATTCCATCTCTTCTCCCTCACTTTCATCTCACCTTCATGAAGGTTAATGGTTCCATTATTCCTGCGCCAATGGGCTTGACCTTTTGTATGTGCTACCTTCCATCCCTTGTTACATACCATCCTCCCATTTTCTTCCGAGTTCCCTCTATCTAGTTCTACCATAAATGAACAACCCCCAACCATATACGCCTCTTCCAATCAACGTCATCATGTTCTATTTACTATAGGACAGTTGAAGAATGGCGTGACTCATGCGACTCTGACTGGGAAGAGGAAATCATATGGGTGCCTCTTCCAAAAGAGAATCAGCTAGCTCTAGAGGATGCAGTTTTGAGGAGGTATGAGTTCTTACCACTAGTGGTGGCCGACCAAGTGTAGCAGAGGAGGAGGACCATATAGTTTCTAGAAGCATACATTTCTGACTAATCACCTTTCCCAATGTAAGGATTGGGAAAACAGGATGGGTTGTAACTCAAACCATATTATAATTCATTTATGGTATGGAATAGATATTGTTTCTGGAAATAACCCATGGACATGACTATTCCTGGAAGGGAAACCTACAGAATAAATTGAGATGGTTTGGAATCTAGGGAATGGAGACATTTAAATAAACTCTTCTTCTAGCAAGGGTTCCTCTGGACTTCTATGAATTCAAAATCATATGGTACAACTTGAGGAATGGAAAGATAACAATTTACCCATTCTCATGGTGTAGAACTAACCCATTGATAAGGTTGCTCAGCACTAATATAGGCCTCATATTTTTACTGTCATATTAGTTGCAAGTTGGGGACATTTCAATCATGACTTTCAGCTTCTCCTAAGGGCCTTAAGTGTTGCAATAAGGGCCTAACCCCATGTATCATGGTAATTTTTAATTCCATATGAAATGCCTTCATTTGGCTTGTCAGCCTTGGATTGCTACAAATTTAAATCTCTTCTTCTTTTTCACTCTTCAAATAGCATGATAAATTTTTTTGCAACATTTTCTTCTTGAATGCCCTCACAATCTGAATATCCTTGTGCTTGACATGCTTCATAGCCAAACTGATTTTGGCATTTCTCATATGGATATGCATACTGATTTTTAATTTGATCAAAATGTTGATTTGGAGGATTTGAGAAACATGTTGGAGGTGGGAAACATTACTGCTGTTGTAAATGTGAATTCCATGATGGAAATGAAGTCATGATTGCACAACTTCATGGAATGGAAGAATATGGAAGAGAGGGAAATAAGAATGAATGAAAATTGATGGAAATTAGGTCTGTAACTCAGAGAATGAGTTATTGATTAGATGGAGTCACAAGATATGCTTGAGAATGCTTCCAAAGGCTCAAATATTCATAAGAACACACCAATCGACAAAATATGAAGTGGAATACCTCTAAGGTCCCACCGGGCATGCCAAAATTGTTAGTGGAAATTCACAGCACCCCCAAAATGACCTATGGATCTATTTTTCTAAGGTAATGTCATTTGGTGTGAATGCACAACATTGAGATTTCCCAAAGTGTGGGACCTTTGCAAATAGGGAAAGCTCTCCAGAGAAGGTTGGTTCCTCTTCCTAAACTACCTGCCACAAGCTATTCAGGTGCATCTAAACTAATCTAATCCTAATTTAGCTTCCAAGGAGATAGGGAGAGGAAGTAAATGAGGAAATATAGAGCCTACACTAAAACGGTGATACACCAGAGAATGAAAACATTGAACATCTATCAAAACCGCCATGGAACAAGAAGAGTTGAGCAATGGAAGGGATGGACAAGTGCATCACAACACCAAGGATGGATTTCACACAAAAAATGTCCCAAAAATCCATGAAAACAGCTCTAAAACCTGCAATGAACATCTAGACATGCACAAATACCTGCAATGAAGAGAGGTAAGAAGAAAACAACCAAAACAAGAAAGGATGGACAAATGCATCACAAAACACATTTTTATTTGCTACAGAAGTTTTCACAGAATCATCATTTCATGGGTAAGATGTAAAAAACAACATTACAGAGTAGGGGAGGAGGTTCAAACTCCATTTTTAACCCTAAGGAAGAAAATAAGGGAGAGGCAGAGAAGAATAATGAACCACATTTACAAAATGAGCCAAATCTGGTTTTTATAAATGAAACATAAAGAAAGAAATGAGAAAACGCGGGTAAATTTGATTTAGAACTCCAAACACTGAAATATCCATTTAATTGGCCTAAAAAATGATGGGTTTCCATAAAAAATCCCATACTTCATTGTACATTTCTTTACAGAGTAAAACAGAGGCCCATACTTCATTGTACATTTCTTTGCAGAGAAAAACAGAGGCCCATACTTCATTAACTTTGGTGGTTAGTAACTATTTCTACATGTTTTTTGCATGCCGGGGATGTTTCTCCCATTTTCCTCCTATAAATATCCATCAAAATTGAAAAATTTAATCCATCCATCAGTGTAGAGAGAATTCACCATCTTTCCAATGACACCAAGATATCGCAAAAATATGAGCTCTGTGATCAAAAGTTATGGCCCTTCTGAAGATTTAGGGGAAAATTAGGGAAAAAATGGATCGGTGGGCAGAAAATTTAAATTTTTCCCTTTTTTTTTGAATTTGGGAAAATTTTTCAAAAAATCCCCATGCTGCCACTGCTCCGCTACCACGTGGCACATTCCCATTGGTCTGTGAGTTCAAACGGACATTTTACACTTTTTTGAATTTTGGAAAATTTTCCAAAATTCCTTTGCTGCCCCATCGGCTTGCTGCCATGTGTCATCCTCCTATTTACTCAGGCGCACACTCCAAAGTTTCCCTTTGATACTTCCAATCACTTTGGAAAAATTTCCAACTTCTCCCCACACCCTTGACCTCCGCCGGGACCAAGACACATGTCACACTTTGATTTGCGCGGGCTTGAATCAATTCTCTTCCCTCTGCAGGCCCGCGGTGAACAAATTTTCCTTCTCACTATTTGTCAAAATTTTGGCAAAAAGCCAAATTTTACTCCATGCCTCTGACTTCTCCCTCTGGCTAGACACGTGGTGGCCTCCTAGTGGTCATGGGCCTTTGGGCCAAAACTTTTCTTTGCGCCCCCCACTGAGAACTTTGAAATTCTTCTAACATTCCCCCTGTCAGTCTGACCTGCTGACACCACGTGTCATCTCCTCATTCACTATGGAGCCGTCGCGGCTGAAACATTTCCTTTTCACCCTTTGACTATTTTGGTGAAAAGCCAAAAATCACTCCGTTCCTCTGCCTTCGGCTCACCTGCTGAACATGTGTCATCTTTCTATTGGTTCATGGGGTGTCAGTGCCAAAATTTTTCTATGCGTCCCCACCAATCCCATTGGAAATGTTTCTAACTCACCTCTGCCGACCCACCATTCCTCTACACATGTCGGCACTTTCTGATTGGCTTCAGACCTTCCTAGGGAAAATTTCCCGTCAAAAACTCCACCGAGCCATAAGTTGCAGAAATACAAGGAGTTAGGAGGAAAATTCCTTACCTTTCTGGAAAGGTGAGGAAAGAATTATCTATCTGATGGGATGATTTCCAGAATATTTTGAGTTCTCTGAATGCATGCCAAAAATGAATTTGAAGTGCCACGAAAAGGAAAGAATGAAAGCAGGAGTTAGCCAAAAATAAGCATGGGGCTTATTTTGGATAACAATTTTGGCAACTCAGAGGGGTCATCTGCCTGCTAGGATGAATGATCAATAGCCTTTGAAGCATCCATTGGGCATGAAGTCATGATCTTGATAGCCTGTAATTACTGATATGAACTTTGAAAATCTTCCTTTTGAACCACTTGGGAAGCCCACCGAAACTTGGAATTGATTTCTCACCAAAATGCTACTGAAATGAATTATGCAAGAGCAAAACTAGATCAGCACCAAAAACTATGTACAAAATTAGAAATCATACATACCCCAAATGAGATATGTAGAGTGTGCACAAGCACTTCTTCTACTGAAAGAAAACCTACCTACTCTACTCTAATTGGAAGAGAAAGGTGCAAGCTAAACAAACCCTGCAACTGGTTATGTAAAATAGCTTCCTTTCTTCAAAATTGGCAGCCATGCAAATGATTCAGAACTGAGTCATGGCTAGCTAGGATGAGTGGAAAATCAACAAGAAGCTGGTCTTCTACCCAAATTAGCAAGGTGTCAACTGAAAACAAATCCAGATACCTGTTTTATTTGCTCTGCATTTGGATTGAAGAGGTATGGTAGCTGATCCTTAGAAATTTGCATAGCTCATCCTCATGCCTAGAGACAAACATGACTGGTTGTGGCTTCTCCTTTGGCTCTAATGAAGCCAAATACCTGATTGGTAAAGGTATAATCCATTTGATATGCCCATAAATCTGATTTTCCATTCCAAAAATGGAAACTTCTTGCAGACCTTCTTGAATGGATGGTGTGGAAGCAGATGGTAGAACTCCTTCTGCCTTTTCTCTTCTTCCTCCAATGAAGAACATGGAAGATTTAATATATTCTAATATTGATTCAAAAGAGCTGCTATAAGATGCAGGATTGTTGCAAATGAAAGTTCTCCTCCATGACAACAGGTTCTTGTGTTTGAAAGATGGATGATGAAGTAGAAGATGGTGTGATTTCAACTGGTTCTTCTTCATCAAAACAGTCCTCCAAATCAGACAGGTAAACTACCTCATTCCTGTCTTGCTACAAATGTTCAACCTCTCTCCATGGTGTTATCTTGATTTGCAATTTTATCACCATGGTTTCTTCTCATCCTCCAATCATTGAGTTTGAGAGATCAAACTATTCTTCAGCACTAGAACTCAAGAGAGATGAAGTAGAAAGAATAACCAAATGTTCTTCTATAGCCTGCTTTGTGCTCAAAGCCTTTGGATCTGCACTTTTCTCCCCCACAGCTAGAATGTGCTCCTCTTCTTTTGGATTTGGAGCAGCTTCTTCTTCCACTGCTATTTGAAGATAATATTGCTCTTGATTGAACTCTTCCTCTAGCATGAAGTTTGTCAAGTCAAACTCTTCAATCTACTTCACTAGAGGACAAGTTGGGACTGTAAGATCTTCTTCAGAGCTCCTTTCCATGGCTGATTGTGCAACTTGAATTGGAGCAGTATTTCCTTCAAGTAGAGTGCCAACATGGACACTAAATTCTGAGAAAACTAATTTCTGATCTACTTCTTCTTTTTTCATCTTCTTCTGCTGCAACAAAATCAGTCCTTGGCCACCACTCATTCTTCAACTCTTAACCTCCTCTATGTAGGTTTCACCAGTCAAGGGGATTTTTGTAATCCCAAATTTAAGAGCCCAAATCTCAACAAACTGTCTGTTATTTCTTTTCATCATTGTTTGGCTCTTCTTCTTGCTATTGTCCTTCCTTGACTTAGAATTCTGATTTTTATCTTCCCAACATGGATTTGGTAATGCAAGAGGAGGGGTGGGTTGTCACTCAATTGATTTTGTAATTTTTTGTGGTGTTGGAGGAGATATAAACTGTTTCCGTTTCTTGTGTAGGGAGTGGCTGTTTGGAATGGAAAAGGACAGAAGAATTGAGATGGGGTGGAAGACTAGTGGAATGGAGAAATGGAATCAACACTTGGGGCAGCATGGGCTAGATTTGGAATTTAGCATTCAAAATGAGATGGCGTTGCTTGAGGAATGGAAAGAGAAGAACCAAATGATGGTGTAGAGCTTACCCATCGACAAGGTTGTCTCAGCACCAAGTTTATAGGCTTCTATCTCTACTTGTCAATTGTGCAAAGTTGGGGCAGCATCTCAATCATGAAGTCCAGCTTCTCCTGAGGACTGAAGTGTCTTGGAAAAGGGGCTCCCCATGGACAAGGAGTCCTGTAAGACAATTCTGAAAAGCCTTCATTTAAGCTTTTGCTCTTGGATTGCACCATTTTTGCCAATCTCCATCTTTTAGATTTTCTTCACACAAATCAACATCTTCCATTTGATTGACTACCCTCACAATCTGCATACGTACCTTGCTGCTTGATATGCTTGACAACCAAACTAATTTTGGTATTTCTCATATGGGTAAGCATACTGACCTTGAATTTGATCAAAATGTTGATTTGGAGGATTTGTAGAAACATGTTGGAGGTGGAAAATATTACTACTATTGTAAAATGTGGATTCCATGATGGAAATGAAGTCATGATTGGAAAACTTCATGGAATGGAAGAAGAATGAAAGAGATAGAAAGAGGAATGAATGGAAAATGAATGAAAATGAATGGAAAGATAGGTTTGCAACTTCAGAGAATGGGTTACTGATAAGATGGAGTTTCCAGATGTGTCTTGTAGAGTGCCTCCAAAGGCTGAAATCTTCACAGGAACACACCAACCTGATAAAAGATGAAGTGGAATACCTCTAAGGTCCCACCAGGTGTGCCAAAACTTGTTAGTGAAAATTCACAGTACCCCTAAAATGACCTATGGATCATATTTTTCTAAGGCAATGTCATTTGGTGTGAATGCACAACATTGAGCTTTCCTAAAGTGTGGGACCTTTGCAAATGGGGAAAGCTCTCCAGAGAAGGTTTGATTCCTCTTCCTATACTACCTACCACAAGCTATTCTAGGTGTATGGAAAGATAATCTAATCCTAATCTAACTATTCCAAGGAGACAAAGAGAGGAAGAAAAGAGGGAAAAATAGAGCCTACACTAAAATGATGATACACCAGAGAAGGAAAATGCTGAAACATCTATCAAAACTACCATGGAACAAGAAGAGATGAGCAATGTGAAGGGATGGACAAGTGCATCACAAAACCACAGGATGGATTTCACACAAAAAATTTTCCAAAAATCCATGAAAACATAGCTCCAAAACCTACAATGAACATTCAAACATGCACAAATACCTATAATGAAGAGAGGCAAGAAGAAAACAAGTAAAAATAAGCAAGGATGGATAAATGCATCAACGAAACATGTTTTTATTTGCTCTAGAAGTTTGCACAAAATCATCATTTCACGGGTAACAGGAAAAAAATGCCATTACAAGAGCAGGGCAAGAGGTTCAAACTCTATTTTTGACCCTGGGGAAGAAAAGAAGGGAGAGGTAGAGAAGAATGATGAACCACCTTTAAAAAATGAGCCAAATTTGGCTTTTATCGATCAAACAGAAAGAAAGAAATGAGAAAACATGGGAAAATTTGATTTAGAACTCCAACCAATGATAGATCCATTTAATTGGCCTACAAAATGATGTGTTTCCATAAAAATCCCATACTTCATTGTACATTGCTTTGCAGAGCAAAACAGAGGCCCATACTTCATTAATTTTGGTTGTTGGGAACCATTTTTGCATTTTTTACATGCCAGAGACATTTTCCCATTTTTCTCCCACAAATCTCCATCAAAAATCAAAATTTAACCATACATTATGTAGAGTACTTCAACATCTTTCCATTTATATAAAGATCACAAAAATCCGAGCTCGGGATCGAAAGTTATGCCCTTCTAAAGATTTAGGGAAAAAATGGGGCGAAAATCGGGTCGGCGAGCCAAAACTTTAAATTTTTCCCCTTTTTTCAAATTGGGAAAAATTCCTAAAAATTATCCATGCCCCACCAATCCTCTACCACGTGGCATCTTTTGGTTGCTTGGGGGAATGCACTTCCATTTTTTCCCTTTGCACCTTCTAAATTTTTCATCGGGAAAATTTCCCAATTTACCTCCGCGGGCCTGACCACCGCTACCGATGTGGACACATGGCACCATTTCATTTTTCGATGGGACCATAGGTTCATTTTGCTCCTTCAACCCTTTTGACCAAAAATGCAAAAAAACAAAAATTCTTCTGCCCCCCGACTCCCGCTGCTACGTGGCATCTTTTGGTTGCTTGGAGGTGCAGCCCAGGGTTTTCCCATTTTCCTTTGCGGACACACGGGCCGGTTTTTTACTTTGTGCCTTTTAGCCAAAAGGTACAAGGGCCAAAAACTCTCCTCAATTCCTGCCACTTCGCTGATGACACGTGTTGAATTCTCATTGGTTGTGGGCCTGGCCAGGGAAAATTTTCCCTCCAAACTCCGCCGAGCCATAACTTGTAAAATACAAGGAGTTAGGAGGACTCCCTTACCTTTTTGGAAAGATGAAATAATTCTCTATCTAATGAAACAATTACCAGAATCTTTTCAGTGCTCTAAATGTGTAAAAATTGAAATTGAAGCACCAGGAAGGAAAGAATGAAGACAAGTTAGCCAAAATAAGCAGGGGACTCATTTTGGATAACAAGGCAAGAAGATGTTATCATCCCTCTCACACCATCCATCCAAGAAGGTCCATAAAAAGACTCCATTTTTGGAGTTAAATTTCAGAAAAATGGGCAAACCACAAGGATTAGACCACACCTAATTAGATATCTAGCTACCATAGAGCCAAAAATAGATGTGCCACCAGTCATGCTCATTTCAGAGCATGAGGTAGAGCTTTAGCGTGCTAAAGGTCAGCAACAACATCTCCCATATCCACGTACAGAACAAATTCAAGAGGTGTATATTCTATTTGTTGATAATTTAAGGAGGGTGAAATGACATTAGCAAGGCAGTTTTTCATTCTTATTTCTGACCATTTTCAGCGCCAAATCAACTACATGGTCACAATTTGTGAGGTAGGGAAGCTACATCTCCTTGCCTATTGTAGGTTTTACTTGAGCACCCCTTGCCTCTGGTTAGTTTAGGTTAGTTTAGGTGTGCTTTTAGTAACACAAGTGCTCGTACACACTCTGCATGTTCCATTTGGGACATGTATGATTTTCAACTTTTTTACATAGTGTTGTGCTTCTATTTCGGTGTGCTCCCTTTGGCGCATTTATTTTCATGTCACGCCCGTGCACCCCTTTTGTTGCTTCTTGGGATGACAGTTCAATTTTGGTAGAGGCAGTTCCAATGGTCGATGCATAGCTTCCAATCTCATCAATCCAATTCAGAATATCTTCATATGAGAGCAGCAGTTTAGTTCAGAGTTCAAATAGAGCTTCAAGTGACTTCAGGAATGTTCTTCAAAGTTGTAAATTAGATCTTCAAGATTAGCGCCTGAATCCATGCCCAATGGACTTCTCAGGCTACTGGTCTCTTCATCTAGCAGGCAGATGACCCCAAAAATTCACCAAAACTGTTATCTAAATAACTCTCCTAGTTATCTGGATAACTTATATTTTCATCCCGACTCTGGTGTTTCACATTTTAGGTTGTGCAGACTCAAGATTGTTCTTTTAACACCTTGGAACAATAGCAGTTCCTCTACACGCCCTTGCGTGCCTTCTTGCTCCCCTTTACATTCTTCTATCTCCTTCCATTTTATTTTGCACACCTTCCTCCTGTGCACCCACTTTCTCTCCTATCCCATCGTGCACTCCTTGTCCACACCTCTGCAGAATTACCTTCCAATAAGCTAAGTCCCTGACATTCTTATTGCACGCTTACATAGACTTAGTTTCTTCACGTACCCTCTTTTCTTCCTTCCTCCTACACACGTGCCTCCCCTCTATTTCCCTTTCATGCACTTGCTTCTCACTACCACACATCATGCATGATTTCATTTGCCTCCTGCTTTCCTCTTGCGCATCTTTCTTCCACACACATCTTCGCGCCTTCTCCTTTGCACCCTTCTATGCTAAGCCATCTTCTGTAAGACTTGAGTGTTCCACACGTAACCAGCTAAAGCATGCCAACATGGCGCTAAATTTGGACAACTAACCAATGCATGAAATTTGGTAGAAAAGAAAAAAAATGAACAGTTGGCCATTATTTCAGCCAACCTATGCACACTACATGTTTTTCATGTGTCGACAACTCTGACATATTCTAAGAGCCATATCTTTGCTATATAACTCAGATCGGCATGTGCTTGGACTTGTCAGAGAGTTGCTAACACAAGCTACATGTTGGACTATTCAAATTCAAATTTAAACAAGATTTGTTAGGTGAAAACATGGAAACGTCTCTCAGCTCATCAATGAACATCCAATCGACCTCAACTACCATATTTCATCAGATCTTACCTTCTTCCTTCTTTACATAATGTTTTCTGTTCTAAATAAAGCATTATTTAGAACACACATTCCATGCCAATCAATCTCAAACAGATAACCATATGCAGCTGTAAATGACTCAGTGATCCACTGATCTATTCATTTCATAACTCAGTGATCTACCAATCTATTTATTTCATAACTCAGTGATCTACCGATCTATTTATTTCTAACGGTGGTCTACCAATCTATTTATAACTCACGTTAACTGTTAAGTGATCTACCGATCTATTTATTTCATAACTCGGTTCTACCGATCTATTTATGTTAACTTTAAGTATTGAATACTATCGTATACTTGGTTTTCCTACCCTAAACTAGGTACTGAGTGATCTGTTTAAAGAACATATCTGAATATTTGTTACCAATATTCATCTGATATCACATTGCTTTAAACTAGGTGACATAGGACAACGCAACCAACAGCTTGCGATACTTTGGCCAAAGATTTTCAACATACTATTTATGTCACTATTCCTAGATGACATACTCGTCATTTTGGAATACATCCTTCACCTCACTCCTCTGTTATCAAGAATGGTCTTTACTGACTACCGTCAGTCCACTTGTCCAAGGTTTAACCCTAGCCCTGGTTAGAAACATAATTTATTATAGGAAGACACTCACAATGACTTAGGGTATATGGGCATACTCGGTTGACCTAAGTCAACTAGATGTGCCAAGGTACCCTGAGCCATTGAAAGCTACTACCTATCCTAAACATGCCACTAACTTGACCTAGAGAGAAACTAAGTTCAAGTCCTTATTTGTGTGTAGATCCAGATGATCAATGCAGAAGGGTGTTGCCACATGTCAACTGCAACGTTGTATCCTCGAGAAAACCCTTGTCTTCTCGAAGGTACAGTCCTGTAGTTGGTGTGTGCCAACATCCTACAGAAACTACCTCATCAAGATGTACATACCCCAAGGAGGTTATTAATACATTATTAATTTGGATTATTACTCGATTACAACAACCCTGCTAAACCCTAATCCAACACTCCATAAGTTCTTTTCTAAATTTGATTCATTTAGTCATTAAAGAACTTCCTTAACTTATGATTGCTTTCTAGGTTTGTTTTACTTGGCTTAACAAACAGTTAACCAAAACAGGACAACAATATCATAAGTTCCATTAAATATAACTTAATCATTCAAAGAAGGTGTAGCAACCAAATAGGTTCAACTAGAGGTAGACTTTATAAGAAATGAAGTCTAATGATTAACGATCATATCACCATTCTTTGGATTACATTTCTTTTAGCGAGGAAGAATCTTCCTCTACATGATTAAGTGTTAGGGTTTGTCATACCCTTCTTATCTTTCACAATTTCTATAGTTTTACTGCATATTCATTACACTTTCCATTACTATGTTAGAATTGTTTAGATAAGATTGTTATCTTATGCAACTTAACAAGCTGCATCTTAATAAGGGAATCCAATATATTTCCCTTTAACCAACTGATCAAGTTTATCTGAATTAAGCATATAACAGATATGAAAAATATCATCAAGATAGGTTTCCCATCTTCTTCATAATACAAGATAATTTACACAACCAATACAAGTAAATCTCAACTTTCAATTCATCATTATAAAACTATACATTACAAGACTATGTATTTCAGGCATGTTGTACAACAAACAACCTCTATCCCAAAAGAATACAACTTTTCTTTTTCAATACAATTCAAGAATGAATCGAAACTCTTTACATAAGGTCCATAATTAAATAAGCCCAATACAACATGAAAGTTCTTGTCTTCTTTTATCACTTACGGTGTCCATCTACAAAATTTCTAGCACGGGTCAGTTCAATGAACTGAGCATGATAAGCACTAAGCATTAAAGTAAAGTGCATTCCACTAATTGTTTCATAAAACAACTCTGCTTTTATGAAACAATTAATAGGCATCATACAAATAATCATAAGTAATAACATCCAGAAAGAAGAACAATTAAGAGAGTCTGAATTCATTATCAAGAAAAGAGCATAATATAATCTACAACATCAGAATTATATCACAAGACTTAATTGATCCTATCAATCACTTTAAACAGTCAACAAGTCTTGTCATTCAATTATTTCATAAACCCATAGAAATAGAAATACACTTTTATCTTTTCCAAGCAGCAAAGAGGTTAGTTACAACATAACTCATATTAGTATGCTTCATCTTTCCATATAATCAAAGAAGAGAATCAATACATATCTAATTCTCAGACACAATTCCTCTAAAGGAAAGAATCAGGTTTAGAACACACATCACTGCCTCAGTCCAAGATGACAAAATAAGGAGTCCTTAAATAAAGAGGCAACAACCAAACAAGAATCCCAATTCAATCCAAGCAGATTAAAACAGTCTAACTGAAAGTTTTACTAACTTCAGTATATTAGTAGTTTATAATTCAAAAAGGATCTATAACCAATCTTTCCAAAAATCCAAGCTATACTCGAATGAAATAAATCTCTTAACCAATCCACAAGAAAATTCCCATCTCAGAAGAGAATCAATAAAAGAGAAGTTTGGTCAATGAACTTATACAGTACATATAAAGGATCTCAAACCAGAAAAGGACCCAATCCATATTTCATTTCATTTATACTATGAAATGAAATCCATTATCTAATACAAACTTAGAAATTCTCTAGTTAGTTCCCTAAAGAGAACACAAAACTGAATGCCCAGTTAAAGATATGCACACTGCATCTTTCCAATCAAAACTAACAAGTTGGTTATCCTATTTCCATTCACCAAGCTCAAGTACAAATTCAAATCTCAGAAAGAAATACACAGTACAGTCCCTAACTATATACTGTCCCCATGGTTCATATTCATTTCTCTTCCTAAAACTCAGAGGTTCGTTCTATGATCCCCTCAAGGAATAAGAGTCCACAAACAAAGAAGATATACAAGTGCAGAAGGAATTGCGAACTCAAGAAATGAATTCTTATTACATGAATTTAACAGCTCGATACAAGAAGTATGAAGTTCATGTCCCAAACAAGAACATATATACAAAATTATCCAAACAGAGATATTATACATATATATACTTTAAACAAGATTCAGTATTCTAGTTTTAAATTCAACTTCCAACAAAACCCAATAAACCAATTAAGAAGGTCCGAAGAGAGTAATACTACTTCCCGTAACATCAAACTTTATTCAACTGTTACCACGATCAAAGGACCAACCAGACCCATTACAAGACATAATTCCCATCCCCTTATAATATTAAAAACATTCAAGCTTTCCGCACGACACGGGTTCACTCAGAACAGAGAAGGATAGGTTAAACTTCAATTTCTCTCTCCCTGTCTAGTTCAAGAAGGTTATACAGTCCAAAGGGACAGAAGCATAAAAACCAATCACACTCAAGGAGTGGCACGAATTACAAGGAGATTACCAGATCAGCTTCAAACCAAAACTAAACTCTCAAGCTCCTATCGATCAGACAGTCTATAAAGAGAATAAAGCTTTTCAAAACCAAATACCAACCAAACCCAACTCACAATACAGGTAATCACTTTGATTCCAACATAAATCTAGAACACACAATCATGGAATACCTGTACAGTGTTGATTATGAGCTTCGAACATAAGTTCAGACTTTACAAGGCTCCAACACCGGCTCAGACAAACACAAGATCAAATACGAGCCTAAGAGAAACACGAAGCCCTAAATACAAGCTCAAAACCAAATCACCAATGCTCCAATATGAGTCCTAGTATTCTCAAATCCTTAAATGAGAATAAAATTCTAGTTCAGAATGCAAGTACAGAACAAAACTCAACCACACGATAGTAAGTTCGGTATTTGTAAGAACTGTATACGAGTACAGTTGTTGAATATGAAGATTCAACCAAAGGTTCAGAACTACACTTAGCTCCAACACAATCCAAAACAAACACAAGGTCCCAATAAAAACTCATAACAAATCCTCGAAGCTTCAATATAAGCTTAGAACAACTACTATGGAGCTCTACTTCAAGCTCACGAAACACAAGACTAAACAGAGATTCAGAACCAAACAAGCAACAAGCCAGTTCACTCAACATTAGTCTCAAATGCTAGAAACAAAGCTTTGAATACAAGCTACAGAGCTTCAAATGCAAATTTCAGAGCTTCAAGTACAAGTCACAGAGTTTCAATACAAATTCACATGAAAACCTCTAACAACTAGTACAGAGAAAGTTCCCAAAAACTACCATTAACAACAAAGGATTCACATTCCAAAACCCACATAGATTTCATGAATACATGCAAGTAAATAACCAGATACATCATGCAAATATAAATTTCCAGTGAGCAGAATTGTTTTAATGAATCATTTAGAAGAAAGCAAGAAATCTTAATGGGTAGAGCCTATCATGCCTGATAGTGCCTCTGCCGATTCGAAGAAGACTTCCAGCCGAGTTTCCAACACCCCTTCTTCTCCAAGAAAGATCAAACAACAATAATATTTTTCCACAATGCCTCTTATACATTCCTCGAACTGAAAATAGATCAAAGAATTCAAAAATAGCCACTAAGTGTAGATCAATCTGCTGGTTTGAAAAACTAGATAGCTCCATGCAGAGCAAAAATTGTGAAGCATGCAAAGTAAAACAACCCCCAACAAATCCACTAGCATGCCTTCCAAGATGGTTTGCTCGCCAGAACCTGAGGTGAATTAATGACATTTAATTACATATTCCCACCTATCTCTCCTTGCCACCACCATCCAAAGTTGGCGAGACCACATTGAACTTCCACATGCATTTCTAAACTTAGTGATGCTTCCACGTAGGTTCCTCCAAATTTCACTAGCCCATGCCAAACTGGCAGTACAACCATGCCTTAATGCCAAATCAATCAAAATCCCATCGCATTAAAAGCTTAGGAACCGCCGCTTAGCTCCCACTTGCCAATCGACCCATAGGTTCCCTCTCATACCCATTAGTTTAGGATAGATAGAATTGCTTAGGTTAGATCTTAGGTTAGTTTAAAATATATAACCTTAGGATATAACCCCCAAACAATAAATTGCCACCTTAGGTTAGGATGTAGATTAACCAAAACAATAGGTTAGAAATAACTTAGCATCCCTTAGGTTATTTCCCCTTTTCATATTAACTTAGTGTTAACAACTTAGGTTAGGATGTCATCCCACGTAGAGTGGTGTAGAAAGAGTTAGGTAAATTACCTGAGTCCTGAATCTCTTTAGGATAGACCTTATAGATATAGGGCACATTTTTCTCTCTTTCTCCAGAATCCTGAAGCAGGTTTCCCCTAATGCCATTAGGCACCCTGCAAGGGTCAATCAAGAAGAGCTGAGCACAACACAAAACAAAATGCAGGCACGGTCTTTCGAGATAGTAAAGAATTTGCAACAAACACAAGTTCAGTCCGTTAAGTCTCTTAATCAATGAATGTCAGTTTTTCATTCAGTTTAGATAAGAAGATTTAAAACATACCTTGGATCAATGGAATTGATCCAAGGATGAGTCCAATTGCAAAGGATAAGTTTGCAACCATTCAAACCAGATTACAACTTACTCATAAGAAGTGAAATAGATTATTGCAAGCAACAACATATCAGCCCTACAATAAAAGAGCAGAAATGATTTATCCATGACAAGCATGATTTTTCAACATCCACGAAACATACATTTGTCCTGAAAATCACATGTCAACACTTGCAATGCAAAAGAGGAATATAACAGTTTGACAAGGTGTTACATACTTCCCTCCTAAAAAGAATCATCATCCCGATGATTATCTCATTTTAATCATTGCATTCAGGATAATCAATTTTTATTCACTTTCTTAACATATGTTTGCAACAATATCTGAATTTTAAGTTTCAGAAATCAGCATTCACATAGTTGTTTATTCAAAACAATAGTTGTCTGTCCATAACTGGCAGACTTATTGACATATAAAGATAAAATCACAAATTTTTATCAGTCAACAGAATCAATTCTGTTCAAATAGATATGGAAAAGTAGTTTTCATATCATCCAGGTTTTCCCAGGTTGCACTTTCTTCATTAAACTGGTCCCATTGGACCTTGCATTGACTTATCTCATGATTTCTCAAATGCAACTGGTGAGTTTCAAGCACTCGTATGGGTTTAACCATGATTATTCCTGGGTCTTGGACCTGCAAGGAATTCCAATTTAACACATGTGATAAATCTGAAATGTATTTCTTAAGCAAAGAAATATGGAAAACATCATGCATTCATGACAAAGCAGGAGGTAATGCTAAGCGGTAAGCTACAGGGTTGATTACTTCAACTATCTCAAAAGGTCCCACATAATGAGGTGATAACTTGGCAGCCTTGCCAAAAGTTATAGAGCTCTTTTTCGGTTTGACCTGAAGAAAGACTTTCTCACCAAGTTCAAATTTCCTGTCTACCCACTTTAAATCAGCATAACTCTTTTGTCTATCTGCTGCTTCTTTCAAGTGTTCACGAATCAATTTAACTTGTTGTTCCATTTCAGTAAGAATTTTAGGTCCAATTACCTCTCTATCCTCCATGCTTGTCCCAACTAACAGGGGTTCTGCATTTTCTTCCATATAATGCTTCGAAAGGTGCCATCTTAAGAGAGGCATGATATGTATTATTATATGCAAACTCAACTAGTGGAAGGTACTCTTCCCACTTATACTGCTGATCCATACAATACATTCGTAACATATCCTCTAAAACTTGATTAACTCTTTCAGTCTGTCCATCCATTTCAGGATGATACGCAGAACTGAAATTCAGCTTAGTTCCTAGAGCTGCATTAAGCATTTGCCAAAATCTTGACGTCATTCTAGGATCTCTATCTGAAATGATTAATTCAGGTACTCCATGTAATCTGAAAATTTCGTGTATGAATATTTTAGCTAACACAGGAGAATCATCCTTCAGATTACCAACAATAAAATGTGCTACCTTTGTTAGTTTATCCACAACTACTAAAATAACATCATGTTTATTTCTTGACATAGGCAACCCTTGTACAAAGTCCATGCTTATCACTTGCCATTTGTACTGCGGTATGCTATGAGGATACAATAAACTGGCTGGGTGCATATGTTCCACTTTAACACGTTGACATTCAAGGCAATGTGTCACAAAGTCTATAACATCCTTTTTCATTCCCTTCCAGAAATATTGTTGTTTTATATCAGCAAGCATTTTTGTAATACCAGGGTGTCCAGAAAAAGGTGAATTGTGAAATTCTGCTAACAATTTCTTTCTCAAATCATTTAGTGAAGGTACAAATACTCTATTTTCAAATCGTAAGATTCCTTCATTATCAAAGTGAAAACCTTTATACCTCGGATCACTAGGATCTAACAAGCGTTGTCTTTACTTGCTGAAAATAAGAATCAGATTCCATAACACTTTTTACTTCATCCTTAAATTGAGTTCTCAATGTTATAAGAGCAGAAATGTGCTTCCTACGACTTAGAGTGTCAGCCACTCTATTTTCTTTACCCTTGATATAACTGATGTCAAAATCATATTGAGACAAAAAATCTAACCACCTTCATTGTCTTGCATTAAGATTTGGCTGAGTGAAGATATACTTCAGCCCAAGATGATCAGTTTTCAATTCAAAAGGTTTACCAAGCAGGTAATGCCTCCAAACTTGCAGTGCATGAACAATGGCAGCAAGCTCTAAATCATGTGGAGCATAATTCAACTCATGTAACTTTAGTTTTCTACTTTCGTAAGCTATGACATGACCATTTTGTAACAAAATACCTCCTAGACCTTCACCAGATGCATCAGTTACCACCATAAAATCTCCATTAGGATCTGGTACTGCTAGAATAGGTGCTGAAGTTAACTGTTCCTTCAAGGTTTTGAATGCAATTTCACATTTCTCACTCCAAACAAACTTTTTATCCTTCTTCTGTAAAGAAGTTATTGGTGCAGCCACCTTAGAAAAATCTTTTACAAATTTTCTATAGTAGCCAGCAAGTCCCATGAAGCTTCTAACTTCATGTACATTCTTGGGTGCAGGCCACTCAGTTATAGCTACAATTTTTGAAGGATCTACAACAATTCCATTCTTACTTATTACATGTCCCAAATAGTGTACTTCTGTGTCATAGAAAGAACATTTAGACAGCTTACCAAATAACCGTCTCTTTCTTAATATTTCCAAAACTATCTTCAAATGCTCATGGTGTTCCTCAATACTTTTAGAATATATGAGAATGTCGTCCAAGAATACGAGCACAAATTTGTCCAAGTATTCTTGAAAGATATTATTCATTAAATTCATAAATGTTGCAGGTGCATTAGTTAATCCAAAAGGTAAAACCATGAACTCATAATGTCCATACCTTGTTCTGAAAGTTGTTTTATGAATATCCTCATCCTTAATCCACAATTGATGATATCCAGATCGAAGATCTATCTTAGAATATACCGATGCTCCATGCATCTGATCAAATAAATCATCAATCCTAGGGAGTGGGTATCTATTCTTGATTGTTTCTTTGTTTAACATTCTGTAATCAATGCACAATCTAAGTGTTCCATCCTTCTTTTTCACAAAAATTACAGGTGCTCCCCAAGGTGAAACACTTGGTCTAATCAAACCTTTAGACAAAATTTCTTGCAACTGAGCCTTAAGCTCTACTAATTCTGTAGTAGTCATTCGATATGGTGCTTTAGAAATAGGTTCAGTTCCAGGCTTGATCTCAATTGTGAAATCAAACTCCCTTTTGGGTGGAAGACCTGGCAATTCTTCCAGAAATACGTCACTGAAGTCTCGTAACAATGGATATCGTTCCATAACATCGTTGTTCTCTTTCAGTTGTTTTAGCAATTTTCACTGCATATAAGGTACAACCTTTATTTTTGGCCTTTTTAAGTTGCATAGCTGACAAGTTTTCTAACAGAAATCTCATGTTTCACACCCTGAATCTCTGTTGTTTTCTGCAGGTCATCTAAACAACTAATGTGTTTCTCAAAACAATCCACTTTAGCCTTATGTTCTGCTAACCAATTAACACCTATGATTACATCATAAGACCCCAAAGGTGCAACATAAAGATCAACTTCAGTGGAAAAGTTAGGTAAATCAAGGATTGCTCCAAAAAGACACATACTAACTGTATGAACAACATTGTTTCCATACTGTACAGTCCATGTTTTATCCATGTTTCCAGCTTTTCTTTTTAGTTTTGATGCTAATTTACTAGAAATAAAACATTCAGTAGCTCCGGTATCAAAAATAATAGTTATAGGTAAACCAAATAACTTACCCAGAACTTCTATAGGCGTGGCCTATTTCTCAGCCTGCTTGTCAGCTACTGCAACATGTATCTTGTGCTGCTGATTACGATCATCCTTTTTCAAAGGGCATTGATTTGCGTAATGATCTTTTCCACAGTTATAACAGCCTCCTATAGGTCCCTTCCTAGGCTCAGGTTTATTTCCAGCCTTAGAGTTATCATTCTGACCCCCATAGGACTTCTGTCTGTTATTATTGTTCTTAGCAAAGTTGTTCCGTGCATTACCAACAAACTTGTTTGTTGCTGCTTTCTTATTAGTATCAGATGAAAACTTACTTTTCATTCCAAATTTCTTCCATGGTCCTTTCTTAGGTGCAAGAGATGATGAAGAGGAGTTGGGAACTTTCTTCCTTACTTCCTCCTTATGAGCAGAAATTACCTTCAATTTCTGTTCCTACCTTATGGATTTTTCAACAACCCCTTCCATCGTGGTTGGGCTGTGAACATCCACCTCTCCTCCTATAATGGGATTCAATCCCATGATGAATTTATGTATCCTGAACTTCTCATCAGTTTGGTACTGAGGTACGTACTTAAGAAGTTTTGTAAACCGCTCCCAGTACTCAGTTACAGTTAGCTTTCCTTGAGCTAAGTTCTGAAATTCAGTCATTTTCTGATCATAGTAAAGTTGTGGCAGCCAACGTTGCCTAAAGTAACCTTTAAATTGATCCCATGTGATATTAGTTTCATCAATATTTAACTCAGCCTTACGGCTGTCCCACCATGAAGATGCTTCATGAGAAAGCTGATATGCTCCCCATATCACCTTTGTTTCTTCTGAGAAATTCCTTATTGCAAAGTATTTCTCCATTTCGCTGAGCCAGTTCTCAGCCCCATCTCCTAATGTGGTGCCATCAAACTTGGGTGGACTTATCCTTTTTATATCATTAGTGAGTTCAGCTGCCAGCCTAGCCTTTTTGTTCTCAGGCTGAACAGGTATGTTCACATTGTTATTATCAACACCTACATTGGTGTTGTCCCCAGGAGGTGGCTGATTGTTGTTATCAGCATCATCTTCCTCCTCATTTCCCATTACTTACTGTTCAAGTACAGCCAAATGATCTCTTGTGTCCAACAGGGTAGCAAGGATCTCATCTAGTTTCTAGGTAGTTGCTGCTCCTTCCTCAGGTGGAGGGTTATTTGCAACATTTCCTCTTGTTCTAACCATTTTCTGTTACAAGAAAATTTAAGTTTCATCAGATTATGGACACAATAGGTCCAAGAGCTGCAACCTTCAGCTCTGATACCAAGATGTAACATTCCCATTTTAAGACTTTAGAAACAAGGGAATTTTTTTTTTTTTTACATAATGTTTTCTGTTCTAAATAAAGCATTATTTAGAACACACATTCCATGCCAATCAATCTCAAACAGATAACCATATGCAGCTGTAAATGACTCGGTGATCCACCGATCTATTCATTTCATAACTCTGATCATTTCATAACTCAGTGATCTACCGATCTATTTATTTCATAACTCGGTGATCTACCGATCTATTTATTTCATAACTCGGTGATCTACCGATCTATTTATTTCATAACTCAGTGATCTACCAATCTATTTATGTTAACTTTAAGTATTGAATACTTATCGTATACTTCGTATACTTGGTTTTCCTACCCTAAACCGGGTACTGAGTGATCTGTTTAAAGAACATATCTGAATATTTGTTACCAATATTCATCTGATATCACGTTGCTTTAAACTAGGTGACATAGGACAACGCAACCAGCAACTTGCGATACTTTGGCCAAATATTTTCAACATACTGTTTATGTCACTATTCCTAGATGACATACTCGTCATTTCAGAATACGTCCTTCACCTCACTCCTCTGTTATCAAGAATGGTCTTTACTGACTACCGTCAGTCCACTTGTCCAAGGTTTAACCCTAGCCCTGGTTAGAAACATAATTTATTATAGGAAGATGCTCACAATGACTTAGGGTATATGGGCATACTCGGTTGACCTAAGTCAACCGGATGTGCCAAGGTACCCTGAGCCATTGAAAGCTACTACCTATCCTAAACATGCCACTAACTTGACCTAGAGAGAAACTAAGTTCAAGTCCTTATTTGTGTGTAGATCTAGATGATCAATGCAGAAGGGTGTTGCCACATGTCAACTGCAACATTGTATCCTCGAGAAAACCCTATGTTCTTCTCAAAGGTACAGTCCTACAGTTGGCATGTGCCAACATCCTATAGAAACTACCTCATCAAGATGTACATACCCCAAGGAGGTTATTAATACATTATTAATTTGGATTATTACTCGATTACAACAACCCTGCTAAACCCTAATCCAACACTCCATAAGTTCTTTTCTAAATTTGATTCATTTAGTCATTAAAGAACTTCCTTAACTTATGATTGCTTTCTAGGTTTGTTTTACTTGGCTTAACAAGCAGTTAACCAAAACATAGGACAACAATATCATAAGTTCCATTAAATATAACTTAATCATTCAAAGAAGGTGTAGCAACCAAATAGGTTCAACTAGTAGTAGACTTTATAAGAAATGAAGTCTAATGATTAATGATCATATCACCATTCTTTGGATTACATTTCTTTTAGCGAGGAAGAATCTTCCTCTACATGATTAAGTGTTAGGGTTTGTCATACCCTTCTTATCTTTCACAATTTCTATAGTTTTACTGCATATTCATTACACTTTCCATTACTATGTTAGAATTGTTTAGATAAGATTGTTATCTTATGCAACTTAACAAGCTGCATCTTAATAAGGGAATCCAATATATTTCCCTTTAACCAACTGATCAAGTTTATCTGAATTAAGCATATAACAGATATGAAAAATATCATCAAGATAGGTTTCCCATCTTCTTCATAATACAAGATAATTTACACAACCAATACAAGTAAATCTCAACTTTCAATTCATCATTATAAAACTATACATTACAAGACTATGTATTTCAGGCATGTTGTACAACAAACAACCTCATATCCCAAAAGAATACAACTTTTATTTTTCAATACAATTCAAGAATGAATCGAAACTCTTTACATAAGGTCCATAATTAAATAAGCCCAATACAACATGAAAGTTCTTGTCTTCTTTTATCACTTACGGTGTCCATCTACAAAATTGCTAGCACGGGTCAGTTCAATGAACTGAGCATGATAAGCACTAAGCATTAAAGTAAAGTGCATTCCACTAATTGTTTCATAAAACAACTCTGCTTTTATGAAACAATTAATAGGCATCATACAAATAATCATAAGTAATAACATCCAGAAAGAAGAACAATTAAGAGAGTCTGAATTCATTATCAAGAAAAGAGCATAATATAATCTGCAACATCAGAATTATATCACAAGACTTAATTGATCCTATCAATCACTTTAAATAGTCAACAAGTCTTGTCATTCAATTATTTCATAAACCCATAGAAATAGAAATACACTTTTATCTTTTCCAAGCAGCAAAGAGGTTAGTTACAACATAACTCATATTAGTATGCTTCATCTTTCCATATAATCAAAGAAGAGAATCAATACATATCTAATTCTCAGACACAATTCCTCTGAAGGAAAGAATCAGGTTTAGAACACACATCACTGCCTCAGTCCAAAGATGACAAAATAAGGAGTCCTTAAATAAAGAGGCAACAACCAAACAAGAATCCCAATTCAATCCAAGTAGATTAAAATAGTCTAACTGAAAGTTTTACTAACTTCAGTATATTAGTAGTTTATAATTCAAAAAGGTCTATAGCCAATCTTTCCAAAAATCCAAGCTATACTCGAATGAAATAAATCTCTTAACCAATCCACAAGAAAATTCCCATCTTCAGAAGAGAATCAATAAAAGAGAAGTTTGGTCAATGAACTTATACAGTACATATAAAGGATCTCAAACCAGAAAAGGACCCAATCCATATTTCATTTCATTTATACTATGAAATGAAATCCATTATCTAATAGAAAACTTAGAAATTCTCTAGTTAGTTCCCTAAAGAGAACACAAAACTGAATGCCCAGTTAAAGATATGCACACTGCATCTTTCCAATCAAAACTAGCAAGCTGGTTATCCTATTTCCATTCACCAAGCACAAGTACAAATTCAAATCTCAGAAAGAAATACACAGTACAGTCCCTAACTATATATTGTCCCCATGGTTCATATTCATTTCTCTTCCTAAAACCCGGAGGTTCGTTCTATGATCCCCTCAAGGAATAAGAGTCCACAAACAGAGAAGATATACAAGTGCAGAAGGAATTGCGAACTCAAGAATTGAATTCTTATTACACGGATTTAACAGCTCGATACAAGAAGTATGAAGTTCATGTCCCAAACAAGAACAAATATACAAAATTATCCGAACAGAGATATTATACATATATATACTTTAAACAAGATTCAATATTCTAGTTTTAAATTCAACTTCCAACAAAACCCAATAAACCAATTAAGAAGGTCCAAAGAGAGTAATACTACTTCCCGTAACATCAAACTTTATTCGACTGTTACCATGATCAAAGGACCAACCAGACCCATTACAAGACATAATTCCCATCCCCTCATAATATTAAAAATAGTCAAGCTTTCCGCACGACACGGGTTCGCTCAGAACAGAGAAGGATAGGTTAAACTTCAATTTCTCTCTCCCTGTCTAGTTCAAGAAGGTTATACAGTCCAAAGGGACAGAAGCATAAAAACTAATCACACTCAAGGAGCGGCATGAAGGAGATTACAAGGAGATTACCAGATCAGCTTCAAACCAAACTAAACTCTCAAGCTCCTATCGAGCAGACAGTCTAATAAAGAGAATAAAGCTTTTCAAAACCAAATACCAACCAAACCCAACTCACAATACAGGTAATCACTTCGATTCCAACATAAATCCAAAACATGCAATCATGGAATACCTGTACAGTGTTGATTATGAGCTTCAAACATAAGTTTAGACTTTACAAGGCTCCAACACCGGCTCAGACAAACACAAGATCAAATACGAGCCTAAGAGAAACACGAAGCCCTAAATACAAGCTCAAAACCAAATCACCAATGCTCTAATATGAGTCCTAGTATTCTCAAATCCTTAAATGAGAATAAAATTCTAGTTCAGAATGCAAGTACAGAACAAAACTCAACCACACGATAGTAAGTTCGGTATTCGTAAGAACTATATATGAGTACAGTTGTTGAATATGAAGATTCAACCAAAGGTTCAGAACTACACTTAGCTCCAACACAATCCAAAACAAACACAAGGTCCCAATAAAAACTCATAACAAATTCCCGAAGCTTCAATATAAGCTTAGAACAACTACGGAGCTCTACTTCAAGCTCATGAAACACAAGACTAAACAGAGATTCAGAACCAAACAAGCAACAAGCCAGTTCACTCAACATTAGTCTCAAATGCTAGAAACAAAGCTTTGAATACAAGCTACAGAGCTTCAAATGCAAATTTTAGAGCTTCAAGTACAAGTCACAGAGTTTCAATACAAATTCACATGAAAACCTCTAACAACTAGTACAAAGAAAGTTCCCAAAACTACCATTAACAACAAAGGATTCACATTCCAAAACCCACATAGATTTCATGAATACATGCAAGTAAATAACCAGATACATCATGCAAATATAAATTTCTAGTGAGCAGAATTGTTTTAATGAATCATTTAGAAGAAAGCAAGAAATCTTAATGGGTAGAGCCTATCATGCCTGATAGTGCCTCTGCCGATTCGAAGAAGACTTCCAGCCGAGTTTCCAACACCCCTTCTTCTCCAAGAAAGATCAAACAACAATAATATTTTTCCACAATGCCTCTTATACATTCCTCGAACTGAAAATAGATCAAAGAATTCAAAAATAGCCACTAAGTGCAGATCAATCTGCTGGTTTGAAAAACCAGATAGCTCCATGCAGAGAAAAAATCATGAAGCATGCAAAGTAAAACAACCCCCAAAAAATCCACTAGCATGCCTTCCAAGATGGTTTGCTCACCAGAACTGAGGTGAATTAATGACATTTAATTACATATTCCCACCTATCTCTCCTTGCCACCACCATCCAAAGTTGGCGAGACCACATTGAACTTCCACATGCATTTCTAAACTTAGTGATGCTTCCACGTAGGTTCCTCCAAATTTCACTAGCCCATGCCAAACTGGCAGTACAACCATGCCTTAATGCCAAATCAATCAAAATCCCATCGCATTAAAAGCTTAGGAACCACCGCTTAGCTCCCACTTGCCAATCGACCCATAGGTTCCCTCTCATACCCATTAGTTTAGGATAGATAGAATTGCTTAGGTTAGATCTTAGGTTAGTTTAAAATATATAACCTTAGGATATAACCCCCAAACAATAAATTGCCACCTTAGGTTAGGATGTAGATTAACCAAAACAATAGGTTAGAAATAACTTAGCATCCCTTAGGTTATTTCCCTTTTTCATATTAACTTAGTGTTAACAACTTAGGTTAGGATGTCATCCCACGTAGAGTGGTGTAGAAAGAGTTAGGTAAATTACTGAGTCTTGAATCTCTTTAGGATAGACCTTATAGATATAGGGCACATTTTTCTCTCTTTCTCCAGAATCCTAAAGTAGGTTTCCCCTAATGCCATTAGGTGCCCTGCAAGGGTCAATCAAGAAGAGCTGAGCACAACACAAAAATAGAATGCAGGCACGGTCTTTTGAGATAGTAAAGAATTTGCAACAAACACAAGTTCAGTCCGTTAAGTCTCTTAATCAATGAATGTCAGTTTTTCATTCAGTTTAGATAAGAAGATTTAAAACATACCTTGGATCAATGGAATTGATCCAAGGATGAGTCCAATTGCAAAGGATAAGTTTGCAACCATTCAAACCAGATTACAACTTACTCATAAGAAGTGAAATAGATTATTGCAAGCAACAACATATCAACCCTACAATCAAAGAGAAGAAATGATTTATCCATGGCAAGCATGATTTTTCAACATCCACAAAACATACATTTGTCCCCTTTCTGCACATATTCTATCCCTGGTCCCTTGGCATGTCTAGTTTAAGATTTTCTTTCAACATTAGGAGTAGTAGTAGCGTCAGAGGTAGGTAGAGTAACCGGCCTTCTTCAGAGATCCATCCCAAGCGCGTAAGGTCCCACAACTTGGGTACAATTTCATTGTGGTATTAGACACCTCGACCCTTTCGAGATCCGAGATGTGGGTACATGTTTGAGCAGCCAACATGCACCATGTAAAAAATGATGTCCCTCTCATCTGTTAATGCTTAAGGGACATGAGGGACAAGAAAATATGCATCACTCTTGCTTTTCTTTTTTTGAATATTTGAAATTCTTCCTTCCACTTTCTTTCCGACTTCTAACTTCTTACTCTCCATACCCTTCCATTGCTTCAAAACCTGCTCACACTTGCACTGTTCAATATTGCTGAACCTTAAACTAGTTCCACCACAAAAAATATATCCACCAATCCATGATAGTATAAAGGTCTAATAAGAAGGATTGATCAAACGAAGAAGAAGAAGCCTGAAAATCTCCATTGTTGCGAAGCCAAAATTTGAAGAGATCTTACAAACTAGTACACAGAACAACAAACCATTTTTTGTGTGTTTATCATTATAAGATACCACAAAAAACTCACCTTCAGACCTATTGTTTAGAGCAAGGAGTGCTCACAATGAATACATCTTCAATCTAGCTCAACAGAGAGAAAAAATTTATTTCTAATCAAACCGGCAGTCGAATAGAAGAGAAATTTCACCGACGCAGTAAGAAAAAAAATCCATAATGAAAATGTAATTTTTATTACAAATGGAGAAGAAAACCACACCTACAATTTTCAAGGTTCGTTAATGGCTGCCATGTTTAGAGGTACTGCCAGGTTAGATTTTTGAAACTTTAAAATCTCCCAAACTACTAATTGGGTAGGTCCACAATTTCAGAGGGGCGATATTAGGAAAAAAACTATATCATAAAACTTCATTTTGTAGAAATTCAACCACCAGAAGCTCACTTTCTAAAAATACTAGGTCTTCTACATAGGGGACTACTATTTTGGGAAAGTCATCAACTGAAGAACTTGCGAAGGAGACGGTAAACACAGAGGATGTACTGTAGTTGAAAATTCATCAAAACAGTCAGCTTGGTCTAAATTGGACACTTACTAAAAATAGTAAGTGGTATCACATACACCTCCCAAAAATAAAAAAAATAATACAGAAGGTGAGAGAAATGTAGGGAGAAAGGGAAATCTTAGTTGTAACATCCAGTTGAGGTTCAAAGGAGATGATTTTTCATACTTACTAAAAATAGTAAGTTTCATTTTCTAAAGAAACCATGAAGTATAAGTGGACATGACAGAAGCTGACATAACCTTTCACTTTTAAATATGAGATAGAAGACAGTGATGTCTCATACATGGACCTAAATGACCTAAGAGCTCACATGACTGCGAAGGAGCGAGGGAATATTGAAGATTAGGTATTCACAAGTTGATTATTCACAGCTGCAGGACACCCTGTGTTTGTACAAATGCTTGAGTTATTCTTGGCTTTCTCATAGCACTATGAGCCCAAAACATGAATGATTCAAGCTGAAAATGGAATGAAAATGGTGGTCATCAGTCCCAGAACCATCTCAATTTCTATGCAAATCCTGACATCACCTAGCATGGTTTTCATCTCAAAGGGAAGGGCCTTTCACGACTAGGAAACGATGGATGCATATGTACAAGGAGTTGCACTTGGGTTGTGGATGAAGATAGGGAGAAATCCTTAAAGAATTCCCAAGAACCTTTCAAGGTGTGATTTTTGTGAGGATATTTAGATGTAATCACCCTCCTCAACAAGGTGATGGGAGAAGCAAACATGAGAGAATTCTAGGAGTGGATGGGCCTTTTCATTTTGACTATGATTGAAGGAAAGAAAAGAATTGACTGGGGACAGATCATCAGTGATAATCTGCATCTGCAATTGCTTCAGGTGTCCATGAAGAAGAAGTTTGACATGAATTATTACTTGGTCTATCTAATCGCTAGCTCAAGATCATTCAAAGGGTTGAAAGCTCATGTAGAAAATTTCTGCCAAGGTGCTTACATTTGATAAACTTCCACATTTGGTGATGCAGGAAAGCCATAGACACTTTACAGGCGTGAATGATACATTCGCAATGTACATGGTCTGAAACTTGGAGGGTGATCTAGAGGCAAGGATGTCACCATAATAAACATCATTAATCAAGAATTATGGTTCTTACTTCATCCAATTATCATCCTTTTTCTACCTGCGAGTTGTTAGCTTTGACCAAGCTCCAATAAGGTTTCCCAAGTAGTTTAGCGATTAAATTTTACTATTGAAACTCTACAGGCAAATCATACAAGTAAATAACAGGGTCAAGAGTAGGAAGAAGAATTTGATCTCATTTCCCATCTTTCTTGGGGTATTCATGTGTAAGAGCTCAAATGATGCATCTCATCTAGAGGTTGCCTTCACTCATTTGACTTTGCATTCCTACACTACCAGGCCTAATTTTGACATCTGAGATGATCCTGAATCTTTCCACGTTCCATACTTAGAACACGAGCCACAATTCGAGGACTATTGGGATAATTGTGCTGATGAATTTATAGTATGAGGAAAGGATCATTTGAGGATGATCGTCAATTAAATGAGGAAATTCAATTTCTCTTGGTTCAAAGATATTTTGTAGGATGATGGGACATAGATGTATGATCTCGAGTACATGACAGTCAAAGTTTCTCCATTGCCTCAAGTCAGCTGGTTCATTTGTGAATCATGGGATATAAAGGAGCGTACTGAGAAGGTGGTGAGGAGAACAAGGAACTGGTTTCATAAGAAGAGAACTATGATAATCTAATAATGAGGTATGCCCACAGGTCAAAAACAAGCCTCTAATTAGTCATCATCAAGAGCCATGTAAGTCACCTTAAATACAAGGAATTCTGGAGCAAGTTTGTAACAAATATCCATAGAATTGGAGACTTCTTCTCATAGAATGTCACCAAAGAAAGTTAGAATAGAAGAAGGCTCAGTTGCAACAATGTAAGAAGAAGATCTAGTGACAGAAGCACAAGTGGAGGAAGAGCACATAGTTGAAGAATAAGTCTTCGAACCACCACAAGAGGCCTCATCTCTTATTAACACCAATGTCTCTCCCATCCAAGATGTTCCTTCTCTTCCAGAACAAGGAATGGTTGATGCACTTGTTGTAGAACCTGAGTCCGATGAGATGTTCCCTTGGATGCAGGAAATAATTTCCTTGACACCCACACTGTTTAACAAGTAGTAGCCCCTAACTTATCAACAATTGCTTCAATGGCTAAACGAAAGCAAAGGAAGTTTGCACACATAACCTCTCGGTTCTATAATGGGGAATTGGGTAATAAATACATCGAGGTATCCTGAAAAAAGGTGATCAGGCCATGGGATGAGATGACACTGACTGACTATGAGATGAACAAGATCCAACTGGGACCGATGAATCATGAAGGGGATTTGCACATGTATCAAAAATAGTCTTTTCACATGGTGGCAAGGAACATAAAATACAAAAAGAATATTGATGAACTAAAAGAATAAGTGTAAACTTTTTCATCCTATGTCTAACATTTAGTTGATCCAAATGCCATGATAATTCCCATTGAAGAAGTTGCACCCATCAGTAGCTTTAATCTAGAATCTATCAAGAGGACACATGAGTTCACAATGCAGGGGAAAGATAATAATGATAAGATCAATTCAATATCAGAAAAGAGGAAGTTAGTGCTCTAAGAGGTAGTCAAAATCTTCACCTATGTGTTTGACAGAAAACATGATGCATGCATTCAAATAAGACTTGAAGAAATAAAGGGACTACTGGGATCCTCTTGGTCTAGTAGTGAATGAAATGAGCAAAACTCACCGTCAGGATTTAAGCAACAAGAATATTTTTGAAACTCCTTCTGAAGACTTGTTACATGTATGAGAGAGGTATTTGGAAATCAGATTTGAAGCGGTCAATAGGGCCATCGCTGAACTAGAGGAAAAATAGGGACAAGTGTACAAATTGTAGGATAGTATGAATCATCAAATTCAGAAACTTGGAGTACCTATAATGGGAGAAGACACAACTGTTGATGATCTAATTGGTCCATTAGAGGAGCATGTCAAGAAAGAGGCAAGAAATTCCTTGTCCTTCATTAAGGATACCCTGGAGTTCCTCTTAGAAATTTTGGCCACCATTACACTTATCGTAGAGAAACATCCATCATAGTTTGGGAAGTGCAAAGATATCAACAATGTGTTTGATGGATAGAGAAAGACCTTGAGCAGTATTCATATTCCCATGCTGACAAAGTGGAACCTACAAAAACTCTATTCAGCAAGGAATTTGGAGAGAGAAATATCTTCTCAGGAGCGTGAGATGGAAACCAGTTATAGTGCGAGATCAAATCCACCATAACGGCTCATTATTCTGCATAATGTTTCTTCCTCATCCCTCCTTCTTCCTCTTTCTCACTCTTATTTTCTCACCCAACACACTCTCTCTCTCTTCAATGTTATAATGATGCATTGGGGTTTTCAATTTTTGATATATCTTTAAGTTACTTTAGAAACATAATGTAAAATTTTAGTCACCTTGTTTTTATAAAAGGGACTTAAATATTTAATTGGAATATGAACAATCTAAAGTTAGAATATAGTATTCGAAAAATCACTGGGAAGAGGAAGACTTGACTTCTCTTCTATAAATTATAGTAAGCTCCTCATTTGAGGGTATTCTTAGATCTTCTTAGACTTCTGAGTTGTTTTTGTGAATTCATGAGAGATATATCCTTGTGAAGAGAACAAAGAGATAGCAAAAATTTCTTCCATTTTCCCCTATTCTAAAATGTCTTCCATTCCTATGATTTTTTAAATTTTTTTCTTGAGCATCAATACAAGAAGAAGGAGTTTCCATAATTTTTTTACTAAGGAGTTTAATGATACTTTGTGCTCATTAAATGCTATTTGGTCTTTTTTTTGTTACATAAATTCTTTTTCTTTTAAATTTTAGTGCATGTGATGAAATTCTAACTGGTGTATGCAAGTCTTTGATTTTCTACTTGTATCATTAGTTTCCTTTTTCTAACATTCTCACTCCCTTTCATGCTCAGCAAATCATTCCCTTGCAGATATCTATAATATTTTACCACAGGGTCAGTGGAGTGCCCCTGTTGGATCCTCAGTCAAAAGGCCGACATAAAAAATCCACCTTTTTACTCGTTGATGCATATATGATAACTACACTGGTTAAGTAGAAGGAATTATATTCCAAGAGTGTTGGCAAGAGGTCCACCAATTTTTCCCTGAAAATTTTTCTTGCCAACATCCTACTAGGGTTTTATGATGGTTATAAAGCATTTTGGGTTCTTATTGATTGTTCATAAAACTCTGATGATGAAACAACTTTTTTCCACTTGGAAAATATTATTAGTTGAACTAAAACGCTATGCCAAAGATATCATGTCCCCATGAACAACATACTACTTAGAATGAGCATATAAAATTCAAGATTTACCTTAAATTCTCACCTTTGTAAACCTAGTTTTACAAAAAACTTCATATCTTCAAAAATATTCTTCAATTTGACTTGAAAATTGTCACGAAGAATCATTACAACATATTATAACTTTCAAAACTCACCACCTTACTCATTTATTCCTGGAACTTTCCATCCACATCGACTTATCTATGCATTTTTAGCTCGTATTTATTGTTTTGATTTCAAAGGACCATGAAACACCATCCAAAAACTGAAAACTAGACTAAAAATCATTATACACCTCTTGTAAAACATCACCATGCCATGAACATACTTCAACAAGACCTACCAGCTCTAAAACTTATGCCACCAACTCATTCTGCTTGTTCTAGGACTAGGAATGGGCTTAGAAAGACTTGACTAAACCATGAATTTTCATAAAATTATCTCGATGGCTACATGTAGACACTTGGACACTCTTGATACATCATACCAACCATGATGGACCTCTTAAAAACCTTCAACTAACTTTAGAGAGCTCAAACTATGACCATGCACACTAGACCTTACACCAAACATACCTAAACACCATGATGCTTCACCCAAACAACACCCACCAATGCAATACACCATGTTTGAACTGAAATACACCTCATGGAAACTCACATGACCTCTACACACCATTTTCCATCAATATATTTGACATCAATGACAACACCTAGAAAAAATGGCTAACAAGACCTTTCCGAAATCACTTTGCAAAGATTCATAAACCTTAAGCAAGGGACTGACGAATCTACACAATGATTTACTAAGAAATGGAAAACAATTTCTATACAAGATAATAAAAATATTGATAATTAAAGCATATTCCAAGTCTTTCTTAAGGCCCTTACACCTACTATCTGATATAAAGTCATGTCCTTCTCTCCCAAGACATTGAAGGAAGCCCTCAAACAAGCTAAAAGACAAGATCATCTCATGTGTGAATTCAGATGCACATTTAATTCATCACCTAAAATAAAAGGAACATCACATATAATCATACATTTGAATCCTCCAAGGTAAACATGAGTGGTAGGATATCAAGAATCTCCCCACTGCTCCTTTCATACTCCTTTATCTCATTTCAAGATTCTCCAAATAGTTCATACTCTGCGGGTAGTTCCCCCTTTAAAATAGGCCTTTCCTAACTTTCATGGTGATCTGTTTTATTTGTCGCATGCCACAATAAAAAAATATCACAGTGAATGTAAGGGCCTTAGGAAAACATCCCTTAAATTCATCCTCAGCTCTTCTTTCAATTACTCTACCATTATGCAAGTGTTTTATGAGAAATATCAATCTTTAGAAAGATCTCACTCCAATCATCAAAATAAGCATCATAAGAATCCCATGAACAATATTGTGTGAATTGTAAAGACTTCATATGATCATAACTTCCTAAATTATTAATATATTAATTCGTCTAAGGTAAATTATAGACATAAACTTTCCCATAGGATCATGTTATGAAGCCAAATAAATCTTCTGATAATCCACCATTTTTTAATACTTCCCCAGACCCATCAATGGCGGAGTCTACTCCTACATTCGAGCCTCCACCCATGGTGTCATAATAAGTATGAAGGAAAGATCGTATCCCACCTTATTATGATAAGATAGCTGTAACTAAATCATCATTGCATCTAGATATGTCTTCCATTGTGCCACCACCATAGTATCGCTATGGAGGCTATTCCAAGCCTCATTGGAACTTTTTAGATGAGCTAAAATCCCTTACATGTAAAATACCTTTTATAGAACTCATGCATATCTTGGATTTGCATCGAAGGTTTCTCCTCTAACAGTTGAATTTTTTTGAAGATCCTTCTTATGCGGCTCTCGAAATTCCTACTACATCCCCAAATATAGAAATTCATCATAAAGAGACCATGGGATCATCCTTACAACATTCATGTGTGGGTTGCTTATCCTTAAAGTTTATGTAGGATGACATGATTACTGATGAGTTCTTATTTCATGTCGATGAACCACCCTTACTCATTAGTGTTATCATTCATAATGTAAAAGGCTACAGGGTCCTCGTGGACAAAGGATTAGGAATCAAATTAACTTCTTTCTCCCTCATCAAGAACCTTGACAACTCTATTGATGACCTCAAGCCTACCCACTTGATTTTTTGTGGATTTGAAAAAATAAAGAAAACATATGGCTACCCATCATAATTGGACTTAAAATAGTTTGCACTAAACTTATGGTTCTAGATCATCCCCTCTCTTATAACCTCTTATTGGGCCGAACGAGACACATCATTTACAATTAGTCATATCGTCTGGGTACTAATGTATTAAATTCATCCACAACAACCAATGCTTTAGACATGATGTTGATTCCAATCCTTGGGATATCCCAATACCATTTCCAAATGAGTATTTCCTAATACCAACTACTCTTGAGATCCAAACTATTCCCTACATGAAGTTCTTTGGTTTTAGGTCTGAAATCCAAATTACATTAGTTGATTCAGATGATGATGAACCCAATGATATTAAAAACATGGTTGATTAAAATAGGTTACCTAATGATATCATGCATCGGTTACCTCTTGTTATTCTACCTCAAGATTGATTTCCACTTCAAACTAATATGGAGGATCCAACGAGTGCTACCTCGACCTCCAACCACTTAGAATGTAATGAGCTAGGAGCTGTACAACCCTTTTCTAATCACCCTCCCTTGTCACCTAGATCTTTTACCAAGATTGGTATTTTAGCTGAGGAGGTTCTTGATCTTAAAGGAAAAGGGATTGCCTTCGACGAAGATAAAATTATTTCACCAGCCGAGTCTAAGCACCTGGAGGTCTTGTACTACCAATGTTCCTTGGCCCAAATATGGTCCTCTCAAGCTAAAACTAATACCATAAACACATATTACAACCCCCTATCTATGATACTAGTGACAATGATGATGAAGAAGAGACACTTCCGTACGTTCCTTATGTTAATCTATCACTCCTCGATACTCCTTGGGTCATCGAGAAAATATCTGATTATGCTTCGTGTTACATTCACGTAACAACTCCACCACCCACACTAGCTTTTGGGCCAACCTCTGCACTTAACACTGGTCTCATTGCTCCTAGCATGGCTACTGTTGATCCTACACCTAAATAGGTCACCTTAGGTGATAGGGTAGTAAATGTATGACAAAACAACTCTAGGAAACATAGAGATGGTAGGCAATATGTAGGCCTAGAAATAGATGTAGAATACCATAGGTCTATCCCTACCCTAGAAAATGATGATGATATTCTAGAAATCCTATATTCCTGAGAAGATAAACTCCAGGACATCATCATAAGTTTGGAAAATTCTCCAAGACACCAATGCACTTTGGTGATTATGTTGCTGCTATTGATGCTATCCTGGATGAAGCAACCAAATTACCCGAGACCCCTTATCATTTCCAAGACAACATTTCTATGTCGGATGAATAAAACATTAGTGTAAACGTTGATGATGATATTGCACATGTAGTCATGATTGGTGATAACTTTCCTTAATTGTGTGAGTTCCACATAGAGGTATTATGAAAACATAAGGAAGTATTCACTTGGGGATATGCCGATATGCTTGAAATTGATCCTAAAAATGTATCCCATAATAACATTACATATCTCGATGACACTCGCATTTGGAAAAATATAAGGAAATTCCCTTCGGAGATCAATGATTTGTGTCATAAATAAATAATTAATATCTTAGATGTAAAGTTCATTAATACAATGGATTATTCTAAGTGGGCTTCCAATATCATGCATGTTTAGAAGAAGGCCACTTTGGCCATCCCTATTTGTATTGAATTTCAAAAATTTAACCTGAATTATCCTAAAGATAACTTTCCTTTACACTCCATTGATGCCATCATTGACACCACGATAGGGTATGAAATGCTATCTCTTATGGATGGGTTCTCAAGGTATAACCAAATCCAAATTACTCTAGAAGATCAACACAAGACTACCTTCATTACAGAATGGGGCAACTATTACTAGGTAAAAATGCCCTTTGGAATCAAACATTTCGGTGCAACATATCACCACACCATGATGAAAAACCCCTGTGAAACCATGTTTTTTCATGACATCATTTTGCACTATGTATAATATTGTCATTTCATAATTATTACTTTACTATGTTTTAGAAGGAAATATTGTGCATATCCTTGTTATTTTCATCTTGTTTTTGCTTCTTCAAATATGGTTCAAATAAATATTTATGAGTATTAACAATGTATTTTAGAAAATAATATCTTGAATTCATCACATGACTCAACTACATACTAGTGCAAAACTCACTTATGCACTAGCACAAGACTCACTTTATAGCACATATTTGAATCACCCTTGCATGAGTGTAGGACTCATCACCATGGAGCACAATAATCATCCAAAGACTCGATTCAGAACTCGCTTGAAATGAGGAACTCATGCAAAAGAGGAAAATGACTGGATGGAAAAGCAATGAGTTGATGTAGTTGTCACACCAGTTGATACGATGAGATGTGTACTTATATCTCAACCTTCATGTGGATTATGAGGACCATGAAATCTCAACTTAATTCCAGTTGCTGGAAGATGTGAAGATAATCAAAACACTTATAGACTTATAATCATCATGATTATAGGGAATAAATTTAGGATCTGTAATATCTTCTGGTGCTGATTGACTATCTCAATTTAGAGTCAATTACGGGACTTCATCTATAGTTAACACAGATGAATTTAATCCAAACATGAATAGATTAATCCTTCCACGATTGTAATTTCTTAAATAATTAGTGTTGTTATAGGTATCTTCTAGTTAAGTAGTTGTCATTAATTTCAAATAACTAGTCCTCTTTCAGAGAGACTAGGTCTGCTTCTGAATATAAAAGAGAAAATGTATTAGGATAAAAATTTAGTTCAATTGATCACTGTAAAAATAAATTCTTTCATTCAATAAAGTGCAGATTCAAGGGGAAAATTCTACTTGTGTGACTTACAACTTTGAACCGGATCGGAGGGAAGGAGCAAGGGCCACTCCTCCCCAATGTGAAGGGATAATTACATGTTCATTTCCCTTATGTTATTTTCATTAATTTGATTTATCAACATTTCATTATTTTCAGTACTTTTAATTCTACATTCAATAATATTTTGTTGTCAATCAACTTCATTTCTTTATGGAAATTAGTATATAGTATTTGTTAATTTCATTATTAAATAAACTGAGAACATAGTTCCAACTATTTCCTTTGTTTCAAATAGCCATGGACACCACCCTAGATAAAAAACATAAGATAACTAAAGTATAAGTACCAACGACACTCGTCACTTTTTGGTTTCATTTCTGGGAATCTCAAGGTGTTATCAAATATTAAGGTGCTAACTTGAAGTGCTACCTGATTTCCTGGTAAGTTTCCATTTATAAATTTTATTTCCATAACTCTTTTTTTGAAGTAAGAAGACCTTGTAATGACAATAAGAATATTTTTTCTTTGGAGTATGTGGAACACAAATAGTCAGTTTAAAACTGGTAGTTAGGGAATTTCCTCAGTATGATAGGATTTTATGTTTATACCTAGAGACTGTAGAGGTAGATTTATTAGAATTAATTTATAAACTCCCCCTCAACACCAAAATGTGGAATAACTTGTTCACAAAGAAAGGATGGTTGATGAAGTAGATAACCCTAATGGTGCAGATAATTATAATCCTCCACTTGGAAGGATGTTCACTTATCCCATATAAATGGATCCTAAATGATCAAGCACCCATGAAAAACATATCCCCTTTAATTTTACCAATCTTCAGGGGGTTAGTCTTAGAAGATCCTAATCAAATTCCTATTTGAGTTCAAATTCATATGCCAAACCTATGATTATACCTCAGATACCCAGAAGCTCAAGTTATTTCCCTCGACCTTAAAGGATATAACTATGAGATGGTTCATGGGCTTAACCCCTAACTCCATCCATAGTTGGTAGGAGATGGAAACAATTTTTTTGGATAAATACCAAGACTACTGTAGGTTGAGGGATATGAAGGGAGAAACTCTTTAGGATTTAACAAAATGAGGATGAGAGTGTGGAGGACTATCTTGATTGGTTCCTCTTCCTTCATAGGAGGTGTGGTATTGGTTTGGATATTAATATTCTCAAAAATTTATTCCTTAAGGGATTGGATGAAGAACACATAGGAATCCTTCAATCTTATGGGAAAATGAGACATGAAAAAATTATAATTTACTGATATCATTGACCTTTGTAGGAACTACTCCTGAACTCACCCCAACCTTCTGTAGAAAGAAAGGAAAAATGGCCAATGGTGATATATCCAAACTAAGATAAGAGATTGAAAATTTGAGAACAATACCTCTTAGTTCAACTTAATACAACTATGGATAGGGAAGAAATCCAAGAATATAGATGCCTTTGTTCATCTACTATCAAAGATGTAGGAACAAGCATGGGCTTAAGGACTGTCCCTTAGAAAAAACAGACATATGTCTTGTCTGTGATTTAAAGCATGCCACAAACCAATGTGGATTGCTTCCCTTGCTGAAAAACCATCTAAAAAAAACACACAAGACAAAGATGAGTTAAATATATGGATCATAGGTAAGGAGGGAATTTTCAATTGAATCAAAATCAGTCCTATCCACCAAAAATGCAATGGATCCCAAACCAATGGAATGCACCATGGCCATACCCCTAACCTTGGGCTCAACAAAGTCCCACAGGAATGGAGTCCTCAGTGGAATGCACCACCAAGTTATTATCAACAATCCTGGACTCCAAACCCAAACATTCCACCTATTTCAAAAGTTTAATCCTCAATTACAACAATAGTGGAATGTACCTCAAGGATCAGGGAAACAATATTATAACCAAAGAAGACCCCAAGGTCAACAATCTTTATTGACTGGGCCTACAAATTCTACCTCATCTAAACAACCTTCCCAGCCATAGATTCCTAGCTCAAACTGTGGCGAACCCCAAAAATGTGAGGTAAAGGGTAACCCAACATACACTGTGGAATCAAATAAAAAATTCCACAGTAAACTTTGTGGATTGTAGAAACATCTTGCTACTGTTCAGGGAAGGTTACCTCAAAACCTTCATCTCCTGTCATAGAATAAATCCTTGAAGATGAAGGAAAAATCTAGAAGAAATGCAACCCAGTCCTGTTGTTGAAGAAACACCCCAACCAAATGTTGATATTCCTTTTCCATCCAAACTCTTGGAGAAAACACAACACTTGTAATTCATAAACAACTAGAGTCAGTGCTAATTCAGGGACTAAGGAAATTGAGTATTGGGATTCCTCTGTTACAAGCTCTTAAGGAAATTTGAATTAAACAAAACCATCAAAGAAATCTGTTTTAAGACTCTAGGAAGAAGAAGAATCAGCCTAAAACCATCCATGTTGATGGGAAACTTGCTAGTATATTGGAAGGGAATATGACCCCTCCTAAATATGGAGACCCTGGAAGTCCTATTGTTATAGTTTGCATAGGAGATGTGCAGATCCCAAACATCCTAATTGACTTAGGAGTTGTTATCAATGTGATGACCATTGATACCTTGTCCACATTGTCTCTCTCCTGAACCATAATCAACCTCAATAGTTTTACAAATGGCAGACCAATATGTAAACAAGCCAAAAGGGATTATAGAATATGTTACCATCACCATTGAGTCATGGGATTATTCAATAGACTTTATGGTCATAAAAATAAAGAATAGGAAGATTGGATACCCTTTAATCATAGGACGCCCTGGTTAGCTATTTTTTCCACCCTCATTGATTGTAGAACAAGAAATATGGTGATTACAAATGGACATGATTCCAAAAATTTATCCATCTACCCAGCCACAAAACATTTTTCTATAGAAAATAAACAATGGTGGAAGGTAATTCAGATGAATCAGAGGACATCATTTCATCTCTGGCCATGGTCATAATTCAAGAACATTCAGATAAAATTCAGGATGGTGACCATGAGTCCTACACTAGATGGAGTATAATTCCTGCACCTAAGCATGAATCATTTGTTGGATTGATTTCTAGTCCTGTGCTAAAACTAGTGGAAATAAGAGATGACATGATGGATGAAAACAACTAGCCTATCATCTTCCCTTTTTCAAGAAATATAGATTTGACCGAGTCTTTCTTTCAAAATATCACTTTTATTCACATATTACTTCCCCATAGGTGCCCATTGAATGCATTATTGAGAGAGTATCCCATTGTAAATTCTCTCCATCCAGATACCAAACAACTACCTATTTTCTAGGGAAAACATTGGCAGTCAATAGTTGGCTGACTAGTCAGGAAGAGAATACCCTATTTAAACTCTTATGCTCTCATCCTCAAGCCTTTTCTTGGGAATATAGTGACATGAAGGGTATTCACCCTAGTATTTATACACACCACATTTACACAACTGATTCCAGGCCAGTCAGACAACCACAAAGAAGGATAAACCCTGCATTAAGAGACATTGTAAAAAATGAAATTGAAAAAATTCGCCTTAGGGTAGGATTCATTTATCCAATCTCAGATAGCCATAGTGGGTTTCTCCATTAGTTATAGTTCCTAAAAAGAATGGGAAATGGAGGGTTTGTGTGGATTATAGGGAGTTAAATAAGGAAACTCATCAAGATTATTTTCCATTACCTTTCATTGATCAAGTCTTAGATAATTTATCTGGGAAAAGGTATTTTTCATTCCTTGATGGGTTCAGTGGGTACAATCAAATAATAGTATCACCTAAGGATCAAGATAAAACCAATTTTACCTACCCATGGGGAACATTTTCTTATAGGGTATTACCTTTTGGTTTATGTAATGCTCCTGCCACTTTTCAAAGAGCCATGTTAGCATATTTGTTGATCTGATCTCACTCATGATTGTGTTGAGATTTACATGGATGACTTCACTGTTTATGGGGCAAAATTCCAAGAGGCAATTGAAAATCTAGAAAAATTCCTTTCTAGGTGTGAAAAACATCAGTTATCCTTAAACCATGAAAAATGCTTATTTATGATGGAGCAGGGGATAGTCTTAGGGCATCACATTTCAGTCTGAAGGAATCAAGGTAGACCTGACAAGGTCAATATCATTGTAAAAATCCCATCTCCCACAAATCCAAATAGAGGTGAGAAGTTTTCTTGGGACATGTTGGCTACTATAGAAGGTTTATTTCAAATTTTAGTAAGATAACTTCTCCATTGTTTTCTCTCCTAACTAAAGACTCTGAATTTGAATGGAAAGAGGCATGCCAACAATATTTTGACACTATCAAAGACAAATTGATAAATACCCCAGTATTAAGAGGCCCAAATTGGAATCTCCCCTTCCATATACAAACAGATGCTTCCAATGAAGCAGTAGGGGTTGTACTTGGACAACAAGAAAGGAGAAGTGATGCATGCTATATACTATATCAGTAAAAACCTCTCCCTGCTGAAAGGAACTACACCACCACAGAGAAGGAATTTCTTGTAGTTTGTTTATGCAATTAACAAGTTTCACCATTATATCACAGGATATGAAGTGATTTTTCACACTGACCACTCTGTTATTAAGTATCTAATGAATAAACCTTTAGTGCATGGTAGGATTGTAAGATGGTTGTTGTTATTGCAAGGAATTTAATATTAAAATTATTGACAAGCCATGGAAATCAAATGTGGTGGCTGATTTTCTTTCAAGGTTGACCATTTCAGGAAAAGAAGAGTAGGTCAATGATGATTTTCTAGATGAAAATCTATTTGCAATTTCTACTATCTCTCCTTGGTTTGTAGATATGGCTAACTACTTGGCTACAGGGAAGTTCCCAACCTTTTTCACACATAAGCAAAGAAATCAATTGATTAAACAAAGTTTGATGTATACATGGTTAAATGGAATTATTTTTAAATGTGGACCTAACCATGTTTTTTACAGGTGTGTAGCATGAAGATGATATATTTGACATACTTAGGGCATGTCATGATGAGCCATCAAGAGGAAACTATTCAGTTAAAATAACCATTCAAAAAGTCTTGGGAGCTGGTTATTATTGGCCTTCCTTGTACAGAGATGTCAAAAATTATGTGTGGCAGTGTGATCAATGTCAAAGGATGGGAAAGACAACATTTACATCTGAGATGCCACTCTAACCTAAAGTTGTTTTAGAACCATTTGAGAAGTGGGGATTGGATTTCATTGGACCAATTGACCCAAATTATCAAGGGAAGGAGTACATTCTAGTTTGTATAGATTATGTCACCAAATGGGATGAGGTGCAAGCTCTACAATATGCAAGGGATGAAAAAGTTGCATACTTTTTATATGAACACATCTTTCAGAGATTTGGAGCACCAAGATCCATTGTTTCAGACCAAGGACCAATTTATGTTAGGTGTAATTAGTTCCTTTGTGAAAACATACCAGCTAAAGCACAAGAAGTCATCACCATACCATCCATAGTCCAATGGTCAAGTAGAAGTTACTAACAGGGAATTGGAGAATATCCTAACAAAAATAGTGGATATCTCAAGGAAAAATTGGGTTCAAAATTTACCTGAAGCAGTGTGGGCCTACAATACCACTTGGAAAACAACCACAAGATTCACTCCTTATGAGTTGGTTTATGGGAAGAATCCTATTCTTCCTATAGAATTTGAAATTCAAACCTTGAGAACTGTTACTGAAGTGGGAATTGATTTATCAGAAGACACAAAAAGAAAGGATTCTTCAACTAAATGAGTTGGATGAGATGAGATTACATGTATTACATCATAGATAATATCATTCAACATCAAAGGAAAGTATGACATGATAAACATATTAAGTCAAAGGAATTTTCAAAAAGGAGATTGGGCCCTACTGTTTGATTCAAAATACAAGGACTTCAAAGGAAAGTTGTAGACAAGATGGATGGGTCCATATCAAATTGAGGAAGTATCTTCAACAATGGGACAGTTTAGCTAATTCCAATTGATGGTGAGAAGAAATTAATGTTGGTTAATGGCCATAGATTGAGGCTATACCACAAACCAACATCTAAGGAAGAATTCCAAAACATGCTACAAGAAGATGGAGCTCTGAATTGTTTGGACAAAGTTCTTTGTCAATTCAACTCAGAGATCTAGCTCATTTCTCATTAAATAAATAGGATATGGTTGAAAACTAGAAATGTGGCCATCATCCTATGAGGTATTGACTAAAAACAAGAAATGGTCGCTACTTAAAAAAAAATTAAAAAATGACAAAAAACAAAATTTAAAATATATATATAATAAGTTCAGGTGGCTGAAAACCAAAAATGGTGGTCACCACCCTTGAATCATGCAGACAATAAATGAAGGAAAATACATGGAGGGAGAATCAAAGAGACATTTAAATGATAGCCAATGATGTGACAAGTGAAATTAATCAGGTATGTGCATTCATTCTTTTCTTAAATATGGTAAAGTTTAATTTATGATATGATCATTATTGTGCTTGTGTGAATTGATGACCTCCCTCATTCCAATGTCTTCCCATGTACCACTATATCTAATAAATCCACCACACATCTCCATATTAATCTCCCACATGTACCAAATTACTTCCTCCTTTACCACTGTCACATTGGGATTTGTTACAACTTTCCCAATTCATGTTGTTCCATATATAACCATTTTGTCTCCCCTATCTTTTTCCAAATTTTCACTTCTTCCATTCCAATCTACCCTGCTACTACCATTTCCATTCTTGTGCTTATTTCCATTTCTACAACATTGTGTCTCCATTCTTGTGCCCCATTACTTTCAACCATGTGCACAATTAAGTTGCTCTTTGTTTTAGAACCAGCCATGGGAATCAAATTGAGGCATGAACCTATAAATTCAACTGAATTACTAGTAGATACAAAGTAGTAGAAATTTTTGAGAAGGTGAGGTGGATGGAATTTCATTTTGGCTTACGAAGAGTTCAATCCAAGAATGATAGATGATTTTTCTAGAAAATTGAGGAAGGACATGCCACAGTGAAAGGTAAGAAAATCTTGTTCAGTCCTACTATTATTATCCATATTTCAGGAATATCAGAAGAAGGGAAATTAGTTAACTCTAAGACCCTCTATTATGAAATTATTAAGATATTTTATGTGGGGAAGAAGGAAAAATTGGAACTGGTTATGGATAATAAGGGAAAGCTAAGGGTATAAAAAGAGGTACTCTCCTTGAGCCCTAGGAAGAGGTAGCTAAGTGGATAATCAAATATTTCACATGTGAGGGCTCAGTATGAGGTCATTTTGGGCCATGTTTTAAGAATTCTTATCCACATTCACCATGGCTAAGCTAAATCCCATAACAAAGTAAACATGTCCCAGTTCTTGTTTGATTATGTCTCCTTTGCTACTGAAAAATTTCCATTGGGGTACTTCTTATTTGAAATACCAAGGCCTAATACATTTAATTTGCAAGCATCATTTTATCAAGAAAATACATGGCCTTAAAAAGTGGATGAAATTCCATAGAAAAATTATGCCCTAGAGCCTTACATGGTTCTAGAAAGAGGGCCTTCCACTTCAGAATGACCTAGGAAATACCCCAGGACATCTAGGCCTGCTCAGACCCTCAATGAACCCCAATTAGAAATTTTCCTTCTCAAGAAGAATAGGAGGTAGTTGCCATCATGAAAACCTTACTCAAAAAACCACCACCTGTGTCTCCCCCTCATTATGTATCACCTATCTGTTCCATTTATCTGAAAAGGAAGTTGATCAAACCCAATCACTGTTGTTGACTCTCCCATTAGGGACAAAGGTAAAACACCCATGATGGAAGGAGAACCTAGTTCCCCTCCTGACTCTGATACAATAATTCCACAAGTTTTATCTCTTTCAAAATTTTAATATGAACTCCAATTGGCTCAGGAATGAATTACCCACCTACAACTCCTTCTACAAGTAAAAGAGTCCAGTTTCTCTTAGATGGAGTCTAACAAAGAGCAGAAAATTCAACAACTTCATCAAACCATAGAGCATCAGGAAGAGGCAACTCTTCAACTTCAACATTCTTTAGAAGAAAAGGAACAATAGATTCAGTTCCTTTAGACCAAGACAAAGGATTTAAACACATCACTTGCAATCCTGCAAGAAAATAGGAAGGAAACAGAGCCTGTGCCTACCACAGAACAAATAACTCAGAACAGAATTTGTGTTTCCTCAGTATTATTGTATTGAGAGGAATGGTTAAATGGATGTAAGAGTGTTATAGCCTCAAAGGAGTTACTAAAGAAAATAAGGTTTTAAAGGAGGAGAAAAACTACTTAAAGATAATGTGCTTAATATTTTTGGTTATATGATCAGGTCCTCTCATGCATGCCCCATCTAATTTCTATGCATTGTTCTTAAAGGAACAATCCTTAAGGTAACATTTATAGAGTTTTTCTATGTAGGATATAGAATTTGATGATGATAATCATTTTGTTGGAGCATACACCACCGGAGATAATGTTGTTAAGAATCTACTATGTGAATTTTATGTTCATAAATTCCTACTCCCTGAACAAATTGAAATCCCAATTAATTTGTATGTGGGAGAGGTACAATTAAGGGAATTTATCTCTACCTTAAGGAATCAGACATTATGGAGGGAGAAAATGGGAACATGTGTCTGCGAAGAAGCTAATTTAGGCCTCTTGATGAGGCATGATCTCCCTACCCCCATCCAATTTCTCATAAGGTTTGTGTATCATTTGTATTGCTTACAATTGGTGGGAAGGTATAAGGTGATTCTAAAAACTTGTGTATTATATTTCAAGGAGCAGGCACTCCCAACATTTAATTTTAGTTTCCTTGATTGTCTAGTTAAGATATGAACTACTTCCATAGCCCTATAAGAAGAAGGAGATGATCTCCCCAACTAACCTCCATTGGTCGTTGAAGAGGGCCAAGGACCTCTGTAAGATTATTCTTAACATGCAAGAAAAATGGGTTAGAATGAGGTACAGACCTCCTTAGTCATAGCTTGTGTGTGATGATGGAATGCAACTATTGATCAACCTGAATCTACTTATATAGCTTGGAGAAAAATAGTAGTAAAGTTCTTTAGGTTTTGTAACATAAATCTAGATGAGACTTGGTAGACTTTTTCCAAGGAATATAATTGTAACAGGAATTGTGGAGGACTTGAATAGGTAGTAGGAGGAGCTGTTAGATCTTAAGTGTGTGGGAGTGATGAGACCCTGTTTTTCCATGTTTAATCTTATTTGAAACCTCATTTGGTCATGACATCATTTCACACTATCTATAATATTATCATTTTTAATTAATACTTTACTATGTTTTGGAAGGAAATATTGTGCATATCCTTGTTATTTTAATCTTGTTTTTACTTCTTCAAATATGGTTCAAATAAATATTTATGAGTATTAACAATGTATTTGGAAAGCATGTCTTAAATTCATAATAGGGCTCAACTACATACCATTGGAGGATTAGCTTATGCATTGGCACAAGACTCACTTTATAAGCACATAACTTGCCCTTGCATGAGTGTAGGACTCATGGAGCAAAGACTCACCCCAATGCAGACTCGCTTGAATTCAGGAACTTTTGCAAAAGAGGAAAATGACTAGAATAAAAAAGAAACTACTTGATATAGCTGGCACACCATTTGATGTGATGATATTTTTAATTTTGTTTTAACTTTCATGTGGAATATGAGGACCATGTAATCTCAAGATTAACAGCAATTTCCCAAAGACATGGAGCAGACAATCAAAACTCTTATATACTCATAATCATCATGATTATAGGGAATCAATTTAGGATCTGCAATATCTTCTGACACTGATTAATTGTCTTAAAAGATACAATTACGGGCATCATATGTAATTAATAAGATGATTTCAATCCAAACATGACATAGATTAATCCTTCCATGATTTTAACTTCTTAAACAGTTAGTATTGTTATAGGTATCTTCCAGTTAAGTAGTTATCATTAATTTCAAATAACTAGTCCTCTTTTAGAGAGACTATAGATTCACTAAATATAAAATAGCAAATGTATTAGGATTAAAGAGTTTATTGATTATTATAAAATAATTTCTTTCATTTAATAAAGTGTTGATTTAGGGGAAAAATCTACTTGTGTGACTTGCAACTTTGAACCGGATTGGCAGGAAGGAGGTATGGCCACTCCTCCCCAACGTGAAGGGATAATTTCCTGTTTATTTTCCTTATGTCATTTTGCATTCATTTGATTTATCACCATTGTATCGTTTCCTACATTTGGTAATCTTTTGTTACTAACCAACGTCATTATTTTATGGCACTTAGTATAGCATTTTGTTAACTTTGATTTGAAATCCGGCCAATTTTGTTTCTTCAGCCACAGACCCATATAGGAAATTGATTATTTTATGAAATTATCCCATAATAATCAGCTTTAAAAATGCAATGCAAAACAATAATCATAGTGCACACATGTTGATAATGATGTTCGACAAAATTCCTACTTCTTTGAGTTCAGAAATACTGAACCGATTTATTATCCACTTCTAAATTGTAACTCTAGTACAAAATCATAATGGAAGCTATAATAAATTTGTTATCAGAAGAACAATAATATCCTCCATGACCATCGAGAAGCTACCCCAGCTTATGCAATAGATTTGATCTCCAATGGTGTCTAAAGAACAATAACCTTATACACGAACACCGAGTGACAATTCCCTGGATTATGCAATAGATTCAATATTAAGTGTGAAATACCCTTTGGCTCCAAAAATAGAATCCAAGTGTTCCACTTATGTCAGTGAGTTAATAATAGCTCCCATAATAATGAATACCTCAATGCCTCTATTGTATGGTGCCAAGTATCCTTCAAAAAGACCCTAACGCCTCCATTATATGGTGTTTAGTCTTCTTCCTGATGACCCCAATGCCTCCATTGCACGGTGATAAGTCTTTGGATATGATCAGAAAATAAGGATACTTCATTAATTTACTATGTAAAAATATAATGATTTGATGTCTGTTTTTGACGATGACCTCATTTCACTCCATTGTGGGAAAGATAACCTCTGCATGGTGCTAAGTTGATCCAGTGTCACCAACAAGCTCAATAGATACAATAAAACTCATTTGAAGAAAACGATCTAAAGATTCGTTCAACGTACTAAGGTTCTGAGCTCTAGTACTTCTCTGCTGCTTCATTACATCCCTTGGATCCACATCGTCTCTGAGATCCAACACGAGAATAAGGTGTCCATTCAGCCTTTTTCCTTGTATGGTGAGTAAATAATAACTACCACATTTTTACAGTGCGCCTATTAAAGAATAGGACTAATTTTCATCTTGCCGATTATAATAATATCAGATTGATGATGCCTATATTAATATGATATAGTACTTATTCTTCCTCATATGCCTATATTAATACAATATAGGTTATATTTTAATCATCATGCCCATACTAATACAATATAGGCCATCATGCTTATACTAATACAATATAAACCTTATCTCTCCATAATGTCTAGAATAATATAGGACTTACATCTCTATAATATCAAAACGCCTTTGGACTTCTTAAGGCCTTCATCTCCCATTCCTCTTAGCTTGGGCTTGGATAATTACTTCTTGGAGAGAGGAGCTTCTTCAACCATAAAATAATAATATAGGCCTCTAATATTTTTGCTCTCAAAATAGCCATTATAATTTTTTCTTTGGCCATATATTTTTTCCTTAACTCCTCCTATGCTCGACGGGCTTGCTTTTGAAAGATACGTCAAAGGGAGGAAGCTTCATCTTCAATGCCTATTAAATAATAACAAGGATTAATTTTGAAATGCCTATAATAAATAAGCCTCCAAATATTTGCTCCAAAATGGCCTTTATATTTTTTTCACTTCCTTATTCTCCTCTGTTCTCCTCGGGATTTTCTTTGAGAGAGGCTTGTCCACATTATTCTCCCCTCACTTGCTTTCTAAGCTCGAGAGGAGTGGGGAGAGGATTTTATAGGCTAGTTTAGGCCACATTAACATGATAATAACATTATCCTCAAGGAAATATTTATTCTAACACAATTAGCACACCGATTGGACCTTATACTTCATCCCAACCGATTAGGGTTCGAATCCCTCTGTCACGGGGCTAGCTACACAGCGTATTTCACTAGCCAATGTGTGGCACTGAGACACTAATTTTTTCACTCACCTTAGAGGATCAAGCTACTCTAGCAGTCCCAGACTACGCCTTCAATCCACCTCCCATTCCCAACGCATCTCCAACTTATGCACAAGTGAACCCTTCCAACACCTTTCACAGTTGCCCATACAACTGCTCCAAAAGACCACTCGCCGAATACCACAGCTGCCCATACAACTTCCAGGAGCTCTTAATATGCCTTCTCAGTTCACCTGAGGGAATGCACAACTCATGCCTCCTTGACTCATCACTGACCCAACTCTCTGACGCTGATGGCCGGCTCACTGTCGAAGATCCAACTGTTCTACACAATGCTGCTAAGGAACATCACATGCACCTTTCTGTCATCCATCCATGAGTCTACCTGAGTTTCCACACCAGTCACCTATGCATGCACCAGTAGGGGAAGTCCTCCTCATGAGTCCTTCCTGGGTGTGAGCCTCTACTCACCCCGAATTGCTAACTATTTTTTTACCCCAGGTCCAACACCAAAGATCCCTATGGGGAGCACTGCAAGCTCACCATATTTGTAGACCACATCACATGCAGGTGAGGTACTCTTCTTCCCTTAGCTCAATCCCAACTCTAATCTTTCCCCGATGCCATGGCCACTGACATCACTGTGCCTACTCTTTGAGACACCCATCCGCGTCCAGACCACATTGACTCCTACTCGAGTCTTCTGCCTTAGTTGTCAGCTCACCACATTGCAACCGTATCCATGATGTCCTTGACTTAGCCCACCATGTTGCACATCACCATGTGAACCATCCTCTATCCACTTCAATGAGTCTCAGCCATTGCTTCTACACCCACTTTGCATCCACACTTCCGCTACGCCTCTGATACATCTATGTGAGCACTCAACTCATCTATGTTTTTTAACCTCTACAAGGTTGAGGAGCTCACCACACTTGGCTCACTCATGTCTGAGTTACTTCTCCTTTGTTTCAAACCTCAGATCCCAGTCTCACTCCATCACGCCTCTTGACTGCTTTCCACATGAACTCTACTTCTAAGGACGTTGCCACCTTAAAGGTCTCCCCAAGTCCACTATCACATAACTCTAGAGTCCCATTGCTGATCCATGATGCACATCTCTACATGGACATACTCCGCAAGGGTAGAGTATATCTCTAAGGTCTCCTGAACACCCCATCCTCTGAATTTCCAAGTGCAGCAAGTGTTCCATGCTCCACTTGGTGTGGGTGTGAGTTCACCACATTGGTCTCAATGTCTTCCATGCTCATCTGGATCATTAGGATTGCGCTGCACTCTCAATGCAAGGCCTCTATCATGCAAGGTCTTCATGTTCAAACCAACTCACTCTACCATGACGTTGCTCTCATGAGTTTCCTAACTCACTCCGCGTACATTGGGTGTGTTCTTCGCTCCAAGACACCCTACACTATTCCTAAGTGCAACCAAATTTTCTCACCAACCCACCTCGGTACTACTTAGTTCTAGGACCTCCTTGGGCTCATACTATGGTCCATTCAATTATCCATGTACAACTCTTTCTCACTAACCAGCCCTCAAGAGTTACACCAGCGCGATACCGAGAACTTCCTGGGAAGTCACCCATCCCAGCCTACTCTAGCATGAGCGCACTTAACTCGCCCAACTGTATTTTCCCAACTCTTTTGAGGTCCCACACATGTGAGATCGTCAACCCCAACCCATGCGTGGCCAACCATTTTCCTCGGCCGGGAGTCCCTCTAGCTCCCTGGATAGCGCCTCATGCACTACCCTAGTCAAATGGTGTTTTCCCATCCTAGGGGAGGTGGTCACTCTATGAGCTTGGAGAAGCACGCCCCTTATACCCTCCTTTAGAGAATTTACAGCCTAGATCGATTTCCTCTCAATCGACCACATTGGGTGGAATGGTCGGGAAGTTAAAATAGTGTACTAGTGGTTGGTGGTTTGAAGACTGATGACCTCACCTGCCCTCCACATGGGATATTGGGGAATGTTTGACCATGCTATTTAAACTTCCTATGCCTCACCGAATACATGGGATAATTGTTTCTACGCAGCTGCTCCATTTTCATACCCCTCCACGTGGGTTTTAACTGCCTTGGCCACGGAGCTCTCCTCGTGGGTCTCTCATCAATTAAACATACCACCATTTTTCATGTAGAGGTGCCACATGGAATTTTGGCCACCATCCCTACTTACCCTCATTCCACTTGGGATTTTGAACTCCATGTACAGTGCTTGGCTAAGGTGGGATAATATTATCCTTAAAAAAATCCTAGTATATACCTCTTCCACTCTGGTGTCTATAGGGAAAATGATAGCACAAGAAGATGAAAAAGGGAAAGGAACATGCCATCTATTATGTTAGTCAATCCCTACTAGAATATGAATCATGAAATACATCCATTGAGTGAGCTTGTTTAGCCATATATTCCATAGCTATGAAGTTACACCACTATATGATATATCAAACTACTTACATCGTTATCCATGTAGATCCCTTGCGACACTTCTTCTCACATACTATCCTCCACATGGATTGCATTGGGAAGTGGAAGGACCTCATTATGGAATTCGACCTCTACATCATTGTAAGAAAGGGTAGTAAAATACCAAGTCATAGTGGAACAATTGTTTTCCACCCCTATCTCTATTCCTCAGCCTATTCATGATGCCTTACCCATTGAAGACATCTTCCTTATTGAAGTTTTAGATAACGTTACTTCCATCAAAGATTACTACTATAGATTTTTGACTGGTCTTGAGGCATAGACCAATGATGCTAATACTGAAGTTCCCTCACCACCTGTAACCAAATGGTCACAATAATTGAGGAGGAGGTCACCATCAATATCTATAAGGATACATGGATGCTACACTTTGACAAGGAAAAGTTCCTCTAAGGAGATAGGATAGGTTGTGTTCTCATTGATCCCTCTTACCAAGATTTCCCCCTCTCCTATCGACTTGAGTTCAAATAACAGAAAACATGGCAGGATATGAGGCTCTTATGTTAGGTATATAGTTCACCTTAGTTAAGAATGTCTCCTATCTTCATTCCATGGGGGATTCTCATTTAGTGTGTCAGCATGTTAGTGGTGTATATCAATGTCGTAGTGAAAACCTTAGGGCTTACTATGACTTAGTCTAGGAGTTAACTTCAAACTTCACTTAATTTACCATAGAGTCGACCCGACATGAACACAATGCCTTAGCTGATTCTTTGGCCATGTATTCCACTAAGTTCACTCACATTCTGATTCTCGTGATGAAACTCTTATAATACAATTTTTTCGTACCCTAGCCACTTCACCTCCTCAAGAAATTTAGAATGTTTTTCAGATCGAGACACACAACCCTGCATATGACCCTTGATATGCTGACATATGTCAAGTCATACAATAGTCTTACCTAGATGGTACCAACCCATGAATGTGACTATGCATATAGAAAAAGGATCTCAAATATGTACTTAAAGATGACATCTTATACTATCGCAACTTCAAATGTACCCTACTCTGATGTCTTAAAAAATATGATGTTCCTCTTGTCTTGTAGTAAGCATATGGGGGCACTTGCGGTGGCCATTTTAGCGGTCATGTTATTACATAAAAGTGCCTATGTATGGATTACTACTGACCTACACTAGAATCTAACCCTCATGCCTTTGCTAAAAAGTGTATACCTTGATAATATAATGATGAATTGATTCATTCCCCTCTGGATGAGATACAATCCATCGCAGCCCCCTAACCCTTCAACATATAGGGATTGGATTATATAACTAAATTACCTGAATCTCAAGACATCCATGTATTCATAATTACAACAAAAAAATACTTTACTAAGTGGATTGAAGCCATGCCTCTCTCCAATATTTCTAGCCTTACTACATCTAAATTTGTCCTTAGTAAAATCATTTGTCACTTTGGAATTCTCCATACCATCACATTTGATAATGGTGGGAGCTTTAAATTCAAAGAAATGAAGCAAATTTGCACTAATTTAAAAATCAAACATTGATTCTCAACACCATATAATCCAAAATGCAACAGACAATATGAATCTATGAATAAAATTTTCAATAAGATCTTAGAAAAAATGATATGAGAATCACACACAAATTGGCACACAAAACTATATCCTAAATAATGGGCATACTGCACTAGTGTCTGTACGACCACTGGGGAAACCTCATTTTCACTTATGTATACGATGTGGTCATTCCACTTGAGGTTGAAATTCCTTCACTCTGCATCTCTCTTCATAATATAATTCAAGATGAGGAATTCCATGAACTCAACCTATTAGAAGAATGACGTGACAAAGTATACACTTGTAATAAGAAACATATTAACTATCTCTCCATAATAAACTTGTTCCATCCATGTAATTTTGACGAGGGTGGACCTTGCTCTTAAAATTGACTATACATATGAAAAAGAGGGAACATACACTCAGAAATGGTGAGGTCCTTACCTCATCAAAAATATCATAGGTCCTAACACATATCATCTTCAAACTAATGAAGGACACATCTTCAAAGGACCGAAAAATTCTCAATTCCTCAAAATGCTTCACGTATGAGGGAACTCGAGAGTTTCAGTACTTAGCTACCATCTCTCATATTTTCCTTTCAAATTCACTACTTCATCAAACTTCTCTAACAACATTATCAACATTTTAGCTTTGTACACCCCAGTATTTCCTAGTGGATCACCGTGATATTATGCACATCCTGTCTTAGGCTCATGGCCTTTCTTGGATTTATGTTTTAATCTTTTTTTAATAACATACACCTTATGGTTTTTTGCACTTTTCAGTTTTGTTATCCGTCATTTGAGCTAATCATCAATATTCTCTTTATTTACACATTTGTGTTTACGCTAGTTTCTCTTTTTATAGCTTATACCATATGATTTTTTGCACTTTTCAGTGTTGTTACCTACCACTTAGCTATGAAACCATACCATCATATGACATATCGACACTATGATACGACATCCATCCCATGGGCCCCTAGTTAGGTGATTTATGTCTTATTTTAATGATGATACTCTAGTGTTTCCTTTCAGTTTTGCTTCTTCAAGGTTCTTACAACATTGATTGTGCCCACACATGGTAGGATGAGCGACACTATCAAGTATGCATTGGTGGGTATATTTCATTCCAGCTAGTCCTTTTTTACTTCAACTATCTACTTTTGATTTTAGTGTTACAGACTGTTTCATTCCACTGACCACCCCATGTTTCACTATTGTGACATGAGGTGATCAATGTTGGGGCATATGTATACACCTAATTTTCACTTTTTATCTTTCATAACTATTACTAACAATATCTTTTGTGTAGATAACGATCACTGATGCATCTATTTCTTGAGCGGGTGCCTTAAGGGGTCTATCTAGAATGGGGTATGACTATTCATATAGTCATTATGGGTTAGAGACAGTACACACAGAGAGTATAGTTATGTGGTCCCAACCTTAGTTGTCCTTGTATTAGTTATCCTTGTCCTTTTATGTCTCATACACATTGCACTCTCGATATCTTGCTTATATTTCACCATTTGGCACCTTCTTCCACCACTTGCTTGATCCATTACACCTCTTTTTCACCTCATATGACATTTAAGATCCTTGGCTAATGTCATAGCCTGTGGACGATAGTGTCGGTGTTTGGTTTTTCCCTAGCTAACGCCATCACCCATGGGCGATGGCATCATATATATACACACTACACCCAAAACTTCATAAGGAAGAAAGCCAAAATCATATGATCTACCATTTACTCTACTCTTTTGCACCAACTTCGCATATGCTCACTCATCCCTTTTTCATCTTGCACTTGACTTAGATTGAACTGAATACTCTTCTTCTTGGTTATTTGTTTACACTACTGGTTCATCTATAGTGAGTTTAGGATAGGAACAATGTTCCCATTCTCCACCCAATAGCAATTCTCTCTCTGTTTCCTTTTTCTCTGGAGAGCTAGATGCATCAACAACCACCCCACAGATAAGCGTTTTAACTCTCTTTTTCATTTTACATAGATTAGTTCATTTCCCTTCCCCATTTCTCTATGTTAGCTTATTTATACATGTACATTGATACTAGTTAGCATAGTGCTCTTATTTGATCAGCTCCGTAGCTTTCTCTTATTTACATTTCAGTTACATTGTGCATGACTATCCTATCCATTATCAAACTATACTTCCTCTCACCCATTTAACGATATCCTAGGAGGGTACTTTCCTTTATCTCGACTGCGGGCCTTGGAAACTCTAGGTTGACCTAGTGGAAGGATATGTGATCTTAGCACTCTTTGTGGCTCCTTTAAATCATACCCATTGTGTGTGAGTTCATATTTGTCTCCTATTCATTTCCTTAATACCCTTGTAGGATGGAAAACTTAGGAGTGCAAGCCGTTAAGACATATTCTTGGCCCATCTATAGTCTGTCTTATTACTTACATTAATCCCTCAAGGGGGTATATATACTAATGGGTAATTTCCATTCATTAGTCAAACACAAGTTAACACTTGAGTTTAGTTTATGCTTAGTTAACTATTACATTGAGGGAAACGTATATGACACATGCCACTATATTATGCATGTACGTCTTACATGGAAGCCTTGTATATGCTACATGGAAGCCTTGTTACCCTACATAAAAAATTACTATCACCTTTAAGGAAGTAAAATTGATATTTAACTAGGATGTATCTACCTATTACGTGCAACACTTGTGCTCCCTTGTCATGTACATACTTTTTACTTTAGTTATGCAGTTAATTGTCACTTCCCTTTGCATTGTCAATCTTATCCTTTATGTAACTCCCTTTTAGTTCCAATATTTTGAATGTTCTTCCCAAAATCATTGTGTAAATGAATTCTTATCCTTATCCTCCTATGTTTTCACATGTGAACTTATCTCCATGTTTCATCATAAGAGCACACATTTTTTATCTCCATATTCAAAAAGGTTGTCTGCGTGGTCCAAAATTGTGTCCAAGGACTTCTCCAAAATGCTTATGTGTATATCCTTATAAAAAATTGGGATCAACATTTACCCCACACAAAACTGGTTTCCTGCTCTCAAGTAACCCTTTGTTTTCTTCAAAAAAAAATTAGGTATTTCCTCTCTTAACAAATCTTCATGTGCCTTCCATTGATCTAAAGCTTTTTGTAGGAGGGGAGGCAATTTTTCAATATGTACAATGAGGTTGTTAAGGTATTTATAACTCTTCAAAGTGTCATGTACCCCAATTTGTAAATTCTACAAGGTTTTCTCTATCTCAGTGTTGGCATTATCAAACACTCTCTCTTCTTTAGCAACTTTGTTTTGCAATTTCCCCGAGTGCTGCTTGATTTTTTCTTTCTTCATGGTACTATCCTTGATTTTCATCATATCAAATACAATTACCCTTACCACAAAATTATTTTATGTGTGGTTGGATTGTCAAACCATGAAAGGAAGATTGCAAGCACATTGAAGAATTGAGAGATGCATCACATGATCATGTAAATTTTATGGTTGAGTAAATAGGGTAAGAGAACTCAAGAAAATTCTATTAAGAACACTGTGATATGGGAGGTTGTAATACTTCTATCAATGTAAATCTTATAAGGGGATGACATACATTATATCTCTCGAGGAAATTTATACCCAACATTGAGGATGGGGATACAAAACGAAATGTACATTTTTGTGAAGTGTATCACTTTTAAAATGAATGAGACAATTAACTTGGCATATGAACATGGAACAAAGTTCTTGTGGGAAAAATATTTAGTGTTATTGCTATTGAATTGATTGGTGTTCCAACAGCTACCACAAAATTAGATAATAAGTGGGTCAAAGAGATGGTGTTTCCTATGGAGAGGTATAAGACATACAACTAAGAGAAGAGAGTGGATTCGATTATGTACATAGAAATGTGGGATAATTGGTTCATTAGAGTGAGATTCTCGGTAGATAATGAAAATATAGTCTAAAAGGGACTAGTAAAGAGTTATTTTGGTGTTACGGAGTTCAAGGTGGTGAATCTTGTTCTTGGGGAAGGTGGTAGAGAAGAGTGGGAAGCCTACACTATGGATGTTTCTCTCTATATATTTAAATCTCGGGAAAAGGCATTGTGTAGGATTAGTATAATTGATGGTTATAGATAAATGTCACTTTCCTAGATAAGAAACACATTGTCACAATATTACAGACATTAGGGTTAGATGTGGAGAAGTTTCATGATGGGAATTTAAATTATGAAGTGATAAGGTTCAAAGATTCATTAATATTCAAGTGGATGGGAGCCTTGCAATGGTAGGATATACATAAGAACCTTAGAAGATAACGTAATACTGATGGATGGGATTACAACAATGTTCACAACATTGCATATAAGACCAACCATTGATGAAGGTGTTTACTAATGGAGGAAGAACATGCTAATTAGAAAAATCACACATAAAACAACCATGAATCAGGATATGGGGACCATCAGGTGGTAGGGTTTCTATGGTAGTGTCATGGTAAATGGAAGGGCCAACAACCTACATAACTTTGATAGATACAAATGTGGAGACCTCACAAGAACTGGTGTAGTCAACTTGTGGTTTTATACAAGGAGGTATGGTGGACATACATGAATATGGAGATGGTCTCATGGGAGAAGAAACACCTCACAAAATTATGATAGTAAACTTGGGATATTTGGATGAAGAATAAGAGTAGGAGTATCTTTTGCGAAGGATGGATAGGGAAGAAAGACAACTACAAGATACCATCGTTGATGTAAGTTCCTAGAAAGTTATAAAAATGAGGGATTTGTTGAAGGAGTTCCAAAATATTTTAGCTAAGAGCCACACCACAAACCCATCCTTTGATCTTGCAAGAATAGGATTTACACCTTGTGTATGAGATTGTTTACATACTTCTTTCATGTGATTATGTTATTTTTGTATTTACATGTTATTAAACTATGCTTGTTATCAACTATGTGGTTTTAATATATTACTATCATTATTTTTCTTGTGAACCATGGTTTCCTCCATGTGTAAACACTTTTGTTTTTACTAGTATAGGTTGTTCGAGGTAGTAACCTCTCTGTCAATCTATATTTCTTTACAGTTTCTCAAACATCTTGTACATGGGAACACATCTATTTATTTTAAGCCAAATGCTCAACATGGGTTTCACACATGCCTAAAAAAGAGTGGGCATTCATCTAGATATATTCCACACTTACAATAAACATAAGGTGAATTATGGGATATTATACATGTAAAAATACTCAGAACTCCATAAAAATAACTCTTCCTTGCACCCGACCTCTCGAGGTCGTTCTGAGACAACCGGTGGGGATGGAATATACGTGGGTTATGGACAAACTAATTGGGAAATCTTATGTCTTCGACATGCACTAATAGAATCTGTGAATCTAAGGCAATCGAAGGCCCTCCTAACCTAAACTGGCGTGATAGATCGGTCGGCAAGGATGACTACTCGAAGGCTCCAATCAATATCGAGCTCTGGCATGATTCAATCTATAGGTTGTGGAATATGAGGAAAATGTCCTAGAATTGTTTCGTGTATATCTCCAGATAGGGTCATAAGGTGGATGATGGATATATGGTGGATTCTATGGTGATTATCTGGTCTAGTCCAGAAATCTTTAGCTTCATTAGCTGCTATGTCTAACAATGATAACTGTGTGATAATGGTTGGTGGAAGTGGAGTGGATCTAAATACCAATGTGCGTAAACCAGCATCTACGTCTGATTGACCTATGGATTCGTTGGGTTGTGGGACCTGTGGATCACAACCGTAGATTTGTGGTTGTTGAGGACCTCCTATGGTCATGTGTGGAATCAATCCCTAATCCCTAGTATCTAGTAGTCATATGCCTTTTCAGCCTCTATGTTTAGAATTAACAGTTGTGCAATCTTCTCAGAGTATCTCACAGGCGTTCTGGCAACCTGAATTCTTAAGCTAGTGTCTATGTCAGTGAGAACTTGTCCTGCATCTGGCTGTGGGACCAAAGGATCACAACCGAACATTTTCTCTCTTTCAAGCCCTTCTACAGTCATGCAGATATTTATCTAGGGTAATCTGTAGTTTGGCTGGTTTGACCAAAACATGTGTGCTTGGTTCATCTTCTATGTTTAATCCTCTTAGCTGCGAGCTAATTTCTTGTAAGTCTGTTGTTGTTCGGAAGACTTGGATTCTAAGATTCTGATCTATATCAGTTACTGCCACAACAAGATTGGGCTGAGGCACTATTGGCTCGAATACGTATTATCTGGGCTCCCTAGGTCCCGTGATTGTCATGCAAAAGAAACAATGTAAATCTAACTGCAATAAAGTAAAACTAATTATGTAAAGTATATCTACAACATATATAACTTCTCTATTTTGTGTTTTTGACGAACTATTTGAATGAAATTGAAAGAGAAACTATTTAAAATATCCAGAAATTGACAACTAAACTAACAACGAAATTAAAAGAAACAAAGCAGCTGAGTATAGCTACTTGCCTGTGTAGTTGTAAATCTATTCTAAATAATGAAATAACTGATCTAATCTATTTGAAAGACTGTCGATCCTACCTCAGAAGTGAGGAATGAATCATAGTTTCTCAAAAACTATCAATCCCCACAGCTTCCCCGGAAATATCGAAAGTGAGATTAACTGAAATGAAATGATTGACTACTCTATTTGATATATTTTAACTAGAACTTTGATAGCTTGAACCTAGATTTTACAGAACAGTGGTGAATCCAGTTGTGTGTGGCTTTGTCCCCTCAGTGTGATCTCTTCGTTCCTTCATGCTCACGTGAATCCAGAAAAGCATGTAATGCCAGCATCAATAGAAGTAGGTATTGGGATAGTGGCAGCTTAGGATGCAGACCAAATACAATGCGAGTAGGAGAGGGATAGTGCAAGAGAACAGAGCTTGGCTTATGCAATTCCTAGTGGGATTTATTGCAAGTCATACAACATGAAACATCCAGAACCTGAAACTATCCTGTTTGACAAACAAAACCTGTAAATTTAATGGCTTTCCAACTGAGAATGAAACTATTCTACTCCAATTGATTGTGTGAAATAGTGACAGCATTAGCACAAGAAGATTATGTGGCTTCTAAACAGCAAAACAACACTAACTATGCATGCAACAAATAAAACTATTGATTCCTAAGCAAAACTGGAAGACTAAGCTATTGAAATGAGAAATTGAGAGGCAAATTTTGAGGGGCCATTTGCTTGAGCACAAGCCAGCTATTTATAGAATTCCCATTTACCCAAAGGTGAAAACCAAATTGAACTCTTTAACCATAAACAATGCAAAAACACTATTCCAGGGAACCAGAATCATAAATACAAGCAAAGGCGGTGAAAAAAGCTGGTAAACGTTGAAATTTTACACGAGTCACGTTAAAAAGAACATTTGGAAAATGCATGAAAATGCGTGTTAAGGACTGCCACCCTTCCTGGGTGGCAGTCACGAGACCGCCGCCCAGGCAAGGCGGCAGTTTCGTAACTGAAGACCAAAACACAAAGAAAAAGAGGGGAGAAGAGAAAAAAACAAAGCACACAAGGGCTAAGTGGGACATGCGGGATGTTAACGCATACTTGGAGAGATTTTTCAGATCCTAAACACCTTGCGAGGAGACCTGTATCATCATTGGGGCACATGTAACGTTGTTTCAGTAGTGCAGCACCCTACAATTTTGGGTACGTACATATTGCCCCCTCGGAGAAGTGTTTTAGCCATAAAGAGGCATAAAATGGTGGGTCTGAGTATGGTGGTCCCGAAATGGGAAGTTAGAATTTATACCTGACATGTTCGTGTGTCGAAATGATGCCCTCCAAGATTCCCGCTACCTGCAAAATGAAAAGAGGACTCAAGTGCAGATAGATAAAATAAATCGAAAATAAACACTAAAATAATATGAAATGAGGATGTACCATTTGCGCGGGGAGAAGAACTTACCTCCGTCGGTGCTCCAAACCTGTGAAAAGGGCATTCAAAACAAGTCAAGATGCTATATATGTAAAAATGGGCCCATTTTCCTATTCATTTGCACGTGTTGATTTGATTGATTTTGAGCTCTGGGACCCACGATGATGGTTTCTGACGAGAGTATAGTCAAAACGTTCATGACAAGATAGTGATCATGCCTCCATGAGCGGAACACGACCCGTGAGATCACAGGTTAGTTCTTCTTGATTTAACGTTTTTACCCTCAAAATGTTGAAATGATGAAATCTTTATCATGGGGGGAATTATTTTTGAAAATGTCAATTTTAATAGGGTCACTTAGGGGGGGCGCCTAATGGGTAGGATTTGTTTTAGTCAAAAGGGTCTTTGTTTTGTGTTTTTAGGCATTTTTAGGGCACGTGACCCATGCAAAAATTCAGGACACGACCACCACCTTGAGCAGGGTGGCAGTCACATGACCGCCGTTACAGGACCACCGCCTTTAAGGCGGCGGTTACAGAACCGCCTCCCTGCTCAGGGTGGCGGTCCTTTACAGAATGCCTGAATAATACTTGTTTGAATTTATTTTTGCATTTCTAGCATTCTTATATGTTTTCATGATTTTTCCAATGTCATTTGAATACTAACTTACTCCTTTTTGCGTGTTTTTGGGTGTATGCAGGCGAAGGAGGAGTATATCCGATGGAGCCAGAGAGAGAGTGTGTGATTGGCTTCCAGTAGTATTGGATGCACTTTCTTAGGATGAGTAGGACACTCTTCAGAGGGCCAGCATATTGCGCATATCATGGGTCCCACATGTTGCACCTTCTAGTCACATACTTTGTGACTTGTTTTCATATTGGGATGCTGATCGGAACACTTTCTGATTTCCAGGAGTCAAGGGTGAGTGGACCATCACCCTGGAGGATGTTTACCGTATCTTGGGGGTCCCGATCATTGGGAGATGGCTTACGCTTGAGACAACAGGGTCACAGGCTCAGATAGCATAGTGGGCTTCATACATGGGAGATGCAGTTATCTCCACTGGTTCGAAGAAGGGGGTGAGGGTCTGATCTATTCCTAGCCTGCCTATCCCCTTGATTAGTCAGGCCATTATGGGGATCCTTGCCTCAAGATTGATCGGGGACAAGGGAGGAGACACTTTACTGTATTTTTGGTCCCCCATTATTACACAGATTGAGGGACATGGCCGCATTTATGCCTGGGGAGCCAACATTACTTGGGACCACCTATCATGATTTGTACTGGGTGGTTCATTTACAGGGGCAGTCATTGAGCCATCTGACCCTGGTTATGAGTCTAGGTCTATGAGCATTTCATCCCTTATGGGAGAGGTGTGCAGGTGGCAGATCCCGGAGCCGTGAGGGAAGCCAGATGGATAGATATGTCGATGCTTAGAGCACCCCACCAGCCAGTCACCTCCTTGACTACTGATGATATGGAGGCCACACCTTATCAGGCCATGGTAGGTTTATGGGGTGAGGAGGCCCTCACTTTGATCTCATGCTCTACCACAGGGCAGCTTGTGGATAGGACGGGGAAGGTGGAGACGCATCCTTTTGCTCGAGTGCCTCAACAGTTTGGCCTTCCTTACGTCGGTATGCTTCCCCCAGTGGTACCAGTATTCAGATCAGTTCGGGAGGCTAGGGGAGGTCCTAGAGGCTGGGGTTGGACCATTGTTACTCCTGTGTCCCCATTGTAGCTAGGTCAGGTAGTACGCGCTCGAGGGAGAGCCGGTGCTCCCCAGGCACCCTTACTTCAGATTGTCACGGTCCTACCCATAGCAACGATGACCCCATTGATATAGACTTCGAGTCCGAGGAGTTCATAGGGGGAGAGACGGAGGAGGAGACCGAGGCTGAGGCCAGTGAGTCAGGTGGAGAGGAGGATAGTGATCCTGAGTGGCATGACACTCAGGATATCTTACAGGCTGAGAGGGTAGAGCAGAGTGCGGAGAGGGTGACTCTAGTTTCAGAGGAGCCACCTTCTCAGGACCTAGGAGGGGAGGATGAGTCCGTAGCAGGATGCTATGTCATACCCAAGACACAGGAGGAGGACATCAGTCAGTGGCAGCATCTGTGGCAGGTGCTGATCCTAGGGATCCCTCTTGGAGGCCCAGAGATCTGAGTGAGTTATCATCCTTCTCTTAATATTTGTTTTTAGCTAGAATTTGTCTTAGTTGTTGTCTCTACTCTTGTTCATTTTGTTTTTATCTTTTGACTATTTCTAATTTGTTTTCTCCTTTGCTTGCAGAGACTACTGATGAGTGGTGAGACCTGATTCACTGGGTATGCACTGATACCCTGATGATCCCCATGGAGAGGACTCGCGCGGAGCTATCCATGGATGCAGGGGAGCCTTCAGCAGCCGGTAGGCATACCGACATTTTTGTCCCTGTCTAGCATGTGGCCAAGATGGTGTCCACCCTCCATACTAAGTTGGCTGGGTATAGGACAGCAGAGCACCTGATGAGGAGTCATTCTCATAGTGAGGCCGCAGCTGCTCCTTGGGACTGTGAGCCCTCGGTGCACTCAGAGCGCCAGCGTAGCCGGAGTCCTAGATGTGGTTGTGTACCTTCAGAGGGGTCTCATAGGGGTTGAGAGGCCACTTGGCTCTCGTAGATTGTTTGTACGATTCATTTTGTATTTCCCGGGCTCATTGAGCATTTTGACCATGCCTAGCGCATGATGGCATTGTACAGGAAACTTGATTATATATATATATATATATATATATTCTTTTTGGATCAGACTCTTGGTATCTATTTTTTGTGATTTGTTCCCACATGTAAATTATAATGTTGTTTTTATATGCTTTTCAGAATGTATGCAATGGAGAACAAATGACACAAATGCTTTCTTTCTTTTTGTATTTCGTGATGCTGATATATGATAATGTAGACACAATGTGATCTTGAACCTTAGTTTCTATAAGAAATTTTTTGGTACTTCATATTTGTTTTGACAAAATGAGATGATAAACCGGTATGATGAGCAGATGAACTTGCCCCACTCCTAACTCCATGCAACTAGTAAGATGCGAGGGCTCACCACCGAGAGCTAGAAAGGGCACAAGTTATGAAATTTGTTGAATGATAGTGATGAGAGATAGACAAAGATTTGGTGGAACCAAATTAGGATGCTACAAACCTACTCTACTCAAGTGACTCCATAGTTTAGAATGCTGACTTGCTTTGTGGTTTATCTAGACTTAGATCCGTAGATGGCCACATGGTAGACAAAATCTGGTTTTCAAGGTTTTGAGCTCTCTCGGAATTTTGGACATCTGATTCATTTGTTTTTGACTCAAGATTTCAAAGCTTTAGCTGAACTGTTTGTTTACGACCTTCAACGTTTATTGTCCAAGAGGACCCCCCACACCTTGCCCCATGCTACTAGTAGGAAGCATGGGCTTATCACCATGGACAAGGTACAGGCGAGTAAGGGCATTCCCATCCTTTCCCAACCCTACGTCACTAGTAAGAGATGCAAGCTCATCACCGAAGGTTGGTAGGGCAAGGAAATGTGTAAAAATAAAATTTTACTGTTTGATCTACATTTGATTTATATATTTGAGCAAAATGTCAGTATGTTCTTCCAAAGAGATATACGTATGGGATAGATGCGACACTATGAAGCTTCTAGAACAGACCATAGGCAAGACACCTATCCTAGGAAGAAACCAAAAGTGAGAACAAGCATGCAGACCTTGGTATGGTTACCGTTAAGACTTTGTCATATCTAGCTTTATATGGATGAAATGATTCAGAAACAGGTGATGACGTTATGAAAATGAAGAAGTATGATTGGAAGGATTATGCCAATACCATCAGAAGTTTGTAATGAATTGCTTTGAGAATAAGTTCCTTGATCACAAAATTGTACGAAACGAGTGGACAAAATGAACCTAACTACATGAAGATGCAATGTAGATATAATTATACAAGTAGTGCTGGTTGCTTATGCATAAAATTGTTTAAGATGCAAGGAATTGACTAGTTTCGTTGAATTCCTCACCTTCCAGTGTACATAAGAGATATGCACCATTTCTGTAGTCTTTCGTGACTTGGTATGGGCCCAACCATTTGGGCCAGAACTTTCTTCCTTCACCGATTTTCTTATCAATCCAGTTGTCTAGTCTTAGAACTAGATCTCCTTCATATATATCTCATTCATAGACCTTTTTATTATACTGCCGGCACATCCGGTCAACATAGACTCTATGCTATTGTTCAGCATCTAACCTGGCCTCATCTAGGCTTTCTAGTTGGGAGAGACGTGCTTCTCTATAAGCTTCTTCATCCAGAATCCCTTGTAGTGAGATACAGAGACTGGGTATTTCAACCTCAAGTGGGAGAACTGCTTCTGCTCCGAATACCAATGAGAAAGGAGTTGCTCCTGTGGGTGTTCTTATTGAGGTTTGGTGGGCCCACAAGGCCAGGTATAACTTTAAATGCCAATCTCGTTTATTTTCTTTTACCATTTTAAGGAGAATAGCTTTCAATGTTTTGTTTGTTGCTTCAGCCTATCCATTGGCTTGAGGGTAATATAGGGAAGCTGTATGATGGTTTATTTTAAATTTACTACATAGCTCACGGACTTCGTCATTCTTAAAGGAAGTACCATTATCTGAGATGATGATTTGTGGGACACCATACCTGTAAATGATCTAGTTCAAAATGAACTTGGCGATCACGGAACCTGGTACAGTGGTGAGAGGCATAGCCTCTACCCATTTGGTGAAATACTCGGTGGCCGTGATTATGAAGTTATGGCCATCTATTGACGAGGGAGAGAATTTCCCTATCAAATCTAGGCCCCATGTAGAAAAGGGCCATGGAGTAGTGATTGGTTGTAGAGCTTGTGCTGGCATGTGAATCTCGTGGGAAAATTCTTGACATTTATGGCACTTATGTACAAACTCTACTTCGTCGTGTTCGAGAGTGGGCCAGAAATAGCCCATCTGATGTATTTTGTGAGTAGTGGCATGACCTCCAAAATGGCCACCACATATTCCACTGTGAGATTCATAGAGAATCTTCTTGGATTCTTCTATGTCAACACACCTTAGAAGCATTCCATCGAAGGCCTTACGATAGAGCACTTGTTCTATAATAACGTATTTAGCTACGATAATGCGTAACTACCTTCTTTGTTGTGGTGTAGCACCTTCTAGATATGCATGGCCCATGATATAATTAATAATATCAGTATACCAAGGACATTCAGAGATGGGAGGTCTGGTCTTGATGTAATATACGCATTCATCGGGAAAATATAGATCTACTAGATCACCTCCATCTAATGGGTTATCGGCTAACCAATCTGACAATGATTTGTCCCTTAACGGACTTCTGGTTTACAAAAGTTAATTTGAATTCACCCATTAAGGTTATAAAGCATCCAGCCTTTTTAGACAAGGACCCTTGCGTGAGGAAAGTTCGTAAATGGTCTGTTTTTACAATGACCCTTGTTTCTTGATTTAGCATGTAATGTCTTAAGCATTTGGTTGCGAAGACTATGTGAGGCATTCTCGTTCTGCTTGTGTATAACGTGTCTCATAATCGAGTAATGTTTCGGCTAATAAAATAGATCGCACGTTCTCATTTGTCATCATCTTCTTGGGCCAGCATGCAGGCTAGTGAGACATTGGTAGCTCGTGAATATAAGATTAAAGGGTGGTCTGGCTTAGGAGGCATTAGCGTAGGTGGTGACAACAAGAAATGCTTAATAGCTTTGAAAGCCTCATTGCAGTCTTTGGTCCAATCGATACTATAATATTTCTTGAGTAGATTGTTGATTGGATGAATGGAAAAGCTTAAATCTGGGATGAATCTTTGGATTGCACTGAGTTTCCCAAGAAATGACCGGATTCCAGATTCATCCGAAGGTGGGATCATTTCAAGAACAACCCAGATTTTGGCTGGGTCCACATCAATCCCTCATGATGATATGATGTAACCCAGGAGTTTCCCTCCTGTCACACCAAATACACATTTTTCTGGGTTTAGTGTGACTCCATATTCTATCAAATGTGAAAGAATGATGCGGAGCACTTCCGGGTGATCACAGCACTTCTTGGCTTTAGCCAACAAGTCATCTACATAAGATTCCATGATTTTATGAATAATATCATGAAATATATATGTCATTGCCTACTAGTATGTAGCGCCAGCGTTCTTGAGACCGAATGGCATAACAACGTAGCAATAGGTTCCCCAAGGAGTTATAAACGTGGTTTTGGCTTGGTCTTGTTTGGATATTCTGATTTGATTGTATCCTGAGAATCCATCCATGAGAGACAAAAGCTCAAACCCAGCTGTTGCGTCAACGATGATGTCAATGGATGGTAATGGGAAGTCATCCTTGGGGCACGCTTTGTTAATGTCTCGGAAGTCTATGCAGATGCGTATCTTCCCATTCTTTTTGAGAATGGGAATGATATTAGATACCCACTGAGAATAATCAACTGGCTTGATGAATCCTACTTGGAGGAGTTTCATTACCTCTTCCTTCACCATGAGAGCTACCTTGGGTTTCATTGGTCTTGATTTTTGTTTAATTGGCTTTGCATTTGGTTTGGTGACGAGGTTATGTATTGCGATGTGTGGTGCAACTCCTGTCATTTCTGTATAATTAAATGCAAAAGCCTTTTGATGTTCTCTGAGGATTCGAGTGTGTATCTCTATTTCTTCTAGAGTTAAAAAAGATCCTAGTTTCAAGATCTTTGGTTCTTCCTCCATTCCGATGTTAATATCAATCATTTCTTCGATTAAAGAAGTGTTACCTTCTTCAAACTTAGGCGGGGCTGGAGGTAGGTCTAGATCTTCTCCATTCTCTACCGCGTATATGTCGAGTTCCTTTTGTGGGGGAAGCTCTATCATGGGATTTCCAAAGTAGGAAGATGAATGTGGGATTAAGGACAAATCTACCATGTGATGGGTGAGATGTAATGCTACATAGGCATTTAAGTAATCAAGAGTGGCTCTATCACTGTCAACGTGATCTAGGATAGTAGATTTGTTCTCAGCTATGTTCGTTAAAAGAGGTTTGATATTTTCTTCACTAACGGTTCAGTATGAAGGGATACCATGAAACAGGTGTCTTCCAACTCACTGCTTGGAGTGAAACATGAAGCTGAGGTTGCTATTGAATCTATGAGAAGATTTTGTTCTCGCGGGATTGCTTGAATTGATATGAAGTTAAATCCTTTGCTCAAATATAGTACTGTTATTTTGTAGAGCTGTAGGTGTTCAGCTCTAGTTTCATACACCTCAGAGACTTGGTTTGCTATTAATTGAGAGTCTCCTAACACCCTGATGTCATTAACACCAAGCCTCTTAGCTAAGATGAGGCCAAGGAGGAGGGCTTCATACTTAGCGCCATTGTTTGTACATTCAAAATTTAGTTTAAAGGAAAATGGTAGGATCTTTCCCTTGGGTGAAGTAAAGATCACACCTACCCCAGCCCCATAATGACATCTAGCTCCATCGAAATGGAGAGTCCAATATTTACTTGGGAAGATGGATGTTGGGACATTTGCTATGTCCACTTCTTCTGCTTCGGTTACTTCTACCATGTAGAGTTCTTTTGCTGGCAGAGAACCAACTCCTAGGGTATATCCCATGCCTACAGAATCAAATGGTAGGAAAATTGGTAGATCCTGTTCTAGCAAGTCGACTATTTTTGTAGTAGTTCCTAATGATACTGTTTCTACAACATTAGCCTCATCTTTGAGGGCTGGGATATTCTTGATTAGGTTCGTAACTTCTAGCTCTATTGTAGGTACCAACTTTCCTTCTGGTTTCGAGTCGGTTGGCTTGTTAAGTTGGTTTGTTGGGAGTTCAAACTCAGAGTGAACACCTGGTCTTTTCTTTAGGTCTGCTAGGTGTATATTGAATGGTTTCAGATCACCTTTTGCTAGGAATACCTTTCCTAAGTGTAGGAATCTTATTTCTTGGAATAACGTAGAAGGGATTTCCTTCATACGGTGTATCCATAGTCGGCCGAGGATCATATTATAGTTGGTTTCCTGATCTATAATATAAAACTCAGTGAGGATTGTTTTGGGTCCTAAGGTGACTGGTAGTATTATAGTTCCAATCGAAGTGGCTTTAAGGCTATCATAGCCTCTTAGTGTATTCCGAGTCGTGGAACAATTTGTTTCTCCATACCCTAGCTTTTGAAGGAAAGAGAAGGGAACTATGTTAAGTGTTGCCCCATCATCAACCATTACGTGCTTAATGTAATTGTTATAAACCCACACTTGCAAATGTAAGGTTGGATCACCTCTGTGTGCAATCTCAGCATCTGTTGGCATTTTTTTAATGTCAAATATAAACTCGGTATCCCTATCTGGCTGCCCCGGAGGGTGGATATCAAAGTCTATATGGTTTACCTGTGTTTTGGGAGGTGGAGTGATGTTAATTAAATGACCTAAACCTAATGCTTCTAAAAGAGTAGCCCTATGGGCAGGGGAGTTCTTTAATAAGTCCAAAAAGGAGATTTGAGAAGGTCTTCATTAGGTCATTAATTAAATCATAGGCACCTACAGGTTTTACTAATGGCTATTGAATGTTATCTGTTTCTAGAGGGTAACTTGGACTTGGCTGAGAGGAATACTCTCGTGTCCTCATTATGGTTTCCACGGGTAGCTCAGTATCTAACTCCACTAAACTGACTATCTTGGGTCATAGCTGACTTCCTAATTGTGGTGCGACAGATGGATCTAGTGAAGTTGAGGCTTCATGATCATTATTTCCTGTCATTACACTCTTTTTCATCCCATTTGGATTTAATTTGTTGTTATTGTGATTTGGGAGGGGATCGTTGAAGATCTTGAGGGGTGCATTTTGAGGGGTAACTGCTCTTGTGAAAGTATTTGGCACAGGTGATGCAGGATCTACTAAGAACATATCTATGAAAAGTTGTTTTTGTTCCTCTGGAAAATGTTGCATGAACTTATTGTAATCACAACACGTTCTAGTGTCATGGCCTCAAATTTTGTGGAAACCACAATATGAGTTGGGATTGTAATTCCTAGTTTGTTGGTTTGGCACGTATTGTGGTCCAAAACTCTGATTAAACCGTTGCCTATTAAAGTTTTACATTTGTTGTCTTTGGTTTTGGTTTTGATATCCAGGTGCATTTTGTCTTGGACCTTGTGTTTGGACCTGCCATTGTTGCTATTGTTGTGGATGATTAAAATCCACCGAGTTGATTATTGGGGTAAAGTTGTTGTTTCATTGATTATTAATCGGAAATGGAGTATTTACAATATCGGCATTTTTAGCTTGGTCAGTTACTCCATTTGTTGTTACACCACAATTTTTGTTAAGGATTTTAGGTCTTTGATTGATGCTTGTGGTAGTAGGATAAGTCGTAGTATTCTGGTTGGGGGTGATTAACCTCCCATTTGTTCCATACGTCTTACAACCACTATCTATTACTGCTTGATCTATTCAGAGAGTGCTCTTAAGTACTTCATTGTAAGTCCTTAGTGGGAACTTCTAGACTTCTTCCTTTACCTCTCTGCTAAGAGAATGAAGGAATAAATCACATAGTTCCATTTGGTCCATGTTTGGATCACTTGCCAAAGAATAAAGGACTATACGCCATCTCTGGATGAAATGAGAAATAGATTCATTATGTTCTTGCTTAATGTGTAAGAATTCCCTGATTCCCGTTCTCAATAGCTTGTTCATGTCAAACACCTTGATGAACTCTGAAATGAGTTGTTTAAATGAATGGATGGAAGCTTCAGGTATTCTATAATACCAATCAAGGGTGATGCCTTCTAAAGTTTTGAGGAATATTTTGGCAATGACACCATCCCAAGGGAGGAGTTCTTGAATGGCTGTGGTATAGGCCTTAATGTGTGCATTCGGGTCTCCCTCCCCTTTGTATTTGGGAAAATCAAGAAGAGGTCTTGGAAGCATGAAACTTAGTATGGTGAAGTCTAAGGGTTCTTTCAAATATTATGAATAAGTTCCTATCGCATAGGTTTCGACCATTGACGGTGCCTACTGAGGGGGTGGAATGGGTTGTTGATATGGTGTGGTGTATGTGTTTGCAGGGACATAAGGAAATCCTTCTGGTTGAGTGAACATGCCAGGAGAAGAGAACATATCTCCCTATGGTGATTTGGAATACATGTTCAAGTATGGAGGAGTATTACCTAGGAATGGATTATTTTGTACTACACCGGGAGATATCATATTTTCCATTAGAACGGTGTTAGAAAATGCGGTTCTAGTTGGCATTTGTTGTGAATACTGAGGAGGCATGCCCAACGTTCCTATTCCTGTAAGGAGGTCTACTTGGCCAGGATGATGTGGAGGATTGCGAATTCCTACCTGCATGAATTGAGAATTTTGACTTGCTTGAGTAAGTTCTAACCCTCTAACTTTTTCTACTAAAGTTGAGATGACTTCATTTGGTGAAGTCACAGTATGCTGGCTTAGTGGCATTTTTCGTAAATCATGAGGTTGTATGGGCATGTGGTACCCTGCTATGAATTGATCGTTGCCTTGCCAAGTTTCACCGAGGGCATTTCCTATAGGTAGTGGCATGGAGGTGTTTTCTTGAAATGAGACCTCGGGTCATGTTTGTAAACTTCCTATAGGTGGGTACATACTCTGAGAGCATTTTTCATTCCTGGCATAATGCACTGAATGTTCATCATATAAAAATGGATATGGATCTGATTTTCTACTAATTTGTGGTGTAATTAATACCTAAGGATACAAACTAGATTCTCCCGTAAACGTCATGTTATTCGGGCCTAAAGGCTCTGGTTGTTACGTTTGAGCCAGTTGGTCCAACTCCTCTATTTGGGAAGAAGAACTATATCTAGTCCTTTGAGGCGGAGTTTGTGTTGATAATCGGTTAGTCGAATAGTTGTCACCCCATGCTAAGAGCTAGGGTGATGGTTGACTATTCAGTTGATTGTAGTATGCTTCAAGACCTAGGAGAGGTCTGCCATATGCATCGAATCCTGACATATTTAGGGGATATATGAATACCCACAGAAAAATGGGAAAGAGTGAAGGTGGATGGAAGAAATATGACTTCAAACCAGAAAGTGGGAAGTTTCACGTCGGGTTCACCAATTTTGTACAATGGAAAAGTGACAAGCGAGCATGGGAATCTACAAGTAACTCTTCCTAGCACCCGACCTCCCGAGGTTGTGCCGAGACAGCCGATGGGGGTGGAATATACGTGGGTTATGGACAAACTAATTGGGAAATCTTATGTCTTCGACATGCACTAATGGAATCTACGAATCTAGGGCAACGAATGCCCTCTTAACCTGAACTAGCATGATAGATCAGTCGGTGAGGATGACTGCTAGAAGGCTCCAATCAATATCAAGCTCTGGCGTGATTCGATCTATAGGTTTCCAAATATGGGGAAAATGCCCTGGAATTATTTCGTGTATATCTCTAGATAGGGTCATAAGATGGATGATGGATATATAGTGGTTTCTATGGGTGATTATCTGGTCTAGTCCAGAAATCTTTAGCTTTGTTAGCTGCTATGTCTAACAATGATACCTGTGTGATAATGGTTGGTGGAAGTAGAGTGGATCTAAATACCAATGTGTGTAAACCAGCATCTACGTCTGATTGACCTGTGGATTCATTGGGTTATGGGACCTGTGGATCACAACCGTAGATTTGTGGTTGCTGAGGACCTCCTATGGTCATGTGTGGAATCAATCCCTAATCCCTAGTATCTAGTAGTCGTATGCCTTTTTGGCCTCTATGTTAAGAATTAACAGTTGTGTAATCTTCTTAGAGTATCTCATAGGAGTTATGACAACCTAGACTAGTACAAGGGGCATGAAGTACTTCACTCCTTCGCTCTAGAAATCAATTTATACTATAGTTTCAAAGATCTTGGGGGCACAGGTATCCTTTCTCCATCAACATTTTAGTGTATTTTAGTTAGTATTCAATTGTATGACACATGGGAAGGGCATGGGGACATATATTCTCTTTTCAAGAGTGTGTCCTAATTTACAAAAGTGGACCTAGATCCATTTGAAGCGGTATGGTCCATGGGGTTATGGAAATGATCAAAATAGCTAATTCATAGAAAAAAATTCCTTTCCTTTTAAAATCAAAGGGTAACATATCAGAGTTATTAAACGAATTTGATACATGGTCTTCTTCCTTATCGGGGTGTTTTGGTACTTCATTTTCTTCTTCTCTCCTCAAAATTCCATGTTGGGTTATATGTACCTAACAATTAGATTTATCCTCATCATAATTGGGGACCAGTCACCCCCAATCCTTCAAAAAACTTCAACAAAATCAACAATGCAAAATATTCAAGACAAATAAAATCATAGGAGTTTTCTCCCTCCAAAAAAAATAGATATATTCCTTTCTTGTTTACATCTCTTCCATTTCATCCTTATGAAAATGAAAATGTTTCATCTTACACTTTAAGTTTGAGTTAAAGTTAAATTATTTATCATAGACATTGACTACACTCTGTGTTGCAAGTTTGATCACGTAACATGTCAACACCAAGCACAATGGGGTCCTGCAAAGAAAAATTGAGAAAAGAAATAATGTGTCTACACATTCATGTATCTTTTACTTTAAGCATGTAGTTTCATTTCATACATAAAGGGGGGAAATGTAGACACTCAAATTTGGAAATTCAATCTTTGACATTGCTAGTTTTGAAAATGCACTTTTGCTAAGATAAATACAAATTTCCCATTCCCACTTTGTATGTTATGAGGTCTTGTGGTTATATTTTTTATCCTTGCACACTAACATGACATTAAATTTTGAGAACACAATGCATAAAATCCATATAAAAACATCAGGAAATAACTTCCAAACTTCATGTTACATGTTTTCCTTCCTTGGTCAATGTCATACAATTTGGTGAGGATAGTATATCCGGTCCTAACCAGTTCATATAGTTCTTGACCAACATGTCCTATAGATTTACTTTCAAATTCATTTCTTTCTTTGGGTCTTCTAATCTCTCTAGGCCAGCATTTCATCAATAATCCATCTACAAAACCCTATATAAGAAAGTAAATGCTACCTCATTTGATAACTTGGAAATCGTATGACACTACATTGATACACTCACTTCTTACACTTGCAAAAGGAACCCAAGGCTCTCTAAATCTCATAATAACACATTTACATTCATTAGGTTAGCAATTTTCTATAGGTCTTAAGCTCCTTACTAGGTCAAGAAAACAATGTCTGTCATCTACAAGTACTAAAATATCCCTTCCCCAAGTATCTTAGCAAGATTAAACTCAATTCAAGCATGGTCAAAGATGGTTGTCAAACTTAGTTACATTCATTTAGATATCACATGCTAGGTAGAGAATGATGTGCAATTTGATGCTTCTTTAGAGTAGTTCCAACATTGATGGTTCACGAGAGTTCCCATAACCCAACTAATATTTATTTTCTAGGAATTATCATCCATGGATAGGGTTTTAGGTGATGATTAGAGCATTCAAAGATATTCATTTGATAAACAGAAACTATGGTTTAATAGTGAAATAGGATTTTATACAACTAATAGTGTGTAAAAGTTACATATCCCATATCCTAGTAGGTACAATACCATATAAGAGGTGCACGACCATATGGTATGACCCTTCTAATTTGGTCTAGACCTTCCCCAATCCATTTTCCAGTGAAAGTCTATAAATTGAAGCTTGTTCCAGTTTATATCTCCATGTTCATGTAGTTCATCATCCCGGAACCTTCTAGAATCATCTATAATAAACTAAGTGTACTCATTCCTCTATATTGTCAAGTTCATATCTTGTTTGACACACCGGCTACTATTATAAAAATGTTATTATGATTGTAGTAATTAATTTTGGAATTTAATTAATCATAATATCCACTTGTTTTTAACCCTTATATCCTTTCATGTACTAAATCACTAAAAAAACCAATTAAGTTTCATGTTAAATTTAATTAGGGTGTAAATAGAAATAATGAAAATCATGAGAGCCCATAGCCAATGAGGAGGGGAATTATAGTAGGGCCTAGAAAAGAGGTAAAATTTTATCATCATGGCTAGTGGAACAAAGAGCTTAAATATATCACATGGTGGTATGACTGGGATCCATTTTCTTTTCTCATAAATTTTGACCGAGATATCCATTTCACCTACATCTAATACTATTGTAAAGGTCTCCTAGAGGATACACTTAGAGATTAGTTTTAAATAGAATGGTTAAGGGATCAAATAATTTTTTAATAAAAAAGTTCTAGGCCTTTTTAATCTTATTTTCTTAGTATTTTAATGCCTAAATAAGTTATAGATGCTTTTGAGTTAAACTAGTTATTAAAAATATAGATGAGTTGTTAGTGTTGGCCCAAGTGAAATCATAATTATTTTAGATAATTAGCAACTTGATCTCAACTCTTTCTCCTTGATATAATAAAAAAACATTAATATCGACCAAAGCTTATCCTTAAGGAAAGTATTTTCTTTTTTGCTTTCTCATGAAGGCACCTCAACAATTGTGATCATAATGATTTTTTAGAGATCATTTGTAATATGCTAAGGAGTGGCTTCTGGGAAAATATATTTAGTTAGATAATATTCTATCATCTTTTGATCCCATATCTTCTCTCATTTTTCTATAAATATAACTTTCTTTATAATTGTAAAGTATCTTCTCCATAGAATCAAAGCTACTCTACTTTTTTGATATTGAATCTTCTTGAGTGTCTCTGACCTCTAGTTTGGAGCTATGTAAATGAAAGAATGCTTTGGATTGTGTTGATAACAGACTTATATTCTTTAGTGATTAATGAAAATATGGTTTTGAATTGTATATGCCCTTTATCTTTATGTTGATTATCTCCTTACCTATTTGATTATGCATATTTTTTTTGTGTGGAGTTTACTTAGTTTTTAAAATCACTATGTATAAAAGGATTTGAGTGATTATATGATTACAATGTAGGCCTGGCAGTGGATAATATCTGTCCTCTGGACATGAATTTTGTACTTTCACTTGTTCATTCACATTGGGAGGTTGATCCATTTTCAAATTGGTACACTCATCACCTTTTAAAAATGTTTTGCTCTCCCCCTTTCCCATGCATAAATATTTTAGCTTAGGATTAGTGATAACATTAAGTAGTTAGCTAAGCATATGATCCTTCTCTAGATGTCTTTCTCATCACACACCTTGGAGAAATTTCAATTATCTGTTGTGTAGGTAGCCACATTTTTCCAAAATTGATGTTTATCACATGTGCACAATTTTGAAAATCTACAGATCCTTAGCTTACTAAAAAATTAATTAATAAAGATGTTTGTAAAAAGATCAATAAATATTATTCAAAAATTACATGTTTCAATCTAAAACAAACTTCAAAACCAAAAATTCTTCATTATTTCCAAATTTATTCCTAATTTTAAGAAGATCAAAATCAAGTTTTGAAGTACATGAAGAAGATGTTTTAATCCTTCTTAAGGACCACTTTAATTTATTTTCATGGTTTTTTCTCATATATATGGATAGAATATGATCATAGCCTCCCACATTATGAGCATATATGCTAATTTTATTTTTTAGAACATGAAAGTCAAGAACATTTTGTATTCAACTATATTATCTACTATGAGATTTGTGGAAGATAATAGTATATTTTTAGATATTCACATAGATCCTTGAGTAGCTTTATTCAATATGAGGACTAGAAATGTTTATTCTTGTTTTTCTGTGAGACAATAAAACTTCAATAAAGAACACTCAAATTGAAGTTTTCACACACACACACACACACACACACACACACACACACACACACACACACACACACACACACACACACACACACACACACACACACACACACACACACACACACACACACACACACACACACACACACAAAAAAAAAAAAAAAAACTTATAAGAACATGGGTTCTTACTTTTAAATAGAAAATAACAGGAATATCAAGAGGAAACATAATTAAAAAACATGGTTTAGACCTATATCATATAATACATTTTATTGGTTTCAAGGTCTATGGCCTTCAAATGGAAGAAGCGTTGTTTCTCATTGATTTTTTTTCTTCATAGTTTTGTTTTATCTCTCACTTGTATATTTTGGATATGAATTTTAAAATTACTTTATGTAATAGATTCATATAATAGTTTATTCATTCAAATTGGTTATTTTTTGATTTTAGTGGACATTAATATATAAAATAAATTATATAAATTTGATTTTAAGATATATATGAATTTAGGGTTTTGTCGGGATCTTCACTAAAAAACAATCACCGCCAATTATAAAATAATTTTTTAAAATTGGAGCTCATGGATATATCATGTTATTTATAAAAAATAATATGTTACATTTGTTAAAATAAAAAGATGATTGGTCCAAAAAACCACTAGCAAAAAATACAAAACACACAAACAAATAAAAGATACATATATATTCTAAGACCATAAAAGGGTTCAAATATCCCATTATTAATTAATACCATATTAATTCAAATACCCCTTATTTAGTAGTGTATTTTGTGATTGCTTCAATGTATGATTGAGCATAAAAAGTATTTGAAATTTTTCCTTCCCATAAACATACAATTGTGTTTTTATCTTTCTCCTTATATATGCACATGGGACACCCAAACAAATGAATGCATACTATGTTATACGCCACATCAACATCTAAATACATTGGAGGTTCCAAAGTGTTTCCTGCTCCTCTGTTTGTTAATAACATGCCCATTTAATTTTTATCAAATAAATTCATTTTTTATTTTTTTAACTATAAATTCACTTATGGTATTTCTTTGTTTACTACAAGATGTTAAGTCTTCATCTGCAAGTAAAAGAAAATTTTGAGATAAAAAATATATGATACAAAGAAGTGTGGGCATCAAGGTAAATTTTCTAAAATCACTATCTAATGCATAAGTTTAAGTCATAAGGCAACTAGACCTTGATCATATTATTTTGTGACTGCTGGAGCAAAAAATTACACCCCGTGACTAAATCAAGAAGATTCAGGGTTTTGAGGCAACATGAGGTTGTCTCCAAGTTGTGGGACTTGATGTTTGAGACAGGCCTCAGGAGAAAGATGACTTACTCTACCTAATCCTAATGTTATACTACTCCTATAGCTGAAAGGAAAACTATCTAATCCCAATCTAACATTCAAAGGGACTGTTATCCCAATTTTTCCCTCAAGGTAAAATTGGATCAACCACGACCCCACATAGAAGAATCTAGAGAAATCACATTCAAATCCTATAATCAGGAAACAGAGGGACTCTACAATGGAGTGGTAGGGCCTGTGAAAGATCAAATGACCCCATGTAAGAAGAAATTCAAGAAAATGGTTCCGTCATTTGAGCCTGTGCTTCATATCCAACAAAAAAGTTACAGGTAGTTGCTCTACAATGGAGTAACAAGGTCAGGGAAAGAGTAAAAAAAAGGAAGAAACAAAAAGCTCAAAGGAAAAGAAATGACGAAGGTTTGAAGTTTTTGGGCTCTACAAATGATTAAGAACGATCCCTGAAATTGGCTAAGTATGGAGGAGACAACGGAAGCTTCCAAGTGTCCAAATGACACACCTTCGAAGGTTAAGCCCAAAAGGGCAGACACAAATGAGTTCCAAGCTTCCACATGTCCAGAGCCCCAAAAGTTGCACCAGCCTTTGAAAATTCTTTGACTTAGCGGAAGGTGCCAAGTGTCCAAATGACGCAATTCCAAGATGGAAGTCCTGGGCAGAGACTCAAACTTGCGCTAGACCTCCACTTAGTCCACTGGTCAAAGAGGTCAAAAAGGAGAACGGGCCCAAAATGACTAAGTATAGAGTGGCAGGCGGAAGGTTCCACGTGTCTTAACGACGCTCCTTTAAAGGTAAAATCCTGAGAGGGTTTTCAAATGAGTGTGGGCCTTCCATGTGTCCCAGAGTCCAAAAAGGGACATAGTCGGGGCTGAATCTCCAAGAAGTGCGAGGCTACCATGTGGACCCGGTACGGATAGAATTTTTAAATATTGCGTGCCTGAGACCCAAATATTCAAATGGCTATATCTTTTGACTGGAAACTTAGATTTGGGTGGGAGAAGATTTTTTGGAAATGTATCGACACCCTCTATGCTATGAAAACTTAAAATATTATCTTTAGTAGGCTCTGGTGGGTGAAAAATAAGAAAACTTCTCCCAGGCCATTAATATAGAATCTGTTACTCCAACAACCAGATCGGATTTGATATGATCTTCCATTCTTCCTCCTTTAACGTGCCAAAAAAGTAATCAAGGAAGACTTGACAGATTGTGGGTAGATCTAGAGTAGACATTAAGGGGTGGTGGTTGAGATTTCAGAGTAGGATTTAATGCGTTGTGAAGGTGGTTGAGCAGGATTCAAAATTTTCCCTTTTCTCTCTCTTATTCTTCCTATATATTATAAAGGAGGGGCATATTCAAAGGGTTGGTTATTGTTTTCTCTCCTTCCCCCTCTCTCTTTCTTCCTTAGGGTAGAATGCGGAGTCTAAGCTTCCTCCCATGGCTCTATAATGGCATTTCTTGCCTCTTTCCCACTGATGATTTACCGTGTAACATTTTGGAGCAATAGAATCTGTTGCATGATGCATCTGTCCATCCTTGGCTTATTTTTTTGTCTCTTCTTACCTCTCATCATTGAAGGGTATATTGTGCATATTTTGATGTTTATTGCAGGTCTGGGAGTTGTGTTTAATGGTTTTTTAAGTGGCGTTCTGTATGAAATCTATCTCTAGACTGTGGTGCATTATGTCCACCCTCTCCTCTGCTCACATCTCTCTACTTTAGGTAGTCGGGTTTGTGATCATCCACTTCCTTTTTTGGTGTATCATCGCTTAGCGTAGGATCTTTCACCCTCTCTCTCTTTCTCCTTTTCCCCTTGGAATGGTTATATTAGGTTAGTTATATTTTTCCTGCACTGGAGTAGCTTGTGGCAGGTATATTAGGAAGCAAGAACGGGCTTTCTCTGGAGGTCCATCTCAATTTTTGTAATGTCCCATAGCTTGAGAGATGGTCCCATGTTGTGCAATCACACTGGATGCCCCACTTCACACCCGAGCCATTTGGGGGTGTTGTGATTCTACACTAACAGTTTTGGCATGCCCGGTAAGATAGGTCTGAAGCACCTTACCACTTCATCTTAGCAGGTTGGTGTGTTCTTGTTGAGATTCATCCTTTTGAGGCACATGCAAGCACATCTGACAACTCTATTTGGTCAATAACCCTATTTATGAAGTTACAAACATTTTCCATCCATTTCCACCCATTTTCATCCATTTTCTTCTTCCATATCTTTCATTTTCTCCCATTCCATGAAGTTGTGCAATCATGGCTTCATTTCCTTCTTGGAACTCACACTTATAACAACAATGCAATTCACCTCCATAGAATTTCCTAACTCCTCCAAATCAACATTATAATCAGATATAGGACCATTATACTTACCCATATGAGTAGGGTTAAAGTTAGTTTGGCCATAGAGACTTATCAAGAACAAGGGGGTGCATACAATGGTGACATCTATGTGGAGAATGCTGGTTTGCTGGAGAAGATTCAAAAAATGGAGGTTGGCATGGTTCATTCAAGGGCCATAGCACAAATGAAGGCATTCAATATTGCTTGTACATCACCTTATCCATGGGGAGGCCCTTTTCTTAAGACATTACAACCCTCAAGAGAAGATTAACTTCATGGTTGAAGTGCTACCTCAACTTACACAATGGATTAAGGACATTGAGGCTTATGAGAAAAGTATGAGACACAACCTTGTCAATGGGTAAGTCAATCACCAGCTCCCTATCCTTCATTTTCTCTTTCTGAAACTTTACCATTTCAACACGATCAAGAGTCAAGCCCCTCACTTGCTGCCCCAAGTGTTGATTTCATTCCTCCATCTCTTGATCTTACACCCCATTTTAATTCTTCTCCCCTGTTTCTTTCCCAAGCGGTCATTCCCTCCAAAGAAACAAGAAGTTCCACCTCCCTCCCCACCAAAAATTATTGCAAAGCTAGTTGAACCCAAACCTATCACTCCTCTTTCTTTCCCAAGTCCATGTTGGGAAGAGACTCAAGAATCCAAGTCAAGGAAACCAACGAGAAGTGGAGCCTAACAAAGAAGAAACAACAGACAATTTGAAGAGTTGGGGTTGCTACATTTGGGTTTACAAAGATCCCCTTGATGGTCAAGCTAATAGAGGAGGTCAAGGTTGAAGAACCAGTGGTGGCTGAGGCTGAGTTTGTAGCAAAAGAAGGACAAGAACAACAAGAAGAATATTAGTTGTCTATTTGCTCTGACTGTAGTGTCCATGATGACACTTTGGTCTAAAGAGGATGCTGATCTGATCCAAGCTTCACAACCAGTTAAAGAGGAGGAAGAAATCAGCTCCAAGTACCATTGAAGAGGAGCAGCTAGGAGAGATCAAATTAGAGTTGAAGCCAATCAATGAAGAAGGAATCATTAAAGATTTTTTGCTTTCATTTTAAGGGCTTGATTTGATTGATGAACCCATGATGGAGGAGGGATCATACCAGTTTCAGAGGCCCTAAGTGTGGAGAAGGCTACAGAAGAACCTTTAGTTCTTCCTCCCACTTCATCCCCTTCAAGCTATGATGTTGAAGAAGAGTTTGAAATTTCAAACTTCATGTTTGAGGAAGAGGGAAACCATGGTGAGCTAGTTGCAGATCAGGAGGAAACCATGGATGAGGTTGAGCACATGCAACAAGAAAACAACGAGACAGATTATCTATCTGACATTGGAGGACTACTTTGATGGAGAAGAGCCCATGGAGATTACATCATTTTCTCCTCCTCCATCCATCTTCAAAGCATATGAGCCTACTGCCATGAAGGAGAGTGTTCAAGGACAACAACTTGCACTTCATAATAGTCCTCTGGAACCAAGGTTGGAAGATATGAGTATTCCGTGATCTTCACAAGAGAAGGAAGAGAAAAGGCAAGAAGATGTCATCATCTCTCTCACAGCATCTATCCAAGAAGGTCCAAAAAAAGACTCCATTTTTGGAGTTAAATTTCAGAGAAAAGGGAAAATTCAAAGGATCAAACCATGCCCGATCAGGTACTTGGCTTCATTAGAGTTAGGAGAGAAGCCAAAACCAGTAATTCTTACTTCAAGGCATGAAGATGAACATCAAAGTACCAAGGGTCCATCATCAACATCTCCAGGAGTCTAATGCCAATCAAGCTTAAGGGGGTGTTTTTTGTTGATGTAGATACCTTGATGATTTGGGTGGAGGACCGACTTATAGTCAGTTTTTCACTCATATAAGCAGCCATATTCAGTTTTAAATCATTTATATGGCTTCCCCTCTTAAGAAAGGGAAGCTACTTCACCCTGCCTATAGCAAGATTTGTTTAGCCCCCTTTTCTCTCTCATTAGTTTAGGAGTATGAGTAGACTTTGTTTCCAGCAGAAGAAGTGCCCTGCACACTTTTCATGTCTCATTTGAGGCATGTATGATTTTGTTTTTGTACATAAGTTTTGTGCATATTGCTCCAAAGCTACTGAGGACAGGCCCTTCACTATTCATGGTAGAAGAATCATAGTTTCCTGTAACAGTTGCAAATTTCCAAATAAAACAAATGTAGAGAAACTAAGGCCATCTTCTACTCTTAGAAGCCTTGTTTCAAGATTTCTTATGAAAATTGAGAGTGTTGATGTGTAGGTAGGTTCAGGGTCACTAAGAGCAAGCCAGTCGGGCTCACAACGGCTCAGGGATCATATTTTCAAAACAAAAGGATCAATATTAGGCTATTATTATTGACTCCATGTCCAATGGATGCTTCAAGGTTGCTAGTTCCTCCATCTAGCAAGCATATGCCCCTGTGAGTCACCAAATTGTTATCCTAATTTTTCCCCTAGGTAGAATTGGATCAACCACGACCCCACACAGAAGAAAATAGAGAAATCACATTCAAATCCTATAATCAGGAAATAGAGGGACTCTACAATAGAGTGGTAGGGCCTGTAAAAGATCAAACGACCATGTACAAGAAGAAATTCAAGAAAATGGTTCCGTCATTTGAGCCCGTGCTTCAAATCCAATAGACAAGTTACATGTAGGCTCTATAATGGAGTAATAGGGTCGGGGAAAGAGTAAAGAGAAGGAAGAAACCAGAAGCTCAAAGGAAAAGAAACGGTGAAGGTTCAAAGTTTTTGGGCTCTGTAAATGATTTAGAATGAGCCCTAAAATTAGATAAGTATGGAGGAGAGAACGAAAGCTTCCAAGTTTCCAAATGGCGCACCTCCAAAAGTTAAGCCCAAAAGGGTAGACTCAAATGAGTGCCAAGCCTCCATGCGTCAAGAGCCCCAAAAGTTACACCGGCAGTTGAAAAGTCTTCGACTCAGCAGAAGGTGCCAAGTGTCCAAACGACACAATTCCAAGATGGGATTGCTAAGCAGAGACTCAAGCTTGCGCCAACCCTCCACATAGCCAATGGTCAACAGATGTCAAAAAGGAGAGTGGGCCCAAAATGACTAAGTATAGAAAGTAGGCAGAAGGTAGAGCCACATGTCTTAACGATGCTCCTTTAAAGGTAAAATCCAGATCGGGTTTTCAAATGAGCATGGGCCTTCCATGTGTCCTAGAGTGGCTCAAAAAAGGAAAGATTCAGGGCTGCACCAATCTCCAAGAAGTGCGAGGGGGCTACCATGTGGACCTGGTATAGATGGAATTTTTAAATATTGCGTGCTCACGACCCAAATATTCAAATGGCCATATATTTTGACTGGAAACTCAGATTTAGGCAGGAGAAGAATTTTTGGAAATGTCTCAACACCCTCTATGCCATGAAAACATAAAATATTATCTTTAGTAGGCTATGCTGGGTGAAAAATAAGAAAACCTCTCCTAGGTCATTAATACAGAATCTGTTGCTCCAACAACTAGATCGGATTTGATCTGATCCATCGTTCTTCCTCCTTCGACACGGTAAACAAGTAATTGAGGTAGACTTGAAATTTTTTGGGAAGATCCAAAGAGGGCATTAAGGGGTGGTGGTTAAGCTTTTAGAGTAGAATTTAATGCGTTACGAAGGTGGTTGAGCAGGAATCAATTTTTTCCCTCCTCTCTCTCTTATTCTTCCTATGTATTATAAAGGAGGGGCATATTCGAAGGGTTGGTCATTTTTTTCTCTCTTGCCCCCCTCTCTCTTTCTTCCTTAGGGTAGAATGTGGAGTCTAATCCTCCTCCAATGGCTCTATAATGGTGTTTCTTGCCTCTTTCGCACTAATGATGTACTGTGTAACATTTTGGAGCAATAGAATCTATTTTGTGATGCATCTGTCCATCCTTGGCTTATTTTGTTGTCTCTTCTTACCTATCATCATTGTAGGTTATACTGTGCATTTTTTGATGTTTTTTGCAGGTCCTGGGAGCTATGTTTAATGGGTTTTGAAGTGGTGTTCTGTGTGAAATCTATCTCTAGACCATGGTGAATTCTTTCCACCCTCTCCTTTGCTCACCTCTCTCTACTTTAGGTAGTCGGGTCTGTGATCATCCACTCCCTTTTTTGGTGTATCACTACTTAGTGTAGGCTCTTTCACGCTCTCTCTCTTTCTCCATGTCCCCTTGGAACAGTTAGATTAGGTTAGTTAGATTCTACCTACACTGGAGTAGTTTGTGGTAGATAGATTAGGAGGAAAGAATCGGCTTTCTCCGGAGGTCCATCTCAAGTTTTGCAATGTCCCACAGCTTGAGAGATGGTCCCATGTTGTGCAATCACACTGGATGCTCCACTTCACCACCCGGGCCATTCGGGGGTGCTATGATTCTTTACTAACAGGGACTAGGGTTAGAAGGAGATACATGGAAGGGAAATCCTAAGATAAAAAAGGTGATAGAAATAGAAAGGGGGATGAACCCTCTCAATGTGGGAAATTGGGGGAAAATGAGTGGATGAGGAGGGTATAACATAAGTGCCACAACCCAAAAAAACATTTAACCTTCCGATTTCACATAAAGCACAACAGAAAGAAACCATGTAAGATGACAACATATGCACACCACACCTATAATGAATGAAGAGGAAAGAAAACACATTAAAACACAGTTAGAGTAGAGATTAACCACAAAACATGAATTTTTTTTCTTTAGAAAGATGCATAATCTATAACATTACATTAGGAGGGTAAGAATATATTACAAAATGTCCAAATTTGAGGCCTTTGACTCAAAAAACACTCAGTACAACACTATGAATGATGCCCCTACATTTTTAAAAGAGTCCAACCTTTACAAATGGGTATAGTTTTATAATATATAGAAAATGGGGAAGAGAGATGAAAGAAAACAAAGGGAAACCATAATTTCTACCTTTAACCACAAAAAAGCATGCATTAAATATCTGAAAAACATCATGGGTTATAATACCATCCCCCATGTCCTTTTTCTTACAGGAGACAAAATGGGCCACCATACTTCATTAAATTTGGTAGTTGAGCCTCATGGAACTACACTTTAAATGTTGGACTATTTTTTTACCTATTTTCCCCATATAACTCTGCCAAATTCTAAATTTCATGATTATAGAGCGAAGTACACAAAAAAAACCCTTCTAATGAGCCCAAGTTTTTCAAAATGGAGGATTGTAGAGCAAGATATAAATAACAATGCAAAACACATCTCGAGCTCTGAAGTGGTATTTGCTATAATAGCGTGAGTTGTAATTTTGGTTTTAACCTATGTGAAGATGCCATGTGGCATTAAATGATTGGACAAGGGAGTTAGGTCCTTGATTACAGTTTACAATTTGTAACTACAAATTACAAGCATGATTTTTCCATCCTAAGATCCCAGAATGCACCACATGTCCTCGGACCTCCCGAACACATTCTACAGTTTATTGTGAGAATGTAAGGTTGTGAATTGCTTCCCTACGTGTTGGCTCTAGATCCCTGAAAGGACACCACATTTTCATGTCAGGAGACGCAGATATTGGGAGAAATTTTGTAAGTTCAAAAACCTTGCAAATTTAATGAAATGTTCATAACTCCTTGAGTCTGATAGAGCTACTTTCAGGGCTACGGGGGAGCACTTACAATGTGCACCTACAACACTGTAATTTCTCAGAAAAGTCACACCAAGGTCCAAAAGGGGGGATAAGTAAAAAATTCTTTCTGCAAGTTGTCAAAATAGCCCAGGGAGTATTTTGGAAACTTAATTGGGTAATATGCTTGCTATATTGAATATCAGTGGGCTAGAAGCATCCATGGGCATTGATTCATCCTGAAAAAAACTAGAATATTGATCTAAAAATTGAAATTCTCATACCCCTAAATCTACATAATTAACTGCTTGGAATTAGCATGGCCTGTTATACCTGATATGATCGATCCATTATGAAAATTAATCTGATTTTAAATTTAATGAGAGTAGAAAAGTGTCTCAAAACTGATTCTCCACCACCATTTCCTAGAAATACATGAGTAAAATTGTTGGCATTGTCTCCCTCAATATGATAATTTATGCAGGTTGGTATGAACCGTGTTATGTTGCTTTTACCACTCAACCTGCCACTTCCAAATATTCCTGAACATATACCTTATCCAGATTCATCGTTGAACCACTCTTAAATGGACTATAAAACAACCACAAAGGCCCAAAAATGTGAACAAAAATGGAAAACCATACATGTTTTCACGAGGGATGTTGGCATGTGTTCTCATTGATGTCAAAGGAAGTCATTGATAGAGAGCCATTAATGACAAAGTGCAAAGGATGAGATCACCAGGTGATGGAAAGGATTCTTGAGGTGTATTAGAGGATATGGAAATGATGTAGAGACTATCTTGGAGGTCTCAAGAGGTAGGATCAATGATTAAGCATGATTGATAGGTCTCTCCCAAAACTTGTTCTTGGTCCTTGGTGACCAAATGAAGCATGATGCACCTAAGATGAGTACACAGGGGAATGAGGATGCTTTTTCAAGTGTTAGATCACATTCATAGAGTGTGGAGACATTCACATGGGTCTCATTTTGCAGATGCATGGTTTGGTCCTGTATTCTAGGCATATAACTTTAAACTAGTCTTAGTAAGTGATGACCTAATAGTGCATGAAGATCAATTGTATTCAGGATGGTAAGTCATGTTGTTTACATGTTGTACAGTCTTCATGAAGGAAATTTAGAGTGATAGTTCAAGGATTAATCATGGTTGAGGGTTTAGATATAGACCTAACTCTTGGGTTTTAAAGGTTTAATAAGGCACGATGATTGTTTGTTGAGTGAGTGATCTATTTAAAGTATGAGGATAGGTAAGACATATTATTTTCATCATGTAGATATGGTTTTCAGTGATTTCATGATTTGTTATAGTTCTTGGTTTTCTTGGTCATGACCTAAACCAAGCAAAACCTTAAGGGCTAGTTACCCAAATGATATGAGATGAAGAGTTGTAGAATTATATAAGGAATTATTATGATTAGATATGGTATAATAGGTTTCCCTAGTGCTATGGTCAAATTTTTAGGAAAAAATTCCAAAGGAGAAAAAAGAAATGTAAATTTTAGTTTTATTCAAGTTCTTAGAATGGGCATTTCCAGCACGAGGGTTGACTATGATGTGCTCATTGGCACATTAAACATCTACACACTAGCTTATGATTTTAACAAATGTTGCGGCATAGAGTGTAGATAAATTTTCAAGTGTAATGAGCTAAAATGATGGCCTATGGTTTATGAATGATCTTTGAGAAGTGAAGTGGGTCCATACCATCCCAAAACCCTACCTCTAGAGTGATGGAGAAGAAATCATGTTTTTTGGTCATAAAATAAATTGGTCAATCTGAGTTAGTGACTTAGGCATGTAGAGGACTCCTTATAGCTCAGTTTGGTGGTATTTTGAAGCTCCATGTATGGTGAGAAAGTACAGTAAAATCACTTTTTCTGGAGATTTACTTGTGTAGGCACGTGTTGAAGGATTCATGATAAAAAAATGACGTGGAAAAAAGTATGGGAAGTTTCCTTGATGTTCATAAAGATATTCAGGTAGGATATTTGCATAATTTTGATGAAACAAGGAAACCAAGATGGCATACCACCTAAGGCTAGAAAAGGCTAATCCAGTCATGTTGCTTTGAGAGACGTTTTAAGTGAAGGCATACTGTGGAGGTGCAAGGTGATAATGGATAGTTTATATAAGTCCTATATGACATTTTTTTTATCTCATTAATTGATATGTTTAAGTGATTTTATCCCTAAGGTCTAATCATTAAATCTACCCCATTAGGATAGTCAAGAAGGTCTGAGAAATAATGTTGAAGATGTGATTTGTATCCACATAATCAATGCAAGTGAGTTCTTGAAGATGAAGTAGAGGTATCATATGAACTTTTGCAAGCCCTAATTTACCATGAAAGTGATATTTTGTGTGTTATAAGTCTATTCTACAAGACTAGTTTTTGGTGTCCTGAAACTCAATTTGAGCTATCTCAAAAAAGAAAGGTTATTCAAGTTTTATGCCTTGAAATGATGCAAGATATAGACCTGATGAGATGTAAAAGGAAAATATATTTATATAAAGGTTCCATATGATTCATGATTAGGCAATTTGGTGGGTGAACCAACTCATTCTGTGAAGACTAATTTTGTATGTGTACAAACCCTTTGAGACCTGGTTCTAAGTAGTGTTGCATAAATAGGATGAAGAGGTTTTAGCTGCTCCAAGTCCTTAAAGGTGATCTAGAGATCACATAAAACTATATGCAAGGATTAATAAGTTTTTAATGTTCATACATTAGTGTTGATGAAGAAATATTTTGACTGGTTTCTGGAGCTGTCATGATTGTGCATACCAAGTTGAGAAGAAGAGATGGAATGGAGTCTCGAGCCATAACCTGTAGCACAAAAAACATGTGATGATGTAATATAAATATTTAAGTGTCATCCTTCCTATTTTCTTTGCATGATTTGAATCCTATATTGAATGTATGCATCCAAGTTGAAGACTGGTTTTGAAGACAAAACACCTAGTAGAGCATATGAGCTCTAATGAACTCTTGAGAGTAAAAAGGTGAGTTTCAGGGATTATTAATCTTATAGAAGACATGAAGATGTATATTTTAATGTTCAAACACATTTAATATACTTGGCATGAGTTACATTAGCAAGAAGACAAAGAAATCCATGTTGGGAAGAAGACAAAAGGAATATGACAGTTACAATGTCAGCATGTCAGGCTGAAAAAGAATATGTTTTTAGTTTTTTAAGAAATGGAATGAGTTGAGGAAGGTTTTTTTATGTCATGTCCCATAGTTTACCCCATTCTATTTTTGGCCAATGTTAATTAAAATTAACAATTTAGATCCTTTTTCATGGTTTACAATACACTTACATCTATAAGTAACCTAAGTTACTTATGAATGTAAGTGTACTGTTTATTTTTATTATGAAATTGTACCCTACTGGAGATGCCTAACGGGTGTATAGGTATGCATTATGCATTCTAACACATATAGACGTATTGTATATACAATAGCTTAGTGGAATACACAAGTTTGTATATAGGAATCTCACCTCTAGGTGCTCGCAAGCACATTCACATGTCAGTTAGACATGACCAACAATGTTAGACTTGTGCTAGATCATCTAGCTTTTAAAACCAGACTCTGTCTCTATATAGGGCGGCCATACTATATGGTCTAGAGACCAAGTGGTATAATATATATATATATAGTACATATGCATAATGGGTACTCCTTTTCTGGCATATGTTATGATGTTGTGAGATATTGGGGGATTAATTAAATTATATATACAGTACATATGCATAATGGGTACTCCTTTTTTGGCATATGTTATGATGTTGTGAGATATTGGGGGATTAATTAAATAATTATTACTTTAGACCATGTGGTCTTCCTGAAGGTGATTATTTTTTGTTTGGTTGAATTATTAAAATTTTAAATGATTTCAAAAATAAAATACAATAATAAGGGAGGGGACCTCACAATCCCTCCACCCTCACCAAGATGGGAATCCCCATGCATGCATCCCCAAATCTCGAGAGGGGGCAAGTGGATTCATCCAACGGCTGGAATTGATCAAGCCCACATGGGCTGGCAAATGTTAGAGTCAAGCGAAAAATTTCCATTCGAGATGGGAGGGAAATGAGGAGAAAATGGGGCCGAGGCCCTACCAAAATAAATACAGAGCCATTAATCATGGTCTACATGCCGAAGAAATCATGCTTCCAGTAGAATTGGAACTCTCTAGAATGCTTAAAAATGGAATGGTTTCTCTGGGTCGGTTTTCTAGCAAGCAACTGGAGGAGAAAGGGTTGGAAAATTTGGAAAATTAATTGCAGCTTGGAATTTTTATACAACTATTTCAGGAATGATTTCTTCTCCCATGATTTTCTCTTCTTTATGATAATACGTAGCTATTGGTAGATGGAATAATGGTTAAAATATGTGTATGTATATCTGGAATCGATGTGTGATTATTTGTTTAAATTTTTGACCATATAAATCAATGTGATCTTCTATAACAATTTTTTTTTTCCTGAAATCATTGTGTATTTCTTTATAAAGAATGGGGGGCTTCTTAAAAACATTGTGTTATTATTTATTTTTAAAAATGGTGCTTGATATCAATGTGTGTTTCTATCTTGATTATCAGACCATAAATGGATGCTAATTGCTATGAAAGTTATCTATTCAATGCCTTTAATAAATTTGGGTATATGAATGAATTTATTAAAAATCCATTTTTGTGAAAGTGGTAGTTAGGAAGGGTTTCTGTCTAGGTGTAGATTCTACAGAATCACTCTACTATTAGTAGGTAGACATCTTCCCTCTACAGAGACTCAGGAGAATTAATTATTTTCCTTCCGGCATGTCGATAAAGATGCTCATTGACCTGCAATAAAACTTGGTAAGTAGGATTTTATTTAATAGAGAGGGTTTTATTTAAGGGAATTGATTTTATTCAATGATGAGTGAAGATCAGTTAAAATATGAACTTCATTTGAATCATTTAACCAAAAAACTCGGGGTTATTTTCATGAACTTTGGAAATTATTTTAAATTAGGATTTAATGCCTATTCTAGACTTATTATAATAGTTGTATATGGCTGTTTGAATGTTGCTTTATTCTACAATTGTTGTATAAACGATTGAGTGTTATTCTATTCTATTGTTGTATATGGCTATTTGATTCTTGTTTTATTCTACAACTGTTATATGAACGACTGAGTGTTGTTTTATTCTATCGTTGTATATGGTTGTTTGATTATTGTTTCATTCTACATATGTTATATGAATGAATGAATGATGTTTTATTCTATCTCTGTATATAGCTATTTGAATGTTGTTAATATTTTCTTCTTGAGAAAAAAGAGGATTGATTTAGTCTACAACTACTTTATGGTTTCCTAAATAATGTTAATATACACTTCTTGAGTAAATATATGAATGTTTTATTCTACAAATACTTAATGGCTATCTAAATTATTTTAATATTTACTTCTTGAGTGAACATAGGACTATTTTAATCTACATATGTTATATGAATGTTGGAATTTTTTTGATACTTACTTTGTGAGTGAACGGATACCTCTATTATTGTGCTGGATTTGGGATTAAACATAATTACTAATTGAGAACTGTAACCTTATGGATATTTCCATCTTAATTAGATGTAAAATGTTAAGTCATCTTGTGGAACATTATTGGAAATAAAGTTGATTCATGGAAGTTATTTTCTTTGGTTGTTAAAAATGTGATAATTAGAATTGATAATATTAATTTCTATAATAGTTCAATTCTTGTAATCAGGATTATGGAATTTGTTAGATTTACTACAATCTCTCTTATATCCTAAAATTTGTAAAAAAAATAGGTTGGTTCGAATGTATAGAATGGTGCAACACGCCATTCCATACATTTGTATCAACAAATTACTGGTACTGACCTATCATCAGTAGGTAGAGCAGAGCATAGGGGGGAAAATCCATGCTAGTATAAGTGAATACTGACCCATTGCATCTACAGGTACACAATGAGGAATTGGTAAGAAGAAGGTGGAGATGGAAATTGATAACTACTTGATTTAGGAGTTTGATTCCAAAATTGCAGCATGTAATTTAGTTTTCTTTATGTTTTGTAAATTGAAAGACAATTTGTTAATAAAAGGAAAGGAGTCCTTTTGGATTATTTGATAATGATAAAAGGTTCTTTCAATTTTGGACGAATAATAGTTGCCTTGGGTTGATTTCCATTGTATGTCTGATTATGATGATGTGATGTTGGAAGAAATATGATGCGGATGAGATGCTATTTATTTTTACTTTAAAAGTTGTTGTGTGGTAAGAAACAAATAATATAGGACAAGTAAGAACTCTTGTCTAGTAATGAATCTTATTAGTCTAAAAATATAGTTGTCTTACAAAAGATAACAGAATTGATCTATTTATGGTTAAGACTCAAAGTTGATAGTGGAGTATGTGAAATTAAATTGGAATATTTTTTAATTTAATCAGCAAGCTGATGTTCCTTCATTAAAAAAAATAGGAATATTCATCTCTTTTGATCTTACTTGTGCCAATAGGGAAACTTATGTTTAACCAATGGATGTGTGACTTCATATAAATTCCTAAAGGATGTAATATTTTTATTTTATGAATGAAAGTCATAATATTTTTTAAACTTATGTCCTCAGAATAACAAAACCTAGTCTTGGTTATGCTTTGATTAGAGTATTTCCATCCACATCTCTTAAGGGGATTCGGATTGAACGAATCTTGTGAACCATTTTCAAGATGGTGTTATGGTTATGAATGGATCGTGTTTCTGAAATCCAATCTGAAATGAAACTAATGATGTTGAAATAAATTGTGAACATAAGAATAATCACATGAGGGTTAAACTATGTGAGCTAAGTGTGGTGCATGTCTAAATACCTTATTAAAATTTATGGGCTTAAACCGTGACCCATTGGCTTGGTTAGCTCAATATGAATTTGGGAATACAGAAGTTATATGTTAACTCATCACAAATAAGTAAAGGTTAGGGTCGTACCATCAACATAACCATAATGAATTTACCATAAAATGGAATTTATGGGGGCCAAGATATATCATGTTGTGCCTATGGAAAAACTCTTATAGTTTGTGAAGACTTAAGAGTTGGCTTGAACAAAAGCTAGAAACTTTGGTCAAAGTGATGAAATGGCTGATTTTGTTTTCTGTCACCAATTATTGAGAGTGGTTTACTTAGGAACCGAGGAAGGGTTGAATATTACCCAGATTCTAAGGTGCGCAACACACGTGAAGGAATTTAATCACGAGGTTTCTCAACTACTGAAAGGTAGTAAAAGAATAAATGCTAAAGATTGCATTTAAGCATTCAGAAGAATGTGAATGTTGATCAAGAGATCACAACAAGCCTTCTTAGCCTGCACAAGTCTTGTTCATGGCCTAAATCGAGTCATGACGGGAATCTAGGGAGGAGTAAATGATTACTCGATTCCTAGATCATATGCTTGTAATGATAAATTTTGTTTTAAAGTTTAAGGATAATTCTTTTTGAATGATCTTGATAAAATATGATCGCAGTTTAAAAGCTTAAAATTAATTTTTTTAATGCTTTTAGGAAGCCTGACAAACCAGTTGTTAAATTTTGGTATCAGAGTGGAGGTTTCCACTCTGGGACCTAATTGTTTGAATAATGTTGATAAAGAATTTGTTTTTTTGCCACATAGGATAGTATGGCAAGAAGAAGAAACCCTCCCAAAAAATGGGGAAGGCTTTGGTGAGGCCAATCGAACACCGATGGATAAGATGGATGAAATGATGGCCATATACTTCTGGAGACTTAGGATCGTATGAATACCTTGGAGAAGGAAGTACAAGGAGCTTCTAAAGATAATGAAGATGTTGATAATATGAGGAAAAACCATTAAATGATCATGACAAAAAGGAATAACTACCTCCAAATGATAAAGGAAATGGTGGTGGACATGCAACAAAGAAGGCTAAGATAGCTGCTGAACTGTCCAAGGATATCAGAAAAATCAGTCCTCCTAAGTTTGATGGGTCTACACTAGGTGATGGTGTTGAAGCATTTCTGAGTAAAATGGAGAAATATTTCACCATCAGGGACTTATGAGAAGTGATAAAATCCCTTTGGGGATCTTACCAGCTATTTAGGGAAGCATCCTCGTGGTGGGATAATAAGAAGGATGAAATGGGAATTGGTTAACGTTACTGTAGTCACATGGGACCAATTTAAGGGATATTTTTTCCAATGTTGGCTTCCTTAGCTGTATTTTGATAGAAAATAGTTGAGTTTCAAGAGATGTAGCAAAACAACCTTACCGTGAGTGAATATTGGGAAATATTTATGCGTCTACTGAAATATGTACCTCTGTACCAGTAAGACAAAAAATTCAGAATTCACAAGTTTATTATGGGCTTAAGGTCAATAGTTGGAGGTGAAGAGGATGTTCATGGACCAACCACTATGGAGGCTACCTTTGAAAAGGCTATTCATCAAGAGAAGAAATTGCAGTCCATCTCCACTTATAGAGATGAGAAAAAGAAGCAAACAACTTTCTCTTCCAAAAAAAAAGAAAACATGATGGAAGAATGACAGCAAGAAAGGTGAGCCTTATCAAAAGGGAGCTAAGCCAAATAATACTGCTAGAAATTTAAGCAAGAATAATAATAGTTCAGCTGGGAATAATGATAAGTAAAGTGAGAAAAAGGGGCCTATTAATGGTTGCTATAACTATGGAGGGCCTCATTATGCAAATGAATGCCTGTAGGAGAAACATAATGGTTTATAACAATGAAAACCCCTTCCCAATCAAAGAGTAGCCTTCTAGAAAAGGATCCTAGAAGAAGTGGATGATTGTCAGGTTGAACACCAGATCACTCCTGTTGAAACAATATGTAGACTCTTTAACCTACCCATTTCTATTTTAATTGATATAGGAACAACTGAAAGTTTCATTTCTAAAAATATGGTAAACAAATTTACTAAAAAGGCTAGCTATATGGAAATAATTCTAAATTTAAAGTAGAAGAATGTTTTGTTGAAGCTAAATTATAGTTTCCAAATTTAACCATAGTAGTAGATATTTATGTAGGTCAATTAAGATCATATGATATAATCTTAGGAATGAACTGGTTGGTCCAGCATAAGGCTATATTGGACTGCCTTGAAAAATCAGTCGGTTGTGTGGATAATAGTAGAAAATCAACATTAAATAAAGGTAAAAAGGGGAATTTCAATGAGAAAGATATCCACCATGCAACTTAAAAGAGCAAGGCGAAAGGGCTATTAGCTCTTTGTGATTAAGATCGATGACTCGAGTGAAAAATGAGAGTTTTCAGTGGATACTTACCCCTTCCTTAGGGAATTTCGGGATGTTTTTTCCAGATGAGCTTCCCAGACTACCCCCAAATAAGGGAGTTTGATTTCTCTATTGAGCTGAAACAAGGGAGTGAGCTTATCTCTAAGGCTCCGTATCGAATGAGGACCACTGAGTTAATGGAATTAAAGGATCAATTGCATGAGAATCTGGCCCAAGGTCTGATTTGACCAAGTGTGTCACCTTGGGGAGCTCCCGTAATCTTCTTAAAGAAGAATGAAAAAATTTTGAGGTTATGTATTGATTACATGATGCTTAATAAAGCAACAATCAAAAACATGTATCTATTGCCCCACATTGACGACTTATTCGAAAAAATGTGTGGGTAAGTGGTGTTTTCTAATATAGACCTGCAATTAGGGTACCATCAGCTGAGGATAAAGGATGAAGACATCCATAAAACAACATTTAGGACACATTACAGAAATTACGAGTTCACAGTCCTACCTTTTGGGCTGATGAATGCACTAACAACATTCATGAAACTTATGAAAAACATCTTTAAAGATTATCTAGAAAATTTCATCTTAGTTTTCATTAATGATATTCTAATTTATTCAAGGGAAGAAGAGGAGCACCAACAATAATTAAGGCTTTTTTTAGAGAGGCTGTGGAAGCATCAATTTTTTTGTAAGTTGTCAAAGTGCTCATTTTTCGAGAAGGAGGTTCAATATCTTAGCCACATGATCTCAGCAAATGGTATTGATGTTGATTCTTCCAAGATCAAACCAATAACAAAATGTCCAGCCCCAAAAAATGTACGTGAAGTGAGAAGATTTATGGGATTGGATGGGTACTACCGGAATTTTGTTTTGAACTTTTCAAAGGTTCTTGGTCTTTATAACAACACTATAGAAAAATTCCAAAAAGTTTGAATGGATAGAAAACTAACATTAATTAAAGGGTAAAAAGGGGAATTTAAATGAGAAAGATATCCACCATGCAACTTAAAAGAGCAAGGCGAAAGGGATATTAGCTCTTTATGATTAAGATCGATGACTCAAGTGAAAAATGAGAGTTTTCAATGGATACTTACCCCTTCCTTAGGGAATTTCGGGATGTTTTTTCCGGATGAGCTTCCCAGAATACCCCCAAAAAAGGGAGTTTGATTTCTCTATTGAGCTGAAACAAGGGGGTGAGCTTATCTCTAAGGCTTCGTATCGAATGAGGACCACTGAGTTAATGGAATTAAAGGATCAATTGCATGATATTCTGGCCCAAGGTCTGATCTGACCAAGTGTGTCACCTTGGGGAGCTCTCGTAATCTTCGTAAAGAAGAATGAAAAAACTTTGAGGTTATGTATTGATTACATGATGCTTAATAAAGCAACAATCAAAAACATGTATCTATTGCCCCACATTGACAACTTATTCGATAAAATGCGTGGGGAAGTGGTGTTTTCTAATATAGACCTGCGATTAGGGTACCATCAGCTGAGGATAAAGGATGAAGACATCCATAAAACAACATTTAGGACACATTACAGAAATTACGAGTTCACAGTCCTACCTTTTGGGCTGACGAATGCACCAACAACATTCATGAAACTTATGAACAACATCTTCAAAGATTATCTAGAAAAGTTTGTCTTAGTTTTCCTTAATGATATTGTAATTTATTCAAGGGAAGAAGAGGAGCACCAACAATAATCAAGGCTTTTTTTAGAGAGGCTGTGGACGCATCAATTTTTTTGTAAGTTGTCAAAGTGCTCATTTTTCGAGAAGGAGGTTCAATATCTTGGCCACGTGATCTCAGCAAATGGTATTGATGTTGATTCTTCCAAGATCAAACCAATAACAAAATGTCCAGCCCCAAAAAATGTATGTGAAGTGAGAAGATTTATGGGATTGGATGGGTACTACCGGAAGTTTGTTTTGAACTTTTCAAAGGTTCTTGGTCTTTATAACAACACTATAGAAAAATTCCAAAAAGTTTGAATGGATAGAAAACTAACATTAATTAAAGGGTAAAAAGGGGAATTTAAATGAGAAAGATATCCACCATGCAACTTAAAAGAGCAAGGCGAAAGGGATATTAGCTCTTTATGATTAAGATCGATGACTCAAGTGAAAAATGAGAGTTTTCAATGGATACTTACCCCTTCCTTAGGGAATTTCGGGATGTTTTTTCCGGATGAGCTTCCCAGAATACCCCCAAAAAAGGGAGTTTGATTTCTCTATTGAGCTGAAACAAGGGGGGTGAGCTTATCTCTAAGGCTTCGTATCGAATGAGGACCACTGAGTTAATGGAATTAAAGGATCAATTGCATGATATTCTGGCCCAAGGTCTGATCTGACCAAGTGTGTCACCTTGGGGAGCTCTCGTAATCTTCGTAAAGAAGAATGAAAAAACTTTGAGGTTATGTATTGATTACATGATGCTTAATAAAGCAACAATCAAAAACATGTATCTATTGCCCCACATTGACAACTTATTCGATAAAATGCGTGGGGAAGTGGTGTTTTCTAATATAGACCTGCGATTAGGGTACCATCAGCTGAGGATAAAGGATGAAGACATCCATAAAACAACATTTAGGACACATTACAGAAATTACGAGTTCACAGTCCTACCTTTTGGGCTGACGAATGCACCAACAACATTCATGAAACTTATGAACAACATCTTCAAAGATTATCTAGAAAAAGTTTGTCTTAGTTTTCCTTAATGATATTGTAATTTATTCAAGGGAAGAAGAGGAGCACCAACAATAATCAAGGCTTTTTTTAGAGAGGCTGTGGACGCATCAATTTTTTTGTAAGTTGTCAAAGTGCTCATTTTTCGAGAAGGAGGTTCAATATCTTGGCCACGTGATCTCAGCAAATGGTATTGATGTTGATTCTTCCAAGATCAAACCAATAACAAAAAAAATGTATGTGAAGTGAGAAGATTTATGGGATTGGATGGGTACTACCGGAAGTTTGTTTTGAACTTTTCAAAGGTTCTTGGTCTTTATAACAACACTATAGAAAAATTCCAAAAAGTTTGAATGGATAGAAAAATGCAAACTTTCCTTTCAGAATTTTAAGGAGAGGTTAACTTTAGCACCTATCCTAAAGGTGTCCGATCCAAATGGAAGCTTTGTTGTTGTAACAAACACTTTTGGTGAAGGATTGGGTGGGATCCTTTTGTAGGATGGACAAGTGGTGGTATATGAGTCTAGAAAGTTAAAGAATCACGAGTTAAAATATGCCTCACATGATTTAGAATTGGTTGCAATAGTCCATGCATTAAAAATTTGGTGTCACTACTTGCTACACAAGCCTTTTGAGCTAAAAATAGACCATTTGGGGTCTAAAGTATATCTTCACACAGCCTAACCTGAACGCAAGGACAACGTAGGTGGGCTGGAATTACTTTTCGAGTATGATTTTGAGATCAGATATATTAAGGGAAAAGAGAACTGATTTGCTGATGCAATCAACCGCCGAAAGCATATTTCAGTGTTGGTGACTCTAAAAATTATTTTTAAGGATGATGTTTCAAAACATATTCCGACCGATCCATTTTATCAACAAGTGAAGAAAAACTTGGTAAAGGATCCGCATGATCCAAAATTTTAGGGTTTTAAGCTTGAAAATATGGTACTTATGCGCTACAATGGAAGAGTCTACATACCTAAAACAGGTGATTTGAGGCTTAAGGTGCTACAAGAATTTCATAATGCACCATATTCCAACCATCCGAGGGTAACCAAGATGGTTCCTCATATGAAAAATCAATACTTCTGGCATAGCATGAAGGGGGATTTCACTAGATATGTGCAGAAATGCCTTGAATTCTAGCGAGTTAAGGCTGAAAATATGCACTCTGCAGGAATGTTGTACCCTCATGAGGTACCACAACATAAATGGTAGGTAATCAACATGGATTTTGGTCAAGGACTGCCAATGTTCAAAAATAAACATGACATGATCTTGGTAGTAGTTGACAAACTCACCAGGGTTTCACATTTTATACCTATAAATTTGAAGGATGATTCTCCAACTCTTTCTAAGAGGTTTGTGCATGGAATTTTCAGATTGCACGGGGTCCTAGAGTTGATCATTTCTGACAGCGATATGAGAATGACAACAAAGTTTTGGTAGACCTTGTATGCAACATTAGGGATGAAACTCAACTTTAGCTCAACATACCATCTAGAAACAGATGGAAAAAAAAGAAAGAGTGAATCAGGTCCTTGAAGACTTACTACAAATGTACTGCATGGATCAGTAGTACAAGTGGGAAGAGTACCGACCACTGGTTGAATTCATTTATAACAACACATATCACTCATTGCTGAAAATGGCTCCTTTCAAATATCTGTAGGGGCAGAGGTATAAGAATCACATAAGTTCGTACAAAACTAAAGATAGGGAAGTTATTGGACTAGAATTGTTGATTGAGATGGAAAATAAAGTTAAATTATTTGGGAGCTGAAAGAAACGATAACCAGATAGTACCAAGTCAAGAACACAGATGCTAATCAAACACCACGATCAATAAGATGAAAGCAATTCGTTACATTAAACCTTTGCAAACAAATGAGGAACAATATCATATATTATTATGGAACTCAATGCAATACATTGAGAATGGGCCTTGCTTAAATAGGCAAGGAATAACAATCTAAGAACCAGTCAAGGTCGTAGATCAAGCCATAAATCAAGGAAATAACTAGTCATCAAAGAACTAGTCAAGACCATAGATTTAGGAGAGAACTAGACATCAAGGATCTAGTCAATACCATAGATCAAGGAAATAACTATACCTAACAACTAGATGATATATCTTAATATCTAAATAAGATAAACGAAATATCCACACACATAAGTGGGTGAGGATAAATACAATAAATGTAAATAAAGTACCTAGATGAACATGAGCTAAGATAAATACCTACTCTAACACCCCCCTCAAGTGAAGCTAGGGGCCAAAATAGAAGTGGCATGTCTACAATATGATTCCTGACAACTAGGCCTGATGAGGTACTCATGTACAATAACTGAGAAAAAAGGGACACCGCAAGGTACCCAAAACCAGTAACAACAAAGTAAAGAGAGTAAAGATCCACTCCAAGGCATCCCAAGAAGCTTGGCTCAAAAAATTCATACAATACTGAAGAAGTTTGGTGTGCACTATGGTCTAAATCCACTGCTTGATCATAAAACTCAAAAACAACTGACACTCGGGCTCCACTAGAATAGCTCCATACAAGGATACTGTCAACAGAGTGATGTCAAAAAGTGTAAAATAAAACACCAAACATAATTTGATCAACTTCTTCAAATAGGTGTGCCACGATCCAAGAACAATAACCAAAGCAACAAGGTAAGGACACAAACTCTAGAGTGTCATGATCCAAGAAAAGCCAAGGTAATAAGGCAAGGACACAAAACCCAAAGAAGCAGGATCAACACCACACCCTCCCATATTGCTGAATGGGTGGAGTGATGCTACAAATCTATATGAGTTTCTCAAAATCAACTACTTGAACATTGAAAAAATAACACTGGACTTCACCAGAATAGATCCCCCACTAGAGATACTGTCAACATGTCAAAAGTGTCGAAAATACAAATATAAAATCTCTCAACAAACAAGAGAGATACACTACACATACTAAAGAAAAATTCTCAAAACAAGAAACATCACAATGCAGAAGGTATAGAAAGTGGAGTAAGAGGCCAAATCGTGGAGGAGCCATGTGTGTAGAGGGTCTATTAATGAATTCCTGTCTCTGCCACGAGTGATCAGATATCCACCACGAATCAACACAGATGGATGAAGAAGATGTCTGCATATGACTTGGTGCAAAATGCACAACGGGTGCATGCGAAAGAAAATCAGAATGTGTGTCAGGTTGATCATGTCTGACAGCTGAAATCTTAGGTTTCTCAAACTTGAGTGAAGGTGCAAAAACTCATGTGTTGCTCATGATCCTCAGAAAGTGTCGAGCTAACAAAAAAATGAGCTCTGTTAATGTGTGATCCCAATGAAGTATCTGCTCGAAAACCAATGTCACGATGAGAATTCCACTTAACATGTGGAATCGAGGAGACAATACCCTGTGAATGTTTTCCAATGACTCCACTAGTGAGACCCATAGAATGGAGCATGCAAGAACTAAATGCAGTGGTATGCTTCTTAAAAAAACCATGCAGCTGAGTAGAAGTAGGATACACAACATGTGGTACTATAATAGGCATAGATGTGGAAGAGCATGTAGTAACAAGCCTCACAGGTTTAGAAGCATCAAAAGCAGGTTCAGGCTCAAACACTGGTAGATCAATGTCATTGGGTACAAGAGCAACAACTACAAGTGGACTAGGAGCATGGATATGGTTGTCCAAAATACGATGGTGATGATGTAGGCTAGCAAGTTTGTTCTACAGGAAGTGTATTATTGTATCCTTATCGTGAATGAGTGATTATAGAAGAGAATTTCACTTCTTGAGAAATCTATTTTCCTCCAAAATTTTTACAATATCCTCTTGAAGTCCACATACTTCAGAGAAAAGCATATCATTCTCAGAATCCATGATAGGTACAAACTGCAACTCCAAAAAATTTAGGACGTCGGGCTCAACTGAAATTGTGTCCACAATTGATCACTCCTCCATATTTGACACTTTATAATTATAGTGCAATTCTCAAAATAAATATTTCCTTTTGGAAAGAGCACGAAAAAAAAATCACTTTTGCAAAAAAAGGCACTCAAAACCGAGTTACCGATTAAAAGTTACAAGCTTTTTAATATTTTGCTCTGTTATTTATTTTAGGTGCCACTAAAACAAAATAAAATGTTATTGCCTTCACCACACAAATAAAATTAAAGGGGGCTGTTATTATGGAACTCAATGTAATATATTGAGAATGGGCCTTGCTTAAATAGGCAAGGAATAACAATATAAGAACCAGTCAAGGTCGTAGATCAAGCCATAAATCAAGGAAATAACTAGTTATCAAAGAACTAGTCAAGATCATAGATTTAGGAGAGAACTAGACATTAAAGATCTAGTCAATACCATAGATCAAGGAAAGAACTATACCTAATAACTAGATAATATCTCTTAATATCTAAATAAGATAAAAGAAATATCCACACACATAAGTGGGTGAGGATAAATATAGCTAAAGGTAAATAAAGTACCTAGGTGAACATGAGCTAAGGTAAATACCTACTCTAATAGGAACGATTGAAAGAGGCAGCAGACCGGTAGAAAAGCTACGCAGATAAAAAGAGGATTAAGCAAGTTTTTGTTGTTGGGGACAAATTTTTCCTTAGAGTTAAGCCAAAAAAGAGATCTTTAAATTTTGGCTAGTCTACCAAGTTGGCCCCTAGGTATGTGGGGCCATTTTAAGTCCTTGCAAAGATAAATCCAGTGGCCTATAGGCTGACATTTCCCCCTGTTCTCTCTTGAATGCATGATGTTTTCCACATCTCCTTGCTAAAGAAATATGCTAGAGATGTTGCACATGTGATGGATTGGCATTAACTACATGTACAAGACCCTGGGATAGTGACATTTGAGCCAATCAGAGTGATGGAAACACGTAAGCTTCACTTGCGAAACATAGAAATTACTTAGTGCAAGGTCCAATGGGACCAATACATGAAAATAGTGCAACTTGGGAGAACGTGGAATGCATGATGGTTTCATTTTTGTAGTTATTTGAGTAAAATATCGCTGCATTCTAACTCTGTTATTCCAAGGTAAGAACAAGTTATGTTTTCTTCTCAAGACAAGTAAAGTAATACATTATTTCTACTATAGTAAATTTTTCAGATTAAACAATTCTACGAATGATAAATCAACATGACATTGATGCTTGTATAGGGGGAGGATGGCACATCCCATAGTTACCCCATTCTATTTTTGGCCAATGTTAATTAAAATTAACAATTTAAATCCATTTTGGAACTTTACGATACACTTACATCTATAAGTAACCTAAGTTACTTACGAATGTAAGTGTACCATTTAATGTTATTGTGAAATTGTACCCTATTAGAGATGCCTAATGGGTGTACGGGTATGCATGATGACACGTATAGACATATTGTCTATACATGAGCTCAATGGGATATGCAAGATTGTATATAGGAAGCTTGCCTATAGGTTCTCGTAAGCACACCCGCATGTTGATTAGACATGGCCAACAACATTGGACTTGTGCTAGATCGTTTAGCTTTTAAAACTAGACTCTGCATCCATGTAGGGTGAGCATACTATATGGTCTAGAGACTAAGTGTTATAATATATATGGTACCTGTGCATAGTGGGGACTCTTTTGTTGGCATATGCTATGATGTTGTGAGATATTGGGGGATTTAGTTAAATAATTATTACTTTAGACCATGCATTCTGCCCTAAGGTGATTATATTTTGTTTTGTTAACTTGTTAAAAGTTTAAATGATTTCAAAAAAAAAATACAATAATAAGGGAGGGGACCTCACAAACCCTCCGCCCTCACCATGATGGAAATCCCCATGCATGCATCCCCAAATCTCGAGAGGTGGCAGGTGGCTTCATCCAACGACTAACATTGATCAAGCCCACATGGGCTGACAGAGGTTAGAGTCAAGTAAAAATTTTCCATTCGAGCTGGGAGGGAAATGAGGAGAAAATGGGGGCGAAGCCCTGCCAAAATAAATACAAAGCCATTAATCATGTCCTGCATGCATAATAAATCACACTTCCAGTAGACTTGGTACTCTGTGGAATGCTTAAAACTGGAAGGGTTTCTCTGGGTCAATTTTGTAGAGAGAAAATAGAGGAGAAAGGGTTGTAAAATTTGGAAAAATAATTTCATCCTGGAAGTTTTATACAACTATTGCATGCATGGGTTCTTCTCCCTACGACTTTATCTTCTTTATGATAATACGTAACTATTGGTAGATGGAATAATGGTTAAAATATGGGTATGTATATCTAGGATTGATGTGTGCTTCTTTTTTTAAAAGCTTGATCATAGAAATCAATGTGATCTTCTGTAACAAAAAATGGTTTCCTGAAAGCATTGTGTCTTTCTTTATAAGAAAAGGGGGTTTCCTGAAAACATTATGTTATTATTTATTAAAAAAAATGGTGCCTGAAATCGATGTGTGTTTCTATCTTTATTGCAGGATTGTAAATGACTGCTGGTTGCTATGAAAGTTTTATATTCAACACCTTTAATAAATCTGGGTATATGAATAAATTTACTAAAAACCCATTTTTGTGAAAGTGGTAGTCAGGAAGGGTTTCTATCTAGGTGTAGATTCTCCAGAATTGCTCTACCATTAGTAGGTAGATGTCTGTCCTTTACATAGACTCGAGCGAATTAATTATTTTCCTTCCGATGTGTCAATAAAGCTACTCATTGACTTGCAATAAAACTTGGGTAGTAGGATTTTATTTAATAGAGAGGGTTTTATCTAATGGAATCAATTTTATTCAATGATGAGTGAAGTTCAATTAAAATCTAAACTTCATTTGAATAATTTGACTAAACAACTTAGGTTTTATTTTCATGAACTCTGGGAATTATTTTAAATTAGGATTTAATGCCTATTGCAGACTTATTATAACATTTGTATATGGCTATTTGAATTTTCTTTTATTCTACAACTATTATATGAATTATTGAGTGTTGTTCTATTCTATTGTTGTAAATGGCTATTTGATTGTTGTTTTATTCTATAGTTGCTATATGAATGAATGAGTTCTATTTTATTCTATCGATGTATATGGTTGTTTCATTCTACAACTGTTATATGAAGAACTGAGTGTTGTTTTATTCTATCACTGTATATAGTTGTTTGAATTTAGTTATTATTTTCTTCTTGAGCGAACAAAGGACTGATTTAGTCTACAACTACTTTATGGCTGCCTGAATGCCGTTAATATACACTTCTTGAGTAAACATATGACTATTTTATTCAATGATGAGTGTACAACTTCTATATGAATGAATGAGTTCTATTTTATTCTATCGATGTATATGGTTGTTTCATTGTACAACTGTTATATGAAGAACTGAGTGTTGTTTTATTCTATCACTGTATATAGTTGTTTGAATTTAGTTATTATTTTCTTCTTGAGCGAACAAAGGACTGATTTAGTCTACAACTACTTTATGGCTGCCTGAATGCCATTAATATACACTTCTTGAGTAAACATATGACTATTTTATTCAATGATGAGTGAAGTTCAATTAAAATCTGAAATTCATTTGATTAATTTGACTAAATAACTTGGGGTTTATTTTCATGAACTCTGGGAATTATTTTAAATTAGGATTTAATGTCTATTGGAGACTTATTATAACAGTTGTATATGGCTATTTGAATGTTGTTTTATCCTACAAATTTTATATGAATGACTGAGTGTTGTTCTATTCTATTGATGTATATGGCTATTTGATTGCTATTTTATTCTACTACTGTTATATGAATGATTGAGTGCTATTTTATTCTATCACTGTATATGGTTGTTTGATTGTTGTTTCATTCTACAATGGTTATATGAACAACTGAGTGTTGTTTTATTCTATCGTTGCATATAGCTTTTTGAATGTTGTTATTATTTTTGTCTTGAGTGAACAGAGGATTGATTTAGTCTACAATTGCTTTATGTCTACCTGAATGTTGTTAATATACACTTCTTGAGTAAACATATGTTTGTTTTAGTTTACAACTACTTAATGACTGTCTGAATGTTGTTAATATTTACTTCTTGAGTAAACATAGGACTGTTTTAGTCTACAACTATTATATGAATGTTGGAATTTTGTTGATACTTACTTTGTGAGTGAATGGATACCTTTGTTATTTTGTTGGATTTGGGATTAAACATTATTGATGATTAGGAAATGTACCCTTGTGGATATTTCCATCTTAATTAGATGTAAAAAGTTGAGTCGCCTTATGAAACATCGTTGGAAATAAAGTTGATTCATGGAAGTTATTTTCTTTGGTTGTTAAGAATGTAATAATTAGAATTGACGATATTAATTTCTATAATAGTTTAATTCTTGTTAGCAGGATAAAGGAATTGGTTAGATTTACTTCAATCTCTCTTATATCCTAAAATTTGTAAAATTTTATAGGCTTGTCTGAATGTTTGGAATGGTGCAACATGTCATTCCATATATTCATACCAACAAATTACTAGTATTGACCTATAATTAGTAGGAAGAGCAAAGCATATGGCATAGAAGCATGTCAATATAAGTGAATAATTACATCTACATGCACATGATGAGGAATTGGTAAGAAGAAGGTTCACCTTGGGATTTGTGCCCTCCAGAAAAAAAATCGCGGGATTATTTTTTTGGGTCTGTTGGATTTCTCAAGATCTGCACAGGGTAGTTTTATTTTGCGGCATAGCTATTTCAGTTTGTGTGCAGGATGGTTTTCGGATCTTTCCTATTTTGGCAAGGGTCCACGGATGTCATGCACATTTTTCACTATTTCGAGAAAATCCGCAAGTTCCTACTTCTGAAATCCTTAGCCCTTGGTCATATGGTATGGTCATATGAGGGCTTAAAGCTTGTGATTCCTACTAGTATGTGCTTAAATTTAGCCCCCTTTAATTTTATTTATGTGGTGAAGGAAACAACAATTTATTTTGTTTTAGTGGAAACTAAAATAAATAACAGAGCAAAATATTAAAAATCTTTTAACTTTTGATCGGTAACTCGGTTTTGAGTGCCATTTTTTGTAAAAGTGCTTGTTTTTTGTGCTCTTTCCATTGAAAATATTTATTTTGAGACTTTTACTATAATTATAAAGTGCCACATATGGAGGAATGTTGTAATCAATTGTGGACGCAATTTCAGTTGAGCCTGACGTCCTAAACTTCTGGGAGTTGCATTTTGTATCTATCATGGATTTTGAGAATGATATTCTTTTCTCTGAAGTGTGTGGACTTCAAGAGGATATTGTAAAATTTGTGGGAAGAAAATAGATCTCTCAAGGAGTGAAATTATCTTCTACAATCACTCATTCACGATAATGATATAATAATCCACTCCCTACAGCAACAACTTGCTAGCCTATAACATCACCATGATATTGTGGACAGCCATAGCCATGCTCTTAGTCCACTTGCATCTATTGCTCCTATACCCACTAACATTGATTTGTTAGTCTTTGAGCTTGTTCTTGCTCTTGATGCTTCTAAACCTGTGAGGCTTGTTATTGCATGCTCTTCCACATCTGTGCCTATTACAGTACCACATGTTGTGTATCCTACTTCTACTCAGCTGCATGGCTTTTTAATAAGCATAACAATACATTTAGTTCTCGCATACTCCGTTCTATGGGTCTCACTAGTGGAGTCATTGGCAGACATTCACAGGGTATTGTCTCCTTGATTCCACATGTTAAGTGGAATTCTCGTCATGACATTGGTTTTCAAGCAGATACTTCATTGGGATCACACATTAACAGATCTCATTTTTTTGTTCGCTCGACTCTTTTTGAGGATCATGAGTAACACATGAGTTTTGCACCTTCACTCAGGCTTGAGAAACATGAGATTTCAGCTGTTAGACATGATCAACCTGACACACATTCTGATGTTCTTTTACATGCACCCATTGTTCTGATGTTCTGGTGTTTTTTTGTAATTTTGACATCACTTTGTTGACAGTCTCATTGTATGGAGCTATTCTAGTAAAACCCAGTGTCAGTTGTTTTTGAGTTTTGTGATCGAGTAGTGGATTCAAAACATAGTGCACACCAAACTTATTCAGCATTGTATGAGTTTTTTGAGCTGATCTTCTTGGGATGCCTTGTAGCGGGTCTTTACTCTCTTTACTTAGTTGTTAATGGTTTTGGGTACCTTGCGGTGTTCCTTTTTTCCCAGTTATTGTACCTAAGTACCTCATCAGGCCTAGTTACCGGGACTCATATTGTGGACATGCCACTTCTATTTTGGCCCCTAGCTTCACTTGAGGGGTGTTTTTGAGTAGGTATTTACCTTAGCTCATGTTCACCTAGGTACTTTATTTACCTTTATTGTATTTATCCTCACCCACTTATGTGTGTGGATATCTCTTTTATCTTATTTAGATATTAGGAGATATTATCTAGTTGTTAGGTATAATTCTTTCCTTGATCTATGGTATTAACTAGTTATTTCCTTGATCTATGGTATTGACTAGATCCTTGATGTCTATTTCTCTCCTAAATTTATGGTCTTGAATAGTTCTTTGATGACTAGTTGTTTCCTTGATTTATGGCTTGATCTACGACCTTGACTGGTTCTTAGATTGTTATTCCTTGCCTATTTAAGCAAGGCCCATTCTCAATGTATTGCATTGAGTTCCATAATAATATATGATATTTCTTCTCATTTGTTTGCAAATGTTTATGTAAATTTATTTTGGTGAATTATTTTCATCTTATTGATTGTGGTGTTTGATTAGCATCTGTGTTCTTGGCTTGGTACGATCTGGTTATCGTTCCTTTCAGATAATGATGAAAGGTGTATTCCATTTTGGCTGAATAATAATTGACTTGGGTTGATTTACATTATATGTCTGATTATGTTGATGTGATGTTGGAAGAAATATGATGTGGACGAGATGCTATTTATTTTTACTTAAAAATTTGATGTGTTGTAAGAAACAAAGAATATAGGACAAGTAAGAACTCTTGTCTAGGAATGAATCTTATTAGGCTAAAATATATAGTTGTCTTACAAAAGATAACATAATTGATCTATTTATGGTTAAGACTCAAAGTCGATAGTGGAGTATGTGAAATTAAATTAGAAGATGTTTTACTTAAATTAGCAAAATGTTGTTCCTTTATTAAAAAAATTAGGAATATTCATCTCTTTTGATATTACTTGTGCCAATAGGGAAACTTATGTTTAATCAATGGATGTGTGACTTCATATAAATTCCTAAAGGATGTAATATTTTTATTTTATGAATACAAGTCATAATGTTTTTTAAACTTATGTCATCAAAATAACCGAACCTAGACTTAGATATCATTTGATTAGAGTCTGTCCATCCACATATCTTAAGGGGATTCGGATTGACCAAATCTCACGAACCATTTTCAAGATGACATTATGGTTATGAATGGATCGCATTTCTGAAATCCAATCTAAAATGCAATTAATGACGTTGAAATAAATTGTAAACATAAGAATAATCATATGAGGTTCAAACTATGTGAGTTAGGTATGGTGCATGTCTAAATACCTTATTAAATTTTACGGGCTTAAATTGTGACCCATTGGCTTGGTTAGCTCAATATGACTTCAGGAATAAAAAAGTTATATCTTCACTCATTACAAATAAGTTAAGGTTAGGATCATACCATCGACATAACCATAATGAATTTAGCTTAAAATGGAATTTATGGGGGCTGAGATATATCATGTTGCGACTATGGACAAACTCTTATCGTTTGTGCATACTTAAGAGTTGGCTTGAACACAAGCAAGAAAATTCAGCCAAAGTTATGTAATGGATGATTGTGTGATCCGTCACTAATTCTTGAGTGTGGTTGATCAGGGGATCATTTTTGATATCAAAAGTTCCCTAAACATCCCTAAACTATGACAGTGTAAAATATTATTGCAAGATCTTTCCATCGACTATGAGAACGTGAAAAATAGACATCAAGAGCTCTAGTTATGTTCGGTCAAAGTTCAATCGATGGGAAAGTCAACTCTGGTCAGCTGGTCGATATTGGATCAATGGGACTGTGACATGTGGCAAAAATGCAAAGAGAGTCATTTGTTGGTTTTCAACCTCTGGTCTTTGACGGTCATAAAATAATAGGTCGTGGGAACAAGAGGCTCAAATTTTTTAACGGAGGAGAGCTCGACCATCGTATGGACTATGGTATTATTACCGATGAGGTGGGTCCACAAGCCACCACGTGGCTTACCACCACTTGTCAAATTCACTTGATTTACCTCTCAATAGATGACAAGTGGACTATATGCTATTGACTGAGTTATTTCTTTTCTATACCACAATGTATGGGTTGAATTATTATTATCTCGATGAGAACACATTACCACCCACATGGAGTAACATCCCAACTTGTTAAGACTTGGTCTACACAATGGGCACATTAAATATTAGCCACCACTTGGCCATGTTAAATATGCCCCCATGCCTATGTAGGCATCCACGTGGAAAGGTGAAGCGGTGGGGCAAAGGCCATGCGTGGAGAAGGGTAAGGCTAAGGTTTATTAATACCTTAGCAAAATAAAAGCTGCCCCATGTGGGATAATACCCACTTAAATAATGCATCCACATCAACATGGAAAATGGAGGATTATGTGGGATAACCCAATTAAAATTTTATACCGCCCACTATGGGGTATAATCCGATCTAAAAGCTACGTGGTAGGCTGATAATAGCCTTAGATAATTTTTAATACATTATTTTAAGGGCCCTATTTTTGTATAAATAGGGAACCCATTTCTTTGTAAAGGACACACAACACACAACTTGGAAGCTCATTCCTAGAGCTAGGAAAGGTGAAGATTGAGCTAAGAGGAGAGTAAGATATTATGTCAACAACATAGTTGTGTGAAGTCCTAATGTATTTAGGCATTATTATTTTATTCATTATCGACCTATTATTTTTTAGGCAATAGTAAATTAAAATTATTGTGACTAGGAGTTATTAATACTACCTAGTCAGCCCATAGCGCCACACTAAATTATTGTGAAGCCTAGAATATTAACCAAAGTGTCATAGGGCATTACAAAGTGTCTAGAAGGCTGATTGAGAACTAGAGGATTCTGAACAGTGGAGCTGGTGCCATCGAGCTTACCGAATATGCCAAGAAAGGGGAAGTCGAGTGCTATTTTTCACCCTTATCATCTGAAGGTTTGGTTATTCTTCGAAGAAGGTTCTAAATAGTTTCCATTAGGTTTTCTTGTGAAAGTACTATTGTAAATTACAATTTTTGACTAGTAGAACGGTTCAAAAGAACCCAAAGATGTAGGCAATTTCCGAACTCTGTAATAAGTCACTGTGTAATTGTCTTTATTTTCTTGCATTAATTTTAAATTGATTACTTAAAAGGAGAAAATTCTTAGTAAATATTTAAATCCTACAAGGGTCTGAGATCAGGTAGATAAAAACTTGATTATTTTCAGCTCGGTGGTTTAGTTGGGAATTGAGGAAGGGTTACAGATTACTCGGATTCCAACGTGGGAAACACATGTGAAGGAATTTAATCATGATATTTCTCAACTACTGAAATGTAGTAAAAGACTAAATGCTAAATATTGCATTTAAGTATTCAGAAGAATGCGAAGGTGGATCAGGGGATCACGAAAATCCTTCTCATCCTGCACAAGTCTTGCTCATGGCCTAAATCGAGTCATGATGGGAATCTAGGGAGGAGTAAATGATTACTCGATTCCTAGATGGTCTCCTCATAATGATAAATTATGTTCTAAAGTTTAAGGATTATTCTTTTTGAATGATCTTGATAAAATATGATCATAGTTTAGAAGCTTAAAATTGAATTTTTTTTACTTCTTTTAGGAAGCCTGAGAAACTATTTGTTACATTTTAGGCCTTCAAAGGAGTTAGGGGTGCCATAAAAAACTAAAGAAAGGTCTGAAAGTGTAACTGACATGTTGCAGATGCAATGATTACATTATGGTAGTTTAAGTGATGTCATATATACTCTTGAATTCAATTTGAAAGTGATAAGAATATGAAATGTTAGAAGATAAAATATAAGATATGTAAGAGGAATACATCCTCGTGTATTTGTATGCTTAAGTGTGCATGAGAAATAGCTTTCACAACACTGCATAGTTAGAGACTCATTCTTGTGTGTGTGAATAAAAATGCATATGTACATGTCTCAAAGATTGTATGAGTAGAATAATGAGTTGATGAAGAGTGGAGGAAGGTGATTCCATTCATGTGTGAATGAGAGAAAAAATGTCTGTGTGTGAAACAGGCCTTGAAAAATATACTTGTAGCAATATGAAGTGATGAGAAGATAGGTGATTAAAGAGGCATGAAAGAGAGAGAATATGATTTGAATAAGAGACCATAATTTTTTGTATCCGACAACTAGATGGAAGTTATCAAAACTATGAGAAAAGTGATTGCCACATAATAAGAAGGAATACTTCGTGGCATAATGAGAACATTAAATGACTAAGTGCAGTATTTTAAAAATAATTGTGCGACAAAAGATAGTTACAGATAACATGATAGAGGATGAAGAATATGAAAAGTAGATAAATTAAAGGAAATTAGTGGATAAAATTAGAATCATCTAAAATATGTGAAGTGTAAAAAATTCACATCTTTTTCAAACCAGATGCTCAACTACACCAGTGACAAAAATTTAATGAAGTATGAGCACGTCTTCCGACATTGTAAATATGATGGTGTGTAATTGGAGAAATTTTAGGAACCTCTTCTCTCTTCCCCTCTTTTTTTCTTCTTCTTTATATAAATGTAACTCAAAACTAATTTTTAAGGGGATCCCTCTTTTGATTGTAACGACACTGTGTCAAAAAGATGGCCATCTTCCCACAAATTTTAGACCTTGGATTTGAGTGCACGTGGTGAGTATAACACCTCATAAGAATTTGTAATGGATTGTTCATATTCAAAGTAATGATTTAATGAATAATGTGGCTTGTTTCATCCATTTTCCTTGCATTTTTGTCTTCTTTCCTATCCTTTCATGTGTTTTATGTTGTGTATGGATTCAATCCACAAGTTATTCATTTCTTTGTGTTATTAATGTGTGGAATGGAAGGGTCAATTCAAGATTGGTATGTGGCACATGTATTCCCTCTCTTATCTATATTTACTTCTAATATTTTCCTCATGGAGAGAAACCCCCTTCTTTCTAGTGCTAAAACTGCCTTCCTTACCTTAGGTTCCATTTCCTACGTTCTCTCTAATCCTGAACCCTTGGATGCTTAGATTAGGATTAATTAGTTATTATCTTAGTTTTTGGGTAGTATTAGCGCTAGGATAGATAGGTAGATGAATTTTTCCTTCTTTAGAGGGTGATTTGATACATTCAAGTCCCACGCTGAGAGATCATCCCATGCTTCACTGAAATGTTGAACGTAGTTTCGACAGGGTGTAATTACAGGTGTTAATAGTATTGACATTCCTGGTGGGAATAAAACAAAGAGCTTTACAATTTATTATCACCAATATTTATGTGTTCTTGATGGTACACAGCTGATAATTGCATTGGTCTAAAAATACTGATTTTCTTAATCAACATAACACCTTCCATCATTTTAGTTCTCTTTCTCTTGAAGTTGTGCAATCATGGATTCATTTCCTCAAAGAAATCCTCATTTATAGCAGAAATATCATTTGAATCCAACTCTATGATTCTAGTACACACATCCAAATAAGATTTATGATTGAAATTAGCATGCATATTCATATGGACTGAACCCTATGGGTCAATATGGTTATCCAACTAACCATGGTACTATTGAAGAAGAAGGATATGCATATTTTGGAGGCCATTTCACACTTGAAGATGAATTTGAAAGGAGAGTTCAATACACGGAGGAGATCATGTAAGTAATCAAGGAGTAACTTCAAATAATGCAAGCTAAATAACTTGATTCTAGGAAGCCCTATCCATGGAGAAGTCATATATGTAGTTCATTTAGTCCCCAATAAAGGATAGAGGTAATTAGTGAATACTTTAATCAGATGGTTAATTTTATTGCATATTAATAAGAATTTGAGGCTAATAAACCCAATTTTGAAGAACTATATCAATGGGGTACTCCTTCACTATCATCATTTGGATATATGATACCTTCGTATCAACCTAATCTATCTAAGATCAATATTTAAGTTCCTAGATTTCTCAAAGCTTCTCCTTCTACCCCCTCTCCTCCACAAGAATACATTACACCCCCATTATTTTAACCATTGAAAAATCATCTAAAATCAAAATATAACCTCCCTTTAAATTCCCAAATTCATTTTGGGATGAAACCAATCATAAAATCAGTTTTGGAGGGAAGCCAAGTAGACAAGATCTCGTGTAAAACTTGAATGATTGGTGCTCAAAGTTTGAATCCAAAAAAGTGCTAGACCACGAGGATAACAAAATACCACCCATGTTTTCATCAAAAATAGTCAATAATAATTTGGAAAGGCTCAAGAAAGATGTTGAAATTTAAGGGAAATAGAAGGATAAATTAGATTTGAAAGTTATTGATTTACCCTTTAAAGAATCATAAAGGTAGGAGATTATAGGGAGTTTATTACTCTCTTTTAGTGATGAAAATTTAAATCTCCCCTTAACTTTACCCATGGTGAAACTAAAGGTCTTAGAGCATGAAAAATGTGAAATAATATCCCCTGTTAAACCTAACTTTCATTATGAATTTTAGGATATTTTTGAAATGTCGCACTTCTTGTTTGGGGATGAGGAAGAAGGAAATGGAAATATAAGAGTGGACACTGAGTAGTTTACATAAGAAAAATAATAATATTATTCAAATCAGCTTGTAAACATCAACCATCAAGAGGATAATGCACATGGTAGCTCCATTTATGGAGTTGCGTGTAAGGAAAATGGGTAATATGAAAGAATCAATCAATAAACTACAAGAAACAATTTCCTGATTGGGTGTCTAGCTGATTTAGAGTCATAAAAAGAGTTAAAACCAATCATGTTTACTTCAGAGCATGAGGAAGAGTTTTAAATCATCAAATGTCAACCAATGCACCCATCCAAACCAAAATGTAGAACAATAAGAGGAGGCACATTTCATTTTCCTAATTAATACTTTGAATAATAACAAAGTGTGGGCTATGGTTTCAATTTCATCATGTTATTTAGTTGCAAAACTTATCACATGGGCACATTTTGTAAGAAAGGGAAGTTATTTTCTCAAACCTATAGCTTCCTTTCACTTTGGTTAGATTAAAATTAGGTTAGGTTTTCTTATTGAAAAATAAGTGTTTGTGCACACTCTACATATTTCCACTTAGAACACATATTATTCTCATACTTTATATATAGCTTTTGTGCCTTTTTTTGGCTTTGCATAGTCAATTCTAGTGCTTTATGGTAAAATTAAAATATTTTGGGATAGTTTACAATATTTATTAAAAGCTCCAAAATATCATCTTCAAAGGGAAGCTTCAAATTAGGGTTAAGTTCATGCAGATTCATGGACAATTATAAAGTTAAAAATATCAAATTCAAGTTGTAGGATTGACTCCATGTCCAATTGATTCTTCAAGGCTACTGGTATATACATCTAGCAGGAAGATGTCCCCTAGAGGTCGCCAAAGTGTTTTCCAAAATTACACCCCCCATGCAATTTTGAAAAACTTATCTCAGTTGGGACTTAGACACTTTTCTCTACAAATCCACATAACACTAAGTTAGTGTTTTGTAGAATGCGTGAATGTAGTGTTCCATAGGTTCTTTGTACCTGACAATTAAAGGAATTGGAGCTCAAAAATTAAGTGTATTTTGGTGGAATTAGTGCTTCATGGATGTTTAAGTTATATATTATACCTTCATGACATTAAGGAATTCAATCTTCTGTAGACATGTTAGCATATGTATTTGCACGCATGCAAATGATATGCAACAGTGTGGGAATGAATTCCCTCCTCAATGAAAGTGAGGCTGCCTTTATTGAAAACTAAAACTGTATTTACATCTATACATTCAAAATTGTATGTCAAGGGGGGTGTTTTGGAACATCAATAGAAAGAAAAGTGAATGAGGGAGATGGAATGGAATGAAGGAAAGGGATGAATGGAATGGATTGAAGGAACATGCAATAGTTAGGTAAAGGAAGAGCCTACTATTACATGGAGAAGAATAATAAATAACTAACACAAATAAAATGGAGTTTGCATTAGATAAACGATAATGAGTAAAAGGGAACACACGTGAGCAAGTAGATAATCAGAGCTTGATCACTGTGAACTAGAACAACATATTAATAGCGTTGACAATAATATCCAAGAAAATATTTGCATGTAAGATTCAAACACTAACATATAATGAACATAAGAACATCAAATGCTATAAAAGACAATGAATGGGACATAAAGTTTCATATTTCATTAACTCCAAAATGCTCTTCTCAAAAGAACAAAAAGATTCTTTCTTTAAAGTAAAGCTCACATACAAAAGTATTTTTTTCTCCTCTCTCAAAGTCACCCTTTAAAAATGAGACCTTGACTTTCTTTTATAACCCAAAAGTTGGTTATAAAGTAGTCAGGGTTTTAGATGAACATTAAATAGGGCATCTTAAGTAACTTTTAATTTCTCAACCAACTTAATTAAAAACAAATAAAAATAAAAATCACTTTAAGTTATCCACAGTTCTCCAAAAGTGAGTTCAATAATAACACCATTTTAAAATACCACTTTTAAAACATACAAAAAAAACAATGCCTTATCCATTGAAATGGGGTCCGCCTATCTCAATCATATGAGAAATGGACTCACCCACTTTGCTAGATACTAGAAAACTATATCCTCATCCCGTCGGTGAAATTAGGATCCGTCGCCTTTGCCAATTGAAAGGACCTGAACCTTCCTAATGTTTGGAACATCATTTCTTCTTCTGGAGGTTCATTTGGTCAAAGAATAGCCTCAAAAAATACCTAGTATTCCAAGATCCTACTTGACATATCATTTAGATTGACTATCTTTGATTGAATATTCTCAAACAAGTTCTTTAATTTGATGCAACGTTCTATTGAAGCTGAAGATAAATTGATGACGGGAGTATAAATGTCTTTGAAAAACTGTGAAAATTTCTCCTCCACATGTTCTAATGAATAAATTTGATTTTTCTCACTTACAAGATCACAAGGGATCTCAACTATGAAATCCTGAATCAAGGTGAGTGACGTGAAGGCTTCATTGCATACACTTTCATAATGGATCATAGAATCCTTGAGAATTGTCTTTCTTGATTTGAGATTTAGGCACCAAAGAAAGTGAGTCACTCGACATTCAAATTTGAGAATTCCTTCAATGGCTAGACTTGAAGATTCTATACTTGTCATCTCCTATAGTTTGGGTAATATCTCATCCAATTTTGATATGTTAGAAATAAAAGTTTCCTTGAAAGAAAGAATCGGATCAAGATATGCACTAATATCTTCATGGAGCTTAATGGTTTTTTTGATCATCTCTTTACCAAAAAAAGAATCTCTAAAAGCCAATATTTAGTGACATGAACCAATGTATTTATTTCTTTTGATAAATTGAGAGTTTCTTCATTAGGGGCAGCCACTGCATCAGGTACTAGGAAAATGGATGATATGGGATTTATCAGATGATGAACATATTCCACCAATTGATTCTTTTTATTCTTGAGCTAAGAGTTCTGAGACTTATATTTCTCAAGCCTCTTTATCACAATATCTATTGAATCTTGGGCCATCACCATGTCACTTACCATTGTGGACTTCCCAAGTCCAAGTATGAAAACTTCATAATCAACATATGTCATGGCATCACGCTCCTTGTTAACTCATGGGATGGCAAGATCCGTAAATGTGTTTCCATCATCATCCACCATTACTCAGGAGAGTACTTTAGGATTCTTGGGAATGATGTCATTCAAAAGTTTGAAAAGGGCATCGAAGTCAATGTAAATTGCCTTGAAAACCCTCTTCCTTTTATTGATTTCACAATCAACCCAAAAAGGAGTATCCTTCACCAATTCTACATACAAAAGCCTGGAATCCAGAGGAACATTTCCATTGTTCTCAACATCATTAGATTCTAAAAGAATTATTTCCACAACCTCAACCTTTGGAGAAATAACCTCGATATCTACCTCTTGAACATTAGGGAGATTTTGAGAAATATATTCATGAATTGTAGGTTCACAAGTGTTTGATATCTGGATTACTTGCACTTGAGTAGACTAATGTGCAAGGCATGACTGAGGATTGTTTGTTATGATATTTTGCAAAATGTCGGCAATGTGAGTATAAGAATCTCTATTTGAAGTGTAAAATCGAGATACACGCTCCCTTCCTTCACTCAGGTTAGAACCCTTAGTTTTTTCACCTTGCGACACCTTCTTTGGTGAAGTGGATTTTGGAAACCACTCATGTCTTGTTTGACACATATGACTAGATGGAAAGGAGGTTGATTGAGAAGAATCTTTGGTTGAATTGAGACCTCCTCTAGGTGGCATTTTTTGTAATACTGAGATATGATTTTGTATTGATTGTAACTTTGCAAGTTCTCTTTTATACCAAGATATGCTTCTTTCAAGAATTGGTTGATTCTTGCTAATAAGAGAAAATTAATCTCTTTTGGTCCAATCAATTTGTGGCAACAGGGTAAAAGCAACCACATCATATAAGGGATCAATAACATCTTCATCATCATCCATCAATGAATCTTGAGGTTTTTTTATGCAAAATGCCTTAATCTGAGCAAGGGTTAGGTGGGAAAACTCTCATCTTCTTACTTCATGTTCATCGGAATAGGCATCCCAGAAATCTTCCATGGTAGGTTTGTTCTGATACTTTTCCCCAAGCATCTTCTACATATATCCATTGATATAAAACTGGAATATCTTCACATATGGATGAATAGTGATGAGGGAAAACTCTTTCTCCATGAGTTGTACATTGAAAATATTTGGACATTGGTATTCCCCAATTTGGATTGGGAAATTAATTCCTGAATAATGCTTGTCACCGAGAAGATAATGAACTTGGAATAGTTGTTGTGCAAGCGCCATTAATTCCCACTTGTCACTGACGTACTTAGGAATGTTTCATGGAGTACCTGTAAAGTTTCTCACATGAATATAGGAGAAGGATGAAAATTGAATAAACCATGTTCTACATTAGGAATTGATATCCGTGGCCTCTTTGGAGAATCTTTCCTTTGTATTATGATTTAGGTTTCAAATCACACGGAAGGTGAATGCATCATTAAATCTTCTGAAATGATGAGAGATATTTTTGAAACTTAGATGTGGATAATAATGGAAGACATTATTTGATGGACCTATGACTCCTCTCATTTCGAGTCCCAAAAATAAATTTCTTCTAACCAATGCATAAGTCAGGTATGATGTCATGTAGAAACAACCAATCATCTTTACTTCAATCAATTTTTTGTGAAGGCTATCACTGATGATGGTGGCCTAATCAATAAAATATCTCTCAGAAAGGATGATACAGATAAACTGATACATCCATGGGTGAAAAATCCTGATAAAGGGTAGACTGAAGACTCAACTCAGGAGAGTGATCATGTCCATGATTTCTTCCACAAAATCAATGCGGTATAGTTCTGTAGGAATATGGTTAACTCGAGGCCCCTTGGTCACCAACCAGTTGTTATTAACCATCTTTCTCCACCTGAGGGGTTCTTCATCCTAAAGTTATTATGTTGACTTTCGAGTGATGTCCACATTTTTAGGGAATTCAAGTATGCTGATAAATTCCTCAATGTGCTCTAGTGTGATTAAGGAAAGGATCTCTCTCAGGATCATAATTCTCCATGCAAGTGATAACAAGCTCTGGGAATTGCACCGAGACCCGAAATGCCACTGGTTGGGGTAGACCGTTGTGGTAGAGCCTATCCGAGTATATGGTTTTACCTTCATCTTTCACCCAATCACAAAATTGTTGCACATTGATGTGACCAAGATTTGTATCAGTGATATTGTCGTATGCTGACTTGATAGAACTAGAAGGGATGATTCCTTGGAATTTTTACTTGAGCACGAACTTATTTGATTTCTCCACTGGGTTCCTCATTTTTCCTACAGATTTATTAGATTTTTTGGCCATTATGAATTTTACAGAAAAATGACTCAGGCACGCAACACAATGTAAATAGTGTCGAGTCTCAATGTCCAAAACACTGTTTATGCAAAAAGGAATATAACTCATCTTATTATTATTATTATTATTATTTTAAAAATAATAATAATAGTAATCGATCTCGGGTTACGATTATTTTTGGAAAAATGTCAATACATCATACCAAGACTAGGCTCAAGTTTCGAATCTGGCGACAACAATGATATTTATTTTGTAATTAAAATCTCCTAATTTTAATATTTTGTGCATATCAATTTAATTTATTTATTTTAGTTACCTTGCTTAATATTTTTTGATTGATGCGTGTTTTGCTGGTATTAGCCTTTTTTTCTCCTTTGATTTGCGTGAATGGTGGCCTCTTCCAAATGCGTGACCTATATTATCTTGGCCAATTGTTTTCTTTCCTCTCCACGTAGTCTTTTGACTGTATTTTGACAAAAGTATTTTGACTGTTTTCTCCTTTTCCCAATGCATGGAGGTGTTTGTGCTTGTTTTGAGCTGCCTTTTAAATTATTTAAAGCATGCTTAAAGTTTTTGTTATTCTCCTTCCTAAGACCAATGCGTGGAGATTTAATGAAGATAAAACTAATGCCTTTCCCTATTTTGGATTGTTCTTTCTTCTTCCTCCTGTGTGGAAAATATTTTTTTACTTGAAAAATGCGTTGGAAATTAGCTTGGAGCAAGGCATTTAACAGTTTCTCCTTTCCTCTGTTTGGCATGGAAAATTTTCCAAACACTAATGCATTGAAAATAATATCTCTTGAAAACTTGCATGGTAATTTACTTTCTCTTACCCGGTGTTTAGCAGATTTCTGGTAAATTTTTGTCCAGTCTTTACTTCAACATGGGCTCTCTTCCAAGGCAATGTGGGTTTATTCCAACTTATCCTACGCGTGGAATTTCTCTAACCTCTGCATGGGATTCTTACTTTCCTGAGCATGGACTGATTTTCTTTGTCTTATTTTGCAACTGTGTTGCATATCTGCTTCTCCTCTGCATGGATTTCCTTGCTAAGGAAACATGGGTTTCTTCCTTGACATCTTTGTATTCTTTTTTTCTGTCTTGTCTTTCCCACATGACTTCTCCAACAAAACAAAACAAATGATTTGGACTATTTTCCAAGGAAAATGCATGGGAACTTGTAGAGAAGCTTATGTTGTTTTCTTCTTTCACAATGTGTATTCCTCCTTTACAAATGGCATTCACAGTAAACTGGTATTCTTTGTTTCTTCAAAACCTATGATGAAAAGAAATATTTCAAAAAGAATATTTCTCGGCAAACATTTTCACATAGAGGAAATAATAAGAAGTTGGAAATAAAAATCCTCCAAGCTTCTTAATTACTTTTGCACGACTTTTTCCACATATTTTAATAGAAGAAAATTATGAGGATTTAAGAAGCTTCCTTATAATTGTTTCTTCTTCATCCCATTAAAATAAACAACTTCCTCTTTCTCTGGGTAGTGGCATTAATTTCCAAGGGAAAATTGGAAAAGGTATTTTTATTTGCCAACAGAAATGACAAAGCATATTGATAATCCCCACGCTATTTCACCATTTAGGAGATCCAGATATTTTTTGCCCATTTTCCAACCGGTTGGATTGGCAATTAGTAGAAGAAATCCCACAAGTAGAAAAATAAAAAAAGTATTTTCCAAGAAATGGGAAATCCGTGTATAGGAAGCCAATTTGGCATCCCCGACAATTGGAAGCAGAAACTTAATTTCCCCGGCAATTAAAAATAAATCTTGTCGATTGAACTTTAATAAATATTTAATTAATTAAAAACCCAAAAATAAATAAAATTGATTTTATCAAATAATGGGTAATAAATTATTAAATATTAATTAATTAATTATTAATGCATTTTGTGACTTGGTGGAAGGAGTTCTCCCCTGAAATGAATGAAACGAAGACCAAAACGATCACAAGAACGAGAAGGTCTAGAAAAGGATGATATAACACGCAAAATAATAATTTTGAAAAATTTCAAGATTTTAATGCTTATAATTTTCCAAAGTCAAAGTTAGCTGATATTAAGACATAAAAATAATCTTTCGCAGGTTGAAGGAAAATTTAGATCATTGTTAGATTTACACACCAGCATAAAGTTAGAAAATCAACTAAGGATAGGATCCATGGAACAAAGAAATGGGAAGCTTAGTGCTTCACGACATGGAAAAGACAATGTTACACAGACTTGGAAAAGATTAGATCCCACAAAGTTGACCAATTTCATGAGATAGAGGGTATAATCTGTTATGGTTGAAAGCCATGATTTAAATAAATATAATTATGTGGCATGTGGAAAAGGAATGTAAATAAAAAATAATAAGGCCCAACAAATTCAAAAAATTGATTGAGCCCATGAGCATAATGAATTCCACATAATAAGAAGGAAGACTTCACAGTATAGCGGGAGTGTTAAATGAATAAGTGTGTGAGTTTTCAAAATCCATGCAACAAAGGATAGCTATGGAGAACACGATAGAAGAAAAGGAACATGAAAAGTATTTAAATTAAATAAAAATCCATGGATCAAAGAAGAATCATCTAAAATTTGGGAAGTGTGAAAATTTTGCGCCTATTTTAAAATTGATGCTCAACCACCCAAATGCCAAAATTTAATGAAGTATGGGCATTATCTTCTTGCACTGAAAATCTGATGGCAAGTAATTGTATATATGTCAGGTGACTCTTCTCTCTTCCCCTCTTCTTATCACTCTCTGTTATTCTATAAATGCAACTAGAAACTCATTATAAAGATCCCCCTTTTGATTGTAATGAAGCCTCGTACAAATGGTTACCAACTTGCCACAAGTTTTAGACCTCAGATTTAGGAATTTGTAGTGCATCCAACTCCTCCTAAGAATTTTTAATGGTATGAGCATATTCTCCTAGTAGTGATTTAAATGAATATTGTGGCTCATTTATGCACTTCTCATTGCATTATTTTCTTCTTGAATCTCATTTCACGTGTTTTATGTTGTGCATGGATTCTTCATTTATGTGTGTATTAGCATGTGGAATAGAGGGGTCAATGCAAGATTGGTATGTGGCACATGTCTACCCTGTCCTCTTTATTTTTCCTTTTATTCTTCCCCCGTGGAAAATGATCGCCCCTTATTTTATGGCGCTATCACCTCTATTTTATCTTTGTATGTTTATGCTTTCCTCTATCCCCTTATCTCTCAACCCTTATGACTTGGATGTGTCATAGTAGGCTTATCTTAGAGGTATTTTTAGTGTTAGATTAGGTAGGTAGAGGAATCTAGAATTCTCCACAAGATGATCTCAACAGTCAAGTCCTAATTTGAGAGGTCTTCCAATGTTTCATTGAAATTTTGAATCTTGGATTCAATAAGAGTGCAAATTTCAGTGAGACCAATACCTTCTACCTAAAATTTACACATTGAAATATGTCTTCAATTATTTTCTATACACACTCCCAAATGTGGAAAACCACAAATATCTTCCATGTCTCCACTTGTAATGAAATAAATCGTCACTTTGATACCAAATTATGTAGATAAGGTTAGGGATCCAAAATAAGAGAATCCTTATACCTCGTAACCATAAATATATGTCTGGGAAAAAAACACAAAATTTAAACTATGCATAGGTGGGAAAATAAAAAAAAATGATTTAGAGTAATGAAAAATACAAGACATTTACTCACAAACTCAAAGAAATAACACACTTAGACCAATCACTAATGATTTGTTCATACATTATATACTTGCCCTCCTCTATTTCATATAAGATCACATATCAAATGGTTACAACATTTACTTTCCAACCTCACTAATTAGAGAATTAAACTCACATCCACACTCTATTATTAAAATAAAACACTGATCTATTTGATTCTCTCCCCAAAATCTACCTTCCCAAGGCAAATGGGATTCATTTATATGAGCATACAAGCCACCCAATTTCATATGCTAAGACTCATAAACCTAGAAAATTCAAATGTAAATTTCAAAAGAACCAATCAATAAACCTAATACACAACCAATCATCCTTTCCAAATTCGGTATCTTTATACATTCAATTATCAATAATTCAAGACTTACAAAAATCTTACAACTCTTGACAATACTTCACAGTTTGAGTTCATAAAATTAGTATTGTGTGGATTAAGTATTACTTTAGGGCTTCCAAAATAGGTTATTATTATTCTAAATCGTGAGGCAACCCAAATATGATTGAAATACAACAAGATAGACTTGTGTAGCTCGAACGTGATTACATAGCTTGTATAAAAAAATTACACAGATAAATTGTGAATTGATAAAAATTACACAAAAAGCCATCCATTGCATACGCTTCAAAATATGTAAAAATTTATGAAATGGTATTGTGCACTCTACATAATGCAATACTATGCTTTGAGGTCTTCCAAAAAAATATTCATTGTGTGACCCACCACCAACATACAAATACAACATAATGTAAACATAAATCGAATCCAACTATGCAAATATTTTTGTTTGATATAGGATTATCTATGAAATTTTATGGTCTTACATAAAATTATCAGATCAACAAAGGTTTGGTGAGGTAGACCAACCTAATCATGTTAATCTTTTTTATGTCAATATATAAAATCTAGGGTTTGATCAAAGGAGAGAGAGAAGATATGATTTTTTCATAGTCATCACAAGATTCCAAACCCAAATAATAAACATACAAATACATACCAAACTACATAAAAAAAATGAACATGCAAATAAACACATGTGACAGGTTTGTATCACTATAAGATGGCTTTAGTCATGGTACTATCCAACAACCCAAGAAATCATCTAGAGTACACTTCAATATCTTGATATATTTTGAGAATATTTATGAAAATATTTCCCACTTATATATACTATATGAGAATATTATATAATCTTTTGTCTACATATTATGGTGAGTCTATGGCATTCCTTAATATTAACTATATTTTTTCATATCATGAGTATCGTATCATATAAAAAATTCAATCTTTACATAATGTGGGATTGTTTTAGAATTTCCTTTGTTAGTATTGATTTATGTATATTTATTTTCAATAGGTTATGAATAAAACCTAATTTTCCTATTATATTTATTCAATATATCCATAAATTATTATTTGTCACACTATTAAATATTTAGATACCTACTTATTTATACACTTGATTTTAAAAATGTGCATGGATTAACTATAACACATATATGATAGACATTCCCATGGAAAGATAAATTCTTCACAACTCTTTGATCCTACACCTAGGGTATATCAAATAGATATTTCCACATTATATAATTTTTCTATACTAAATTAATTATATAGAAATACTTATATAATGCGGTGCACTAGATTATACTTTTTGATACATAATTAACTATGGATATTATATTATGATTTATTTGATGATAACATTGTTTACCTATATGTGTTAGCATTACTTGCTCTATTTTTACTATTTACTGATTTTGACATGTTTTTAGTCTATGTTGAATGATTATATATGTTCTTTTATAATTCTATGTTGATTTATGTTGTATGATTTTATGATTCTATATGCACTGTATGACTCTATTTTTTTTACATTTCTATATACACTACATGATTATTTTTCTTTATTTCTTTTGCATGATTATTATTAATACTATTGTTGGTCGAGTTGTCATGTCAATTTTTTTTCATATTGGTCAATTTATCAAGTTTGTAAATGTCTTGTGGTGGTCCTTGGCATATTGCGTGTTTTCATGTCATGTATTGTGTATCAAAGGACCCTTTGTGTTGTATCATGTTTGCAAATGTACTTTCAGGAAATTTATTATTTTGATCTAGTTTATGATTGTTTGGATTTATAATAGTATTTGCGTACATTATTTATCCTTAAATAACACATTGTGTATTTATTCTACAATGATCATATCATGTTTATGCATAGTTGTATAACCATGTTTAGTATACACACTTTATATGGTTTATTTAGATATATATTTTACACGTTGTGTATATAACCACTTTTATTTTGAGATGAGTGATATGCAAGAACATAAATTATTTTAAATGGGGGAATATCATAGTATTTTTAAAAAGTTTAGATAGATTTTAGAGAACACACAAATTCATTCATATTCATAACATTCTACCTATTTTCCAATCAAATCTTATTCAATTTTACTATACTTTTAGCAATTTTTAGAAGAACATTATCATCAAATATATAGAATTTTAGGTATCATATCCCTCACCCTAAATAGCCTAAACAGTTTAAATATGGCATAAATAACCCATTAAGTTGTTGTTATGCCTCAAAAATCCAAAAATCTCATAATTGGCCTCAATAACCAAAAAAGTTGACATTTGGCCTCAATAACCCAAAAATTTGATTCTTGGCCTTAAAAACCCAAAAAATTAATTATTGGCCTCAACAACCCAATAAATTGGCCTTAATAACCTAAATTTTTTATATTTCGATCTAGTTGTTCAAGAAGTCATATTTAGATGGTATAATTTTTATTTTTTATATCAATATAAAGTTTCGACAATGTTTCACGAGAGAATATTTCTTCACATTCAAATTTTACTTCACGGGGAGGATTTCACATCACATGTAACTCTTAAACATCTAATGGATTGGTAGCATAATTTGACATAACCTCTAGGTGTATTCACTCTTTTGCACATTTCATTTTATTACATGTTTAAAATAAAAAATTTCAATTTTAGAAAATTAAAATTACAAATTCATGCACATAATTATCAAGTATTGAACTATGTTTCCTTTCTATTCATTTTAGCCCAATTCTTTTTATTAGTAAACACTTATTTTAGCTAAGTATAAATTTTGGAGCAACATATGGATTTTTGGTCAATTTAGAAGGACATGTGAGGCTTAAGAAACTTAGGACCCTTTGGATTGAAATACATGCATATTATGAATAAGGGGTTGAAAAATGATGTTTTATCACATTAATTGGAGCATTGATAACCAACATGTGCATGTGGACTTAAAAATTTCTGTTTCACTTGACATAGATAAAAATAGGAGTGGGTCTTGATGCCTAGTGCATAGAAGAACCAAACAAAATTTTAGAAACCTAGCATGATAATATACACGGTGACATAAAATATCACAAATAATTTAGAGTCATAGTTGGAAATTAGTTGCATAGAATACATGGGATATTTGAGAGAATGTCAATGTGTTAACACTAGATTGCAAGAAGAGTGGAGTGTGTTCAGGCATAGGTTTGAACGATTATTATAACATAGGATAAGGGATATGGTGGAAGATAAAGATGAGATAAATGTAGAACACATAGCATACACAATTGGAGATGAGATATTTGTTAAATTCTGCATCAAGTCTAGATTTATAGGTTTTTCCATGGAATCCATTAATGTCGGCTAATGTGATTAGTGATTAAGATAGTGAAGGATGATGGCCCACTTGTATAAATAATATTTTAATACATTGTATTATTTTTATGGCCCAACTATCACATTTTCTCCCATATTATTTCAACATTTCATCTTCATAGTACCCAATGACATGGCGTAACCTAAAGGAACATAATTATAGGGCTATTCCATCATACTAATCCTTGGGAAATATGATAGACACCCAAACTAACTACACCAAAATTTAAATGAGGATTGAACCTATGACCTAGCAGTTACTAATGAAATTACATACCCTTGATCCCAACCTTAGGGGATAATACCTCATATTGTTAGTTGGTTATTAGTGAGATTATAATATTGAGGAATGCATAGTAATTAATCGCTGTTGAGTAATTGTATTGAATGGTTGTTAATCAATTTTATGTTGGTGTTATCTTTTATGGTGAATGTGTTCTCCTAAAATAAGTGATTGTTATATAATTGTATCAAAAATAGCATGTCATGGCCAAAAAATATAAGAAATTCTCTTATCTCATGGCTTGGGTGACCACACACTATGACATTGTGTAATATACTAGCATGATGAGATTTATTACATAGGAAGAATGTTATGGCATTTTGAAATTTCACACATGACTTTGATATTGAGGACCAGGTAAAATAAAGCAACATTTTGGTTTCATTACTTGGACGTTTTGTATTATGTTTACATTATGGTGTTGAGGTATGATACTTCAAATTACTTAGAATAACATTAAAAATAAGTTATAAAGGGTTTAGAATAATTTGCACACTAATATCCTAGGTGCAAGAATTGTTTGCCAAGAAAATGGGTGGAGAATCACCTATGTATGGTTTTAACAAGACATTCCTTATTGAAATATAGGAACACTTACATGTTTGGTTATATTCCAATGTTATATGTTAAGGATTGAACTTAGGGTAGAAGTACACTTGGACTGAAGATTGAATCTATAAACTTGTCGAGCTAGATGTTATGTGGAATCATGTGGTTGACGCCTAGTGGAATGGAGAACTTTTTAGTCATGTCTTGGAGTATGTTGTATACATGTAATTTTTACATGAGTAAGAAGAGTTAAAATTCAGTCTGTGATCTATGAGTAAATTAGTTGAAGCACATTCCTCTCGAGATCAAAAATATCATGATAGATCTTGGGATTGATAATTTTCTTATAGTTAGCTAAATCCCAATGCATTTAGCAGTGTGAAAGGTTAAAGAAATGAGAGATTTGGTTAATTATAAGTTCAACATGGATGAATTAGGTAAGAAATATATTGTGTAATTGATATAAGGATACTTGGTAGAAGATATTAATTGAGAGATGTTTTCAATATGAAGGTGAGTTAAACTATAGAAGTTTTATGAAGACCCAAAGTAAGCAGGGAATGATATGAGGAAGACAAAAATGAATAAGAAGGCTTCATGGATGGAAACAAATAAATATACATTAGAAAGATTTTGATAATGCTAAAAAACAATACAATATTGGCGGCCTCATTTCCTAACCCAAATAAATTATAATAATATTTAAGAGATGGTAAGTATGAAAACTAACATAAATGAAAAGTTGGAAAGGGGAAAGCAAAGGAAGTTTTGGATGGGGCATCTCCCTTCATAATATAAAAAGTTAAGTTTTTTTTAAAATAATTTGTGGACCATCTATGCCTCATGTGATTTAAAATAGTGTGTGGAGATTTGGGATGATGAGAAATGGGCCCATTAAATATGACCCCAACTATAAATAGGTTCGAGTAATCAGGAACACTGCTATAATGAAATACGATGTGACATCACAATTTGTTGGGAACATGATGTATACACCAAAAATAAAATAAAAATCATTTTATTCATTGGGCTAGGTGGTATTGTTGAATTAACAACATCATGAGAAGGCCAAATAATGTGAGCACCATTACAAGGAAAAGTCACTATATCCAAACAACATGTTAGTGATATTGTACCCCAAATATTATAGACGACGTCTTTACATCTCATAAAGTATTGTATGGAAGATAATTTATTTGAGTACATTCACAAGATTGAATTTATCTAGAATGTGAAATTAATCACTTCTTATAGGCATAAGGTAGGCCAATTTTCCACACCCTTTTAGAACATGAATATAATTTGTATCAGAAGTACAATCTACAAGAATTTATCGTCAATTATGACTAGATGAAAGTGGAATTTTTGAGGGAATTTTAAATTCCAACTTTTGAACAACATATCATTTTTAATTTTAATGATATATGATAAAAGTGGGAAAAGAGTGTGCACATGTATAATATGTGGTTCAAGACCTATATATCCAATATTTCATGTGAAATTCGTTCTTTCTAACATGTTTAATGGTTCATTACAGGTCTATTTCTATATTTTTTTCAAGCTATTTCACATAATACCTTCAAATATTTGGTTGATTCAAGTTTGTTACAAAGGCTTCAAAGGAAGATAGTGAATTAAATTTACTCATTTAAGAACCCCTGCTAGAAATAGGGTTCAAGGTATGGAGTAATATGAACATATAGCTTCATATGGGAACTATGCGGCTAAGTGTTAACCTATAAAGGGACCAATATGTTTGGAAAACCCACTTAATATACCTTAGATGTTTGAATATTGATTATCCTGATCTAAATTAAGCTCAATTCTAATTATATTTATAATGGTTCTAATTGATTTGCATTTAATAAAAATAATCTCAAAAGGATAGAATGGTAAGGTAGAAAATAAACTAGAATATATCTCTCTCACAACTAGGAAGCATAAAAAATAACTTAATATCAATCAAACCACACATAAACAAGAGAATACAAGAGACATCCTTAACTCATTTCTACATAAACTCCATGAAATCAGTCAAAGGAAATTTAATTGAAAAGAATCGTATTTATACATAACCCAAGTACCTAAATGTTATTCATTCACTATGTACATAGGAAAGGTCATTCAACATAACAAAATATTCAAGCTAACCATATTCAATAAGAACACCGAGAAATTATCCATGTGCCACTATATCTAAACCAGTGAATAATTGAGATTAAAAAGCACATCTAAGAGAGTCAAGACTAAATGCAAGAAATGATAACTCATGAAAATTATACCAAAAAAGGTTAAATATAATTACCCTACAAATTTAATCAAAATAAGAGGAAAAAACTCTACTCAAAAATTGAAAAAGATTTGTGTAGGAATCAAGACATAAATTTAAAATTTAAAATAATTTAGACTCACAAAACCATGTGGAGCTCCAAATTATTTCTCTATATTAAATTATTGTTGTCAAGATCCTTTTATAATGAAATTTGGGGGTAATTATAGAACAATGGGACTTATCCACTCTCTCTACATTTTTTTGGAGCCTATATAAAATAATTACACTAAAAGTGGAAAAGGGTCAAAGATAACCACCAAGCATAAAAAAATATCCAAAAGGATGCAAGACACCATGAATTCCATCAATTTGCAATGATTTCTAAGAGCATTCTCCTTTGGTTTCTAGAATGATATCAGTTGATTAAGATTAATTAGTAGTTCTCTAACTACATGAACAAAAAATATGCTTAGAGTAACAACCAGTTTATTTTGTGTGATTGATTTTCCATCATGAAATATTCTCTCCATTTTCCCTCTCTATCATATCGCAACATGTGATTATTATAAGATCAATTTTAATTAGAATTTATTTTATTTTATTTATATTTATATTTATCCATCAAATAAATAATTGAAATTTATAGTATTTTAAAGACCTTTTGTGTACTGGTTCATAGTTTAATAAATGGTCATGAAAAAACTAGAGTGATAATTTAATTTTGGTGACTCAAATTTAAATACTCCACATGATTCTCTTTCTATATGTTTTTATTTTTCTTTAGTGAAACAAACATGTAATAATTTAACCATGATGAATCAAACTATTAACCAAATCCACATCACTTCACCTCTTGTTTAACTACTATGTGAAATATAACTGATCTAGATCATATATATCACCAATGTAAACCATGTGGTAAGCATTGATATTTTACTCTCCCCAGAGTCTTTGAGTTTTGGTAAAGTTCCATACCCTATAATACAATGATGAAAAACACATATTACGAAGCAGTACCATTGATCACCATAGAGTACTAAATATTTGGTATCTATGTAATTTATTACGCCGATGAAAGACACATGACCTCCATCACTATTACTGCTTCCCAGAATCCCTTGAAACTTTGGTTTATGTGTTTAAATTTCCACTAGTATTTTCCACTTGTTTCCAACCAGAGTTCTAAAATGTTTTATGGGAAGGACTTTAAACCTTGATGTATGATTTATATTTAACACACACCAGTGTGTTGTACTACCTCAAAGTTTAAACCCTCCATAAGCACCGATGAGTAACACTAGGTTGGCATAGGGGTGTCCTCTATCTATAAGCCCTTCATGACTCCTTATAGAGTGCCAATAAATGACACTTGCACTCATCAATTCTCTATAATATTGCATGCCTTATAAATTTTTCCATTTCTAAAATCCCTATTAAGTAATATGATGTCGGATGAGTGACAATTCATGTGAATCAATATGAAAAATCACTACGGGTTTTGAATTTCCAACTTTTTAACTCATTGAAGAGAGACACTTATTTTCCATGGATGCTTGAAACTAGTTCATTATTTAATAACCTATTTTCACCCCCAAAGATTTTAATATGTCAATGGTTGATGCATTTCCTTAGATACACTTAGCTCTAATCGATGAAGAAATAAAATATCACATGGTTGGATCATTGAGTTTAAAGTTGAAAGTATTTGAGCTAATGGGAAATTCAAAACTAAACCATCATGCAAACATTTTAAGGCCATTTTTAATCCAAAAAAAAATGATTTTTTGGATTTTGTTCCCTCTTGTTCATGCACATAAGATAAACACTAAAATAAACCATGAAAACACTTTTAAAGATATAAAATTATCATTTAAAACCACTTAAACTATGAATAATAAGAATCAATCTTTTTACAAGCATTTTATGATCTTAAAAAATAATAACTCTGAGTTATCATTCAATAAACGAATTCTCCTCTTGGTTAACTTAGAAAGGAAGATCAAATACCCTATTGGCTATGTTAAAAAAAAATTATCACTTGTTTTAAAAGCTATTAAATATTTTCAATCTCTGTCTCTTCTATGATTAAATTTGAAGCTTAAAACCTTAGTTTTATGAATCGTTACAAAATGGGAGTTTCATTTCCTTGTCAAAAATGGAATGAGTGTGCCAAATAAAAAAAAAGGTGGCTACTACAAGAAAAAAAACTCTAAAAGTGTTTAGAATTTAGAATCTTGAGTTTCTCAAACTCCTCAAGGAGAGTATTTTAATAATAAAAAATGATTTCTCATGAATATTATTCAATATAGTTTTTATTACTAATCTTACTTATGATATACTAAGTTGACATATTTTCAAGATTCAACATGTGTGTCCATCTTCATAAATCCATCCTTTAAAATTTTAAGTTGAATAAATAAAAAAATTGTTAAACTTTGTAAATCCATTACATAAAGGTTTTTAAACATTTCTCTACTGTTAGGTAGACATCCATAACTGCAAAATAGATACTCGTGTCTGAACTCAAAATATTGCTCCATTTTTAGTATAACACCCATATCCTTGATGGATATTACTTAAATTACCCCCTTTAGGAAACTTTTTTTTTTTCTTTTTTATCAGTAAAAGAGGATTGATGGGACCCTCACCCTTTCATTAATCATCAATAATATAATAATTACAATATCCATGTTACTTATTAGGGTAACAAAAACACCCTAAATTCATAAAATAATTACTAAAAATTCCCCAATCCCTAATAAAATCAAACATTTAAATCTTCCACAATAAACCATATTTTCATTAGTAAAACACCTCTTCCATGTCCAAAGCTCAATTCCTAGTAGAGTTTCTAGTAAAAACCCAACATGCATTTGTAGCCATATAAAAACAAAAAAATTTTATGGAAAAAATAGATCTTCCACAGACCATGCTCATTTATTTTGTAGTCAAATGTAACCATTATATCCTTACTACAATTGTGTCTCCTACAAACAAAACACATGGCTTTTGTAATAATGCCAAAAAAAAGCGTATTTTGTAGAAAAACTGATTCTTTACAATCCTACAATATCCTTTTCCTATTACTTCTTCTCTCCTTTCTCCAACAACACCTATAATCAACATTGACAACAATATTTGACAAATATATCAAATTTTAATATACAAACAATACGGTTTAAGAGAATCCATTTCCTTACCTATGCATGTCTCATTCTTATGCAATTTCAAACCTATGTGTTCTTTTACAAAATTTAAAAATTATTCCCCTATATCCACCTCTTCCTAAATTTAAAGCCTTGCCCTCTCACATAAAACTCCAACCTTATCCAATTCTATTTTCTCTATAGCCATCTTATTTTATTTTTGTAACCCTTTGAGCACTAAACATACTCATTCTATAAACATTTTTTTTATATTTATGTCACTTCTTAAAGCCCACTAATACCATATCCCCCAATGTATAAATTCACTAAAATAATAGAAAAATTTGTGTCTACCTACTTTCAACGCTCTTCTAAAATTCAACAATTTACCCTTTTCATGGATCTTATTTTCTTTCCCATTGCCTACTGCAAAACCTACTTCCTTGTTCCCCCAATTAAGGATGGAGTGAGGAGGGTACTCCTCATCATATAAATATTTTACTTTTGGTGGTAGAGAAAATATCTACCATTGCATTTTGACACCCCATTTTTTTACTACCTCCATGGATTCTTTAACTAATTTTCCACCATTGAATTTCAACCCTATTTTTTCCCTTTGGAGATGAATTTCATATGCCATTATTTCCCACTTTTGTCTTGGAGAAAATTTCTAGGAATCATTTATAACTCCCAGCCTTGTGTAAAGGGTCTAGATTCCACAAAGGCTACTTCCAATTCCAAGATTTGAATGATTCCAACCTACCCAAGGTTATTTTAGAGTGATAATTGTTTATATATTCGGATATTTATCTTCTTTTCTAGTCAATGTACAATGATGAGAGTCCCTCCACTTTTGTAGCTAATTTTAAAAGAGGCCAGGGATCAATTTTACCTTTTAAGGTATCAATAAAAGTGAGAAAATTATAGTTATTTTGGTTCCTCCTCTTGCAAGAATACTCCTTTATTTTTTATCTTCTTAACATCTTTCACCTTCTTCTTCCTTACTATTTTAGGAAACTTGGATTTTTTTGGAAGCACCTTATATATTTGGATGATGATGAGGAAAGCCATAAACATTTACCTTTTTTCTCATGACACAACAACTTTCATATTTTTCTCCCTTGCAAAGTGTCTTTAACATCTATCAATCATTGAATCTATTTCCAAACTTGTTTTTTTTTCTTCCCAAAAACCCCTTTTTGACCTAAATGATGAAATGGATGGATAGGAGAAAAGACATGTAGAATTATGTACCCTAGGCATTGGTGGTTAAAATTTGAGAATATATATTTCCCAAATATTTCATATTTAATTGGTTGGAACTAATATTTTTTCCCATTAGATATTCAAAATTATAGCTTGAGGGAGACATTTTCTACTATCCACCTAACTTGCATACATAAAAAATAAGCATACATCTTAAAGGATATGTGATCCAATTAACAAAAACATACAATTTCACAAATCCTGTTAAATATTTCCTATCTCTAATATTCCATAGGTAGAGAATATAGTATAATCTGAAATAAATACCTACCTATAACAAATTCCAATTTCATGAAATTAGGCTATCATGGCTATACAAAGATCTTTCTTCCCTAAAAAAATCAACTCTGATCTAAAAATCTATCCATTTCTTTTGAAGTATAGAATTGTACCATAAACCAATATTTTAATAAGTATCTTAGAAGGTAATTTTGATAAAATCCTTGTGAATTATTCTACATTTTTTATTTGAAAAAACATCCCTTCCTAAGAAATTATAGAGAGAATATTTAAGAATGATAGGTTTTCCAAATGACTACATTCCTCATACACTATATTTTGAGGGATAATCACTTGTATCATATATGATGTTGAAACATCCCTATCCATATCCCTAGGTAAATTAGGTGAAATATATTGGATTCCATCCAAATCCCTCAATTTTTTTTTAGTAAAATGATCTGTTATAGCTTCTCTGAATTCATAGCTCATTCTCTATCTCTTTTAAAATGACCCATGGAAGGTTGTAGGCCCCAACACCATATAGATAGATTTTATGTCTACCCTTTCTCTTTTTAATATTTATTTTATTATCATCTCAACTTATTAAATTGACTCTTTATAGAAGATAACATAAGATCATGATAAATTTTGTTTTGACATCATGAATCTAAAAATGTCCCAAGATTATTTGATTGGAAAATATTCCCACATAGAGACCTATGATTCTTCCATTTCCTTTTTCTTCTCCATATGAAATTCCCTAATGAAACTTTAATCCATCAAAACATATCAAACAAGTGATGATCACCACTAAGGGATAATAATTTTTCTAATATGTAATATTGAAACATCACTATCCCCATCCATATGTGAGCTAGGTTAAAGATCTTAGATTCCCAAATCCCTTCAAAAATTTCACTAGTATGATTTATTATAACTTCTCTAAATTATCAATCCATTTAGTGTCACTTCAAAAATGACCAGTGGGGAGATTTTGTACCTCAACACCAAAGAGTAATTTTTATACCTACCCTTTCTCCTTTTACAGTTATTTTATTATCACCCCAATTTATAACTTCAACAACTCTAGAAACCTTTCCCAATATTTTTTTACTCTTTTTAGAAGAATACACAAGATCACGAAAGGGCTTTATTTTCCATCGGGAATCCAATGAGTTCCCAAGATTATTTGATTTACAAATATTCCCACATAGATCCATATGAATCTTTCATTTAATTTTTCTTCTCCATATAAAAATCCGTAATGAAACTGGAATCCATCACACAATTCATATTCTCTTCAAGAATTTACAAGACTTTTTTCATTTCCTCTAGATCTGTAAGAAATGAGATTTCTCAAAACTAATAAATCTCCATGCTTCCCACACTCATACTCTAAAATAGAGGAAAAATCATTTGACCAGTCTAAGTTTGATTCTACCAATGTTATGTATCCATCTATCCTCCCCCTTAGGGAAAACCCTTTCATTTGAAAATTCACTTTTCCTTTCAACCACTTCCAACTCTGGATCTGACTCCTACAAATCTTCCTCCCAAATATTTCCACTCACCCAAAAATTTCTAGTGGGTTTCACTGATTTACTCACTCCCATCAATTTTTTCTGTAATTCCTCTTCTTTGGTATGCCTTGATTTTCAAAATTGACATGAGGATCCTTCAAACTCATAGTGGTTAATACATTTTAACCGATACATCAATATTATAAAAGACCCACTACCAATATTCCTTACCAGATCAAAGATATTCCTTTTAAAATTATAGTAATAACACAACATGGGGTTGGTCTTGGGTCCTTAATGTCTATTGCAATCTACAAATTTAGAGTACATGGTATGTTCTACTTAGTCCACGTGGAGAAATGTGACCCCTACCTCAAGGTCTATTTTGTTTTTAGTGTTAAAAGAACCTTCACTTTTAATTTTTAGCTCATTTTCTCTTTCTCCTTTGTTTTAAAATAGTTTGAGTGGTTGGGAACTATTTTAAACCTAAGATATAATAACCTGAGATAATCTTTTTATACACTTTCCATAACTTTGTAAGTTAAAGAAGTGTTTTGTGACTCTCTTGGGTAAAATAACTTTTATAGACCAATAATAGTTTTAAAATTTAACACAAGAAACATTATTCATGTTATTTCAAAATCCAAAAAATACCAAACAACTTTCAACTCTTAATTATTATCACTCTTTTAAAATATTTCCTTTAAATTGTCTCCATTTATGGCAATTTGTAATCTTACATGGGAACCCAAAAATCTTAATATATTTTCATTTTATTGAAAGTATGGAAATTAATATAGTAAAGCATGGAACTAATCTAGGGAAAGCATGAGATAATCTAGGAGAGAATTCAACTAATATAAGAAATCATAAAACTAGTCTAAGAAAGCATAAAACTAATCCTACTCTACATACTAACTTGATAACTCAGAAGAGATAAATTATGGTGCAAAAATGAAGTATATGCTTCAAGTAATAACCATTGACTAAAAAGAGTAACTCATTCCCCCTTAGATCTATAAGTTTTGAAGGAATTATTTCCCAATGTATCAAAAATTCAGTAGGGACCAATCTATAGAGGATCAAACTTTAAGTGTTTGTCCCTTATTTTCATGTGCCTTTATCTTGATTTAATAAAATGTGGATATTAATTTTAATATTGCAAAGTCACAAATGATCAAAAAATGATATAATATAAGTATTTTTTAATTGAAATAGAAACACTAAGTGTAATAAAGAGAGAAGAATAACTTAGCTGATGTTTTGCTCAATCCTAAAGTGTTATGTGCTGGAAAAAATGATAAACAAAGATAACAAACTATCAGAACACCACTCAGAAAATTATAGAGATGTCGGATGTGGCTGGACCAAGGTGCATGGGCTGGTACTAGGGAAATTGAGTACTAGAGACCCTAAATGGGCACAGGGTCTATGCAAAACATCAGAAATTAGTTTTCACAGAGTCACAATGTTGTCGCTAATCTTCATTTTTTTCTCTAGTATATCACACAATACATACAGATGTTTCTTGTAACATGCAAAACCCAAAAACAATTCAAATCCTTAAAAAAATATACAAAATGGGGATTCATATTGACCCCAGTAGTCACTTGACATAGTGAACTTACAACTGAGCGCTGCACTACATCTCAGACTCTATGTAGTTCTATGTTCTTGTAAGTTGTGTGTGCAATAATGTCCTTAGATTTCCCTCATGCCAATGATGCCAATATAGAGGGCTATGGCTAGATAGAATGAAAATGTGTAGATGGAATAAAGAACTTCCCCTTTATATGCACTGTATGCAAAATAATTAGCTGAAAGAATGCAATCCCTTTGATATTGTGTAGATAAATATCCCTTGATAGTTTTCAACCCCTAATAATGATATGTATGATGTGTATATATAGGGATATCTTGTTTAAATTTTGACACTAGTAACACAACATGCCGACTAGGACCTTGGGATAAGGGTTAAGGTAACTGAAAATACTGACCATAAAATGTCAAGATAAAAAGAAGAAATAAGCAGGACATGAGCGCTCAGATCCAAACACAAACACATGAGCACTAGTGTCTTAGAGAAAATGATGAAAAATGTGAAAAGAATGACATATAGGGATCCCTGTGACCTAACTAGACAGAAGTGTGGGAGTGATAGATATAAAATACTTAACATATATAAAAGAGAAATACAAAAAAATAAGTGGAAACAAAGGGGACAAATAGGGGGATGTGTTACTAGTGAATAATTTTCTCGCTCAAGATCCACACACACACACACACACACACACACACACACACACACACACACACAGAGATATATATATATATATATATATATATAACATCATACTCGATGACATAGTAATGTAATAGTATGTGTGTGATTTTGTGTCTAAATTTTCCCCCTCTTTATGCTATTTGAATGAAGTTAAAGTAGTGAAAAGGAAGTAAGGAACATATCCGTAAGAAGTTCACAGAAGTATGTGAAGAATAATATGTAGTGTGGAAAACCATGGATCGACGTGTCAATCCTATGTGGCAAAAATCGAGATATAGATCCATTGTAAGGAGCACTTGGAGAGATTGATGATTTGATTTTGAGAATTTGGAGATTTTTGATTGTTACTAATGGAGCTTTGAAGGGGTAGGATGTGATCAATTCCTGACCTGATTTTTTTTTGTTTGAAAAGAATTTGGGCATCATGCCACCAGAGGAAGAGTGTTATAGAGAAAGGTCTAGTTTTACTCTCCAACTATGACTACATCCTTAAAAGGTCCCATCGCCGCCGACAAATAAAGACCAAATTTAGTTCCATTTTGATCTAATTCGATCCATGTTAGTTTTGTGTTTGAATGAATTTCAAGTTAGGTCATCTGAAGTGATAGAAGTGTAGCTACTAAGTTAGGTCATATGAGAGGAATAGTAATGTAATTTGGCTCCCGTGTTAGGTCATCTAGGAGGAATAATAGAATGTTCTTATTGTACCAATTGATATAAGATTTTCTTTAAATGATGGAAAATTTGCTGATTGATTGATTTGATTGAAGTATAATACTCATAGAGATATTTTTCACTTATTTCCCCTAGATTAGGTCATTAGGGGGAATATATCTGACGTGATTAAAAAATATTCGAATAAATTTACACTTTTTCCCATAGCTTAGGTCATTAGGGGGAATGAATTTAACGTGATAAGATGTGGTTGAATGATGAATAAATTGATTTTTTCCTTTGTTTGAAAAGAATTAGAGTAGAAATCACCATGGTGATGTGTCAAGATTTTTGATTAATCACATATCAACTAGAGAGGGATCGTGAGGTGATCCCAATTATATGCCCCCTTTCAGTGAAAGGGTGAGGGATTGATGGAGAGCATTGAGCCAAAAGTAGAGATGTGAAGATGAAAAAAATGAACCAGTGATGATGTATAAAATGTTTGTAAGATTACACATATGTTAGTGAAAAATTGTGAGATATTAGAATATTTCCATATGAAATGTATACCGTATGATGAAAGGAGAAATTCCTAAACCAAATTCCTTGAATGAGGATGAAAACAGAGCAACGAAGCTCAAGATATGAGTGAAGCTGCATGTTGTGTATTAGTTCGAAAGGCAAGGGAAAATAGTAACTATAGTAAGTGATTTTTTTTGAAAATTTATTATATATGGTGATAGGAAAAAGTGATTAATAACTTCATTTGAATCATGATTTAGTTATAAATTGAGCTCTAAGCTTGCGAATATGCCACATATAATAGCATCGAGGATGACTAAGTTCGAGGGGATGGCGGAGGTCATGATCACATATGATCGACGAGTTAGTACATATTAGTATTTTTTATTTTTTGGTTAAAATGTGCCCATGTTTTTTATTTTTTACAAAATTTGAATTTTTATGTTTCTGGGTGTTTCTGACCTAGGTAGTAGTAGCCAAGGCACAAACATCATGTAGGACACTAATTCCCAGTTCTAGGTGTTAGATTCCTTCCCCCAAGAACCAAATGGTTTCTCTTGGCCACTGAAGACCTAAGAGAGAAGATTGCTCATGTAATGTAGAATTTTGATGTTGTGATGAATATTTACGATATGAGTGGCTATTTTTGGACCTATATGAGGCACTGATGTCATGAATTTGGTTGTATTTGTGTTGTGTAGAGAGATATTCACTCGAGGGAGTTCTGTGGAGGGTGGAATTTAAGTACGTTTTTGAATTTGGGGTTATCAGATGGTGAGTTTGACATTCTAGACCGTTTCGAGCTATGGCACATAACAAATAATATGTTGATGACCATAACACTATGCAAGAGACGGTGTGTAGAAACCTACACATTTTGGTTTCCTACAAGAAAGATGACCGTGACCTTAGAGCATGTATATCGCATATTGATATTACTATTTGTGGGGGAGAGGGTATAGGTTATGGTAGTGGATGATGCTCAGAGGAAAATGAGGGCAGCTAGGAGGTACTTTACAGGGACATGAGTTCAGACAAAGACCCATGTTAGCCTGGATTCCATACTGAGATCAAGTGTTCTGTGATTGTGGAAATTTATTGCAATGGTGATCACTTTGTCAATAGCAATAGAGGGTGGTGGGGTAGGCATCTTGTATAAGATGCATGACATCTGTCAGCGTATCGAGTAACACGGTACTAGATTTTCCTAGGGAGGTATGTATTGGCCCATTTATACATGGATTTATACAAGTTCACACATGAGGATCATGGGGGGGACTTGGAGGCACCACATTGCTATATTTATGGGATTATGAGCATATTCTTATAGTGAGGCCACTCAGTGGGGCACACACATAGTGGGCTAGGCATGAGATTTTCACTGTGAGATGCATAGGTGTTTGGAGTAGGAAAATGGATACAATGACCTATAGAGCTATGTTGGATCACATGGGGCTAGGAGTTGTGATATGGAGGCTGTATAGAGACTACAGTGGATGGGAAGAGGATGAAGTTGAGATGCGATGCACTTGATGCACCATGTGGTTGGAGGATTACTTTCCTGGAGTGACTGAGCTATTTCAAGGAGAGAATATGTCTAAGAAGTTTGGCTTGGCCCAAGATGTGCCCCCAAAGCTATATGTGTGAGTGAGGGATATTAGAGAACTAGGATGGGTAGGAGTGACACTAGGATCCATTGGAGCACAGGTATTACATCTTGGTCCTATATGATGTAGATGTGGCCATAGAGCCGATAGGTGGTGGATGAAATAGGATGTACTTAGGTGTATATCAATTGATGGGAAGCTCATATGTGTGTTACTATTGTTTCCAGTGGTTGTGGATGTGGCAGGTGAGATTTCTAGTAGGAGAAGCAAGGGGAGAGGCACACATGCCCTTGATGAAGATGTTGTAGTGGTTGCGTGAGAAGAATGTAAGTACTATTTATTGTTATTTGTGATTTGTGATTTGGGTTTGTTGTGTATTTGAGAGAAATGTGCATAGTAAACTAATGCATGGATGTAATGCTGCAAGTGATGTGTATTGGTATTTGATTATTGATACTTAAATCCAAATGTTGATGTAGAATGTACCTCCTGATGTGTTCCTAGGAGGTGAGATATTGGAGAAATAAGATGCGATTGTGGGCAAGCATGTCGACTTGTTTTGAGCTAGTGGTGATAGCAAAAATCCAAATTTACCCATGCTATTGAGTGATCATGATCAGGAAAGAGTAAATATTGAGTGAGTGAGGAACGCTATAGAGGAGGTGGAGATTTTATCTCAATACATTTTTTTTCTAGATATGTAGAGTTACACATCTATTAAACAGAGCTAGTCAACCAAAAATAGTGATATTACAAAGATAGGATGAGAGGCGTAGAGATCGAGACCCAACAGAAAAAAATTTAATGGGGAAGCATCTAGTTCTAGAGTCCCTATGATAATTTATAGTGACAATGATGATGATGAATGATGAATTTAATGCATGTTGTATATGATGTATTGAGGCATGGGGGTTTTCCCCTCAATGATTGCATTTTGAAATGAAGACTTTCGCTGATATATAAAGAGATGGATGCTTGGTATTATTGAATTGTGTTGATGTTTATTGATGTGTGATGTGATGACTATTCTTTAAATGTTGTTTTGTGATTTTTGATTTATATTACGTAATAGATTATGTGATGAAATGAATGATGATATATAACGTGTGTTAGATATAAATAGATTTATGTGATAGAGATAAAATGAATGAATCATAATATAGTGATACATTACTATGCGTGGATTGAAAAAGATGAATAACAATGAATGGAATCACATGAAAGTTTGATGAAGAGGGAGGAAGAAGATCGATTCCCCCAGCATGTGTGTAGGAAAAGAGGTTCATTTAAACAAGACCCCTCAACAATCAAGAATGAACCATAGAGAAAGAGTGCATCACCGGGAAATGGTTTTATAGTGCATGTGAGAAAGATAGGACATGAAGCGTAGCACATAAAAAGTGAGTGATGTGAGGTTCATTTTGTAATAGATCCCTCAACAGTCATGTAAGAACCTTGAGAACATGAGTGCATTGTCTAAAAATGAGGTGATCACGGAGAGATCACCTACCAAAGATTGAGAGGCATACGAGGCATGGTGGAAGAATGTATAGTGTAAGAACCAAACTAAATTTCTGATGTAATGGTGCCAATGAATGGGGATGTAGTGGAGGGAAGCACATATGCCAATGAATTAGGTAGCCAATAAGAAGAAGTAACATCGTGCGATGAATGAGTTGGTGTTGCCGTGGAAGAGCTAAGTGGAGGATGCAAATGAAAAATGACCTTAGGTGGTGTATGAATGATGACCTTAGAAGTGGGTGATGGAGACAAGTGAACTAAAATGGAAGCACACTTATCTAGAATAAAAAGAAAAAATACCAACTCATGAGACGTGTGAGCACAAATTCAATGACACCTTTGATCTTCTAGTTGTTTGTAATTTATCTATGTAAAGCACAAATAATCACTACCTCTCGATGGCCATTAATAGCGATTAAATTTGCAATATGGGTGATCACACTAGAGATGCTAATGATGAGAGAGAGGAGGATGTTGATTAGGTAGAAAGAAATATTAAGTTATTATCTAGTAAGGCACACGTTCACATCACGAGAGGCTTAGCAGTGTGTGAGAAATTATAATGGCTCATGAATGGAAGATGAAGGACTATTAGGTGGAAACTGACATGATGGAGGATATGGAGGGAACCTTATGTGGTGGAGGAGATGGAAACACCATGTGTGAGGTGGAGGGGATGAAGACCTAGGAGGACACACAACATAATGGAAGAGGAGAGAAGAAACCCTAGAAGATGAAGAAGTAGAATCACTAAAAGGAGGATCTATAACACATGTAACAATCACATCTTGTTCTAGATCAAAAATTCTATAGCATAAAAGCATAGATGATTCACATGTATCATATTATAATTGTTCTTTAAATACAGGAATCAAGCCATGAAAAAACATAAGTTTATTTTCTAAATCAACAAGTTGAAATATTAATTGATGCATACAAGAATTGAAGAGTAAAAATATAATCTAATATAGGTTCATTCTTTCCTTTATGCAAGATAGGTAAGAAATCATGATTAATTCTAGGACCATTATTAAGCATAAATCTCCTAAGAAAAACATATTCCATATCATAATATGTGCTAAAAGACCCAAAAGGAAAATGTGTATACGATTAGAGAGCATCATCGATAAGAATATGATGAAAATATTTGAGTAATAGTTGATCATTTTGAATAGGAAGCCATAGCGAGACATTAATGTTTGAGATGAAAAATAAGGGTTACCCAGTACCATCGAAACAAGAGAATGTTAGGCATGATGAACTCCTTAGGAAAATTTGAGTTATGAATTTTTATTTGGAATAGGATTGTCGTGAAAAGAGTTATTGTCAATGGACACATATTAGGATTTTCTTTTCTCGAGTGAGGGACTTGGGACTTGAGATTGTAAGTGGAAAAAAAAACATGCTGAGTGATAAGATCTATCATGTGATGAAAATGGTAGGTAAAAGAAGAGGCACATTGAGTGGTTGAATATTTCCATTATGAGTGATCATTAGAGTTTGAGAAGGAATAATTGATATGGAAGAATATGAAAGAACATAGAGGTTTCTATAGGAGATGTGCGATGGAACTCCTGACATGACTATGAGAGAGGCGCAGTAATGGAAAGGAATAGTAGGTAGGAGGAAAAGAACATGGAGGCTCGATAAAAAACACTAGATGTGGACTTAGAAGTCATAATGATATGTGGACTAATGCTAGGAGTGGAATAATCATGCATGGTATTGGAAGCAATCTCAGAAGTAGAAGAAAGTGGGGGTGGAAAATTCAGATTTAGCGGTGTAGAGAGAAGTAACATTTTCACTAGCAGTGTTCATGATCAGAAATTTAATCTATAATCAATATCAACCAAATTTTTGCAAGTAAGAAATTCTTTTAGACTATCATCAGCATATAAAGAAGCAGTAAGTGAGCTAACATGAGATATATCATTGGAATCACTAGAAAAAAGTTTAGAAGTAGGAGAAAAAATGATATAAATCTTTAAATTCATCTTGAAATGGGGCAAACCAAAGAAAGACCTTTTAGGTTTGAAAAAATGTGGACTACCCCCCCCCATATTTGGAAAAAGATGATATAAGAATGGTGGAATATTGAATTTAGAGGGAATAACCTATTCTAGGTTTTAACAAAATTAAAAATGTTAAATAAAATATCAAGAAATGGAATAAAGAAGTATTTGGTAATATTTTTTTTTTACAAAAAGCAAAATTTATGAGGAGCTTCGAGAATTGGAAGAAATAATGGAACAAGGGGGATGGAGTATTGAAGATAAAGATAAGGAAAAGGCTCTCCTTGTGGACTTTCATAACATCTTACGAAGATAATGGATCTACTAGAAGAAAAAATACATAATAACCTAACTCAAAGAAGGTGACTGTAGCACCAAATTCTTCCATATGTCAGCTACTATAAAAGATAACAAAATGAGGATTCAAGAAATTATAAAATAATATGGGGGAAATGGAAATTGAGGCTAAATAGATCTCAAACATCATTATCTCATTCTTCAACTTTTTTTTTTTCTAAAGGTATGCAACCTTCTGAAAATGCTATTGCTAAAAAATTTCAATCTTTTTAAAACCTGTCATCAATTTTGAGGAAAAATAAGAAATGATAGATATTCCTTTGGAGGAATAAGTTTAGACTATTCTATCTAAAATAGAGGGGGGACAAAACCCCTAGACATGATGGTTTACTTGAATTATTCTTCCATAGGTATTAGGATATTGTTAAAAAAGAGGTTGTTATTTTGGTCCATGATTTCTTTACAATGAACAGTTTGTTAAAGAAAATCAACCATACCTTTATAGCCCTCATTCCAAAAAACCAGGTGCTAAGGAACTGGGGGACTTCAAACCTATAACTCTCTGTAATACTATGTACAAATAATTTCAAAATTTGTGGATTTTAGGATGAGGGAAGTCCTTAGTAATTTTATATCTCCTAATCAACGTACCTTTGTGCTGGGCCATCATATTCTTGATAGTATTATATCCATCTATGAGATAATTCACTCAGTGGAACAATATAATAGATAGGCTATGATTGTCAAGCTTGACATGTAAAAATCCTATGATTGTGTTTCATGGAGTTTCATGTTTTCACTGTTGTTCAAACTGGGGTTTCACCCACATTTCATCAAAATGATTCATGCTTTTACCTTCGCCCCCCAATTTTTTCTATTATTATAAATGGTAATTTGAATGGTTTCTTCAACTCAAAAAGAGGTCTCAAGTAGGGTGACCCTCTTTCCCCTTTTCTTTACATAATTATTGTTGAAGCTTGGAGTAGGTTGTGTTCTAAAGCCCAATCTGATGGAAGACTTGAGGGAATTAAGGTTTCTAATGGGGTTGCTAATCAGAGCCTTCAAAAAATCATGGATGGCACTATTCTTCTTGAACAATATTTTATCCAAGATGCTGCATTCTTTCAAACATATCACTAAACTTTATGAAGAAGTAACAAAATAATAAGTTAATTTTCCGAAAAGAGCTTTTGCTTCTTCATAAATGTCAAGGAAGATCAGCAGAACAGGTTAGCTAATATCTTAGAGTGTAACACTAAATCAATTCTGAATAATTATCTTAGCATGCCTCTATGCAAAAAAAAATGGAAGAATTGGTTTGGAATAAATTGATTGAAAGTTTCCATAAAAATCTTGCCTCTTGGAAAGGCTCCTTACTTACCCAAGTTGGAAAAGATCAACTTATTCAAAGTAGTCTACAAGGAGTTGCAATTTTCATTATGTCTATCTTCACCATCCCTAGTGTGAGGAAATACATAGAGAGTATCCAAAAGAGGTTATTATGGACATGCTCAGAAGATATGGCTAGATTCCCTCTTATATCTTGGGATAAGGTCACTCGGCCTAAAGAATAGAGGGGGGATGGGTTTGAAGAATATTCAACTTATGAACCAAGATTTAATAGCTAAGGTTGGATGGAGATTGCATAAAGACTAAGGCAATTGGGTTAACATTTTGAAAGAAAAATATTTACAGAACTTTGGGTTTATTTTCAAATCAAGAGCTCCCTAAAGGTTTGATTTTTTGGAAAAACCTCTGTCAGGATAGGAAGTTGTTGATTAAAGGAATAAAATGGAACCTGGGGGATGGTACTCAGATTAAATTTTGGGATTATCCTTGGATAAGGGAAAAGGATTTAAAAATAGAAGATCCATGGATTCAATTAAGTCAATTTTATATCCTTCAATATGGCAGAGATGGTCAGTAACTATTGGAACGAAAATATAAATTGGTTTCAGATTATTCCACCCCTAAAATATTTTGGTCCACAACAACCATTTGAAGAGCTCAAGAATAACCTTAAGGAATGTCATCTACTACATAGAAGTGCCCGGGATGAACTGATTTAGAGTGACATGGATTCCAGAGAATATGAGGTCAAATCCGGCTACCTTTTGAATTTTGAGAAAAATTCTCCTAACAACTACTGGAAGAAGATATGGAATAAAAACCTTATTCCCAAAATTAACCACTTATTTTGGGAAGTTGTGCAAAAAAAATATTTTGACTATGGATAGGCTTAGAAAGATAAGGTATGGTTATTATAAATAGATGTAGCCCGTGTAAACAACAAGATGAAATGATAAATCATATTTTTCTAGAATGTAGTTTCTCTTTCCAAGTTTTCTCTGCTATCCTTGATTTTTTCAGAATTCAAATGGTTCTCCCTGGAGATGTACCTTCATTTACCAGAAAAATGGTGTTTCAATTTTCAACATGATCTTACAAAAGATATTTGGAGATGTGCTTTGCCTCATACTATTTAGGGTATATGGCTGGAGAGAAATAATTGAATCTTCAGAAATCAATCTTCCATCTTAAAAAAGGTTATGGAGAGAATTTAGATAGAACTCTTAAGGACAATTCTCTGGTCTTAAAGATTAAGTCATTCCAAGACATGGCCAGCTTCAGAAAGAATCATCCTCCAAAATATGAATCTCTATCCCTATTAGCCCTGATAAGAACAAAAATGTGAGCACTAATAGGAAATAAAGTTAAATGGGTTGGTTTTCCTGAAGGATGTTTCAAACTTAATTTTGATGGCTCAGCCAAATTGGGGGAGGGGATTTCTTGGGGGAGGTGGACTTGTTTGTGATCACTTTGGGAATTTACTTAAGAGATTTTGTGGGCCCCCTTAGAAGACCATTCAAATAATTATGTGGAGCCTCAAGCTATGCTTTGGGGCTTTAAAATATGTATTTTATTGAATATAAAATCCCTAATTATTGAAGGTGATTCACTATGTGTGATTAATTCCCTTAACAAACAAAGCATCTTTGGTTAGAGATTAAGGAATATAATCAATGAAGCCAAGGAGCTGTTGTCGTCATTTGAAAGGGTGGAAATAAATCACATTTACAGGGAAGGGAATAAAATTGTGGATGGTCTTGCTAATTATGGTAATTCCATCCTTGAAATGTTGACGTGGCTGGGGGAACTTATTCCTTGGCAGGGTATTAATTTTTTTATCAATAATGATAATATTGTGGAGGATGTGCCATGATGGGCCATTAGCTTCACATGTTTGGAAATGTATGAAGACATGACCATTTTTTGGGAAAGGAAATGTATTATGCTATGCCTTTTTTTAAAATTTTATTGGGTGTGGATTTTGTGGGTTCCATTTGGACATTGCAGTTCCAGGGAAAGGTGTTGGTAGCAGGATGGGAGGGGATAGGGTCAGAACAGAGCCGAAATCCTTCCCACACCTCAAAAATGACACTACCCTCTGGAGATTACTGCGAAGGGTGCAGATTTTCGAAGTACATCCAACATTTAAAAGGTAATGACCCTTAGCTTTCTATATGGATTTTTGGAATGCTTGGGTGGAAGGGAGTTTTAGACTAAGGGGGGGTCAAAATTACTGTTACTGAGGAGTCTATAGCATGATGTTACTGGGTTATCTATGGAGGGTCTTAAATATTTTAAATACAAAACCAAATGTAAACATGATATTGATACTTTCTTTGGCCCTAGTGAATGTATTGTGACTTATGATGATGGTATAGTGGTGTACTTTCCTCCCTGATCAGTGGGATGATGCTTTTTATGGTTGTCATGAAATATATTATGCCAGAGGGTAAGTTCAAGAAGATTTTTTCCTATCACTTGTCCATTCTCAATTATCTAAGAAGAGACCAGGCAATGAGCTTTCCCTTTTTCTTGTTTAGATCCTTTTCAGACCTCCATTTATGCTTTTAAGAATGACAAGGTGGATGTTCCTCTTCACCAAGGCCTGATTTTACTCCTCTTCATAAATGGTAAAACCATTATCATTGTCCCCTATTTCTAACAATGAATTTGAGTTGGATAATGAAACCCTTGTGGTTACCATGAAGAGACTCAAGAAATATAGTGGGAAGGATAATGCAGAGGGTATTGTTGACGTGCTTCTCAACCTTAAAAAAGGGTTTTAGGATAGGGAGAGGCCTTCTGGAAGTAAAGACAAAGAAAGGGATTTAGTGGACTGGGAGGAAAGATTGATGAGATCTGAATCTATGACTGACACTATTCTCATTGTCAACAAGAATCTGGTCTAGGAGGTTAGAGACTGTCACCAAAAAATTGATGTTTAAAACAAGAGGATTGGGGGATTGAATTCTGACATAATCATGCAAGAGCAAAGGATATCGATATTGTAGGATCAGGTTTCCAAAGTTGTAGGGAGGGAAGCAAGAAGATGAGACTTGTGCTGAGTATTTCAGATAGTGAAGACATCAGTGACACAGAGGTCAAAGAAAATGCTGAAAAAATTCCCAAGGGGATTATCATAAAATTTGTTAGTTCTAAATATAGTGGCTTGAGTTCTAGGACTTGTTGCAAAGGCCATACTTCTACGATGAAATAATGTCATGATTTTGGCTAACCTTTTGCACTTTTTCTGTGATGCTTAGTTTTTTTATCTGCTACTGTTATGATTTACTGTATATATTTAAAAACAAACTGGTTCTGTAATATGGAAGATCGTTCTTGGGTCTAGCTATATTATGGGCTTTCCCTTCTGTCAAGCCTATTTGATTGGGATTCCTTTGCTCTTTTTTGGTTAGTTTTTGTAACCGTGCTTTATTATATGTAAAGGTTTTTTGGTCCCTTCAAAACAAAACTTATTTACCCTAATCTAAAAAAAATCTTGACTATGAGTGGAAATAACATCATGTACATGTTCATTTACATCTATAGGAATAGAATTATTTAAAATCTATAGGAGTAAAAAATGTCACCAAGCATAAAATATATGATAACATTAGCATACATGTCAACGGAAGGAGAGGAATCAAAAGGTTATGTGCTCGATTCATTGTCGGATTCACCAAGTTATTTAATAAAAATGTGGATATTAAATCTAATATTGTAGAGTCAAAAATGATCAAATAAATGATACAATACAAGTATATAATATAATGAAATAGAAAACATAAGTGCAATAAAGAGAGAATGATGACTTAGACAATGTTTGCTTAATCCCAACATGTTATGTGTTGGAAAACTAATAAACAAAGATAATAGACTATCACAACGCCACTCAAAAAATTACAAAGATGTTGGATGTCATTGGACTAAGGTTCTTAGGCTGTTATTGGGGTGCATAGGCTCCAAAGACCCTAACTGGGTGATAGGGTCTACACATGTTTTTTTCCCTCAAAATTCCCCTCTTTTTAAAGTCAAGTTTTGAAAATTTTGAGTTGGTACCTTAGAGTAATCTGTGCTTTTTTCCTTGAAAATATTTTCCTTCATTCAAATGTCATTGTCAATCCTTCTCTTTGGCTGTGGATCACATCGACCTTGGTATTATTTGCAGTTTTTCATTCCATGGAGAATAATTTGAAATTCAGGCATAAACGTTGGGGTTTTCCCTTTCATTTTTATTGTTCCACAGTCATGAATGACGGGGCGTATCTTCCCCTGTCAATTTTTGCCCCAACATCCATGGGTACATGGGCATCTATGATTGGATGTGGCATGGTGGGTTTATATTTTAAACTTATCACTTTTGTTATTTGTTGCAAAAGTGTCATATTGGCCCCGTGGCCCGAAGGATCCTGATTGGTGATTTCAAGTAGTAGTGGAAGCCTCCACACATCTCAATGGTGTAACTCCAGGGGCAGGGCCCAAGGGACAGTCTCCAAATGAGTGTAGGATTTCCACGTATCCCAGGTCTAAAAAGAAGACAGAAAAAAGCCCAAATCAGATAAGTATGGAAAGTTCAATAGACAACATCACGTGCCTCATTAGAAAAACTTCAAGGGTCGAAGCCAAAGGTAGTTCCCCAAACTTGTGCTAGCCCTCCATGTTTCCTAGAGTCAAAAAAAAGGGATAGAGCCGACCATTTAATCAACTAAGTATAAGAGGGTCGGCAGGAAGCCTCCACGTGCCTCATCGGTGTAACTTCAGAAGTGAGGCCCAAGGGACATATTCCAAACATGCACCAACTTTCCACATGGTCAGAGTAAAAAAGAGAAAGAGTTGGCTGTTAGAAGAGTCCAGGACCGGTGGAAGGAGCCACGTGTCAGCTCGGTGCCCTTTCAGGGGGGAAATCTAAAGTAGAAACTCAAATGAGCACTAACTCTCCACGTGTCTAGGGTCTAACAAAGTCAAGTGGGTAGCACACCTGAATCAGCTAAGTATAAAAGAACTGGCGGAAGTATCCATGTGTCTCTTTGGTGCAACTTCAAAGGAAGAATCAAGAGCGGGTCCGCAAGTGTGCGCGGGCTCGCCACGTGGTCAGAGTCAAAGAAGGGGTAGAGTTGACCATTGAATTGGCTAAGTATAGAAGGGTTTGTGGAAGCCTCCATGTGTCAGCTCAGCGTAACTTCAAAGGGAAAATATAGAGATAGGTCCCAAATGTGCGTTAAGCCTCCACATGTCTAGGGTCAGACATATGGCCCCACCAAACAAAAGGGACTTAGTTAAAAAACACAAAAATACTGAACTAGCCTCACAAAGGGACACATGGTCATGTTTCAAGTAAAGGTGGAAAGGTAGACCCTTTTGTGTCTTGATGCTTTGAAAATTCAAAGTAGGGAAGTGGGCCGTCAAAGTGATTTAGGAATTTTGGCTTTATTTCCATAAGGTCATAAAGTATAAAGTAAGCCGCGACTCTGATGCTTTGAAAAGTCAAATGGGAAAGTGGGCCGTCGGAGCAATTTGGAATTTTGGCTTTGTTTCCATAAAGAGCTTAAAGTTATAAAGTGACTAGTGGCCCTGGTCATGCCAAGGGATAAAGTCAAATGTTGAACCTCACATTCGAAAGTCAAAGTGGGGAGGTGGGTCGGTGGAGCAATTTGAGTTTTTGAGCCCATGTTGAAAAGAGTTAAAATTGTAAAAGTGAGCTGCAACTCCATCGCCACTCAAGTAAATCCATGAGTCAGGCCTATATCAAAAGCAGAGGGTAGGGCCAAAATTTTCTAAAGTGTCATTTCTCTAAAAGGCACAAAATACAAAAGGTCCTTATACCTACTTTAGTTTAAATCTCTCCCATGTGGATGGCTCAAATTCAAAGTTTGCAAAGGCAGGATGAATGACTACAATTCAATGCATCTGGTTTTTTCGCTAGGCATGGAAATGGTCAAGGTGTTAGAGAAGTTCATACGTCAATTTCTTGAATTAGTTTCATCATTTTTTGTAACCGAATGTAACTGTTCTTGGAAGCTATTTAATGGCTTCTCGATGCCATTGTTAGGGTTGGATCTTGATACTCTGTAAATGTAATAGATTTGAAGTAATCAATACTGAAGTTTTTTCCCCTTTCTTCCTCTGCTATTCCTTCTTTCCTTGTCTTAAAATTTAGGAATCATCCATCTTTTATGATAAGAAACTTTGTGTTCTTGTTTATATGATTTTTGGAACTTTGTGTCTATGGAATTATATTAGTTATGAAAGTGAATGATTCTACTCTGCATCTCCTTGGTTCAATATGTATAAGGTTATACTCTACTATCTATATTTCCTGAAGGTATTGTTATGTTCTTCCTCTCCCATCTCCTTAATTCTTCCATTCTTTTGTATTGATGATCTTTGGGCATAAAATGTTTCAAAGTATCAGGAATCCACACTTTGAAATTTGTACATTTGTATATAAATTTTTCTGCTTGCTTTCAATAAGGGAACCTCTCCCATTAAAGAGGAGGGACTTGTTGTCCCCTGACTATGGTTTGTTAAAGTATTGTTTTAAAAATCCAACAGTTTTTGGTGACTCCACTGGGGATTTTATTTCAAACGGATCCCTTTCTAAAAGAACAACTTCAAGATCATTTTTGGTCTGGGTGACTCTACGGTATACACGTGGGAAGAAAATCTCTTAGGTTGAGGATTCCCATTTTCAACTTTTGGAGTAACCAAAATTCTCTCTTCCAGCAAGAAGGAATAGAGGAACTCGTTCTACAAGCACACCTCCTGTTAAAGAATAAAAATTCCAAGGATATCATTCCTCAAGAGTAACTCAGTCCTAATCTTCATGCTTTGATACTTGCTGGTGTTTCAGTTCCCCTTCAGTAAATTTTTCCAAAGATGGCAGCCCCTTTTCCTTGGGGACAATAGGTTGGGCCTCTTTCTCTTCCTCAACCATTGCATGAGTTACCTAGGGGTAACAAGAATTTTTTTCCCAAATTCTGGGGTGATGGGAAGGTTCATCCAAATGAACACATTGCAATGCCTTCATTGTTGCATGTGGGATTCTTGGGGTTGAACATGAAGATGTCTCTGTCAAGATTTTTGTGGAGACATTGTAGGACAATGCTGCTGATTGGTTTTATCATCTTCATGTTGGTTTGATCACTAATTGGAATACCATGAAAACTCAGTTTGAGTAGTGTTTCAAACTTGCTGAAGATGTGCATGCTCTATTAGCTCAAATTTCTCATATCAAGAAGGAACCATTTGAGCCCATGAGGGATTTTGTGGCTAAATTCAACAAGCTAATTCATAAAATTCCACATAACACTCATCCAGTGGATCAAATCCAAAAGTGCTTCTTCCTCAATGCCCAGTTACCTGAAGTGAGTTATGCACTAAGGAGAGCTAACCTTGCAACCCTGGATGCTGATCAACGGTTAGCTATCAGTGTTGAGGATGATTTAATCATGTCTGGTAAAATGAAAAGAGAATCCTCCAAATCTAAAGCTTCTTCTTCTTCCTCTTCCCCTGGAGCCAATTCTGATCAGTTAGTACATAAGCTTGCAAATGATCTCATTGCTATCAAGAAACAATTGGCTCAACATACTCCTTACCAAGATATTCCAAGGAAGAATTTTCAGCCTAGGAACCATCTGCCTTCTTCTCAGACCAAGATTGGCTATTGAAGGCCCACCCATCAAGGTTCCAGGTCAATGCAACTTGTGAAGTTGAAGAACCTAATGATGAGGAGTTTAATGAACTCTGTGAAGAACCAGAAGAAGAGGTTGATGAAGAACTGGAGGAGCTTGGTGGATCTCAAGTTCATTTCCTCACCACTGAAGGTATGGATGATGAAGATGAATATGATGAAAGAGTGGAAGATATGAATAGTGAGTCATATGTTGTTATGACTCGGAGAAAATAAATAGAAAAGAAAAAGTGGTGCAGCCTGCTAAGAAGTCTAAGGAGTTTCCTATAACTATTCCAGTGGTTGCAAGAAGAGGAGCTCCTATTCCCACTGCCTCCACACAAAAGGTGAGTAATGCTAATTCCTCCTTCTTCTACTTCTGTTTCCAAAACTTCTTGTCCTTCAAATCCTAAAACTGATAAATCAAAAGTCTCTCAAGTTCCTAGAAATGATGCCCCATCTACCTCTGGATCTTTTGATATCATTGATCACCTCAAAAAGACTAAAATCCAAATCTCAGAGGTAGAGTTTTACCAAACCCATCCAAAAGCTTTTGCTAAAATGGTAAAATTTGTCAATTCCAAATCCAAAGCCTCATCCAATACTTCTAAAGGTATTTTTCCCACTCCCTCTTCCTCACCTCAATCAAGCCTTGTGGCTGCAGTCACTTCCCCTAATGAGAAAATTGAACCATTCTATGTGACTCTTCTCATAGCTGGCCATAAACTCAGTAATTGTGTTATAGACTCAGGAGCATCAGACAATGTAATGCCTACAAAAGTAGCTCATGATTTGGGCCTGACTCTAACACGTGCCTTTGGTTCCTGCTATTCCATGGAGAGTAGAAAAGTGCCTTTGGTTGGAAGAATTAAAGATGCACAAGTAGCTTTTGCTACTTTTCTAGAGAAAAGGGTCTTAGCCACTATTTTGGTAGCTGATATTCCTCCCTCATATGGGATGTTGCTGAGTAGAAATTTCTGTAAGGAGGTAGGAGGTGAAATTCATATGGATTGGTCACATGCTTTGATCCCGGTCAATGGAAAAATGAAGAAGTTGCTACCTGAGAAATAGACTGAATACATTGTGCAAAAGACTGATGATCCAAAAGCATAGATACTCTATGAAGATATAGGGCATGGTAACTACATGATCATGTCACAAGATGAGGCAAAACTTCCTAAGGGAGTGATTCATGATCCCAATGGAATTTGGACTCTGGAGTTTGATGGAAGCTGCTCTTCAGCTGGTTCTGGAGATGGAGTGGTGTTGACCTCTCTAGAAGGGAACATTCATCCTTTTTATTTCAAGATTTGTTTTGAAAATACAAACAATACAACTGAATATGAGGCACTCATACTTGGATTGAACATGGCAAAAGAAATGGGAGTGAAGAATCTTTGTGCTCGTGGTGATGCAGAGCTGATTGTGAAACAAGTCAGAGATCTTTTTCAAGTGAAGAATAGGAGATTGAAGCATTATAGAAATCTTGTCTGGGATTCCATTGAGTTTCTTGATGCTTTCTCCATTGAAGTTGTGCCAAGAGAAAGGAACACTAGAGCTGATTCTCTAGTGGTCTCAGGATCTCTGTTGATTCCTCACCCAAATTTCTCTCAGGAGAAATTTACCATTGAAATGATTCATAGGCCCAGTGTACCAGATAATGCAAATAATTGGCAGGTTTTCAATGATGATCAACACTTTCTCTCATTCTTGGAGCTTAAGGATAATTTTGACCAGTTGTATTTTGAAGGAAGTGAGACTTTTCCTAGAGAGTGTGTATCCTCTAATGAAGGAGATATCAAGGAAGAGATGGATCAAGATGGCTGCATCAAATTGAAAGGTAACAAGATCCCTAAAGGGCTGGTGAGTTTGGAAGATTTGTTTGATAAGCATGATAGGTACATTAAGTCTAAAGCTTCCCAAGGAGCTTGGTAGTCTTGCTGAATGTGAAAAGATTAATATTGGGAGTCTTGATGAACCCAAGATGGTGAACATTGGAAAATGTTGCACTCAAGAGGAGAAGAAGAAGGCAGTAAATCTACTAAAAAGGTATGCTGATGTTCTTTCCTATTCGTATGATGATCTCAAGGCTTTCCAGCCAAAGGAGATGCAACACTTTATCCCTCTGAAACCTGGGATCAAACCGTTCAAGCAGAAACAAAGGAAATACAATCCCAAGGTTGCTAGCACTATTTTTCAAGAGATCCAGAAGTTACTAAAGGAAAAGATCATCTTCCCTATACATCATTCAACATGGATTGCCAACATTGTGCCTGTCAGGAAGAAGAATGGTGAGATTCACATCTATGTGGATTTCAGGAATTTGAATCAGGCCTCTCTGAAGGAAAACTATCCTCTCCCCATGATGGATCAAGTTTTGCAAGTTGTCACAGGCTCTGAGATGTTGTCTATGCTTGATGGATTCTCTGGATACAATCAAGTGGAAGTCAGTACCCCAGATCAACACAAAACTACTTTCACTACTCCTTGGGGCACCTTTGCCTACAAGAGAATGCCTTTTGGTCTTATCAATGTTGGTGCCACCTTTCAGAGGGAAATGGACTTGGATTTTGGCAGTCTAAAGGGAAAGTGTGTTGTTAGTGTACCTTGATGATTTGACTATTTTCTCCAAAACAAGGGCAGATCACTTTCAACATCTTGAAGCAGTCCTCCAGAAATGTAGAGAACATGGAGTTTCTCTCAATCCAAAGAAGTCTATCTTTTGTGTCACTGAAGGCAAGTTTTGGGGCATATTATCTCCAAAGAAGGAATCAAGATAGATCCAGAAAGAGTTCAAGCAATCCAACAGATTCCTCTTCCCACAAGCAAAAAGGGTGTTCACTCTTTCTTTGGTAAGATAAACTTCCTGAGGAGATTCATTCCTGATTTTGTAGAACTGACTATGAGCATTGCTCACATGATGAAAGGAAAGAAAAAATTTGGTTGGAATTCTGAGGGTAAGAAGAATTTGAAGGTATCAAGAAATCCATTGCTAAAACTCCCATCTTAGCATGTCCTGATTTTAGCAAGGATTTTATCATCTATTGCTATGCTACAGAGAATACCTTGGCTTGCTGTGCTAACTCAGAAGAATTATGAGGATCATGAACTTCCAATTTCCTTCATGAGCTATGTTCTGAAAGCTCATGAATTGAAATATACTATGATGGAGAAACATGCTTTTGCAGTGGTCAAAGCTGTCAAGCAGTTTCATTTTTATATTCTTAATTCTCACTCTGTTGTGCTTGTACCTGATACAACCATCAAGTCTATTCTTACACAACAGGAGTTTGGAACTAAGAGAGGCAATTGGGTAGAAAAATTCCAAGAATATGACCTTGATATCAAGCCAACTAAGCTAGTCTCAGGGTAAAGGCTTGTGTGAGCTTATTGCTAAAGGAGCTGATGCAACATTGTCCAAAGAAGTAGTTGATGTTCCTGTTGTCCTCTTCCTCAGTTCAACAGATGAATGGTATGCTGATATTGCACATTTTATTACTTATGGAGAGTGTCCATCCCACTTGAGTGCCAAGGAAAAGAGGGCTATTAAGCTAAGGTCTACACAATATGTATTATGGGAGAATGCTTTGTTCAAGTGAGGCATAGATGGAAGATTCTTGAAGTGTGTGGACAAAGAGCAACAAAAGAAGTTGTTCTCAACTTTTCATGATCAAGATTGTGGGGGCCATTTCTCTTTATGCTGTCACTACCCATAAAATCCTTCGTGCTAGGTACTATTGGCCTACATTGTTCAAGAGATGCATCAAAATGGGTAGGTAAGTGTGAATCCTGTCAGACTTTTGTTGGGAGACCTAAGTTGGCTGCTTTACCACTAAAGCCAGTAGTGATTGATGAGCCTTTTCAACATGGGGATTGGATTTCATTGGAACTCTTAACCCACCTTCCAGTGCTGGACATACTCACGTGCTAACTACTACAGACTACTTCAAAAAGTGGGTAGAGGCTATTCCAGTCAAAAGCACTACTTCTGAGGTGGTGTGTAATTTCATTAAAGAGAACATCTTGATAAGGTTTGGGGTACCAAACAAGATTGTGACTGATAATGCTTCAAATTTTTCTTCTTCTTAGATGATGGATTTCTGCTATGGTTATGGAATTTCCCTTGCTCATTCTTCAGACTACTACCCCCAAGGGAATGGACAAGTAGAATCAACAAATAAGAATATGGTAACCATCGTTCAAAAGCTTGTCAATGACTCTCAGAGGAATTGGCACAAGAAGCTTTATGATGCTCTCTGGGAAGATAGAATTACACCCAAAAGAGCAATTGGGATGTCTCCATTTCAAGTGGTGTATGGTGTTGAAGCTCAATTTCCAGTAATAGTGGAATTACCAGCCTTGCACTTAATGAAGGCTATTGAAGATTCAAGTTTTACTAGTTCCTTGGACAAGAGGATCATGTATCTCTAGAAGCTGGATGAAGACAGGTTGCAGGTTTTTGATAGAATCTTAGCTCATCAACTGAGGGTGAAATATTTGTTTGACAAGAAAGCTAGACCCAAATATTTTCAAGTGGGAGACATTGTTCTACTGTGGGACAAAAGACATGAACCTCGAGGAAGCCATGGTAAGTTTGATTCTCTTTGGCTTGGTCCTTTCAAAATCAGGCACTTTGCTGGAGAAAATTATTTCTATTTGGATTATATGGATGGATCTCCTCTCCCACTTCCTTATAGTGGGAAGTATTTAAAGTTGTTCAAGTCCTAGGTGACTAGGCAGTCCTTCTGTATATTGTGTACAGTGTTTTGGTTTTTGGTCGTTCCTTTGTGTTTTGTTTTTGGTCTTTCCTTTTTGGTTTGTTTCCCTTTTTGTGTGTTTTGTCTTCTGTATTGGTTTTTCCTTTGACTCTATTTGCCCAATGGATAAGGCACTGGTCTGCTTTCCCAGAGTTTTTCTATGGTTCTTGATCTTGCCTCGTTCCTCTGTCAAGTCATCCCCAGAAAGAGCCAACTGTTGTCACCCTCAAAATTCCCCTCTTTTTGAAGTCAAGTTTTGAAAATTTTGAGTCGGTACCTTGGAGTAATCCATGCTTTGATTTGGGCACTTGAAAATATTTTCCTTCATTCGATTTCATTTTCAATCCTTCTCTTTGGCTGTGGATCATAGAGCCTGGTATTGTTTGAAGTTTTTCATTCCATGGAGAAAAATTTGAAATTTGGGTGTAAAGGTGGGGTTTTCCCTTTCTTTTTATTTTTCCATAGTCATGAATGATGGGAGTATCTTCCCTGTCAATTTTTTCCCCAACATCCATGGGTAGAATCTCTGATTGGACATCTCTTTCATTGGATACAAAAATGTCAAAGTGTGGCCATGTTTCAAGTGGTAGTGAAGCCTCCACACATCTCAAATGTGAAACTCCAAGGGCAGGGCCTAAGGGACAGTCTCAAATAAGCGCAGGTTTTCCACGTGTCCCAGGTCCAAAATGAAGATAGAACAAGCCTAAATCGGCTAAGTATGGAAGGTTTAGCGGATGATGCCACGTGCCTCATCGGTGCAACTTCAAGGGTTGAAGCCAAAGGTGGTTCCCCAAACTTGCGCCAACCCTCACGTGTCCTAGGTAAAAAAAAGGGATAGAGCTGACTGTTTAATTGACTAAGTATAAGAGGGTCGGTGGAAGCTCCACATGCCTCACAGTGTAACTTCAGAAGTGATGACCAAGGGATAGATCCCAAATGAGCATCAGCTCGCCACGTGGTCAGAGTATAAAAGAAGATAGGCCATTGAAGAGTCCAGGACTGGTAGAAGGAGCCACATGCATCATCTCGGTGCCCTTTCAGGGGTGAATCCAAAGTGGAAACTCAAATGAGCATGCCATCTCTCCACGTGTCTAGGGTCCAACAGAAGTCAAGTGGGCAACAGGCGTGAATCAGCTAAGTATAAAAGAACCAGTAGAAGTCTCCACGTGTCTCTTCAGTGTAACTTCAAAGGAAGAATCAAGAGTGGGTCCCCAAGTGTGCAGGCTCGCCACATGGTCAGAGTCAAAGAAGGGGCAGAGCCAGCCATTGAATCAGCTAAGTATAGAAGGGTTTGTGGAAGCCTCCACGTGTTAGCTTGGTGCAACTTCAAAGGAAAAATCTAGAGGTAGGTCCCAAATGTGCGCTGAGCCTCCACGTGTCTAGGGTCAGACATATGGCCCCGCCAAACAAAAGGGACTTAGTCAAAAAACACAAAAATACTGAACTGGCCCACAAAGGGACACGTGGTCATGTTTCAAGTGAAGGTGGAAAGGCAGCCCCTTTTTGTGTTTTGATGCTTTGAAAAGTCAAAGTGGGAAAGCGGGCCATCGGAGTGATTTGGGAATTTTGGCTTTGTTTCCATAAGGGTGTAAAGTATAAAGTAAGTCAACTCCACCATTGAAAATCAAAGTGACCAAAGGCAGTCCGTCAGCCAATTTGGGGGCTTTATTTCTATAAAGAGCTTAAAGTTATAAAGTGACCTACGGCCCCGCTCATGCCAAAATAAAGTCAAATGTTGAGCCCGCATCAAAAGTCAAAAGTGAGGCGGGATGGAGCAATTTGAGTTTTTGAGCCCGCGTTGAAAAGAGTTAAAATTAAAAGTGAGCCGCGACTCCATCACCACTCAAGTAAAGCCACATGTCAAGCCTATATCAAAAGTGGGTGGGTGGGCCAAAATGTTCTGAAGTGCCATTTCTCTAAAAGGCACAAAATACAAAAGGCATCCTCAGGCCCGCTTTAGTTTAAATCTCTCCCATGTGGATGACTCAAATTCAAAGTTTGCAAAGGCAGGATGAATGGCTACAATTCAATGCATCTGGTTTTTCCACCAGGCATGGAAATGACCGAGGGCATTAGAGAAGTTCAGACATCAGTTTCTTGAATCAGTTTCATCATTTTTGTAACCGAATGTAACCGTTCTTGGAAGCTATTTAATGGCTTCTCCATGCCATTGTTAGGGTTGGATCCTGATACTCTATAGATGTAATAGATTCGAAGTAATCAATACAGAAGTTTTTTTCCCTTTCTTCCTCTGCTATTCCTTCTTTCCTTGTCTAAAAATTTGGAATCATCCATCTTTTATGATAAGAAACTTTGTGTTCTTGTTTATATGATTTCTGGAACTTTGTGTCTATGGAATTATATTGGTTATGAAAGTGAATGATTCTACTCTGCATCTCCCTGGTTCAATACGTATAAGGTTATACTCTGCTATCTATATTTCCTGAAGGTATTGTTATGTTCTTCCTCTCCTCATCTCCTTAATTCTTCCATTCTTTCGTATTGATGATCTTTGGGCATAAAACATTTCAAAGTATCAGGAATCCACACTTTGAAAGTTGTACATTTGTATATAAGTTTTGATGCTTGCTTTCAATAAGGGAACCTCTCCCATTAAAGAGGAGGGACTTGTTGTCCCCTTACTATGGTTTGTTAAAGTATCATTTTAAAAATAGATGTCACATGTAACCTGCAAAACAATATTCACCTATAAAACCCCAAAAAACATCAAATCCTAAAAAATAAAGATGTAAAATGGGGATTCAGATTTATCTCGTCGGTCATATGACAAAGTGAACTTACGATTGAGTGTTTCACTACATCTCAAACTCCTTGTAGTTCTATGTGCTTGTGTGTGCAATAGTTTCCTTAGGTTTCCATCACACCAATGATAGAAATATAGTGGGATACCAATATATAGAGTGATAAATATGTGGATGAAATAAATAATTTCCCCTTCTTATGTAGTGTATGTAGAATAAGAAGCCCAAAGAATGCAGTCCCTTTAATAGTATGTAGATAGATAGCCCTTGATAGTTGACAATCCCCAATAATGGTATGTGTGATGTGTATATATAGGGATATCTTATTTAAATTTTAACACTAATAACATGACATGTCAAATATAACCTAGGGATAAGGGTAAGATAACGAAAAATACTAACCAAAAATGTCAAGATAAAAAGAAAAAATAAATAGGACATGAGTGCCCAGATTTGAAAAGAAGTGTCTAGGCGCTAGTGTCTAGGATGGGTGCTAATAAGATGGAGAAAATGGCAACAAATGTGAAAATATTAATAGATAGGGATCCTTATGACCTAACCAAAAATAAGTGTGGGAGTGACAGATATAATAGAAGTGACATATATAAAAGAGAAATACAAAACAAATCAATGAAAACAAAGGGGACAAACAGGGGGATGTGTTACTAGTGAATACTTTTCTTTATCAAGACCCATATATAACATCATACTTGCTGACATAGTAGTGTAATAGTATGTGCATGATTTTGTGTCTACATATCCCTAAACAAAACCAAATCTCCATTTTTGAAAGCCTTCACTTGTGCTATTTTAGACTAACTTTTGAAAGCCTCTTGATATCTACTAAAACTATCAATTTCTCTACCCATGGCATCTTATAATTGTATCAAGTTATAATTCTATTTTTAACTTCTCATCTCCATCCATGTAATCACATGAGAGCTGATGCATTGACATCTACAATGTGATAGGAAATACACATTTTTCCCATTAACCATCAAATATGTTGTTTTTTTAGAGATGATTTAATTATGACTATGTATACCCACAATACATATTTGATAAGTGAATATCATGGCATTTTATTACCTAAGGTTATCTTTTCTATAACATCTAGAAGATAATTGTTTGTGGAATCTACCAATCCATTACCTTGGGGGTAATGGGTTGAATAAAACTTTAGCATAATGTGGTGATCATAATCCTATCCTATAAATATTGTAGACTAAATTATTGGTCCGTTGTCACATAAAAGGTGAAATGGAAATCAAACCTTGTGATGATGTTATTTTTAATAAATTTAATGAATTTTTGGTTTTAATACTCTTCTTTATTGTAACATGTTATACCCATATTTTGTAATAATCAATAGTTGTCAAAATAAAATTATGGTATTTAGAAGAGTTTTTATTAATACCTCCTATTAAACCTAGTCCCATTGAGAAAAATGTCTACCCTCAATGACTAATCATAGAGGCATTGTCGTATGCTTCTCTCTTTTTTCCAAAACTTGGAATTAGTGGCATGATATCACATGATTGTAAGTATATTTTAAAATGATAGGATATTAATATCATTAAATGAGAATACTATGGGATTATCATCTCATGAGAATGAATAATCCCCATATGTTCATGGAAAATAGATGTACTATGACCCACCTCACTTTTGGATACACATGTAAGGTATATCCTATGGTAGTTTATCTTGTATACAACTCCTTTATTTAACATATACCATATTAATTTTACCTTTTAATATATTTAATTTAAAAGGCCAATGCCCATATATTAAAAAATAAATGATATACTCATACCATGTATCCTGAGGGAGTTTAGATTAATACACTTAGAAGCAATAGTTTTTGGATCTATTTGGAATACAGGTCTTACCGATACTTTCCATTTGATTATTTTGGAATCTCAATCACTTGGTTAAATTTTTATAGCTTGTACATACACTTTCCTCTCCTTTCTCCCCGTTCATTTTTCCTAAAAATTCGCTTGACTGCTGGATTATGCACTACTACATGTTCTATATTTCTTAGGATCTAGTGTTTGAATTTCTTAATTTCCTTAAGAAGTACATAGTCTTATTTGTTAAATTTTTAATAATTCAATTCATCACCATTAAATTTTGTTCTCATTAAATCAATGGGGTGATCTCTATAATTTTTCCATTGTGTTAAAAAATTTGTAACAATGTGTTCTAACACAAAATAATATAGATAAAAGTCTTGTTTGAAGTTAGGACTTATCAGAACTAGATATTTCATAATGGAAGCCTTGATTTCTTGGAAAGCATATTTTATTTGAGTTTTCTACTCAATTTTAGCATCCTATTTTAACATTTCATTTAAAGGTATAACAATCTTAACAAAACTAGAGATAAAATTTCTAGCAAAATTGATTTTTCCAAAGAAATTAAAGAAATTTCTTGGGATATATTAGTATCGACAATAATACCTTATTTAGTGTTGATTTTACCTAACAACTTACCATCAATCACAAAAAATTCTCTTCTTTGGATTCAAAGAGATACCAAATGTCCTACATCTATGTAATACTTTCTCCAAGTATTATGTATGTTGAGACCTATATTTTAGAAAACATCATTAAATAATACATGTAAATGATGATTTACTTACCTATCAAACCTTTAAAATATTTATTTGTTCCTATCTAAAAGGTAGCTACAACATTTATGAAACCAAGATGAATCCTCCTATAAGAAAAAGTACCCCCATTTTTTAGTGAAGAAAGTTTACAATTTACCCCTTTATTCTATTAGGACTCGATTATAACATAAAAATCCATCCAATAAGGACATCATTTTAGTACCCCTAGCCATTTGAAAGACCTAATAAAGATAAGGAAGGTTATAGTTATCCATTTTTAAGCTTTATTTATATTTTTAAAGTCTACACACAGTCTAGTTTCCACATTAGTTTTTATGACTAGGAAAAAATTAACTGCCCAAGTGGAATATCTTACAACAAATATAATTTTGAAGAAAGTATATTCTAATTTTCTTTATGGATTGTAGGTTCAAGTATTGGATTAACTAGCCTTTTTATTTTTCTAATAGGTTTGCGATTTCCCTTAAGAAGAATTGTGTAGGTCATAATTTCTAGATAAAAACCCTTTAAATCATCATAAGACCATGTTATGATATCCTTATAATTAGCATAGACTTCATATTTTCTTTCTCTTTAGTGGTAAAATCCTTTCCAATAATAAATTATTGGGGATTACTTATAGTACCCAGGTTTAGGTTGATAATTTCTTAGGCTTCAGAGGTCCGCACTACATGCTTGTCAAGGGGGTGTCCATATCAAAGAGTGTTTCCAATGAAATCATCCCACATGGAATTATTTTTTCCTGTAACTTGAGTATTCCATCATCATCCCATGTGTGATGGTCCTCTTTAAATTCTCCATACTTTTCATTAATTTTTTATTCATCAATAACATGGGAAGCTAACACATCTAGATTAGTTAGAAAATGTAATATTTGTTGATCATCCAAAAACAATTAGAAGTTGTAAAAATTAATAGGTGAAAATGGATAGGGAACATTTTTTATTGATAATTTATCCCATTAGGATTATTTACATGGTTGTAGCATTAAAAAAATGGTAGCAAGGAGATATTCATTTATATTTTTCTCTTTGGGGATGGAAGAAATGTGAAAAGAATCCAAAGATTCAAAAAAAATCCCACACTACATGTTTATACTTTTTAAGGAAATATAATTTTCATTAAAGTATTATTTTAACTTGAATTTATAGTAATTCATAATCCCCAAAAATAGTCAGATATCTAACATCATGTTTCAAAGACAAAACAATCCCAAAATTAGAGCTTCATAGTACGCCATATTGCTTGTGCAAGGAAACTATAAATGTTATGCAATGTGATAATGTTTAGCTTTTGCATCATGAAGTGAAAATCCATCTCTTATTCCTTATATTTATTTTTATCCATCAATATATATTATCCATACATCCATAAAGTTAACTTTAGGGTGATCATTACATGTTTCTAAGTCTGCATTTAATGTGTACACACCAATGTTAATAGATGTAAAATTTATGGTGTTATTTTTAGTGTTGTACCTAGTGATCTTATGCTTCATTCATGGATCTCTTTATATCCTGATCTTGTTTTCCATGCATCTCCACATATGATATAAGTCATTGGAAATATATCCATTTAATTATTTGGAACAATATCTACTATGCAACATTCCATAAGCTTCTGGTATGTCCACCAATTAAATGTCTATGAAACATGGGATTTTTAGTTAAAAGGATAGTTACACATGTGCATTAATCAAATTTCCAACTACCTTTACCTTTGATTTGTCTAATTCAGAAACCCTTCCATCTAAATTAATTTTCTTTTATCTTAGTTTCCTACAAATTCCAACAAGCATTAAATTAGCTGAGGCACTACAATCTACTAAATAATTTTTTACATTCTTACCATATATTTTGAATGTGATAAAAAATGGGAACCTCAGTTTTATATTTGTAATGAAGTAAATTTGTGTGAGAATTCCCCTTTCATTTTCTAGCAGTGGATTTACATATTAAGGACTTAAGTAAAAAATATATTTGTTTTGAAATATGAGATAAATCATAAATGGTAATGTTGTCCTTGATCTTTTTCTTGAACTTAAAGATAATGTACCCTACCTTTCCAAGATTACCAGAGGTTTTAGCTATATTTTCCATCTCTCCCCACTTAGGTGGAGCCAAAATATTTTAATAATTAGGATTACATGTTGTGTCTCATTTTGGTGGAGGTATAGAAGTAGTAATGAGATCTTTAGTTATATTTTTTAAGTTATAGCTACTTATTTGATAATTATGGAAGGTATGAATCTCTTCTCTATTTTCATCTAGTTCATTATGTTATTGGGAAAGAAAAATTACTGTCTCAAAAACCATAAAAATTCCCATTTTTGAATAAATAGCTTCATTTGCATCCCTTACATTGGTTTCATAACCCTCAAACTCTTTATTCATGGCTTCAAATGCATTGCAAAACACAAGACATTCCAATTCACCATCCTCAATAATACCATGCACTCTACACTAATGGGGAAGGGTAAACTCATAAATATTTATATCAAAACTTTGGATACATTGTCAATAGGGGATCTTGGTTATTTTATCTAGATAGGTTGTATCATTGTTAAGAATAACTCCTATCTTGGGTATCATTGATCCCTATATTCCTTTGTGAATTGAAAAATTCATCGTTGAGTTTTTACATTCTCTACTGCATTGCTTCTAATTTAGAATGGTTTACTACTAGAACCAAGGTTCTATTATAATTATGATCTTTAGGATGTAATGACAACTTGTTTAGAGAAGAGATCTAATTTAAAGTTGGTATATTTGAACAGCCATAAGAATGATGGTAGAATTCTCCCCTTGGGGGTGTACTTTTTTATAAACAATGAGGGATTTTTCATAGACTATTGTGATGGTGGTGATATTGAATCTCCTACAAATATGGAAGTGAAAGGATCTAAAGAAATTTGATACATTTCTAAGGCCAAGTTACCAATAGGTTTATACACCGGTGTGACTCTTCCTAACATGTATTAGAATCTAGAGATGAAAGATCTAATTGGATTATTGTTTTCTCTCTTGAAACTAACAAAATTATGATATAAAACACTAGGGTCAATGCCTTATCAAAATTGTGCTAAAAAAGGTATCTTAAAATATTTCCCAATTAGTAGTGGAATCATGCGTTAAATTCAAAAACTAGTCATATGCAATATATTGTAAAGTAACAGGAAAAACGTGTAAGAAACATATTCATATCCTATGTTTGATAATCTTAAAGAAGATTTAAAAATCCTCTACATGATCCTTTGTGGTCCCACGACCACCATGACTATATGTGGGAAGATAGCTCTTTATATTCCTAGATAAATCATATATACCTCCATGGATGACATAGGTAGTACCACCTAACCAAGCATGTTGAACCATTTGAGGTGGTGTGTATAGAGGAATAAAAGTAATTTGAATTATAAATGTTGGATAACTTGGAACTTAGTGAGAATTTTTTTTATTTCACTTAGTTGATATGGGTTTTCTACAAAGTGATGGAGATTTAAGTAAATCCTATAATCAGATCTAGATCTTGTAAGGTGTGGTTGTAAATCCAAATTGTGATAGGTTATGATGAGTTAAGTTATTCTTCCTAATGGCTAGATTATCAATAGATTTATATGGAGTCACATAATATAGAAAGAATGAGAAAAAAGGATTAAAAAACAAATTTAGATTAAGAAGTAAATTCTAAATTCTAGTTTACAATAGATTAAATGAACCCAAGCAATAAAATCAGAATAAAACTAGATCTAAAATAGTCCATAAGGAAGCCTCAAAACTGGATTCAAGATGTTTTATAAAGAGTAGCTTTATCAAACATGGGTTTAAGCATATTGATCACTAGAAAGATATGAAGTTTAAGATAAAATAGCCTCCTTCTAGTACTAACTTTCCTATTAATGCAAGTTTTCCACGGAAGCTTCAAAGGAAGACATGGAACTAGTGGTACTCATTTTATAAATTTAGAAAGAAATAGGGTTCATGGTATGGAATAATTTTGACATATAGCTTCATATGGGAACTATGTGACCAAGTGTTAACCTATAGAGGGAATTATGTGTTTGGGAAAACCACCTACTAAACCTTGGATTTCTAGATCTTAATTATCCTAGTCTAAATTAATCTTAATTCTAATTATATATATAGTATATATAATTCTTATAAATGATTTTTATCTCATCAAAATAAACTCAAAAGGAGGGAAGGTTAAGGAAAAAAACCAGTCTCTCTCTCTCTCTCTCAACTACTAAGCATATTTTTGATGTATCACACTAAGGAAGAGAATGTCATGCTCATATTTCCTACTCATTTTAGGACCACATAAAGTGTGATTTAGTGCATGGGTTATAGGGGTAATGGTTATGTAAACTAATAATAAAAGGATTTTTATGGGTTATTAGTCCTTCTGGCGCCACTCCTATAATTTCTTCAACTAATTTAGCCTTGAAGACCTCCTGAACTAATATAATATAAGATAATTACGTAAAGACACAAAAAGGGAAAGGATTAATAGAGAGAAAAAATAAAACTCCTGAAATATATGTGTTTTTAAGTACTTGAGGCTTGTTGTTATAAATAACATTATTTTCTTATTAACCAGAAGCATAAAATATAGCTTAGTCTCAAATTTGAATTCTACTGGTGCAAAGATTCAAAGGAGATTTAAAACTTAGTAAAAATAAAAGTCATATTTACCAATTAAATTTATAAATTACACATTTTCTTGATTAATCCAATTTAGATACTGCTATAGTAATTTACTTCAAATTCACACATCACAATTCAAATACTACCTAGGAAAGTAATGAAAGATACAATAAACATCAATAAATCTCAACACATTAATTTGTAACAGAAGAGGGAAATGAAACTGTAACAATATAAAATTGCATGAGTTAATGTTTAAAATGGCTTGCATATATTGATCAAAATCTCACCCCTTTAAAATTAATGCAATATACATATTTATAAATCTCAACCCTTTAAATTAGAGCTTCATAGTACGCCATATTGCTTGTGCAAGGAAACTATAAATGTTATGCAATGTGATAATGTTTAGCTTTTGCATCATGAAGTGAAAATCCATCTCTTATTCCTTATATTTATTTTTATCCATCAATATATATTATCCATACATCCATAAAGTTAACTTTAGGGTGATCATTACATGTTTCTAAGTCTGCATTTAATGTGTACACACCAATGTTAATAGATGTAAAATTTATGGTGTTATTTTTAGTGTTGTACCTAGTGATCTTATGCTTCATTCATGGATCTCTTTATATCCTGATCTTGTTTTCCATGCATCTCCACATATGATATAAGTCATTGGAAATATATCCATTTAATTATTTGGAACAATATCTACTATGCAACATTCCATAAGCTTCTGGTATGTCCACCAATTAAATGTCTATGAAACATGGGATTTTTAGTTAAAAGGATAGTTACACATGTGCATTAATCAAATTTCCAACTACCTTTACCTTTGATTTGTCTAATTCAGAAACCCTTCCATCTAAATTAATTTTCTTTTATCTTAGTTTCCTACAAATTCCAACAAGCATTAAATTAGCTGAGGCACTACAATCTACTAAATAATTTTTTACATTCTTACCATATATTTTGAATGTGATAAAAAATGGGAACCTCAGTTTTATCTTTGTAATGAAGTAAATTTGTGTGAGAATTCCCCTTTCATTTTCTAGCAGTGGATTTACATATTAAGGACTTAAGTAAAAAATATATTTGTTTTGAAATATGAGATAAATCATAAATGGTAATGTTGTCCTTGATCTTTTTCTTGAACTTAAAGATAATGTACCCTACCTTTCCAAGATTACCAGAGGTTTTAGCTATATTTTCCATCTCTCCCCACTTAGGTGGAGCCAAAATATTTTAATAATTAGGATTACATGTTGTGTCTCATTTTGGTGGAGGTATAGAAGTAGTAATGAGATCTTTAGTTATATTTTTTAAGTTATAGCTACTTATTTGATAATTATGGAAGGTATGAATCTCTTCTCTATTTTCATCTAGTTCATTATGTTATTGGGAAAGAAAAATTACTGTCTCAAAAACCATAAAAATTCCCATTTTTGAATAAATAGCTTCATTTGCATCCCTTACATTGGTTTCATAACCCTCAAACTCTTTATTCATGGCTTCAAATGCATTGCAAAACACAAGACATTCCAATTCACCATCCTCAATAATACCATGCACTCTACACTAATGGGGAAGGGTAAACTCATAAATATTTATATCAAAACTTTGGATACATTGTCAATAGGGGATCTTGGTTATTTTATCTAGAGAGGTTGTATCATTGTTAAGAATAACTCCTATCTTGGGTATCATTGATCCCTATATTCCTTTGTGAATTGAAAAATTCATCGTTGAGTTTTTACATTCTCTACTGCATTGCTTCTAATTTAGAATGGTTTACTACTAGAACCAAGGTTCTATTATAATTATGATCTTTAGGATGTAATGACAACTTGTTTAGAGAAGAGATCTAATTTAAAGTTGGTATATTTGAACAACCATAAGAATGATGGTAGAATTCTCCCCTTGGGGGTGTACTTTTTTATAAACAATGAGGGATTTTTCATAGACTATTGTGATGGTGGTGATATTGAATCTCCTACAAATATGGAAGTGAAAGGATCTAAAGAAATTTGATACATTTCTAAGGCCAAGTTACCAATAGGTTTATACACCGGTGTGACTCTTCCTAACATGTATTAGAATCTAGAGATGAAAGATCTAATTGGATTATTGTTTTCTCTCTTGAAACTAACAAAATTATGATATAAAACACTAGGGTCAATGCCTTATCAAAATTGTGCTAAAAAAGGTATCTTAAAATATTTCCCAATTAGTAGTGGAATCATGCGTTAAATTCAAAAACTAGTCATATGCAATATATTGTAAAGTAACAGGAAAAACGTGTAAGAAACATATTCATATCCTATGTTTGATAATCTTAAAGAAGATTTAAAAATCCTCTACATGATCCTTTGTGGTCCCACGACCACCATGACTATATGTGGGAAGATAGCTCTTTATATTCCTAGATAAATCATATATACCTCCATGGATGACATAGGTAGTACCACCTAACCAAGCATGTTGAACCATTTGAGGTGGTGTGTATAGAGGAATAAAAGTAATTTGAATTATAAATGTTGGATAACTTGGAACTTAGTGAGAATTTTTTTTATTTCACTTAGTTGATATGGGTTTTCTACAAAGTGATGGAGATTTAAGTAAATCCTATAATCAGATCTAGATCTTGTAAGGTGTGGTTGTAAATCCAAATTGTGATAGGTTATGATGAGTTAAGTTATTCTTCCTAATGGCTAGATTATCAATAGATTTATATGGAGTCACATAATATAGAAAGAATGAGAAAAAAGGATTAAAAAACAAATTTAGATTAAGAAGTAAATTCTAAATTCTAGTTTACAATAGATTAAATGAACCCAAGCAATAAAATCAGAATAAAACTAGATCTAAAATAGTCCATAAGGAAGCCTCAAAACTGGATTCAAGATGTTTTATAAAGAGTAGCTTTATCAAACATGGGTTTAAGCATATTGATCACTAGAAAGATATGAAGTTTAAGATAAAATAGCCTCCTTCTAGTACTAACTTTCCTATTAATGCAAGTTTTCCACGGAAGCTTCAAAGGAAGACATGGAACTAGTGGTACTCATTTTATAAATTTAGAAAGAAATAGGGTTCATGGTATGGAATAATTTTGACATATAGCTTCATATGGGAACTATGTGACCAAGTGTTAACCTATAGAGGGAATTATGTGTTTGGGAAAACCACCTACTAAACCTTGGATTTCTAGATCTTAATTATCCTAGTCTAAATTAATCTTAATTCTAATTATATATATAGTATATATAATTCTTATAAATGATTTTTTATCTCATCAAAATAAACTCAAAAGGAGGGAAGGTTAAGGAAAAAAACCAGTCTCTCTCTCTCTCTCTCTCAACTACTAAGCATATTTTTGATGTATCACACTAAGGAAGAGAATGTCATGCTCATATTTCCTACTCATTTTAGGACCACATAAAGTGTGATTTAGTGCATGGGTTATAGGGGTAATGGTTATGTAAACTAATAATAAAAGGATTTTTATGGGTTATTAGTCCTTCTGGCGCCACTCCTATAATTTCTTCAACTAATTTAGCCTTGAAGACCTCCTGAACTAATATAATATAAGATAATTACGTAAAGACACAAAAAGGGAAAGGATTAATAGAGAGAAAAAATAAAACTCCTGAAATATATGTGTTTTTAAGTACTTGAGGCTTGTTGTTATAAATAACATTATTTTCTTATTAACCAGAAGCATAAAATATAGCTTAGTCTCAAATTTGAATTCTACTGGTGCAAAGATTCAAAGGAGATTTAAAACTTAGTAAAAATAAAAGTCATATTTACCAATTAAATTTATAAATTACACATTTTCTTGATTAATCCAATTTAGATACTGCTATAGTAATTTACTTCAAATTCACACATCACAATTCAAATACTACCTAGGAAAGTAATGAAAGATACAATAAACATCAATAAATCTCAACACATTAATTTGTAACAGAAGAGGGAAATGAAAATGTAACAATATAAAATTGCATGAGTTAATGTTTAAAATGGCTTGCATATATTGATCAAAATCTCACCCCTTTAAAATTAATGCAATATACATATTTATAAAAAAATGAGGGCCTCAATTCACCACCCTATTCAAGTAATGATTGCACTCAATCAAGGAATATTAAAAAATACAACTAGCCATAAAAAATATTGTAACAAATTCTTGTTAGGATGATTAAAATGAGAGGAAGACTAACATACCAGTAGAAGTACATAATATCCCTAATGATTACATTCTTATTTTACCATGATTCAATTTTGAAATGGGTCAACCTAGGTGGTTCCCTCTTGGGTTGGATAAGATGGGTTTGGCCTTTTTCTTGTTGCTATCAAAGCTTCTATACATATTTTATAATCTTCATCAAGCTTTGTTAGGTCAATTATGGGCTTGCTAAAGAGTTTAAGAGCCTTATATAGTAGGGTCTGTATAGAAGCCATGAATTTCCCTATGATTTCCTTAAATGTATCTATCTTTTGGACCTTTTCTTGGATCTGGGAAAAAATTTCAATGACCTTTTATTCCTACGCTTCATTGTATTTTGTGATATTTCTTTGAAAATGTGTCATGAATTGGTTAAGAAAATTAATAAAATATTTCATAGGTACTATGATATGGTCCTCCTTTAAGAATCCTATGAGAGTGGCCTCATAAAATAGTTAGCTTCCCCTTGAAATAACATCATTAGGGTGTGGGAGAAACATATTCATTTGATCTATCCTCTCTTTTAAGGAATCCTTTGTGTTAATAACATATGTTTGACATATGCCAATATCTTCCATTATAACTATGGAAATATTTATGTGAATTCCTTCTTTAATGGTCTGAGCCATGACTCTTAACATATTTGACATGAACCCTATTCTATAGATGATTGCATTGGTTTTATTGGAGAAAGCCTTCCCCTATTATCCTTGATTACCTCATACATGATGAGTAAATATTTCTTCGCATATGAGGAAATATTTTTACGGGCCATGGTATTGGCTTGGGTTTCCATCTCCTTGTTTCTGGTCTAGATGCCTCTTACCATTTCAACAATTAGTTCTATTGAGGTCTTGGTGTAGGAAAATGGGTCCTTTTGGTATTTTCCCACTTGAGCCCTTGGATTCCATTTTTATTGGTGAGGGAGAAGAGGAATTCAAATGTTTAATGTCATATAATGGCTTGTTGTGTGGACATTATCTTCCTTTTCACCCTTCTTAAATTCCTTGTCTTTGGATTAAATTATGAGATTGAACTGTTAGGATCAAACAAAGCCCATGAACATCAAGAAAGTTCCACTCCAATGGAATAAAAATATGTGCCCCAATTATTCAAGAGGAATTAATCACAACAAGATTCATTCATAAAGAATAGGTCTAATCATTATCATATATCAAAAAAGAGGGTACACATGGGAGTGTTCTGTAACTCTCGTGCTTGAAAAATCATTCCCCCATGAGTAGAAAAGGAGTTACAATTATAAAGATGGAATGCAACCCCCGTATGACACTAATGACATATATGAAAATGAAATATTCTATAACAGAGTATGTCATATGTCATATAGCTTTTAAATACCTATGACCTCACCTAATTGAGATGACTCACCATGTGTGAGGTGGATAATTACCCACAATGATAAGGAAAATACCTCACACCCATACCCCCTTCATCAAAGTTTAGGTGGAGGCATGATAAGATAGAAAAGGAAAGAGGAATCCCCTAGACAACTACAAAATATACATCATATGGGTCCTGGTAACTAAAGGCCTGATAAGGTACTTATGTAAAAATTACAATATTTCTAGAAGAAAATAATAAGAGAAGAGGACTAGAAAACCCAAAGAAGATGGGTGGTTGCAGAGGACCTTACCTTAAGAAGAGAGTGCAAGTGAAAGAAGTTGGATTCAGTTAAGGGCTTGGTAAATATGTTTACAACTTGAACATTAGTCATAAAATACTACAAGTCAATGATGTCTCCATGTATAAGATCCCATATGAAATGCATGTGGATCTCAATGTGTTATTTTTTCTAATGTCAAACTGGATTTTGAAAAATTGAGATGGTTCTCATGTTGTCATAGTAAATGATAGTAGGACACAAAAAGTGAATACCAAACTCTGTCAGAATTCCCTGTAACCAAATAGCTTATGTGGCAGCGTTGAATTCTCCCCTATATTATACCTCTATAGAAGATATCACAATCACATTCTACTTCTTACTCAACCAACTAAAATGACCCAAACCAAGAGAGAAATTGTAGCATGAGGTATATTTTTGCTAATATAAATCACCGACCCAATCAAAGTCTATAAATCCAATCAAATCAATCTTTGTCCCTCTTAAATAGTGAATTTAGTCTATGTGAGTGCCAAGAACATAGTGAAGGATGCACTTGGATATTGTCTAATGCATCTCATGTGGATCCTGCATAAATATGGACATGATATAAAAAATGTATGAAATATTTGGCTGAGTGTGAGTTAGATAGATTAAAATCCCCACAAAATAATGATAAAAGGTACCATCAACTAAGGGAGTCAATAAATCAAAAACTAACTCAACCCTGGAAAGCAATGGAGCGGGAATTAGACTAAAATCAGACATGTGAAATCTGGATAACAAATCAAGGGCATACTTAGGTTGGATAATCACAATTCTCAAGTTATATTGGGTAATTTGTATCCCATGGAACTAATGATGAAAACTTAAGTCAATTATGGAGAAGTTTTTGGCTAATTTAGTCTTCACATATTCAATGATTCGAGGAAGAAATACCCATAATCAACAAGTGATCAATATACAGAAAAAAGATGATAATGGATTCATCTTACCACATAATGTAAACATTTGGGTCAAAGTGACACCTAGTGAACCCTGATGCAAGAAGAAATGAGTCCATATTGGCATACCAAGCCTAAGGGGCTTGCTAAATCCAATAGATTGAATTCTTTAAATTGCTAATGAGGTATGAATCATGGACATAACCTAGAGGTTGTTTCATATATATTTCTTCCTCAAGGTCCCCATGAAGGAATGAAATCTTAGCATCCATCTAATGGACTTCCCATATATTCATAGAAGAAATGGTGAGGTTCATTCGAATGGAATTCATATTTGCAATGGGAGAAAAGGTATCTAAATAGTCAACCCCAACTACCCAAGAGAAACCCTTAGCTATAAGTCACACTTTATACTTCTCAACATTCCCATTGACACCACAATTTTATTAGTATACCCACTTACACTGAACCATTTTTCTTCCTTTCAGAAGAGGTTGATATCCCAAGTATCATTCTTCACGAGTGAGGAATAATCCTCATCCACGACAAGATCCCACTTAGGAATCCCAAAATCATTCTGAAAAGACTAAGGGTTGGAAGAGGAGGTGAAGAAAATGTGGGGCCCAAAGAGATATGAACAAGTTTGTCTCTAATCTAAATGATCCCCTATCCAATCTCTAGCACTTTTAAAGGTCTTCCTAGACTAAGGAGGACCAAGAGGAGAATCAAGCTCAAAATCTATAGATTCTCCACTCGAGTGAGAGGGGACATAATCCTCATCATCAATAATATCATAATTAGAATACTATAAAGCAAGAGGAGTGTGAGGAGTAGGAATATCTAGAGGATCAACATGAGGAAGAGGAGCCTCAAAATTATCATCATTAGAAGAATCAAAATCAAAATAAGAGAAGGGAAAAAGGACATTAGTAGGTGGAGAAGTGGAAGTACAAGATGGCTCATAAAAATTCACACTTATCTCAATATAAATTTGAAGAGCAGTAGGGGTAAAAAATATATAACCCTTCATGGTTGTCATGATACCATAAAAATATACAAGGTATGGAATATGGTTATAAGACCTCGTGTCTCTTTTTGGGAATCCAAGCCATAACCGTTGATCTGATGGACATCGGGTTTTCCTCCATACCAAAATTTAAAGGGTCTCATCCCTTTTACCAACTTAGGAGGAATGTGTTTCTGAATGTAACAAGCCTAGTTCACAAATTTAGACAAATACTAGGGAGGAAGGGATTTTGAGCAAACCATACAAATGGTAATCTCCTTAAGCATTCGGTTCTTTTTTGACTCAATTCCATTTTGTGAAGGAATATAAACAACTGTATGTTGCAAAGAAATCCATTCATAGGTACACAAATAATCAAACATATTACTCATATACTCACCTATATTTTTAGTTCAAATAACCTTGATATACATTTTAGCATGTTTCTTAGTAAGAGCCTTGAAGTCTCGAAAGTGATCGAAAAACTTTAGATTTTTGTTTGAGAAAATACACCCAAGTATAATGTGAAAATTCATCAATGAAGGTAAGTATATAGAGAGATCTAGCAAATAAAGGAGATTGGAATGGGCTAGAAAAATCACTATGAACAAGTTTTAAATGACAATATGCTCTATAGGATTTTTCTTTTCCAAACCTTTATTCAAGGTGTTTTCTGAGGGCACAACCCTCACAAAGACCCTTAGAAAATTTTCCACGGGGTAAGCCATTGACCATCTCATTTTGGCTCAAATATTCAAGGTAGCGATAGTTTAGATAAAAATCAATAATGACATAGTTTACTAACCTCATCTGCATGAGTGAGTAAGGGAGTGGGTGAAGAATCAAAATTAAAGTGATAGAAGGTATACAGTCATGACCGGTGATTTACCTTTCCCTCAACTACTGTAGACTCAATGTAAATATCATGAATAATCACCAAGTTAGGATTAAATTCCACTTATATTTCCTTACGAATATACGTGATTTGGTAAACCTATAAGATATTGGTAGAGAGATAGGGAACACTCAAAACATTATCAAATGTTCCACCATATACTTATACCGATCCACTACTAGCAACCAAAACTGAAGTATCATCACCGAAATTGATTTGGGACATGCCACATGGCTTAGCAGTGGAAAAATCAACATGTGAAGAACCTATTTTGTGTGAGGTACTAAAATATATGACCCATATTGATGAAGGAGCAACTCTTGCTACAAGGGCCTTTCCTTTTTTATTCTCAGATTTGGATTCCTTTGCTTTAGTAGACTCATACTTCGGAGCATTTTGCTTCATTGAATTAGGAACACTTATAATATTCTTATCAATTACATGAGTTATGTGATATATTTTTTTCCCATAAATTTATACTCTTTGTGTCTAGTCTTTTTGCAATAGGAACACTTACACTTTTATTTCTTCACTTTAGGCTCAGAAGTAGAAGTGTTTATGTTGGTTTTGGTTTAGGTTTGGTTGGTCTTGGTTTTCTTCTTAGGTTGTGTTGGGAATTGTGTCTAGTTTTTACCATTTATGTCAAGTTCCATACTGATGTCAAAGGGTGTCAAGATTGTTTAGGTGTCTCCATGAGGTGTCATCCATGAGTTAAGATGAATGTAAATTAGTAGTGTCAAATTTTGGCATCTTTCCATATGTTGTCTTGGTACATCTTTATGGTTTTAGGCATGGTAAAGATAGTATGAGTTCCAATTGTTATTATGAGGTATAACATGATTAGTATGATGATTCAAGAGTTTTAATTATTCTGTAAGAGGTCAACAAGGTCAGATCATGAGAGTTAGGTGTTGAGTCAAGACATTTTAGGTCTTGTTCTTGACCTAAAGAAGAGAGATGGTGTGGTATCATACAAAATGGAGCAGGGTAGTCTTTTATGAGTAGGTATAATGTGTTTAGAGGTGACATAACATGTTTAGATGATGTAACAAGACACATTTCAGATGTATGAGACATGATGAAGGTACTTTGGAAGAAATTTCTTGAGGACAAAGCTAGATGACACGAGAAGATGAGATGACATGGTGAGTTACAAATGTATTTGAGCTTGTGTGAGCATTGGAGATCATGGAGTAGGTTAGTACAGAGGTGAATGACAAGTTTTAGGTCAAGGTTTTGAAGTAATTTTAAGATAATCCTTTTTTTCTCTATTGAGTTTTTTGAAAAGGCAAAAACCAATTTGATAGCCAATTTCTTTTGCTCACCCACACGTGCACACTTTGTATGGGGTTATGTGCATTTCAAGGATGGTAATACATGGAGTTAAGAAGAAATTTTTGGAAGCAAAATGGAATGAGATGGGGGGGTGAATCAGTCCTTGAAAAACACTTATACAATTTTAGATTATCTTTCATTAACCATTAAAATTCAACCATGCATTAATGTGATCATTACAATGAATGAAAACCATTCGTAATAGCTTAAACAATGAGTACAAAAGAACACAAGATATAAGTGGGAAAACCTCAAGGGGAATAAAACCCACTGAAAACTTTGTTGATGTTACTCATAAAAAATACTTAAGTGAATATTACACATCACAAGAGATTTCTTTAGTGAGGCACCAACCCCACAAGGAGCACCAACCCCTAAACCTTTGTTGATATTACTCACAACAAGATACTCACATGAATATGACTCATCAAACAAGATTTTGAATCATAATATCACTATAGATATCCTGCAACAACTCAACTGATGGTGATCACAAGATTCAGCTCCAAATTTCTTCAAATCCTTCTTCAAACGCACCTCCTTCTAACTCAGCTCAAACTTGGACTGATTTGATCTCAAAACCTTTAACAAAATATCTATAACATTCCTCATACTTTCACACACTTCCTCAGATCAGAAATGATTCTTTCATAACTATTTCACACTCACTCTTAGGTTGTACTTTTTCCCTCTTACTCGGCTAGTTCAAATTTGAACCCAAACATTCACTTTATAACCTTATCAACTCATAAAAATGAAACAAGTCAGTAATTGGTTATTTATTTTGACTAATAAACCTTAAACACATACCAATAAACTCATAAAATCATTCAACATGGAACCATGTAGGTTATTCATGCTCAGGTACACTAAACAAGATCAAAACAGACTTAAAACCCCATCACCTAGATCATAAAAGACCAAAAACCTAATCACCATGATTACTCAAGCTCCAAAATATCTCACACATGTAAAAATATGACATAAAAACATCATACATGGTCATACATAATCTTGCACCAATCAAATTATTCATAACTCACTCAAGAAGGATCATATCCTTCTCAAAAAAACTGTTTCCAGGAATAAGTCTTCACCTATGAAGTCCTATAGATCACACCATAGCACCTAAAATATGGAATGTAACCACTCATTAGAAATACACTGATTTTTTAGATCACATCTATGCTTACTAGAGCTCATGAAACATCCATACATGCAAAACATACTAACTTTCCTCTTCACCAAATTGAACTACCCAGTTTTACAAACTCAACCTGGTTTGCACCATTTCTACCACTTTCAAGACCTAAAAATTCCTTAAATAGGAAAAAAATTCATCCCTATTCACTCTACAACTGATAGAAAGCATCAAATAATCCATCCCATGCCTCTTATACCTTAATCTTTCATCCTAAGCAAATATTTCCTGAGAAATAAACAATCTTCTTCTCCATAACCTCAATCTAGATGACCCATAAAATCTCATCACCATGAGATAAACCATATACAAATATAAATATATATAAATCATCTTTCCATAACATCTGACATTTCCTTCCAAAACCAAGAAAAACACCTTCAACCAAGTCCATCTTTGAAACAACTCCAGAACTACCCCAAAATTGTCTTAAGACCAACCTTCATAAATAGGGCACACTTTTCCATTTAGAAGCACAACCAATGATCTAAAAACATCATGGAAATCAAGTATAACATTTATCCTAGGGAAAAAAAATTCTCTTTATTTCATACCTCCTTTGGAAAACTTTGTCCCAAACTGAACTTCTTCAGAAAAAATTCCTATTTGAGTGGGGTCCACTCATCACCGCATGCTCTATCTTACCTTTATGGAAATCTGGGATGAGTCTTCTACAAAATATAATCATCATAATGATAAAAAAAATCAATTCTTGGCACCTATTAAGAATTTCTTCCTCCATCACTCTCAACCTGGGGTTTCAAACACATAAAAGGTAGTTTACCTTCTTAACTTTCATTCATAAAGAATAACCTGTCAGTTTGACATCATTCAAACTCTTAAAAATTCTTATATACATGATTCATACATCCCTAAAAGGATTATGGGGCACATGCAAACTTTACACATTTCAACCAAACAAATATTCTCCCATATCGAGCTGGAAAACATGCATTCTTAAGAAGCCTATATTGGTCTAAACCTCATATCTTACAAAATATTCATCATGGTAACCTAAATTTTTCCCACAACATTAAAACACCCTATTATAACATCTAAAATCATAATATTATCTCAAATAGCTCTGCACCTTCACCACCATTATGAATTACCCATGACAAAGTCTTGGGGTTTTGCATGTTCTAGACCACAAACCAATAGAACCAACACTCTAACCAAGCATGAAACCTCTGCTAACTAATTCTACATGATGAATATGATATGAACATACCTTCCTGAGAATTTACAAGAGCTCACATACTTCTGAAATGACTATCATTTCCAATTAGGGATCCAAGCACTAGGTTTTGACCTAGTTTATAGTATGACCAAAGTAGACTAACATCATGAATATTTATTCCCATATCTCCAAAAGGATTCCCTAAAACAGCTGATACAACATGCCTCACACTTATACATGCTTCCATGAGCTCATATACCTCTACACCTCAATATCATGCTCCATTTGGCCTTTAAGTTCCTAGACTAGGTCTAGATGATCACCTACAAACCATGCTCAAATTTGTACCTACACTACTTCACCTCACTATGCAAATTCTTGAACTTCACCACATGTCACAATAACATTATCAAAATCTTTGGTCATACTTAGAAGTAATCAGTTCAGACTCCAAAGAAAACAATTTAGACTCTAAAAGAAAATATAAAAAACTTAAAACTAACTCAAAGCATTCAAACAAACTTTGAAGCAATCCATCAAACTATGAAGCAACCTGAATTCTATGTTGCATAAACACACATACACTTCTAAAACATCATAATAACCATGATATAAATCTTGAAAACCTCTACTCAACAAGGGTGGCTCAAATTATGACCATGCACACTAGATCCCATCATGCTTTAAAACACCATAGGATTCCACCAAGCTATGACACTACCAATCAACCTTCATGTTTGACCTTTGAATGACACTTCATGGAGAATGATATGACATCATGACACTTTTTTCCATTAATGGACTTTACATTAATGGTAACACTAAGAAACAATGGCCAAAAATCTACCCCTTTTTCATTGATGGTAACTATTGGCAAGACCAAAACATAGCTACTTGACCTCATTTCTATGTTTCTGAAGTAACTCGCCCCCTTTGACATATATGAAAAAGGCTACTATGATGAATTGGACATGGAAAATGACAACACACAATATGACACAATGGAAATAATGCACAAATGACAATATCACTTGACTTGGTGACTCCTCCTTAGACGGTACTTGCTCTTTTATGATCTCAACAATAGTAAAATTGATTGATGAACCTGATATGATCATCTAAAAATCTCTCCCTGAGCTAATGTCCTCTAATTTTTTATTCATCTATGTCAACTTATACCATTATAGGAATGTAATCTCTTTTCTAACTTCTTTCAAAGCATTGAAGTCACTATGGTTTACAGACCTTGGACTTTATGCATACAACTCAGTACACATGTTGACAATCATTTTTAGCATAAAAAAACCTTAAACATCATTCTTACCTCTTATTTGATCCATCTTAGATGATGATACTCAAATTAATCTGTTAACTCTATCATGCACTAGTTGCAAACAACTTTTAGGCCCTTAATTTTTCCTAAAAAACTTCTTTAGAGCAAAATACCAAACTATTTATAGCTAAATAAGTCCATAAACAAGATAAAACAACTCCTTATAGATCCCCCTAGGTTCATGTCATTTTTATCTAACTGAAAATGAAAAATCAAGCTCACTTACCTTCCTTTCATGCCATGGAGATGGCACAAACATATCATCATTGTCCTTAAACATTTTTTCATTGTTTTCAATGTTCTTTCTAAGCTAATGAACCCCCTTCTTGATCAAATGTTATTTACTCTCCTTGCACTATACTTGAAAACATAAATTACTCTTCCTTTCCTACCTTCTTGACAACTAAATCACTTTCTTGAGGGTCATTACAAGCTCCCCCTATTTAACCACCATTCTCTCTATTTCACAATCACTTGTACCTTATCATCATGCAACTTGAAAAACTCTATAGGTTTGATACTCTCCTAGATTCACCCTGTCTTTACACATGCTTTGTCAATCCAACACATGCACATATCAAATTCAATCTACCCTTCAAAGTTTTTATTGACACTGAAGAAATTTGTTTAATGCCCATAAAAACACCCCCCTACTTTAATAGAATTGTAGATCACTATTACAAAAAAAACATGCTACAGGAACCAATAAGATTTAATCATCCTCTTTATTCTGATCCAATATTTTGTTTGGTTTTACTCTAGTTTTAGCCCTACACTTGGAATGCACTTTGCCTTGGTTTTGGGTTGGGGTTGTTTTGATAACACCAACATATAGACCTAGATAACACACAAAATCTCATGACCCATACACATGATAGCTTTACAACATATACCATTTTGTTCTTTAGCTCATTTTCACTAATGTACATTGTATCCTTACCTTCCACTTTGACAATCCTAATCAAAATTATGCTTTTCTCCAAACTTTAGTTTATGCATATACATAATTCTCAGCCCTTGAAATGCTATTGGAAAGATTCCTTTGAGGGATCAAATGATCATATGGACAAGCTCAACATATGAACATACTTGGGATGTATGATTCCTTTTGCATATGACACATGGATTTCATAAATTCATGCAACACTATCTTGAATTACACACAATTGACATGCTTAGACTTGTAGAACTCATTAAAACATTATCTTGATGCTTACTTAACTAACATTGAAAAACCTTTCACACATTACTCTATTCTCTTGACATGACACAACAACTTTACTCCATAACATGAAAGAATCATAGACTATTACTTTCTTACTCAGACTCAAGACACTGACATGCTTTACAGACCTTGATCATCATGCAGAATACTATCTTGGTAGCTTGATATATTAACCATGACATATTAACTCATAGTTTTCTTATCATGACTCATATCCTAGATTAAAAGTAACTCAATATAGATCATGACCATACCTTTAGTACTTGATACATTGTTTTAATACTCAAGAACTCAACCTACCAAATTCAACAATGGGAATATAGACTTGAAGACATGACTATATAAAGTCAAATGCCTTTTGACAGTAACAAATACATATTTTCATTACTTGAATCAACCAAAGAATACCACAAAAGAAAAATTTGAAACCATGACAACATACCTTAACAAATTGGTGGAGTCATTTAATTCAGCCTAGTTAGCTTCCCCTTTCTCCAATGCTTCCTATAGATTAACACGTCTCTAATAAACCTAATAGAGAGCCATCCTTTCATGATTAGAATCTATAAAAGTGACCTAAAGAGGTCCTAAGCACTTTTATATACCTACACCTCACCTTTTCCATTTCTTTTTTATGATTAGTACTCTGAAACACACCTTGCCTTGCATCCATATCAACTCTTGGTGAACTATTATTGTTCCTTCTAGGTTCCCATGACCTGTTTAGCCTTCTAGCCTGCATATTAGGCCCTTAAAAGTACCCTTCCTTTCCTTTTAGATCTTATTGTAACACTTGCTAGAAATATGTTCCAAGCTTGTTGTAATTGAACTGTAACCATACTCAACTCCTTCCCTTCTAGCTGATCATCACTCCAACTTTAACTTGATGGTTCATCCAAACAATACTTGGCAACATGACCTCTCTCATGACAATTGTAGAAAACTACATTATTTTCTTGCTCACTCCTATTATCCATCCAAGGATTATCATCACTAGAAAACCTCCTACACTCCTTATATCTATGCCCAAAACCATTACAAGTGAAATAATAACCATTAGAGGACCTTTCATACCTTGAAGCATTAGGCCGTCCAACTAATTTTCTCTTCACATTGTCTTTGGTGAAGTTATCTTTCTTTCTTTCCTTGAATCTTGATTATTCAACCTCTTTGTATCTTCTTTCAACAATTCCTTACACTTGAATTCATCATTGAATCCAAAACCTTCTTTATTACCTATAGACCTCTGTTTTCCAAGAAGTTCCTAATCAAGATACTTGGTGTTTTTCTCAATATTTCTGAAAGGACTTAGTATTCTGATCAACCTCTAACAAATCTTCTCTTAATGAAACTCTATATCCTCTTCAAATTTTTTGCCCATACTCTCTTTGTCTTGTAAAATTGTGACTAAAAACTTTACCTTTTCTTCTAGCATCCTTATTATCTCATTTAGCTTGCTGATTCTTGACCAATGCTTCTCTTCTAGATCATAGATCTTTTCTTCATATCCTTTGACTTGATATTTCAATTTTTTTTCTTCTTTTCAACATGCCTTAACTAAGTTTGGATACACTCTAGTTCATCTAAAAAATCTTATTACTATTCATCTTCAAAATGTATAGAGTCACCAAAAATGATAGGACCATTTCTTATAGAGTTATTGATATCTTTTGTCATGAATAACACTTCATCACCTACATATCCATTATCTAATTCAGATTTAGAATCTGAAACACTAGTACTTTCCTCAAATAAGCAAGCCTCTTCCTTTGTGTAGAAACTTCTTTTTCAGTTCTTATTATAGTCAAACTTATTAAAGTTATTCTTTCATTTACTATGTTTGTGATACTGATCTTGATCATGCTCATACTCATCATGAGCTTCCTCCTTGTGCTTATGAGGACAATTGATAGAAAAATGACCTACTTTACCACAACTAAAACATTTATAAGGAAAATTACCTTTATATTTTCTAGATCCAACCTTCAATATTATAGTAATCATTGTAAATAGTTCTTCATCATAAAACTCAACATCAACCATTGATCCAAAAATAATCAAGTTATTACTACCTGATCTCAGACCCTTGTAGGCTTAAATTATTTGTTGACAATTTTCTCTGTTTAAGTAATCAATTTAAAATAAATGCAAGACATTAAAGACAATTGCACAAAGATTGATTACGGAGTTTGACAATCGCTTACGTCTCTGGGTTTATGGTCAAACTGTTCCACTAGTCAAAACTTGTAAGTTACAATAGTACTTTCAAAAGAAAACCTAATGGAATTTTACTTGCCTCTCAATACACCAGTTCTTTGAAAACTTCTGATGATTAGTCGAATTATTCTTCACCTTCATGATGCACAATCTCCTTTGGATTCGATCAGCTTTCCTGATACTATGAATGCGACGCTAGCACTCGGTCAACAATCCAGGATTTGCAAGTAATTGGTGTGGCTCAATGGGCCTATTGGGTAGTTTACATTTTACTCCCAATCAAAAATATTCCATCTAATATTTCCTAAAATAATAGGCCAATAGAAAATATTTGTCTATAGTAATTTTAGGAATTTAATATAGTTTTACAAAAACTATATTAAACCCTGTTACTAATTCTCCACATTGCATAAATAAGCTTAACAAATAATAAGCTTCTCGGGCTAATGTGTCCACCTTTCCACGCTCTAGAAATGAGCTTCTCCGTTGCGCTTGTGTGTGTTTGCAATAGCATGGGTTCCCTATTTATACAAATTTAGGGCCCTTAAAATATGCATTTGCATATCATCTTCAGGCGAATATTATCCTTACCCATACATAGAAATTGGGATAATATTCCCCATAGTGGCATATTAGCATGTTTAATCCCAAATTGGGTGGCATTGCATATTTAATGGGATAAAAATCCCATAGGGAGCGGCTTGCTTAGTTAAGTGGGTATATTCCACATAGACAGCCCCTTTAATTTTGCTAAGGTTTTAATTAAACCTTAGCCACCCCTTCATTCACATGGATCTCCATGCATGGGTTAGCCCCCCTACACCGCTTATCCACTACGTGGATTCTTGGCATGTTTTGCAGTTGGTGGGTTTGTATGGTTTAATACTAATGTATAAACATTAATATATAACAGTTTGTCATATATGCGTGGCATTTGGAAAGTGGACTTACCAAGATAATATAGTTTTGACCCATACAATGTGTGTAGAAATAATTAACTTGGTCATTGCATGACTCAGCTAAATAGCTCGATGTTGTCCCTTGATAGGTAAATTGATCGCATTCGATTCGTGGTGGAAAGCCACATGGTGGCTTGTGGACCCACCACGTCGGTGATAATACCATAGTCCACATGACAGACTGCGAGCAATCTTTTACGACCATCAAAGACTGGAGATCGAAAACCAAAAAATTACTCCCTTTTCCTTTTCACCACGTGCCATAGTGCCATTGGTCCAATATTGACCAGTTGACCAGAGTTGACTTTTTCGTTGTCTGAACTTTGACCGGACATATCTAGAGCTCCTGATGTCCATTTGTCGTGTTCTCACAGATGTAAGAAATATCTCGAAATGATCTTCTACATTGAAACCATTTAGGGATGTTTAGGGAACTTTCAAAAAGTATCCCCTGATCAACCATCTCATGAACATCATTATCATCCTTAGTATTATGTTCATCCTTAAAAGTTATCTCCTTCTTGACAGGTTTATCATTTTGAATTCTCATCTCATATACAATTAGGGTTCCATGAAACTCATCCATTTTCAAGAGAGTCAAATCACTATATTCTTTAATGGAAGACACTTTGGAATTAAACCCAGGCATTAGAGATCTCAAAACCTTTTGAACTAGAACCTCTTCCTTCACTTCTTCACCTAGACCTTTCAGGGTATTGAAAACTTTGTCAACCCTAAGTAAGTATGTAGAAATAAGCTCATCATCACTCATTTTCAACCCTTAACATTGTTTTCTGAAATTATGAAGCTTAGCTATCCTTACCTTAGAATATCCTTCATACAATACCTGAAGTTTCTCTCACATTGCTTTCGCTGAATTAAAATGTATCACCTTCACAAGCGTAGATTCACCTAGACCACACATGATAGCATTCATATCCCTTGAATTATCACCACACAATTCCTTTTTGGTGGAGTAGTAGGAGAAGAATAAATATCCTCCATATATTACCAAATATCAAACCCTAAGGACATGATGCGAGTCCTCATCCTCATACTTCAAAAATCATAGTTCACTCCATCAAACAATGATGCCTTTCCTAAAGAAGATCCACTCTGATGAATTTCCATTTTTTTGTTTCAAGGATCTAATTTCAAGTGATCAAATTTCTCTAAAAGGATCTACTACGATACCAATTATTGGAATCACAATGGATTAAGAGGGGGGTGAATCATTCCTTTAAAAACCCTTATACAATTTCAGATTATCTTTCATATATCATTAACATGCAACCATGCATTAATGTGATCATTACAATGAATAATATCCATCCACAATAACATAAGTAAGGAGTACACAAAAACAAAAGATGCAAGTGGGAAACCCTCAAGGGGAAAAAAACCATTAATTATTTTGTTGATATTATTCACAACAAAGACTCAAGTAAATATTACACATCACAAGATATGTATTTAGTGAGGCACCAACCCCACAAGGAGCACCAACCCATAAAACCTTGTTGATATTACTCATAGCAAGATACTTGCATGAATATGACCCATCACACAATATTTTAATCAGAATATCACTGTAGATATGCTGCAACAACTCAGCTAATGGTTATCACAATATTCAACTCCAAATTCCTTCAAACCCTCTTCAAACACACCTCATAATTCTCGTCAAACTTTGACTGATTTAATATAAAACCCTTACACACAAGCTCTCTAACATTCCTAAACCTTTCACACACTTCTTCATCTCTAAAATGATGCCTTCATACCCATTTCAAATTTTCCTTTGGGTCTCACTTTTTCCCTCTTTCTGGGCTAGATAAAATTTGAACTCAAACATTCACTTTATACCCTTCTTAACTCACAAACATGAAACAAGTAGGTATTTATCCTTTATCTTGACTAATAAACCTTAAAAACATACCAATACATTCATAATGGACCCATGTAGGTTAGACATGCTCAGATAAACTAAACAAGCTCAAAACCCCATCACGTAGATCATCAAAGACCACAAAATTCATCACCATGATTAATCAATCTCCCTAATAGCTTACACATGTCAAATATTACATTAAAAAACCATCCATGGTCATAAACAATCTTTCAAAAATAAAATTATTCATAACTCACTTAATAAGGCGCATATCCTTCACAAAAAAGATGTTTACAAGAACCAGTCTTCACCTATTATGTTGTAGATCACACCATAGCACCTAAAATATTCCATGTAACCACTAATTATAAATACACTGATTTATAGTTCACATCCATGCTAACTAGAGCTCATGAAATATCCATACTAACTTTCCTCTTCACTAAATTGAACTGTCTAGAAATTATTTTTTGAAACTCAACTATTTTACACCCTTTCTACCACTTTAAAGACCTCCAAAGTCATTAAATAGGAAAAAACTCATCCCTCTTCACTTTCCAACTGATATCAATAATAAAATAATCCATCTCATTCCTCCTCTACCTCAACCTTTTAGCCTAAGCAAGTCTATCATGAAAAATAAGTGATATTATTCTCCACAAATCAAGTTAGATGACCCATCAAATCTCATAACCATGAGACAAAAAATATTTCACAAGAAATCTATTTGAATCATATTTCCAGAAAATTTTACATTTCCTTCCAAATCTAAGTGGAAGGGCTTAAACCATTTTCATCTCTGAAACTACTCTAGAACTGCCCCAAAACTACCTTAAGACCAACCTTCATAAATAGGGCACACTTTTCCATTTAGAAGCACAAACATGATATGAAACCATCATGGACATCAATTTATAACTCCTAGGATAAAACAAATGTCAATTTATTTCACACCTCCTTTGGAAAACTTTGTCCCAATTTGAACTTCTTCATAAACTTTACTATTTGAGTGGGGTCCACTCATCACCACATGCTCCATCTTACCTTTCTAGAAATTTGGAGGAGTATTATACAACATCCAATAATCATAATATCAACAAAAATAAATTTTTGGAACCTACCAAGAACTTATTCTCCATCTCTCTCAACCTACGGTTTTAAATTCATAAAAGGTAGTTTACCTTATTAACATTCATTCATAAAGAATAACCCCTCATTTAACCTAATTTCAACTTTAAAACCTTATTATAATTATGATTAATCTTTCCTAAAAGTATAATGGGACCATGTAAAGTTTATGCATGTCATCCAAGAAAATCTTTCGCATATCAAGATGGAAAAAATGCTCTTAAGAACCCTATTTTGGTCTAAACCTCATATCTTACAAAATATTCATCATGAAAACCTAAATTTTTTCCCAATGAATCAAAACACACTATAATAACATCTCCAATAATCATCTTAGATAAAATATCTCTATACCTTCACCACCACTATGACTTGTATGAATGGGCCTTGGGTTTTGCATGTTCTAGACCAAAAAAAACTCAACCAACACTATAACCAAGAATGAAACCTCTGATAACTACTTATACATGATGAATATGATGTGAAAAAATTCCTAATTGTTTCCAAGATGTCACACACTTCTGTAAGTGACTAAAATTCCTAATCAGGCCTCTAAACACTAGGTTTAGACCTAGTTTCCACTATGACCAAGTGGAGTAACACCATAAATCTAATTCCTAGATATCCCTAAGGACCTAACCCACCCAAGACAACATGTATCACACTTCTACATGATTTAATTAGTTCATATGCCTCTGCACCTCACTTTCATGCTCCATTTGGCCTTCAAGCACCTAGACTGGGTTTAGATGATCACCTGTAAGCCATGCTCAAACCTGTACCTGCAATCCTTCACCTCACTACGAAATTGCTTGAAATTCACCACATGTCACAATATAATCATCATAATATTTTTTCATACTAAAAATCAATCATCTTTGTCTCTGAAGAAAACAATGTAGACTCAGAAGTAAATAGAATAGACTTTGGACTAACTCCGAAGCTTTCAAACAAACTCTAAAGCTATCCATCAAAATCTAAAGAAACTTGAATTATATATTGAAAACACACATCCACTTCTAAAACATCATACTAACCATGATATACATCATGAAAACCTCTAGTCAACTAGGATAACAAATTATGACCATTTACATCGAATCATGTTCCAAAACATCATAAGACTTCACCAAACATGACACTACCAATCAACCTTCATGTTTGACCTTTAACTGACACTTCATAGAGAATGATATGAAACCATGAAACCTTTTACCATAAATGGAATAGAAATCAACGACAACACTAATACACAATGGCCAACATGCATAGCAAGTAGAATGAGGAAATTTGGACGTCATAGCTTTATGAACAATCATTAACAAGTAAGATAGGTCTAAAACCATAGTTAAACCATAGACCTGGAGTAATATGATAAATATGAACTGTATGTGATAAAAATGGATTGGGAATGAAAATTTGATGACTTGTGGTTGTAAAGAACTTTTATGGGCTCCTTTTGGGGGTAATTTCATATTCCAGTTGTTTCAACAAGGAGAAAAACCCTTATTTTGTGAATATTTGTTGTTTCAGGTATAAGATGTAGGTTTCATAAAAATAAGTAAGTTGTTCCAAAAATATAGGAAGGTGTTATAGATGTACATGGAAAGTTTTGGATAGGTACAGTTGAGAAAATTAAAGATATAGGTCTCCAAATATTATCTACCACTTTTGGCCCAGAAGGGCTAAAACTAGTCACATGGTTTGAGGAGTGTTTGATGGATTTGCATGTTGGAGTAGTATGATATGAGATTGGATAGCATGATGGAATCTCATATTATGTGTTATAGGTAGTGTAGTTATAAAGAAATATGCATGTTGGATTAATCCCTAATGGCCTAATTAGACATATTAGGCTTGCCAAGATAAGTGACTGAAATAGGTGTGCAAGATCATTTTTCTCCATATGAACTATGCTTATATATACTTGAAGAGGTTTTTTATGATTCCCTTGATTTTTTCCATGATGTGGTTGAGACTGGAAGTGATGAATGAAGTATTTTAAGCATGATTACTCAAGACTTGTAATTGAGTCCTTAAATCTAGTTTGAGCAAGTTCAGAGATTAAATTATTTGGATGTCGTATGCCTTGATTTGGTGATTTGTTTAAGTTGTATGATATATTATAAATTGATATATTTATATCCATATACTACTTTAGTCTTGGTGAGGTGATTTTATGTACCAAGTTGCTTGTTATTGAATACCTATTTCTGAGTATGATCAACATGCTTAAGCGATGTGAATGAGTTGAAGGTCTTGGAGTGTTATGACCTGATTGATGGTGTATCATGGACCTGGAGAGTGAGTTTAGGTAATTTACTTTAGTATATTTTCCAAATAATTCTTGATATCTAGTTTTATGGTATGATCCTTCTTGTTCTTGGAGACTAGTTTTCTAGGTGCTTAGACTTAGTGGGTGAATCTTGCTTCTTAGTAGGTGTCATGATGAAAAATAATGTTGCATAGATTATTGTGTGTTTTTATGATGTATAGAGGGTGCTAATGACTTATTTTAAGGTGTTGAATCCTTGATGAAGCAATTATGAGCTCTTGGTGTTCATATTTCATTCGTTGAAGGAGAAGGCTTGTGTTTTAGCCCTTGTGTGCAAGCATGTTTTTTCTATGCTATTTACAACATAATGGGTCTTTTGGAGTGATTTATATTATTGTGTAGATGTGTTTTATGTTTCCTATCACTAACCTTAATGGTCTTATCCAATCTATTGTTTTTATAATAAAGTTTCATCTATATAAAGTATGTTATATTAGATCATTATGCACAGTAAGAGATGAGGAGGATGTGAGTGGGATATGGAAGGTGAAAGAAGAGGATAGGAGGGTCAAGGTAAGAGCTAAAAATAGGTATGAAGAGTTTAGGAGAGTATAAGAGTATGTGTTCAAGGTCATTATACCTAATAAGATAATGAAGACGTAAATTTTAATGAGTAAGGAGAGAGAGAAGATTGAAAGGGTTTTGAGTGCATGGAGCTGAAATTGAGATCAAACTCTATTGTAGGAGAAACAATACATAAGTGATCTTCATCATCAGGTTGTTTAGTGGGTTCCTGATCATCTTGGGGGGTTTTATCATCCTTGTATAGTGGGTTCTATACTAAATAAGGATTGGTGTTCCTTTTGAAGTGGGTACTTCACTAAAAACCTCTTGTGTGATGAGTAATATTAACATGAGTCTTTTAGATTAAGTAATATATTCAAAAGTGTCACTAGGTTTTCTTTCCCTTAAGGGTTTCCCACTTTACATATGGTGTTCATGTGTTCTCTCTTTTATTTTATGTACTTGTTAATGGATTTTGCACACCTAATAAGATCATGATTAAATATGTATGTTGAATGGTTATTTTGGATGATGTTGTAAGCTATCGAAAATGAAATGAATTTTTTCAAAGACTAATTCATCTCCTCTAAATATTTGTGCTTCTAATAATTAGTGGTATCAAAGACATTTCTTTATGAAGAAATTTTAATAGCTTGGATGAGATCCTTAAATAAAAATGGGAAAATCATCTAATGTTTTAAGAAGTATGAAATTCTAGAATCCTTGATCCATGGATTGCAAGAACAAATTAGTGATATGGAGGTAGAGCATGATCAAGCCATCAAAAATTTGGAATCTCAAAACAAGTTAGTGACAAAAGCTATCAAAAGGAAAGAGGAATAATGTTCCAAGATTAAGTGGGAAGTAGAAACCCTAAAATTTAGAGAAGAAAACTACATCAAATTTGAAAATTATTTGAAGTCCTTGAAATCATATTTAGAGTTGACATCTAGTAGGTTGTAGACATATGCAAGTTTGAAGAAGAGTTGTGTTTATAATATGATAGGTCCAAGTGTTTGTGAAGACATGAAGGAGACCAAGAAGACAAATTCCAAGATTTATAACCTTGTTAGACAACCAAATGTAATGAGGTAGGGTTGTTTTTATGGTTATTGTTATGATTGTCATGATTTTGGTCATAAAGCTAGATATTTTAAGAGAAGGTCCTCTAGGAATTGTGAAAGCTTCTTTAAAGTAAATTTCTATTCGTATTGTGAATATGGTCATAAAGCCATGGATTGGAGTTGGAACTTTATTCCTTATCAATAAAGTAATAAGAAAAATGTTGTGTGCTATAATTTTCAGAATTTTGGTCACATTTCAAGGGTTTTTCTTGGTAAGCCATCTAGATAGAATCAAAATTTTCAAGGAAGAATTCAAGTCAAAACATTGTACAAAAAAATTTATGAACCTATAAATGAAGTTAAGGAGCCAAAGATAGTAAATGAAGAGCTTAAAATAATCAAGAAGATCAATATATGAAGGATGATTCAAAGGTAGAGGTTCAAAGCATGAAATTTGATCCAATAAAGTTTGTTAAAAAAGGGTTGAGCTCAATCAAGAAGAAAATTATTGCCAAAAAATGTGAGAAGGAGGAAGTTAAGTCAATAAATTTCAAATATGATATGTCATCAAGAGAAAAGGGTATGTTTTCTATGATTGAATATAAACAAAAAGTCGAAGAAAATCATATATGTTTATCTGTAATCCAGTCACAATACTTGAGAAGTTATTAACTCTAGATATGTTTTGGAATACTCAAAAGGTTATAAGGTATGATCTATAACTATTCATTATGTCTGTGTTTAGGAATTATGAGTCTTGATTGTTAGTGAGATGTCTAGTTGTTGGTTCAAGAAGCAAAGTAGAGTATGAGTTTGTGTCAAGAAAATTCAGTATGATTAAGTTCTATTAAAGGTATGCTTCCTTCCATCATATTATATAAATCATGATTGTATGGTCTAAGCTATGAATAATTGTTTCAAAAAGGTCTTTGTACAATATGAATGTCCCAAGTCAAGATAAGAGGTATTTTTTTTCATATCATTCCCAGTTGATAATAATATTCCTATAGTTAGTCCTAGGTTACATAGTGTTTTCATGAAGTACTGTGAGATTTGAACACAATAGTGAGTATCAATTGATCAAAAGAGTTTTAAGATAAGTTGATAGTCATGACTGAGTCAAGGTGGTATTAGGGTAGATTAAAGGTGTGTATCAATGATACATATTAGTAGTAATGCTCAATGTTTAGAGATATGAGCTTTATATTTTGAAACATTGAAGTGGAAAATGATTATTGAGCCATAAAAGGTAATCAAAAAATTTCTATGAAGGAAAAGAAATAGTTTGACAAGAAAACAAAGTCATAGAAGTTTGGTCTGATGAAGAATGATTAGATGTCAAGTATATTGGGTTGAGTTGCAAAGAGTTGTGATTCAGAAGGTGAAATTAAAAATAAGTCAAGATTATTGGTGAAGGCTTGTGGCTCCTATCATTATTTTTTAGGTATGTTTTTATGGTTATGTTATGATTCTTCAAAGGTGATTAAGGTGTGATATCAGTCCTATTGTTTCTTTATTTGTTTCTCATTCATGACTTGGTCTGTATGAGCTCTTGAAGTTATATTCATACTTAGGAAGGTAGTAAGTAGTCATCAAAAAAAAAAATCAAAGAGTGTTACTCATTTAAGTAGTTATGTGTGCCATAAGGTTTAAATATTGTGAATTGTTTCTCAGGTTACAAATGCAAATTTTTTAAGATCTAAAATGTTGCAAGTATTAGAGAAATTCAACAAAAGGTTGATTTGCAGTTATGGGAGGAAAAGCATCAAGTGACATGTTTGAAAAACATGAAGTCAGGGTTAAAGAAGCCATTACATGATTTGGATTGTGTCTAGAAGGATATTTTAATACCTAAAGGTGTTAGGATTATGATCCACAGATAGTTATAAGAAAAAAGAAGATTTGAGACAACAAGGCATGTGACCTATAAGGGTTTCAAGTGCTTAATATCACTTGAGGAATGAAGAAACAAGATTAGTTGATAGTGTTGAGTAAGTTAAGAACAAGAAAGTGTGACAAAAGGTGAGAATCTGTTGATGATTGGTGCTTCTAGGTTGTATATCAAAATTTCATAAGTAGGCTTAAAATTTTACAATATGGAGATACAGTAATAGAAAGATATTGCAAAGAAGATATGCAAGTTGTTTGATTATTCTTATATGAGTGATTGGTATCTATTTTCATGATTTGAAAAATTGATCTAAGGGGAAGTCTATTTCATAATTGGAATAGTGTGACAAAAGTGAGCTCATAATTTGATAATAAGGTCTATAGTAGAGAGGTATGATCATCAAAAGGTATAAGCTTTCATGTTTCCTAGTAGGAGTATGCATTATCTTAGGTGAGACAATATGTTACTCATTATCATGCAAGAGGCATAGTTAATTAGGCATGCTAGGTTGAATACGTATCAAGAATAATATGTATATTCCAAGGGGAGAAATGAGCATTGTAAGTTAGTGGGTTTAATATCAAGACTATAGAATCATCAGTTGGTCTGGATCCAAGAAGATGAGCATGAGTTGAGCGAGACCAAGAATGAAGATCAAAATGAAGGATGTAAACATATAGGGGGGATATATTAAGTCTTAACAAACCTAAATATGTCGTCTATAGTAGAATGAGACCAAAATTAATGTGTTTTGATTCAAGGGGAGATGTGTGAGACAGTTTAGACTAGGACTATAGGACATCTGCATTAGTTTTTGTCTAAGTGTATACAAACCAAGTAAAGCAAGTAATTCAATATGTATTATTGTAAAAGTGGTTTTTCATGTTGAATTTTCATACTACCTTTGTCATAGATGTAAAATGGGGAGAGTAGACTCAAAAAAATGAAATAGAGGTCTTGTATGTGTTTGCTTGTGTGGTTGCCATCAGCATATTTTTGGGCATTGTGTCTAGTTTTTTTCATTAATGTAAAGTGTGAAATTTATTTCAAAGGGCGTAAATATGGTTTAGGAGTCTCTATGAGGTGTCATCTATGAGTTAAGTTGAAGGTTGATTGGTAGCATCAAATTGTGTTGTCTTTCCATATGTTGTCTTAGCGCATCTGTATGGTTTTAGGAATGGTCAATATAGTATGGGTTCTAAAGGTTTTTCTGAGGTCTAACATGCTTATTATGATGATTTAAGGGTTTTAATGAGTTTGTAAGAGGTAAAAAAGGCCAGATCATGAGATTCAGGTGTTTAGTCAAGACATTCTAGGTATTGTTATTGACGTAGAGAAGAGAGATGATGTGGTAACATAATAAATGGAACAATGCAGTTTGTTATGAGTAGGTATAATGGGTTTAGATTTGGCATAACATGTGTAGATGATGTAACAAGTCACATTTCATATGTATGAAACATCATAAAGGTCCTTTGGAAGTAAGCTATTGAGGACAAGGCTAGATGACATGGTAAGATGGATGACATGCTTCTTTACAAATGTATTGAAGCTTGTGTGAACATTGGATATCATGGATTAGGTCATTATATAGGTGCATGAAAATTTTTAGGTCAAATTTTTGAAGGAATTGTAAGATAAACCATTTTTGGCTCTGCTTAGTTTATAAGAAGGAAAAAACTAGTGTGATAGCTAAGCTATATTTCTCACCCATACGTGCACACTTTTCATGGGCTCATGTTCCTTTCAAGTATGTTAATAAATGGAGTTAAGAATACATACCAAGTAGATTGGGGAATTTTGGATGTCAGAGCTTTATGAACAATCATTTACAAGTGAGACAAATCTAAAACCCTAGTTAAACCCTGGAGCTAGAGTGATAGGAGAAAGCTAAAATGTATGGGATCCAAATGGATTGAGAATGAAAATTTAATGACTTTGGGTTATATATAACTCTTATGGGTTACTTTTGGTGGTAATTTCATATTCCAGTTGTTTCAGCAAGAAGGAGAAAAATCCTTGTTTTGTGAATATTTGTTATTTCAGGTCTGAGATGGAGGTTTCATGAAAAGAAGCGTTTTTTTACTTAAATATTGGAAGGTGTTATATATTTCCATAAAAATTTTGGTATGGGTATAATTGAGAAAATTGAAGATATATGTCTCCAAATTTTCCCTACCACTTTTGGCACAGAAGGGCTAAAACTAGTCATGTGGTTTAGGAGTGTTTGATAGCGATACATGTTGGAGTAGTATTATATGAGATTGGATAGCATGTAGGAGTCTCATATGATGTGTTTTAGTTCTTTGAGTGATTAGGAAATATGCATGTTGGCTTAAGCCCTAATGCCCTGATTATCCCTATTAGGCTTGTAAAGATAAGTGACTAAAAGAAGTGTGTAAGATTAGTTTTATCCATATGACCTATGCTTATATATACTTAAAGAGGTGTGTCATGATTCCCTTGATGTTTTACATTATTTGGTTGAGTTTTGAAGTGATGAATGAGGTGTTTATAGCACGATTCCTCAAGAATGGTTCTTGAGTCCTTAAATCTAGTTTGAGCAGTTTCATAGATTAAAGTGTTTCTATGTCTTGTGACTTGATTTGGTGATTGGTGTGAGGACATTGAGATATTTCCATCCATATAATACTTGATTATTTTTGAGGTGATTTGATGTTCTAAGTTGATTGTTCTTGAAGACCTATTTTTGAGTATGATCTATATGATTTAGTGAGGTGAGAGATTTTAAGGTCTTGGAGTATTATGCATTGATTAATGGTGTCTCGTGGAACTAAAGAGTGATTTGAGGTCATGTTACTTCAGTAAATGTGACAAATAAGTCTTAAAACATTGGTTTATGGTGTGATCCTTCTTGTTCTTGGAGAATGATTTTATAGGTGCTTAGACCTGGTGGGTGAAGTTTTATTCTTGGTGGGTGTCATGATAAAAAATAATGTTTTAGAGATTATTTTGTTTGTTGATGATATTTAGAGGGTTTCCTGACTTGTGTGAAGGTATTTAAGCCTTTATTAAGTATTTATGATCTCTTGGTGTTTATATTTCATTCATTGAAGGAGAAGGCTTATGTTTTAGGTCATGTGTGCAAGTACAGTCTGTATAGGATCTTGCCAACCTATTGGGTCTCTTGGAGTGATTTATATGAGTGTGTAGATTTTTTTTAATTTTTTTATGACCAACCTTAATGGTCTCAATTGACATGTTGTTTTTATAATTAAGTGTCATGTATATAAAGTATGTTATATTAGATCATTATGCGTAGTAAGAGATGAGGAGGATGTGAGAGAGTTGTAGAAGGTGAAATAATAGAATAGGAGGTTCAAGGGAAGATCTGAAAAGAGGCATGAATAATTGAGGATAGTATAAGAGTAGGCATTCAAGGTCATTAGACCTAATCAACAAATGAAGGAGAATATGTGAGCAAGGAGAGAGAAATTTGACAGGGTGTTGAGTGCATGTAGCTGAACGTTTGATCACAATATGCTATAGGAGAAACAATACATAAATGATCTTCATCATCATGTGGTTGAGTATTTACTTGATCATCTTTTGGGGTTGTAGGCTCCTTGTATAGTTGGTGCTATACTAAACAGGGGTTGGTGCTCCTTGTGAAGTGGGTGCTTCAATAAACAAATATTGCGTAATGAGTAATATTCACATGAGTTTTTTGAATTGAGTAATGTATTCAAACGTTTCAATGGGTTTTATGCCCCAGAAGGGTTTCCCACTTTTCATCTAGTGTTCACATGTTCTCTCTATTATTTCATGTACTTTTAAATGGATGTTTCACACCTAATAAGCTCATAATTGAATATGTATGTTGAATGGTTCTTTTGGATGATGTTGTAAGCTATGGAAAATGAAATGAAAGTTTTCAAAGAATGATTCACCCCACAGTCTCTGTGCTTCTAATAGGTTAGTCCTATTTCTCTTTCATTTTTTCCTGTTTCTTTTCCTTTTCCTTATTAGTTATTAAAACTAAGGCATGTGACTTGGATTTTAGTGCTCCCATTTGAATCAACTTATCTTGTTCTAAAATGATTTGGGATGAAAATTTGTCAAATGAGGCCATCTTCAATGAAGTTCCTAGATCTTATTTCATGACATGGAAGGCAGAAAGAAAGACTTGGTATTCAGGGCCAAACTTAAAAATAATCGATAAGATCAAATGGGCATTATTTTTCTCAACTCCACATTATTTCAATAATAGTTTAGTGTGGATAAAATTTGAGAGCTTTTTCCAAATTTACTAGGATTTAATCCTAGCAGTTAATTCTCCAACTCATGTGCTCTCATGTTATCTTATTTTCCAAACATATCGTCAAGAGTTTTCTAGGATCCATTGGGTGTTGTGGAAGACTTGATGTGGAAGAGAAATTTGGGATAGATAAACATACAAATAATACCTAAGGATTTCACATCAATTAAACCACCTATATTTTTCAAGTTCATCATCATGTTCAGTATCTACTCTCGTAGTGATGTGCAACAACCATTTACCCATTACTTTGATAATAATATTAGATCTAAATTCAAATATTTTAAAAAACATGAGAAAAGGAACATAAAGAACATCCATCGTGAGTAGAGAGAAAGTAAGAATGAAAAAATAAAGGAAACACACACACACACACACATACCCTAGAACAATATTTTCACCCACCTATATTTTTCAAGTTCATCATCATGTTTAGTATCTACTCTCGTAGTGATGTGCAACAACCATTTACCCATTACTTCGATAATAATATTAGATCTAAATTCAAATAATTTAAACAAAGTGAGAAAAGGAACATAAAGAACATCCATCGTGAGTAGAGAGAAAGTAAGAATGAAAAAATAAAGGAAAAACACACACACACATACCCTAGAACAATATTTTTACCCCTTGTTTACAACATTTTATAGCTTATTGTGTTGATTATAATCAGATGCATTTGTGATTCGTGAAACAGTTTGCCACTTACCTTACAATTGGCGTAAAAACATGCAAGTGTGGAGACCACCATGAGTTTTGAGTGATTATAGAAAATCGACACCATAACAAGAATAACATGATATGATAATAAGAATAAGGGAGAGAAAATAATTCATGTGTGAGAAAAAGTGTCTCACATCATGGGGAAATCCCTTGCCATAAGGCTATCATGGACATGCTCACAAGCCCACAAACAATAACAAGAGTTTGATTACAAAGAGAAAATCACTCAAAACATGCCAAGGGACCTCTAGAAACAAAGAAGGGCCTTCAGAAAGTGAAATAACACCCCTTCATAGCAACACGGTTAAAAACACCCAATAACACTAGTTTTTTCAAATATTTTACCTAATTAATTGTAATTATTGAAAATAAGACAAATTAAAAGGGGTTAATTAAAAAATATCTGCCTAGAATAATAAAATGACCTACTTAAAAAAATCCCCTTCCTTTTATAGAGCCCAAACTTAGATTAATTAACAAGCTATGATTTAAATTAACCTAAGTTAATTTTAATATAGGATAAGAAAACAAAAACATATGCTATGTTTAATAAACAATAAGCTAAGTTTAACAAAAATAGAGAGCCTATATTGAAAAAAATGGGATTTAAATTTATAAAGGGAGGGAATTGGTAACCAGAATTCAATGGAGAGGCCACAGGGAATCACGTGGTAGGAGTATAGGATCGAGATGGAGAAAGTGGGCTCGATCATGTAAAATGGTAGATAAGACAACCAAAGGGATTTCCAGTTATACCGTCGAGGTAGGAGGAGGTCAAGAGAGAATGACATAGGGTCGGAAATGTGACAGGGGTGAAACACTCACACAGGTGTAACGATCAATGAGTAGGGAAATAAAGGACATCAACAGATGGTACAAATCCATTGCACACATGCATGCACATGAAGATCCAATAAGAGATTGAATGAGAAGGGAAGGGGCTGAGATAGAGGTGGAAATGACACACAAGGGTTCATAGCCAAAGCGAGGCCAAGCATAATTGAGACTTAGATGCAGGGCATGAGTGAAAAAAAATCTTAAATAGGGTCAACTTCCAATAGAGCATGAAGATAGGGTTGAAAATGACGAACCTAAAAAGGTGAGATAGATTCTAGACCTAGATAAAATAAGGTAGAGGAAAACAAACCATGGGACATGTATCTCATTGAGCTAAGAATGGAGCTTGATCAGAGGAAATAGATACTGACCTAAGAAAAACAAGCAATCTAGCTAAAAAATGAAGGGCTGAGCTATAACATAAAGAAAAATTAGCATGTTAAAAACTTGGTGGGGTGAGAGAGATCTCGAGGAGCTTAAGGAGAACCAAAATCACCACATATCTCAAGATGAAGCTCGATCTAGAGCTCTCCAAGATGGTTGAATACCTTAGGGAAAGCCGAGGAGGATTAACAGGGTTTGAGTAGAGCAAAAAGGAGGAGGGATACATATTTAGGAGAAAAAATGAGAAAATTCAAGAACTAAACTTTTAATGAGAGATTCTAAACAAAGTTAAAAAACCATAAATACCTCCAAGACAAAGATTTATGCCAAATGTAGCTATAAACAACCAAATATAGAAGAGAAACCCCTAAAATACACGTACACAAAACAAACACCACAAAATAGAAATTCCAAAAATGATATTTTAACCTGGGTTAGAAAAATCAATGAAACTATTAATAAAATTGCATGAGAAGTGATAAAAAAATCTAAAAAAGGAAGTAATTAGCAACTATCAAATGCGAGTACACATTTACTAAAAAATAGCTCTGATACCATGTGAGATTTGAATTTAAAGATCAAATGGAACATGTATACATCAAGAACATTATATTCCAATGGAATCAGAAACTATGCTCCAAGGAATCAGAAAGAATCAATCACAACAAGATTCATGCATAAAAATAGGTCTATTCATTCTCATAAATAAAGAAAGAGGGTACATATGAGAGTGATGTGTAACTCCTATTTCTAGAATATCATTCCCCAATGAGGATAAAATGAGTTACAATTCCCAAGATGGAATGTAACTCCCATATGATGCCAATGAAATATATGAAAATGGCCAATTCCATGACACAATCTATCATATTTTATATAACTCCTAAAAACCTATGACCTCACCGAAGTGAGATGACTCACTATGTGTGAGGTGGAAAATTCCATAAGATACTAAGGTAAATACCTCACACCAATATAAATTCTATGGTAGTCATGGGTTCATCTTGAGATACCCAATATGGTTGTTCCTTATGGGTGATCATGACCTACTCAACCTAGTCTTGTTGAGGCTCTAGTGTAGGAACATTTGAAGGGGACACTTGACTTGATTTGTCTTGTGCCAATCCTGATTTTTCCACTATTCAAGTTGAAAACTATTCTCTAGTCACATCCTAGATGGATTCATCATCTGAGGAGGATAATTCATATGCTACCAAAGAGGGCCATACAGGTAGTTGAGGAATGACTTCTTGGACATCTGGCATATTTCTTGTTTTAACTAGTCCTAGAGGAGTGGGAGATGTGGTGCCTTAGGATTGCCTTAGTGGTTCTATATAATCATGTGTACCTCTCCTTGTAAATTATCTTCTAATTATTCCTCTTGGGAGAAGAATTTCCCTTGTAGTCTTCATATTTTACTGAATGAGGTTTTCATCTATTTTGGTGATCCACACGTAATCATTAATATTAACCTCATGGGCATATATAAAATTGATTTTCCCCTTAAGTAACTCTAGATTCTTTACAACCATTTTCCTTGAATCATATTTTCTCAAGGCATGTTGGGGAAAGTTAAAAGAATTACAATAGGTAGCTAAAGTTTTAAGTTCTAACAATCTCTTAAATTCCTTGCAACCCACTATTACTGATAAAGGAGGGTGAGGCCTTGCGCTTCTTATCCTTACATTTTGTAGCTATAACATTGAAGATTTAGTAAAAAACCTCTTATTTGTATATCTTATCATGTGCATACTAAGGTAATTGGAGGGGTGATGTGATCAGTCCTTTAATCATTATCAATGTGTATCAAAGGTAAAAGATGATAACTCCCATTTATCTAATTGATTTGAGCACATTTGCAAAGATTCTAGGCATTGATGCTTTATACATCTCTTTTTAGAGTCGAGGGTAGAAGGAAGTGTAAATGTATTCAATATGGGCCCTAAATTTATGAGCATATAGATATGAATATACTTACATTTACTTCCAGAGGGCATGTGGAGAGCCAAGGGTCGCATAATATAGGACACTTGAGTACTTCACAACTTGCGTCCAGTAGGTAAGAGGCCATGAAGAATGGTTTCTTGTGATCAACAAAATAGACCCTTTGAAGAGTCCAAATTAGATATGAATACTTTCCCTAGAGAATGACATTTTTTTCTCAACGATAATAATGGCACGTAGGGGAATCTAAGCTACATCAATCTTGGTGATAGAGGGATTCCTCATATAGTGGTTTCATCAATGCCATGTTAATCCAGACTCCAGGTTTGAATCTTTGAATAAGGATGTCACTTAAATGTGATGTCATCGATATTATCAATTTGGTTCATGAGACCAGTTCTATAAAATATTCATATATTTTTCATGTGGTCATCCAAGTTTCAATGGTAGTTGAGTTGTAGACTGTTGTCAAATTCGAGAAATTTGTAATAGGCCTTAAAAGTGATATCCAAATAATGAAAGTATATCACTATTTTCTCTTGTTTGGGAATATAGAGCCCAATTCTTGTCCTTAGTATGAATGAGAAGAAAAGATATCAATTTCAGGCATGGGAATACCTCATGGGTTTGGCCGCAACTTGATGGAGGTCGGCACTTTTTAATGCCCTAAGGTATGCAACTCTTTGTTCTTGGTTGGTTGACATTCCTTCTTCATCCATGGTGTCTAAATCAATTCATCTCCCTCTAAATGGTTGAAAATATGGATGAATAATTTTGGAATTCATGGTCAAGTATCAGCAAAATCAAACATAGTATCCCTTAGTATTCTTGGTGTTTGAGTAAGAATATAAAAATGTGTCCACATTTGAAGGTCGTGGTTCTCCTGTCATTGTTTGAGAATAATCAGACTTGACAAATTTATTGTAGACTTCATCTAACTAAATTCAATCCATAAAGAAGCTAAAGAGATATTTAAGCTTTCACAAGGGAATCTCTGTAACTTGGAAAATTGAATGAGTTGTCTTCAATTAAAGTAGTATCCTTTTAAATTGTGGAAATATTTCATCTAAAATGGTGTGCTCCATGTTGATGGTTACATAAGGTGTAACTTTATGTTTTTTTACACCCCAAGGAACATTTACTTTTTTGAATTGATTATCCTTTTGAATGTTGGGCCTACACCTGTGTAAGTTAGGTTAAATCATAGCCATCAATTTTAACTAAAATTTACCCTTTTAGAATCATAGGAGCCATGTATATGACATCCATGGGATGTCATGTGTGAACACTAAGTTATTGGCTCACCCTTCTCAACTATTGATGTATCCTTAACTTTCTTTGAACTTTGAACTTGTAATTTTCTTCATATTTATAAGTGCAAGTTGTTTTGAACATAAAGTGCAAGGTACAGAGCTTGGAAATTTAATGTACTCACCCCTTGGTGAATGACCCTTTAAACACTCACACTTAGGTAAGTGTGAGTTTTAAATACTCACATTTGTGAGCTCTTTCATTTAAAAAATGTATCACACTTGAGTAAATGTGAGATCCTCTGATCTTTGAAACTTATCACCTTTGAATACTCACACTTGGGAAATGTGAGTCCTCGCTCTTTGACCTGCTAAAAAAAATTGAACCTTCTAGTTAGCCAAAATTCAAACTTTTGAAATGTGAGAGATATTTAAAGTGCAAGTGCAAGGAAATCATGGAATGTGAGTGCAAGGAATAAGAAATATCCAAGTGCAATTACTCACACATATGAAGTGTGAGTGTTTAAAATTTTGAAGTGTGATTGTTTAAAAATTTTACCAAATAAAGACTTAATTCAATTTAGTGCAAAAACTATTAACATTAATTTCAAAACAAGGTTATCCAGCCACAAGGCTATTTTCTAAAACAAAAGGTAGACACTTAAATGTTACCGAACTTGTCTTAAATCCAAGAGGGTCCCTACTCCTTTTAAAATATAACCATTTTCAAATATGGTGGGGGGGTGTTATGCAATAACAAATGGTGCAACTCAAAGGGAAAATACTACCAAGTAATTAGAACTCAAGATCTCTGGAAACTTTAAATCATTTTTGAAATATTATGAATGTCAAAACTAAGTATCTCTAATTCAAGCATGCATATTAAAATAAAAGACCCAAAAATACACTTAGTGACATACTAAGTCCATGCCATTAAGAGGAAATAATCTCTATGTGTGATATGGATTCATTAATATTTGTTCTACTCAAACATGATGTTACCCTAAGAAAAGAAGCTCATTTGATAATTATATTGACTAGTTTTTCCTATTTCTTCTCTTTTTTAAAATTTGCTTTGGGATGGCTCAAAGAGGGGAGCTACTATGGGCATTTCTCTACTACCCGCTAGGCATCCATATCCCTGAACAGAGATTCTTTTGGTTCCTTTCAAGGCCTTACTCCACTGCCAATAAGGCATCCATAGCCCTAGTGGAGTTTACCATAGTCACAATATCAAAGAAATTCCTTTGGTTTCATCCTTTTGAATGTAATTTTAAACTTTTCTTGGAAGTTTAGGAACCAAGTTAGTCAGGTTTTGAGGATCTTGTCAAATATCCTCATTTGGGGCATTCCTACTTTGGTACCAATAATGATCAAGTAGAATAGTTTTCTATTATAAATTTTAGTCCAGCTTATTTTCTATTGAATAATTGAAATCGTTCTAAGATTCACCTTGTACTTTGGGCATTTCAATCCTTCAAAGAAGGCTTAAATCATGGATACTAATTTTTGATTTCAAATTTTCCAAAATATTTTCTACCTAGAATACTTCAAATTCCTTAATATAGTAATACATTCTTATGTATACACAACCCAATTTATTTTATTTTGATCTTGAATGCAAGGCCATATAGAAAAAAAACAAAACAACAAAAACAGACAGCAAGAAAACATGGAAACAAACCTATAAAAAAGGGAAAATGTAGATAAGTAAAACCAACCTAGAAAAATAATAAAATGCAGAAAGGAAAACTAATCGAGAAAAAGATAAAAATATCAAAAGGAAAATTAATCTACTCCCATGTTTGGTTATTCTATTAGGGCTTAAGAAGGAGCTGCAAAGAAGTAATACTTTGGGAACTATCCATTTACTGACAACATCATTTCCTTTCATAGTAGATCCTTTAATCTAAAGGTTTTCTCAGCCCAGTATCTACATGCTATTTGATAAGGTCCAATCCATAATGGTGTGAACTTGTCCATGTTGTCCCTTTCTTCTCGTGGGACTTATCCCATAACAATACGAGGTCTGATATTCTTGAATGTTTTAACTTTAGCTCTTTTGTCAAACTGTATTTTTACAATGTTTTGATGTTTGTTGAAGTTTTACAATGTCTTTATCCCTCTTATCTTCCATTTGGATGATGTTTAGGATCTTGGCTTCAACCTTGTCTTCTCCCTCCATATATTCTTTCATGAATACTATATGTTGGCAATCTAAGGGTGATTGGGAATATTGGTTGTTGGTCATATACCAACAGGAAGGGAAGATGCACTTTAGATAGCTTTTTTATATCTATTTTTGTTGACCCGTAGATCATATTTTAATAGAGAATTTTATTATCTTGGTCTTTTATCTACTAACTTCTTGATATCGTTGATGAGGTTCTTATGCTTGTTGATTTTTTTACTGCCATTGCCTTGGGGATAATAGATTTGTTGAAAACTTGATAATTATCCTTGATTATAATATGCCCATTCAATGAACTCTATAGAATAAAAGGCTGGCCCATGTTGTCACATATGAGAGAAAAGGGGTAGCCAAACCTGGTTATAATGTTTTCCTCAAATAAATTGGACAACATCAATTGTTTTGTAATTCTTAGTAGTTGATGGCTTCAGTCCACCTTATGTCAATAATCAGTATTCAGTCAATCACCATGAGCTTATGGCCCACTAATGAGTTTGGGTTGATGATTCCAATGAAATCTAAGCCCCAATATGTACAAGGTCTAGTCTCAAGTATTCAGTTGCAAAGACATAGCTACATGTATTTCCCTATTGGAAAAGGTTTGACATGGGTGGTAGCTTCTTACATGAGCATGAGCATCTTTGAATATGGTTTTCCAATAATAACCATATTTTCATAATACTATGGGCAGTCTATTCTCCTATGATAGATGACCATTTCCCAGCTTTTCATGAAAACTATACATAATGACCGCAACTTCTTCTTTTGAAACACATCTTAAATAGATATCTTCATAATTTTTCTATATAAGATTCATTTTTTATCATGAAATGAGATGCTTTTAGTCTCATTTCCCTCATTTATTCTCTTTTTTAATTCAAGAGGGCATGTACCATATGGTAAATAATGGATAATGTGGTTATACCATTCATCTTTTTGCATGTCCCTTTCATCCACTTGCATTATGTATATTCTTGGATCTATATCTACAATGAGTTGTGCTGAGCCTTGACTCTATGACCATCTTGGTATGTTTTATTTCCAAATTAAACTCTTGTAGCTTTTTCATCCATTTTCCATCTTTTTTCTCCCAACTCATTTTGTCCTAGCATCAACTTAATGGTTAGATCTGTGACAGTAGCATGAACTTTATTTCTAAGTATGTAATGTCTAAACTTCTTTACTGTCGTGATTAATGCAAACACTTATTCATCCATCATGGACAGTAATTGAGTTGTGCATATTTTAAGTTGGTACTCTTGAATGTAATGGGATGATATAGTGTCCCTAATTTTTTTGAGTGAGTACAACTTTCAATGGTGTTCTCAGAAGGCACAATAATACAAATTAAATTCCTTGGTGAAGTTGGGAATCAGGTGTTTGGGATATAGGTGCTTTAATATATTGGAAAAGACTTCTTAACATTCATTTTTTCATTTAACTTTAGCATCCTTTTTTATCATGGTATTCAATGGATTAACAATTTCAACAAAACCTAGAAATAAATTTCCTTACAAAAATAATCTTTCCAAAAAAAGAGTTCAATTCCTTTCTCATTATTCGGTGGGACTAATTTTGGAAATGTTATTAACTCTATCAAAGTCAATAGATATACCGTATTTTGTGAGAACATGGCCAAGAAATTTACCTTCTATAATACATAGAATATTCCCTTTTTTGAATTTAAGGAGATGGCATACCTTCTACACCTTAAAAAAATCTTTTATAGATGTCCAACGTGGTCCAACCTATTTTTAGATAACACAGTTAGATCGTCTATATAAATGATAATATATTTACCATTAAGACCTGTGAAAATACATTATCCATAGCCCTTTGGAATGTTTCCCTGGCATTGATTAGGTCCAAAGGGAATTCTCTTGTGTGCAATCATTCCCCTCTTAGCAGTGAAGGTAGTTTTCATTCTATCTTCTTTGTTTACTAGTCACATGGTTAGTATCCTGAAGAAACCATAAAGGAATGACATCATCTCAATATCCACTTCCTATTTATATGACTTCAACTAGAGAGGGGAGGGGATAACTATCCATTTTTTAGGCTCTATTTAGGTTCCTAAAGTCTACACATAGTCTTATTTCTCCACTCTTTTTCTAGACAAGAACTAGATCGGCCACCCAAGTTGAATGTTTAATTGGAAATACTAATCCCAATAGGTAGAAATTTCTTCACTTCTATGTAGATCATAGGTTCTAAAACTAGGATTATACTGGTCTTTGTCCTTTGTCCTAACAATGTTTATGATCTTCCATCAAGCTAGATGGTATGACGTGATAACTCTAGGATCAAAGATATTTAAGTCATCATAAGACTGGGTTATGAAATTTTTTTAATTCCTTAGGAGAGTTATTGTTATTTTATTATTTTCATTTGAAGCATGTTAAGACATATGTTTACCAACTTGGGTTGTTCCTTAGTGCCAAATTTTATTTGAGTGTAGTACTTATCACTAGCTTTGGGTTTGGCATTTTTTTGTGCCTATTGGTTTGGATCAAACATCTATTCATAGATCTATCATGCCCTTGAGAATCATTGTTCTCTTTAATATGTATGATACCATCTTCTAGTTAAGTTATTCATATCCTTTTCATTAATGATTTAGGATTAAAAACCATATTAAATGGCCTTAGAAACTGAATACATTAGATCGGTCATCAGAAGAAAACAATATTGTAAATGGCTATTTTTTTTAAAAACATAGGCGGCAATATAAATTAATTTTTAAGATTTTGGATATCAAGGGCGCCTATTTAAATTATTTTCTACACCAATGCTTTTCATTTTTCAGATTACATTTGGACTTTTTCCTTTGTCGTGATATTAATGTATTCATCGCAACTTGCATTTTTTCTTGTTCCGACTGTTATGTCGAGGGATTTTATATATATACATTATTTTAATCATTAATTTAATTAAATGCATAATTTTGGTCAGATTGGAATCAACTTCGACAGTAACGGAATTAGAGCATTTACAAGAAAATTTGTTCAAATGCATCAAAATATATAAAATAATTATTTGATGTGGTTCAATGGATTTATATTATTGAGATATGTTTACAATGAGGTTATTGGTTCTCTATTGCGACAATTACTACGTAACCTCTTCTCCTCTTCAAGCAAATTTTTCTTTGCTATTGTGATGTTATTGGTTTGTATTGCGACGATTGAAATCTTCATATGTCTCATGTTTATATTTGAGATATTTGCTAGTGTCGCCCTTATCTTGGGGATGATCCATTCATAGTTTTTAAAATCGTGATCATTAATATTGTTATTGTTTTAGATTCTAGTTATTACAAGTATGTATTCATGCCAATTCTTGTCGAAGTGTGAATTAAAATCATCTGACCATATTGACAAATAAATATGGTTCATTGTATTGGAGCATTGATACTCATCAACACATTTAGATTAAGTTTAATTACTTAAGGTTGTCTATTTCTTTAATTACTTAAGGTTGTCTATTCATTTAATTGGTATTAAGTACTTAATGTTATATGTGTATGCAAATAAGGAGTGACCCAATAACAATTCCTTTCGTCTCTCTATAATGGGGGTATTCTAGACAAGGATAACACAAAGATGGGACACTAATCAATGCACACCTTAGATTGTAACCAATGATGTAGACATTAGATCTAGGAAGCCTAGTTACTCCACACTCTATAAAAGCCTCTTAGATTTTCCAACTTGCCTAAAGCTATATAATATGGTAGTGACGTCTAACTAGGTCTCCGATTGCTAAATGCCGATAATAAGATTGTAGGATGATACCAAGTGATTGCTAAGAAAGAGTACCAAAGATTTGGAAAGTGAGCTCCAAAAGATTGCAAAGTAAGATCAAGGGGTTATGCAAAATTCTTAAGGTAAGAACTAATGAAAGCATAAATAATGCAATAGAGAAAACATAGAGTCTACCATATATGAATCTATGTAGTGACCACATCCACAACATTCTAAAAGTTTTAGTAGGAATGGAAGTAAATGAAATTTGATTTTTTATAAGATACATTGCATGAAGGCACCATGGTCACATTAAATTCCCCCTAGGGTCAACAACACCTTATGAGTGAGGAGAGTTGATGTGGGGGACCAAAAACAACTCATGAAGATGTAATGAAATTAGTTCGATAGATATGAATATAAGCATAAATAAAACACCAAAAGAGAGGTAAATGATCACAATATGAAAATATAATGACTTAGCCACTTCAAGGAGGCAACCTCCAAACTAGACGATAAGACTAAAGTGCTCAATTTGATGATCATATCCTACTCTCTAACCCACTTATATACCTTATTATACTATGCAAAACACTAAGGCTAACCCACTGATTTAACAAATATAGAAATTTGTAAAACCCTAATTACAGAGTCACAATGCAGTAAATAAGCAATGAAGTACATATTTGATGCAAACAATAAGCCAATGGAAATTGAAACCCTAAGTGCAAGAGATGGAACAAGAGACTTAGTTGATTTCACAATAATCCTGAAAATGTACTGATTTGGAAAACTAATGAAACAAGAGGGGAGACTGTTGCAACCGAACCCATAAAATCATAGAATTGCCAGAAATGTCAGGCCTAGGGTGCCAGAAATGTGTCAAGGGTGCCTAGGCATTGGAGACCTTTTGTAGGTGCTTGTGACTGTGTAGAACCTCAGAAAATGATTTTTGCTGTTTTGCACAAGTATCGCCAGGTGTTCATTGTTGATCGCCTATAGGTCACTGGAAGATCGCTGAATTCACATGTAACTTGCAAAACAAAGGACCTCTTACAAAATCCCAAAACACATCAAGTCTTAAGAAGAAAAAGATGCAAATGGGGAGTCAGATTGACCCCGACAGTCACCTAACAGAGTGAACTTATAACTGAGCACTACACTACATCTCAAACTTCATGGTAGTTCTCTGTGTGTTTTGTGTGTGTGTGTGTGTGTGTGTGTGTGTGTGTGTGTGTGTGTGTGTGTGTGTTGTGTGTGTGTGTGTGTGGAATCGTGCCCTATGTTGCTCTTGTGTAAGATACAATGAATAACGAGTAATAAATAGAATGTAGCAATGTAAGTAGATGTGTGGATGTCAAAATGAACTTCCCCTCCTATGAAGTGTATGCAGAAGAATGCAATCCCTTGTCCCTTGAATGAAGCTAGATGGATGCTTTGATGCTCTTGAAATGCCTTTGGATGCAATCTTAGGTGATATTAATAGATGCTTAGAGCTTGGTCCTTTATTATGGTCACATAGCTTTGTATTTATATGATTCCTTTGTTTTAATTTCGTAACTAGCATCTAAAAGGCTGACCACCAAGAAAACAAGATGACCAAAAGATAAAAGAGGCCCAAAAGGGGCAAACAAGATACAAAGAGGTCGGGGGCACCTGGGCGCTGATGTCTAGAGCCAAGAAAGATAAAGCAGTGAAATACAAACTAGGCAATGAGGTGTATAAGACCATAGAGAAAGCAAAGAAAGAGGCCAAATATATATGTCAATTACCAGTTTTCTCGCTTAGGAATCATATGAATAGTGGAAAGTGATTAGGACCTAGAAATTTACCCAAGTGCATGATTAGTGTTTACATTTCCGCTCACTTTATGTTGTTGAGTGAATACTTGATAATATAAAGTAGATAAGAGATGTGTACATAGTAATTATGTAGATAGATTGATCTAGAGGATTTTTTATGTTCATAAGTTTAAAAAATATCCCTAATACATTTCAGTGTTGTAGAACATCTCGAGAGCTTCCCATTGATATGAAGAACTTGAAAGAATGAGCTTATATGTGCAAGTTCTGGTCCGCTAAAATTTTTGACCAACGGGAAAAATTTGGGACTGCGCAGAGATCTGCTGATGTGGATGAATCAGAATGTGACAAGTGGCACAAAATGGGTGAAGAGTAAAAAAATGTGTTTTAATCCTATAGTCTTCAACTCATGAATAAATAGTGGGCCCTACTATTTTCTGGTTGAGGGCCCTTAGCCAAGCTCGGAACACTCTTTTAACGAATGATCCAAATGATCCTCACTAAGAAACACCGATATATAATATTCTCAGAATTGGTTATGAGAAATTTCATAGCGTGGATAAAAATTCAATATTTTTGGTGATATCTTGTTTACAGAAAATGGAGCACGTATGAAAAATTTATGGGTTACTGGAATTATCAGGAAAATAACAAAAAATCAGGTTTGCACTCACGTCATATGTGTACACATCCACCAAGTGGGCCAATCATATAGCGATATTTAGACAATGTGTATGAAGTTTAGAAATTTTTTTTAATGTCAGTCTTAGACACTTGGTGATGGACAGGTGGACCCAACTATTTGCTAGTTGGGGACCCTCAACCAAGTTCTACACACTTGATTTTGGAGGGGTGCCTTAGCCTCCATTTCTTTATATTAACATTACAGGGATTTTGTATACATATGCTTCATATTGTAATTTTAGGATCAATATAGAATATTTACATTACATTGTAAATATGGGCTTGATGGATAAGATGGCTCGGCCAACCGAGTTAACCTATCCACCAAGCCACACTCCATTTATCTCCTCATTGGCCGGTTATTTTTTTATCTCCTATGCATCCCATTCAACTACCACACATTCCATACATATCTCTTGCCAACCAACTCGCTTTATATCTCCAATGTACCATGATAACTCCTCATCCTGCCAACTCCTCCTTGCTTCAATACATGCAGCCACATTATAATACATACCTTATCAACAATGCACAACTCGGCCCTTTGCCAACCCCTATGTGACCAAACCAACTGGGATAAACAACCTAGCACCCAACAAAATGGCTCAATATCCAATACCCAACTACCACCACCTATGTTAAAAATAGCTCTTCGATCCCTTACACAAGACATGTGAGATCTTTCCCATAAAAGGAAATGTGTAGCGCATAAGAAGGGATTCAAACTTAGGCAGGGCGGGTAAGAGGATAAGCACCCAATTGATGGGCTTGTGGTGTTTAAGTGGTATAAAATGGGTTCAGTTGTTTTTGTACAGTGATAGGGCAGTGACTATGTTAAAATTTTTAAAGGCTTATAGAGAGAGATAGAATGAGAATCAAGGAAAGGTGACAAAGGAGACTTTTCCTAATTTTGGCAGGAAATCACAGTGAGAAATTTTATTTCATGTAAAACTAGATGTAAGTTTTTATTTTATAGGAGACGTAGGCCTAAAGCACCGAACTCTGTTATCACATCGATGTCGAAATTTTTTCAAAATTTTCATGTTTAATCTTTGATTTTACACAGTGCTCGTAGTTTTTAATTATTTATTAAAAATAAAAAAGATTGTAATGTAAAATTTTTAATAAAAATATTTATATAAGAAAAATATTGAGTGTGTCTGAAATTTTTCTTAAGATTTTCAGATCACTAGTACCAAATCTGGTTTTGGTTTAGATTAATAGTTTTTGGATTGCATGTTTTTGTGTTAAATGTTAAAATGGTCCTAGTCTGATAAGGGTGAAGGAGAATTAGTAGAAGAGGACCAAAAAATGTCTCCACACTATGAAACTGTCCATAATTAATTCTAAGAATATTATAGATCAGTGTTTCTCAGTGAGGATCCTATGGATCACTCCTACCCACTGAGAAACTTTTGGACCTCCAAAAGTTAATTTAATTAGTGAATAGGTCAGGTTATTTCTCCCTCACCTTTCTGATTTCCATATAGTTTTCCTTTTTTGGATGCATTCCTTTGATACCAACATGAATATATTTAACATAACCCTTCACAAGGTTCTAACCTTCCTATCCAAAACGATATCATCCTGCAACTCAGTGAGATACTCAGGTGCAAAACCATCAATGGAACGCAAAAAATTATCATCATCATGATCAATAATCATAGGAGGTTCATACAATTTCAAGTTTTCAACATTTACAACCGAATAAATTTACATATATGGAGGTAAATCCAACCAGAAAGCATTGTTACCAATTTTCTCCACTATTAGAAATGGACTGTAACAAATAGGTTTTAAATTTTTACCTTCACCTGTCAGTATTTCTTTGTTGATATGAAGCCAAAATGAATCACCAACTTAGAACTTGTGATCAATTATGTGTTTATCATGCCTTGCTTTATACTTCAATTGAATTTTCTCCAACTATTCTCAAACATAATTATGGACCTGTTGTATTCGTTATACAACCCTTTTAGCTTTGTCAGTATCACTCAATTCATTAATAATAATTTTTTGTGTAAAAGATAAATCTAGTGGAGATTTAGGAAGATAACCACAACAAGTATCAAATGGAGACTTCATAGTAGAATAATGTAAGGCATGGTTATAAGTATGTTGCACATAATATAAATATTCATTACCCTGATGCTCACCTAAACAAGGAGAAAAATTCAATCTCCATAATTTTTTATCTCAATTAATAAATATCAATAGTGGACTAACCACAAATAAGTAACATGTCTACAGGAATAGGGCCATTCAACATCCAATTGGGGAAATCCTCAAGTGACACACTTTGATTTCAAAGTATTATGTTGGTTGGAGTAGTAACTAATCACAAAACAACTACTTATAATCTACAAACATTCACTATACCTTGATCTTATGTTGTTGTACATGGTAATCCATAGGTGATGAGATCATTGGATAGTTTTTTTAATATACCCACATGCTCTAAATCTATATCATATGAATCTAACTAAGATATCCTAAACCTATTAAAAATTAAACATTATTAACATATTTATCTATTTTCCATAAATAAAAAATTATCTACATTTAAATTTATCCCTTGACAGATTTCATAGCATTTAAATGATACTGAATATTCAAGATCAGCCTTTGACATCATCTCTTACTCAATTTCATATTGTGTTTCCTAGACCTACATAAAGAGAATTATTATTACTTTAGCCTCACGAGCATGGACCGTAAAATACATTGATGCATTATCTTGATATATAGTAGAGGTGCCATAATATTATGAAAAATCTGTGACCAATGATCTTATAAATACACATACTACCTAAATTATTTAATTACTATACATTTTATGATCATTTCTCAAACTTTGATAATGAGTCAACCACTTCCATTTACTCCTCATCCATTACATTTGAGTTTGCAATTACTAATCTAGGACCCTCATATGAGAATCCCATTGATGGGAACATAGGATAACAATCTATAATATCAAAACCAGGCAATATCTAATTAAAATATTTTAATATATGATTAATATAAAATAGAGTAATAAATACATAAATTATAGTAAATGAAACAATATAAGATTATCTAAGGATTTTTTTTGGAACATTTATATGAAGTAGATAAAAGTAACTAGGGTTAGGGATTGTTATATATTTTCCCCAAATTATAATTAGTGTATGAAAGTGATCTAAAATTAGATGAGAATGTTGGGAAGTGTGTCATAAATCTAATTATGAAATATCAGAATGTGAAACTGGGTGTAGGGAAAAGTTCACCTATCTAGGGAAATGTTGATTTATCAAATGTATCCTAGTGTTGGTGAATGCAACCTCTCCTACTATGATTTACAATCTACCTCTAGAACATACTTCATTTGTATATAGAATTTTTTCTATATCTATATTATTTGTGGTAACTCTTCTATACATTTATATGTTTTTTGTCATTAGTCCATATATTTCCCTCCTTTGGCCAAAAATGGGTTAGTATAATTTGAGATAGACTAACCTCGCCATATCCCCACCGATACAATGAGTGTTTGCACTATGTACCATTATATGAAGTGAGATCAAACCAAATGTAGCTTTTTATGTCCTATGATCATGTGGAGGTCAGAAAATGCAAATAAATATAAATCCCTAATTCAACAATAAACATTTGACAATGAAACTTGGATTGATTTTAGTACATAACTGTGATTAAGGGAAGTAATGATATGTTTATTGAAATTTGAGTAGATATGTTGTACTATTTTTCTAAGATAAAATTTCTTCAATACTTGACTAAATATCATTATAAGAGGTGCTTTTAATTTGTAATATATAGATGACTATAATAGGTAAGGGTGAACATGTTTATATAGGAAATTATTCAAATTTATTTCCCATTCAATCAACCCTAATTCAACCAACTTTGGTATATTATGCTTTTCAAAAGATGAGTGTTCCAAGAACAAGGGAAAGTTCATTGGCCATGGGATATGTTCATTATTTGAATATCTATCATTGGAACATAAACCCATCCAAGACTAAGATTGAACCATATCTAATACATGAGATAGTTGTAGAGAGTATGAAAATGTTTTTTTTATATTATGCATTTATTCTTGGTGTTAAGTTGGATAATAAGTCATGACCTAGTGGGCTTAGAATATAGGATAAAGTAAAATATTTTAAGTCTAGTCAATACATGGGTAAATGGGATAATGTTGGAGGTAATTTCCAAGTATTATAGTTATAGTACCCAAAATTTTGTTTTGATGAATTTGGAAATAATCATTTTAAAATTTATCTCAGCATCAACTAATTTACATAGTTATTAACTTAATGTAAATGCATCTTACTCAATTCCCATGCTCTAAGTTCACTAAGTCATCACTTATTCTTCAACTTAACAAGATTTGGGTAGAATGCACCCTTATAAAAAACACATACTAAAACACTTAACTATTCACCTCAAATATCCAATAACGTGTTTTTATGCACCTAACATTTACAAGGTGCAATATTTAAAAACCCCAAATATGGATAAGAGAAATCTAAAAATTACACAATATATTACAAAAATAATTATGCCCCATCTAATCCTTGCACCTACCCATGTTTTTCTATACTTGAGTATTTCACTTGTTTCTCTTTGTAGCTTTCCATAATTTCTAGGTGAGAAGCTTTTTCCTTGGATTTATTTATCCTTACATTTTTATTTTGTGCATCTGAACCATTGTGTCATTTTGTGCAACCACTATGGTGGTATTATAACTATTTTAATAGTCTCAAAAATTTCCATGACACATGTATAAATCTATTGTAGTGGTCTCACAACCTAAATCTAATCATGTAATCCTATCATGGCGGTTTCTTTTCATCATGCATAAATTGTTGTTCCAGAAGAAGATGCAACATTTGATGAACTAGTGTTGGAAGAAGAGAAAGAATGATTACATTGAAAACTCATATCCATGATCTTGGTTTCATCCCCTAGATCAGACCCAAGATCATGAACCACAATATTCTTTTTCTTCTCTTTTCATGATAAATTATGAGTCGTCCATTTAGGCTTAGTTCCAAGTAACCTAATTCCTAAAATCCAATACAATCATCATGCATTCAATTATAAGAATCGATTGCAAAACTAGCTATATCCATCCTAGAATATTAATCAGTACAGTTTATCTTTTCATTAGCATTAGCTTTTTCTTGTTCTTTAAAAAAGTTAAGGTGTCCCTCATTTTAGGAAGTTAAAAAAGTGTATTTGAAGAGGATTTATTCTTAGTTCTAAATAATTTAAATATTTATTTTCTTCAATGTACATAGTTATGAACACACATGTTGAATCGAGGATTAGTAGGTACACCATCAACTTCGGCATCAATATACCATATAAATCAATGTAAATATGTAGTTTTCTTTCCAATACTATTTACAGCAAGGGATCTTGTGTAACGAGAGATAAATCCAATAAATTTGATCCCTTTTCCTAAACTCTTCATTCATGTATAGTACTCACAACACTTTGTCACTTTGTTTGAAAATAAATAGTTTTACAATCCAGAATGAGCTTGTTGAATTGTAACCAAGATCATAAAATTGTTGTCTAATAGTTGAATGGAAATCAGACTAAGGGGTTATTCCTATTTACCTTTGATTTCCTTTTCTTCCTGAAGCTTGACTATTTTAGGCATATGAGTGTTTTAGCCACCCATTAGAAGAGCTACCAAGTGAAAATAATAAAAAATAAGGGACATATATCTTTGAACCCTACTATAAATTTTAGTCTACTTTAAATCCAGATTCATTCAACTTATTCTGCATCTAAGCCCTACATTAGGGGTTAAATTGGCAGATTTTGTCTTTATTATTTCATTTCATTGAACTTGAAAAATAAGATTTTAGTGAGTAATTGCATTTTCATATTAATATCAGAACTAGAAAAATCCATACTAAAAAGAAACATCTCTAATTTATTTTTCCCATTGCAAATATTTGGACAACTAAGAGTACCATTTATTGCATATGCATGCATGATATGACAGATTTATTGTATCATCTGAATCCGCTATTGAAGGAATTCGATTAATTTTTCAACAAGCCAATTTTGGGGTCCTGCTTCTACTAGCTATACTTGCACCCTGTATCATAACCAAGACATTCAGTTAACATTTAACAAAAAAAATCTACAATTCAAATACTGTTATATCTGAACTTTTCTTTAAAGTTTCCAGCTACGATGTAAGTGATATGAAAATATTAAGAAAACTTAGCTGTTACACACACTATATACTTTTTTTTATTATTATTGGAAAATATTTTTTTAAAAAGGGACTATACCCTTGAGTACAAAAGATGGCCTAGGAGCCAGAATAGGAATGAGAACCAGAGATAAAAAGGATCAGAATCCAAGTGTGACAATGAAGTCCAAAGTAGCCAAAAAACAGCTACCCCATCAAAACAAAAAAACAAAAACTACTGCAAAAAAGTAGTAGAAAGACCGCAAAAAAAAAGCAACAAATACATACAAGAATAGCTAAAGCACCTACAACTACTTCTTGGCAGCTTTGTCAATGCTGGATTTGATGTTCTTCTAGGATTGGAACATTGCCAAAGTTGTCATGTGGGCAGTGTCAGTCTTATCCAGCTGATCAATGGTCCTTTTGCTTTCCTTATCAGTGCCCCAAAGTGTTGTTGGAACTCCGCTGAGTTTGGAGACACTTTGGACATGCTGCTCAATGAACTCTTCAATCGCACTAAAAATGGCCATATTATAATCATGACAAGTCTTGGCCTTCCCTAAACGGGAGTCTAAGGAGTTCAGCTTCTTGTAAATATCATTCAATCTGGTCTGTTATCAATAGCCACCTCCTCCTCCTTCTTCCTCTTACCTTTCTGTTTTGCCAAGTTCTTAACCTCTTCCTTCAGCAGTTTTATATCAGCTTCTAAGGCTTCCAGCCTTTTTTTAGAGCTCTCCATATGCACATCCCGGGGACTAGCACTACTAATATTCAGGAGGTCATGTGCAATTTCAATTTCATGAGGACCCTTCCCCACAACAAGGGTATCGAGGTTAAGCCTTCTAGAAGACCTGGTAACCGGTCTGTTTGAGGTGGAAGTCGAAGTGGGGGGGAGCAGCAACAGTAGGGGGAATGGAAGATGAAGCCTAGACGGCCGGTAGAGGGGTGATAGTAGCGGTGGCAGGGGCAGAGATGTGGAGAGATGGGGCTAGCGGTAGCTGAACCAGGCAGAGGGGGAATGGAGCTAGGGAGGAAGGGAGACCAGGATACCGAAGAAGAGATAATTTATGAAACAATAAAATAATCCCCTGGTGTAAAGGAACCGCCCGGGTATGCTTTTGAAACTCCAAAATGGAGCGCTCAAGAGAGTTCAGCAAATAATGGGGGAAACATACCGTGTGATTCCTACGGAAGTGGTTGAGGAAGATAAGATGCTTTGCAGGAACAGTGACAAACCTCCCTTCCAAAGAAATGAACCGTATCATCATGCATGTAACCTCATCATAAGGCGGAGGGATCGAGCTAACAAGCAGGCCTGCTGTAACAAAGATCAGCTTCTCAGATCCCTCCACAAATCTCCTCTCTTCAACTTCTCTGTCGACCCTTTTGTTAAAAAAATGGTAGCCCTCCATGCCAAGGCCGAGTCACTTCAGCAATAAGCTCCTCATTGACCAAGATCTTCTGCCCTCCATATTCCACAGTCCGCTCCTTCCAATCCTTCGCAAAATGCACTGAGATGCTTTGATCATGGCCCTGAACCTTCTCCATGAAGTTGGTGATGCCACCCTTGCTGAGTATATTCCAGAGCTCTACATTATCCTTCCAATCCAGGTCCGCACTGGGCTCAATTTGCAAGGGGGACCCCCCATCTTCACCATGCTTAACTGCTTGCAACAAATTCTAAAATCCTTGTGAGCGCTGAAGCCGGTCCGCTTTTTGCTATTGTAATCCGCACAATGCTGGAATATGAGAGCTGTTGCTTTTCCCACGAACATCTGCGTGACTGCTGATCTGAGCCTGTGGAAGTTCACATGTGGGAATTACGGCCTTTTTGCTAGCCCACTCCCTATCATCAATTACATTTTTACTGTCTTCGGGATCTGTGGAGTCTTGTATCCATATTGTAGATAGCGCAGTGCTGCCCGCATGCGCGATTTTCATATCTATGTAACTCCACTTGAACTTTCCCATATACTTCACACTATCTTGATTATTCGACAAGATTTGCATAATCTTAGTTTTTAAGTCAACACGTGTGGGAGTTTTATTGATACTGATCCACGCCCAATAATCATAACTCAAATCAAGAAATTGCTTGCGTATAGAAATCCGATTGAATGCTGCTTTGAAGCTGCTTAGGGATGCTATTATTATCCCAAACAATGTGGTTAACATTAATGCCATAATTAGCCAGTGCATCTGCCAACTTATTACCCTCCCGGTAAGTATGCATGATCTGAATGTTATTGAATGTTTGACATATACTTATGGATTCTGAGATAAAATCCTTGATGCTCTAACTTGGAGATGAGCACTATTTAAGGAGATTAATGATATTCAGGGAGTCCCATTCAATAATGAGGTTATGGATATTTTGAGTCTAGGAAATTCTCAGGCCCTATAAAGCAGATAAAGCTTCGGCAAAATGATTGGTTTGAATTCCCATTTTCCTAGCATACGCAACAATCATACCACCTTTATGATCCCGTATCACTCCTCCCCCTGCCGTAGTCCCAGGGTTCCCCTTAGAGGCCCCATCAAAGTTCAACTTAACCTAATTAAAATTATGAGGATGTCATTTAATCAAATATCTATCAATACTATTCTCAGGATTGCTACGGCTATTGACGGTTCCAATCTGCCAGTTGGATAAGATATATTCTTCATTCTCTAGATATCTATTTTTCTTAGGGGGTTTAAATCTAGCAATATTCTCTTTGATATCATTAGAAATTTTACCAATACTAAGTTTATAGTTTTGATTCTTATTTCTGAAGATAATATCATTTCTATCCTTTCATATCCTCTAAATTATATGAGGGATAACCAGCTTCCAGATCCTTTTGACAACACAATGCCTATAGGGTGGGTTCCATTGAGTCCATAGCTGATTTAAATCCTTCAGCACCACCCAAAGAGCTTCAAATTTAGAGAGGGAAAAGCTCCATATTCTGGTAGCATACTCACAATGAATGAACAGATGACTGATATCCTCAGAATCTTTTTTACAAAGATGACACCTATTAGGCATTATAAAACCTCTTCTCATCAGGTTGTCAGTGGTAATAATCCTGCCTCTGATAGCCATCCAAAGGAAAAAAAATATTTTAGGAGTTAATTCAGTCATCCAAATATTATTCCAATTGAACTCTATTTGACTACTGTGGAAGAAAGTATTATATCCAGTTTTGACAGAGTAGTTCCCATCATTAGAATTATTCCATACCAGCTCATCCTTGGAATCCAGTTGACTTAAGGGAATAAGATATAATTGATCTTGAAGGGAGGAAGTAATTTGTATCAGATCATCTCTCTCCACAAAAAGTTTTTTCCATTTCTTGTTGGTGTCATTTCCCTCAATATAATCCTTGATTTTGATGCCATACTTGCTTACAAGACTGTCCTTAACTATCCCAAATCTATCCATGAGATTTCCATTAAACCAATTATCATCCCAAAAGTTTATGTCCCAACCATCCCCCACTTTCCATTTACTGCCCTACTTAATGAAATTTCTACTCTTAACCAAATTGTTCCAAAAGATGGAACCATAGGGGAGGTGTTCATCTTGCAGGAAAGAGTACACAGTTTGTTGATTTAGGTATTTTTCTTTGATTAAATCAATCTAGGGTTGTTTCTCAGACAGAATTCTCCAGCCCATTTTAGCAATGAGGGCCTCATTCATTTTCTCAATGTCTTTTATACCCAGTCCTCCCATAGACTTCGGGGTGCAAACCTTATCCCAAGCAACTAAGTGAAATTTAAACTTCTCTTCCATGCCCTGCCATAAATTTTTTTTCTGGATCCTTTCAATCTTTTATCTGAAGGAAGAGGGGATCTTGTAGAGCGACATGACATAAATGGGTAGATTTTGAAGAGTACTTTTAATGAACAGGCACTTACCAGCACTAGATAGAATGGCTCCTTTCCAACCAACCATTTTTTTTGGAATCTCTCCAATAAATCATCCCACACCTTGCTAGAGAATTTTCTAGTGCCAAGAGGAAGGCCCAAGTAAGTGGCTGGAAGCACACTTATTTTACAACCTAGAATTTTAGCAATTTTAAGCTTTCTTTCCTCAGGAGTGTTGAAAAAGAAGATGGAGCTTTTATCATAATTGATCTCTTGCCCAAAAGTAGATTCGTAGAGCTATAGCATAGCCTTGGTAGCCTTGGCTTCAATGACGGACGCCAGAAGAAGGAGGATAGTATCATCCACAAATTGTTGATGGGAGACAGTTTGACTGATGGAAGTGGGCTTAGAGCCTTTTAAAAGACCATCATTAACTAATTTATCAATTGTTCTACTAAGGCTATCAGCCATAAGAATGAAGAGAAAGGGTGAAAAACCCAAAGGCTCACCATTAACCACCACTGAGAATCTGGCCGTAGAGATACAAGCCTTAATAATTTTTCTAAATTTGTCCGAAAAACCAAATTTAGTTAAGACTTTGTCAAGGAAAACCCAAGAAATCTTGTCAAAGGTTTTATTCATATCAAGCTTGAGGGCCATATTTGCATTTTTATTATTTTCCATAGAATGTATGGTCTCATGAACCATAAATATTTTTGATTAAATATTTTACATTTTACTTGTATAAATATTTTTTATTAAAATTTTGACATTATGATAGTTTTGTCTTTTTAATAAGTAATTAAAAACTGTGTAATATCAGAGAATAAACTTGAAACATTTGACACCGATGTGATAACGGAGTTCGGCGCTATAGGCCTAAGTATTCAGGTCCAATTTAAAGGGACTAATCTATTAAAATCATGTAAATAAAATCTTTCATAAAGTTTTACATGAAATAAAACTTCTCAATGTGATCTCATACCAAAATTAGGCCAAGTATCCTTTGGTACTGCTCCTTGATTCTCACTCTAGCTCTCTCTATAAGCCTTTAAATATTTTAACGCAGTGTTTGTACTTTTTGATTATTTATTAAAAATACAAAATGATCACAATGTCAAACTTTTAATCAAAAATATTTATATGAGAATAATATTGATTGTGTGTGCATGTTTTCTTAATATCTTCATATCAACAGAGGGGTTCATTGGCCTCTGACTCATTACCATTATAACGTTATTCCGCTTTATTTCTATATCCCTTACATGTGGGATTTTGTATTATAGGGTTGAGTTATTATAAAGCATGTTTGATTTGTATTACATTGTAATTGGAGAATCTCACCAAGATATTTACCATCTTGGTGGGGTGGTTAACTCCCCATCAAGTTAACCGGTCTTATCCCCTCAATACTCGAGTCAAATTACATACTACTTGGCCTTATTCATTTGGAAGCACAATAGACTAAGCCTCCATGCAGGGACCTTACCTCCACATTTCTCAGCCATACAATGGCCATGTCATTACCAAATCATCACAAACCTCAAAAACTCAGCCCAAACCTTTAGGTAGTTCAAACTATGCGGTGAAACATATATCTTGCCATAGCAAACCATGTGTCCGTATCAACTCGGCCGACCCATAAACAAACCTCGGTGCAACAAAAAAACCAATGCATCAACCCTTATGTACATGTCAATTTAGCAAATTGAATCAATGGGATATCCAAAGCTAAACGGGTGGGAAAAGCCAAGATGTGGCTATAGCCACAATCATTTAGGTAGGTTGGTATAAATATAAACCTAAAGTCAACCTTCCCCACTGTAAATGTGGGATTTACCCCCACCATGTAATAACAAGTAGTGATTAAAAGAGGATAAGGGGGAGTTGACCCTGCGACCTACGGGTCACCAACTAAACAACTCGACACCATGCCAAAGAGCTTGGTAGGGTTTAAAATGAGCTTGCAGATATTTATTAAAGACTATTGATTGGTTTGTGTTGGGGCCTCAAGAAGGCAGTTTCAGTAAACATTATTTTTGGAGCACTTAGGGTCTGAATCAGACCTTGGTGTAAAAAGGAAAAGTGTTCAGAACTTTTTTATGAACACAACAGTGTCATTATTTCTTCATGGAGTGCTTTAAATTTCTAGGTGTAGGTGTTTTTCTAGGACTATTTCATGGAGATCACATTGTGAAGAAGATACAGGGCCACATATGGATTTGAGAATGCAGTTTTGGAAAATTACAGAGTTATATGAGTCTAAACCAGCCAATTTGTAGGTGCAAGTGATCTGTTTTTCATTATTGGAGGTAAAACTATACTTCATTGGACATTAAATAGATTGATTCAAAATTAAGTGAATCTAGAGATGCAACCTAAATTAGGTGAACTTTGTTATCAAGTTTTTGTGGATTTTCTTTCAATTTTCTGAAGCTTTTGATCATATAAAATTTCAGTAAAAGGAATTTATTAAATTGATTAAGCAAAGAAAAAAACTAATTAAAAATTGTATTAAACACAAAATTGAATCCATTATCCACAACAATGTGCACAAAAAAATTTCAGATTATCAATCAAATTGGATGCACCAAATTATCGGCTTGTGATCAAAATATTAATAAATTTGTAATATATCTATTAAATCACATAATTTGAATGAAAATGAAAATTGACCATTAAGAAAGAAATTTGAAAATTGGGGTTTCAAAACACCCAAAAGTGGTTCAATTAACACTCTTGATCAAGTAAAATCAGAAAAATTAAGTATCTAAAAAATTTAAAAATGGGACATATGTGGGTGAAAACCATTTTCGGATCAAGTTTTTGTATTAAAGTTGGTTTAGTTATTTATTTTCTTCAATTGGATTTCAATGGGTTTTCATTTTTGGGATTGATATTTCATTGTAGTGTGCAGAGATTTGAAGTATAGGTGTGCAGGAAACCATGGGAAAAATGTCTAACAAGGAAAAGCTTGATGAGATTGAAGCATAAAATCAGTAGATTTAGGAAGAGAATTCCTTCCTAAGGTGTAAGTTGTTCGATCTTGAGGAGTAAATTGGCAGCCTGAAAAAAGAGGTAGAATCCAAGGATGAGCTCTTGATGGTGTTGTAACTTGATGGACCTAAGAAAGAGGTAACACTCAGTACTGAAGCATCCACTATGAAAAAAGAGTGTATTGTAATTATTGTAGCACCTAATTCCTCTCCCCATTCAAAATTAGATTCGGGTAAAGATTTGGGTGACTTTGAAAATAAAACGAGGGGCATAGGCTCTATACTTTTGAATAAAATGGGATTTAATGGAATTAGCCTTGGTAAAGATAATAAATGCATAACTAACCCCATACTAATTGAATAATGACATTTTTGTAGGATTAGGGTATGTTATTGCATGGAAAAATTAGATTGGAGAAGGATCCAAGACCGCTGGTAGAACACAAGCTTCTAACAACAAAGAGGTTTCCCCATTAGCATAAGGTGAATCATCCTTAGAAGAAGGATATGGTAATAATTCACCATGAAGAGGTATAGAGATTCCTCCACCTATTCTTTACCATAGCTAGAAAATAAAAGGTAAACATATTGATCCATTATCTACATTTGATAAATTTGGCAATGATATGCCAAAATTGTGGTATAACTATCCACGTACATTTTATGGGTTATCTAACCATTGTGTAGCCAAATGTAGGAAACAAAAATATTTATTGAAAAAGATTGAGAAATTTCACTCTCATAAACATGGCTCAAAGAGAAGCATTTTAGGTAGGTTTCCTTAAAATGTGGATCACAAAAATGTGGACAAGAGATTTTGTGATCACTGTAAAAAGACAAGTCATGTAATTGACATCTTCATCCTAAAAAAAAATTAAAATATGTTAAGAAGGAAAGCAATTTTAAACCAACAAACTTGAATATGATCCCTTCCTTGAATCAAGTAAACATTGAAGTGAATCAACCACCTACACAAGAAAATTTGGTTTAAATGGTGTTTAAACAATTGCTTAGTTTCATATTTGCATAGTTGTAATTTTTGATTAACTTGCAAACTTTTCAAAGCAATTTTGGGATTCCTATTAATTGTGCAAAAGGAAATAATTCCCATATGTATTATTCAACTTTGATTTGGTGAATTAATCTGAAGGGAAAATCCAAGTGATAGGTTTATCATGCTTGGGTAAATTTCTCTTTTTGATGGTTTTGGAAACTTCATTTTAACAACAGCATGTACATTCATTCTTATGGGCATGGTTAGTTGATCGGATGTCTATTTTTTGAAATTATTCAGAGTATGTTTTTGTTATGAATTTTTTTTCATGTAGGATCTGTTTGTGTGTATAACAATTATACAAATGATTTGTAGCTATCCATGATGCTTGCACATGTAATAAGTCTTAATTTTAAGCTTTAATATTTGTAACTGTCAAACATAGTTATAAATAGTATGTACAATTTTTTCACTAACAAACTTTGAATGTAGGTTACATTTACATAACTAATAGTGGTACATGATTAGAGTACAACACATGAGTATGGCATTTTCAGTTGTTATATCAGTTGTAGTATTGGCCATGGGTGATGTTACTTTTAATGGCATTTTTGTTAATTGTAATTTTTTAAAATTTCCATGATATAAATTGGGTTATGTTTTTTGTAAAATGTAGAGGACTTGTAAATAGTTTAGCTGGTTGAGTTTCCCTTTTGAGGACAAAATGGTCTTATTGAGGAGGATTGATCTAGAGGAAATTTTGGGTTCAGATGTTTACAAAATATCTCTAAACCATTACAGTGTTGTAGAGCATCTCGAGAGCTTTCCATTGATATGAAGAACTCAAAAAATGGAGCTATGCGTAAGTTATGTCCACTGAAATTTTTTGCCAATAGGAAAAAGTCGGGACTATGCGCAGGTCTGTTGATGTGGACAAATCAGAACATGAATAAATGGTGGGCCCTACTATTTTCTAGTTGGGTCACTTCATCTAGCTTCAACACACTCTTTTAATTGAGGGGTGTCTTGGTCTTTGGATCATTATACCATTGTAATGTTATTGCTTATATATGTCACTTTATTTCTATATCCCTTGCATGTGGGATTTTTATCGCAGGGTTGAGTTATTGTAATGTAAGTTTGATTTTTATTGCATTTTAATTAGAGCATCTTGACAAGCTATTTACCAGCTCAGTGGGGTGGTCAACTCCTGACTGAATTGACTGGTCTTATCCCCTCAATACTTGATCCAACTTACATAAAAATCGATCTTACCTATTTGGTAGCACATCAAACTAAGCCTCCACGCAAGGACCTTATCTCCACATTACTCGGCCATAAAACAACCATGTCATTTCCAACTCGCTAAAAATATTAATGACTTAGAACAAACCTTTGGGAAGTTCAAACTATGCAGTGGCACATATATCTTGCCACAACCAACCATGTGGCCTTATCAACTCATTCGACCCATAAACAAACCTCGGCGCAACGAACAAACCATTGTACCAACCCCTATTTATGTGATGAGTTAACAACTTGACTTTATGGGATATCTATATCCAAATGGGTGGAAAAGTCCAAGATGTAGCCGCAACTATAATAATTTAGGTGGGTCGGTCTAAATATAAACCCAAAGCCAACCTTCCCCATTGTAAATGTGGGATTTACCCCCACCATGTAATAATAGGTGGCGAATAAAATAGGATCAGGGGGAGTTGAAATTGTGACCTAACGGTCACTAACCAAATGACTTGTCACCACACTAAATATCTCGGCAGGGTTTAAAATGAGATCACAAATATTCATTGAAGACTATTGACAGGTCTGTGAAGGGCAACAAGGAGGTAATTTCAGAAAAAATTATTTTTGAAGCACTTAGGTTCCGAATTAGACCTTGATGTAAAAATCAAAAGTGTTCATAATTTTTATATGAACACAAAATTGTCATTATTTCTTAATGAAGCTCTTTAAATTTCTAGGTTAGTTGTTTTTTCTGGCTCAATTGCACAAAGATTGCATTGTGAAGAGGATGTAGGGCCACGATTGGATTTTAGAACATGATTCTAAAAAATTACAGAGTTTTACACTTGTGAATCAGCCCATTTGTAGGTGGCAGAGATCTATTCACAATTAAGTGAATCCAGAGACAACCCAAATAAGATGAACTCTGTTATCAAGTTTTTGTGGGTTTTCTGTCAGTTTTTGAAGCTTTTGATTAGATAAAATTTCAATCATAGGAATTTATGAAATTGATTAATAAAATTAATTAACTAGTTAAAATTTTGATTAAGCACCAAATTGAATCCATTATCCACAATAGTGTGCAAAAAAAAATTTCAGATTATCAATCAATTTGGATGCACCAAATAATCATCTTGTGATCAGAATATTAATAAATTTGTAATATATCTATTAAATCATGGAAATTTGAATGAAAATGAAAAAAATGATCATCAAGTAAAGAAAATGGAAAATTGGAGTTTCAAAACACCCAAAAGTGGTTCAATTAACACTCTTGATCAATTTAAAATTAGAAAATTTAAGTATCTGAAAAAATTAAAAATGGTACCCATGGGGTTAAAACCGTTTTCAGATCATAGATGGAAAAAGCGTGAAGTGATAAAAATTAAGCGTGGAAGCTAAGGTAAGAAAAAGGGAGTGACCCTAGGGGTGAAATCATAATGTGTGTACCATATTTCACCTATTTTCATTGTCATGCTTGTGTTGTGCTTGAGACTACTGCTTCTTATAAGGAAAAACCTACAAAAAAGAAGAGAAAATGAGTAGTCAAAGTCATGTATGTGAAACATTGATCCAAGTACGTAAAAAGTATGTAAAAATATGAAAAGGAACATGTGCACCTGATCCATGATGAGTGAAAATGATAGAAAGTGTCTTGAAACACTATAGAAGAGTGAGTTTTTTGGGTGATCTCATGCCAAGTGTGATTTTTTTGGGCGATCTTACACTATGGAAGAATAAGTGTTAGGGAGAAGCTCTAGTGTTATTATCCATCCCTGACTACTTCCTAAAATTTATACACCACAAAAAATGGTGTGATCCTTCTGTATTCCAGCTCAATCCATTTTGATCTAGTTTGATCCAACACAAAATAGAAAAAGGAGATAACATGCATGCTAATTGCTGGAGGAGTGTGCATGATTTGTGAAAACCATTGTGTGAACTGCCAAAAATTGTGTTGATCTAAGAAAAAATATAGGTGCTAACATATGTGAGGTGTTGAGGTCCCAAGTATGTTTCTGATCCCTTTCTATAACTGCAGACTATGTTGTTCTTATATTGTGTAGGTCTGAAATGTGAGTGTACTATTGAATGGGGTGATTGATTCACCTAATGTATGCCCCCTGTTTTGGGTGCATGAAAATTTTATAGGAGGATACAACCCAAAGGAAAGGACTAAATGCTGATGTGAAATTGATGCCTTGTATGGGGGATGTAATTTTCACAGTAGAAACTGAGGCACATACAACAAAAGTAACTAGAAACATGTGCTAGTGTAATCGATAAAAATACACATATAGAAGACAAAGTGTAATCTAGCAAGCAAGTAGACAATGTAGACCACGAAAAGTGGGTTTTAAACATGGAACATCACTCAAAATGTTGCAAAGAAATCTCATGGCTAGAGTTTCCAAAAGAATACAATGTGCACATAAGACAAAGGGAAAAGTCTAAAAATAATGTCAAATAATGAAAAACAGTAACAAGCAAAGTATCTAACAACCCATGGTAGTAAATAGTTCCTACAAATAAAATGTTGCACATGAAGCACCCATTAGCATATTAGAAAGACATAAAGAAAGGTTCATTTTAAGACCCCCCAAAGAATATTATAGAATGGGTGGAAAATTTGACCAAATAGCCATTCACACTGTATCGGTGAATGTACAAAAATGAGTTTCATGATGTCAGTGAAAGGAAGCTGTTTTTTCAAAAAATGGTGCAGGAACCAAAAGTTGTGGTTATTACTGGCTGGTAAGGTTGAATCAAAAATATGTTACCAACTGACACGTATGGTATGCTACCGAAACAAAAACACAATGTTCCAGGTGTTACATGGTGATGTCATCTAGTAACACATGTTACCAACTAGAGTGGTGTTGTTACCAGTTAGTAACATAATAATTTTTGGTCGACAATGTTGCACTGAGTTTTCATGGTGTTGTTGGTTGGTAACATATTATTACCAGTCAGTAATGTGTGTTGCCAGTCTAGTAACAGAGCTTCGATGCAAACATTGTTACCGGATGGTAACATATGTATGTTTTTTGGTAATATATATATGTTTCTCCTAGGTGGTAACATATATGTATAGAATTTAATATGCCACATGTCTTCCCTCCCGCATTTAATACACTTTCCTTTCCTATATATATACCCATTCCCCATTCATTTTGTCCCATTTTCACATGCAGGTTTCTCAGAGATATAATTTTTTCAGAGAGTTCCAGCCTTCTTGTCCACTTCCAGTCTTCTAGTATTAGATAGTAACCAGTGCCACCTACCACATGATTTGTTCTATGAACCTCAAGGCTCATATATAGGTATATTTATCTGCCATTTTCCAACCTCTTCTTCTTTTCAAGAAATCAACGTTCAAGAATAATGGCCCCAAGAAAAATACCATTAAACCAATTTCTTATGTTTACCAAAAACATTTTATATCCCCAGTTGATACAACTTCTCAAAAACCTTAAAATAATCAACCAATCCGATTGGATTCCTAAGTCAAGATTCTATGGACTTATTTACATGCCCCAATATCAGACATACCATAAATTATTAAATAATTTAATGCAAGTGTATAATACTTTGGATGAAACTTTCACAGTTCAATTACCATCCCACAAATTTCACATCAAAATAACACCTAAAGATATTTATCATCTAATAGGCCTACCCCATGAAAACACAATGCCTGTAAGCTCTAAAGGTGTTCTTTTTGATGAGAAAATGAAATTTTTAGAGTCTCATTACAATCTCTCTGTTGAGGCTGAGGTTAATACTCTAGCCAAAAGAGGCATTAACTCTCAATCTATCAAAGACCCCTTTCTCCTGGCCATGGTGGAATTTTTCCAGTCCTGTATGTTCTACAGGGAAGATACACTACATTCCTCAGTGGGAAATGTACTACCTTCTTCAAACCCTTTCCAGTTATATTCGATTGGTGCTCATATCTTGCATCAAAGAATTCATTTTGAACTTGACAAATCCAAATTGAATCCTTCTACAGTTATTTGTTCTTCTTGTTATGTTCTTCTTTCTATTATGAGGGTTTTTATGCACTCAAATCCATAACTATTCCAACTTCTCTTCATGAGAAGATGGATAAACATGGAATTCCGTCTGGATGAACATTTGGTGAGTATTTTTTTTAAAAATCATTTAATCTTGATTCCTTTTAAAAAAATCATTGTTAAATTAATTCTTATAAATATGTAATCTGTAATTCTATTATGAACAGGTAAAAGCAAGTGAAACACTGGAACACCTTCATGTGGAAGTTTTCTCACATAACCCTGTTGGCATGAGGGGTGTGGAAACAATGATTATCACCATGTTTGATGACTCTTTGGTAGATTTGAGACTAGAGAAATGGATGCGTGGTTCCTTGGATTCCTCCCACTTGGCCCGGTCCTAGAGCAAGGAGAAAATGTGCTCTTCTTCTGATCATGATGCAGAGGAAAATCTAAGTTTTATGTTTTACATACTACACAATCATTTCAATTTTATGATATTATTTTACAGAATAATGATAATCTGAATCTTTGATTCTTGACAATAAATATTTCTAATTTTGTTATCCTAATGTGTATCCTTTTCCGGCATATCTGCATCAACGACTTCGAGAGTGTCTACTCACACTGGTGGTAGGTGAAAACATGACATACATACCTAAGAAAGAACAAGAAGAGTATAAATCTACACTGCCACCATATAATCACCCATGCCCTTCAAGTTCTGGTACAAAGAAACCAATAAATAGTGACTTAAACTTTATTTATATAGTCTTTTGAATTGATTTTATGAATTTATCATTCTTTTTAATTGGTTTTCTGTTAAATTTAAGATTTTTCGTATTAGTGCCACCACCACCCTTCCACCTAGTGCCATGAATCTATTGATTACAGAAAAAGTTCACATTGTAAGAAATCTATATTGGTGTCAATCTTACTAATTTGAAGTTCTTACTATTCACTTGTTTGTCTTCTTAATTTTAAATTTTCAACATACTAATTACTGAATCTGATATTGTTAAAGTATTGATGCTTATAGATATTTTTCAATCTGAAATTGATCCCTTGGCCATGCCGACAACCACCTTCTCTGCTCCGAATCCATCTTAGTGCACAAGGAGTACATCAGTCCAACCTCCCCTTCTGCCTCCTTCACCTTCTTATGGTAGGGGAAAAAGGCTTGAAATCCCTAACCCTAGAATGACTACAAGCAGGGAAACTCAGAATTTCACAACATCTAATTTCCCAAATTTTTTAGTTGGTGGCGTGTAGATTGTCAGAGAAACTTCTTGTTTAAATAATATAGAAATGGATGAGGAGTATCGAGGTTTTGAAACCTATTTTGACATGACAACTTCAGGGAGGTATGCCAAGGATCTGACACAATATGTTCATAAGTAAGTGCCAGAGCCGGTAGGCTCTTAAGATCCTCCTTCCCCAACTGGTCAGGAAAAAATGGATGATGATGCAAAGACTAGGTTTTCACTTGACATCCTTGTGTTGGATAATACTACAACCCTTTTCACGAAGAATTTTATTTATGATCTTAAGGAGCTAAAAATGTGGGAGATCATAGAAAAATATATCATAAAATAAATCAATGATAGATATCATAATTTTTAAAGTAGAGAAAAAAATTATTCATTGGTTAAAAATCAACCAATGGTTGATTGACATCTATACTTTCTCAAGCACAACAAGGAATTGTAGTCACTGATAATGTTTACAGTAGGGATGAAGTTTTGAAAATAATGTTGAACAGATTGGATAATCTTAATGCTGAGGCACAATCTTACTACAACAAGTGGATTCGTGACAAGAACCTTGTCACTATTGCTAATACAGAGAAAGACTTGGCCGTGGTAAGTTCAATTTTTTTAGAGATTGTTAGATAAATATATAGTTATCCTTTATCTTATTCTAAATATTAATTATGGGATTTTTTAACTGCATTCAAAATACCAAACTTTGAAGACAAAAGTACAAGTGTTAGATGAGCACCTTAAAAAAGAAGAGAGAGAGTTTCAGCGGGGATATTGTTTTTAAAGAAAAATTTGTTATGTTAAACAAGCAAAACAATACATTGTGGAGGATTATCAAGGAGCATAAATTGGATCCAAAAATTCTTCTGAAGAAAAAAAATGATGAGGATCCTTCTATCCTTTTGGCAGGAGATGAAGCTCATGAAGAGAGAGAAAATATAGAAAATATTAATGTTGTTGCAAAAGAATTAGTAGAGTCTAGTGTAATCCAAGATAGTTTAAATGTTGTAGCTATTGTTGAATCTATTCAAGCTCAAGGGTCCAATTAACTTCTATTAAAAATTTAAACTATGTTACTATTGATGTATTCAGTGTTTGGCAATTGGAATTCGAAAACATTATCTTTATGTGAAATTATTGATCTTTTTATTTCTCTCAGAGTCTCATGTGAAATGGTTTATTATATTTATGTGAAACAGTTGATGAATAGTACACATGGATTATGGAATCTAGATTTACATTGTTCAATTTAGTTTCAAATATGTATGAACTCAAAAATTTAAACTTGTGTCTTGAATGTGCATGTTGTTGTTGATCTTGATAGTTGAATCTTGATTCATCATGTAAATATTATCTCCAACAATCATGATGGGATGTAGTTATAGAATGCTATGTTTTTTATTAATCCTAATAATCATGATGTTATATATCATATATGGATTATAATATTTTTGTGAACAATTGTTCCTGTGGAATTGTGATAGTGATAAATCAAAGATTAAACACACTTTATTAGTAACAAACTTTAATTTTATTACATCATCTAGTTTGCATATATGATATTGCACAAATATGAACTATCTACTATCTGTTATTTGCCAAAATTATTAAAAATATAGAAGGGATTAAAAAAATTCAAACATTATATGCAAAATATATGTAAATGAAAAAAATATCGAGTAACAATATATTAATATATTTCAGAAAATGAATACAATCAACTTTCTGGTAACTGAAACAACCCTATCCTGGATGGTCCTTCATCACTTCTTATATCTGTTGCAGTATATTGTGTAGCATTAGAGTCCAAGTCAATTTCACCATTATTAGAGACTTCATTGTTCTCTATTTGATTAACATCTCTACACTCTATAAGAGATGTCCATGTAGCTAGTGCTCTTTCAAATGGAAATGTGTCCACCCTATATCTTGAAACATAGATTCTCAAACAAGTTTCCAAATTATTGTCCAATATGTTGTGAATTTTTGATTTCACAAATGTAAGTGCACTAAATACCCTTTCATTTTCAACAGACCCAAGAATCATTATTAGTATGAGTTCATATAGTTTGAAGTATTCACTTATATTCTCTCTCTAGAATGCTACTCTAATACATCTTTCTCCACAATAGAGTGACAAATTCCCATTTCTATTAGGTCAGCAATAGACTTATATTGACCAGACATTGTAAATGAAAAATTTTGTGACTGGGATATGAGTAATTTTCTATCCAATATACCATTTAATTCCCCTCCATCAACATGTGAAGATTTTCAAAACTGCTATATAAGTGTAGTCATGGATTTCCCAAAGTTTTTAGGTCTTTGTTCTTCATCAATCATGAGTTCTAGAAAATGGGATTTATAACTCCCTATGGCCTCCAGATAGATCATTTTTTTTAAAACACTCTCTGATCTCAGAAGATAATGTTTCAATATTTTCATCAATTTTTTACGTACATTAGAAACTACAACATCAAAATAGTCATCTCGTGACAGGTACTTCCTCAAGTTTAGAACCTATTACATAAGGATATTTGTATAAAGTGTGCATTTTAATATTTTTCCCATCAACAGAAATACAAAGATGACCACTGATATTGAACTTTAAATATCTATTCAGATCTTTGGTGTTTTTTAAAACCTTGAAGCTGCTAAAAATTGGCTTTTGAATCCATCTTGGGTGATATACAAAGGTATCTAAAATCACACATACTTGTCTCTTTAATTTTATAAAATCAAACAATGTATATGGATATTTCCTGAGCATGTTTCACCAAGATTTTTATTTCCTTCAGCATTGGTAAAATACAACATAAAGTTAATAATGTGTCTAAATCTATCAAGTGATACAACATATCTTTAGCCTTTTCTACTTATCTTTATGCTTGAACATATACCGCTTAAGGTATATTCCTAAAAAATCCTACAAGATGGTTCATACAATGATATCCATCTTGTGTCAACATATTTTATAATTTGTTTACCATTTGTTATTCCAAAAGAAAATATCTGAAACTCTAGAAATATTTTAGGATTGCTTGACATATATGAATGTAATTCCTGTATCAGCTCCTCCACCTTAGCAACATTTTCAAAATTACTTGTAATCTTGTAAGCCAAATTCATTCGGTGAGCCATACAGTGAATATGTATCATGTAAGGGGCTAACTTGTTTGCAGATGAATACAAAGTCTATTTTTGACCTTACATGATAGATGTGCCATCAACTCCTACACAAATCACTTTATAGAGATTGAATGATCATCCATACCATCTATTTCCTTCAAATTTTTAATAACAAGTTTGTAGATGTTCTCAACATTATCATTTCTCCATCATTTTGTGCATATTTAGTAGATGATTTTCCCTAAAATGGTTACTGAAACTGAAAGTGTAGACATGTATGCAAACCCAAGATGTATTATCTATTATTGTGACCTCATCAATCGACAAAGTGATAAAATTTACATTTTTTACCTTCTCTCTCAAATAAGTGATTTCAATTTCTCCCATACACTTTGCCATCTCCCATACACTAGTATCTGACCAGTGTGTTGTTGGAATATTTAGAAATCCATTAGATTGAAACAATGTCTTATAATCAATGAGATCTAAAATTTGTCTTCCCTTTTTTAAAATGTGAAATATTGTTTTGAATTGAATGAGTTTTACTTGAAGACTTATGTCAATATATATTTTCAAATCTAGGCTTTATTATTTCACCTTTCTCAACTAGGTCCTGAATTTGTTTATGATGATTATCATATTTTGTAGCATATCTCATACGTAAATAATATTTCTCAGTTTTCCATCTATTTTTTATAATTGTTCCATCATCTTACTTTTTAGACTCGTATACCTTCCCACAATGCTTCTTTATTATGTCCAAAGTCAATTGAATTTTGTGTTCTCTACCTAGTTTCTAACTACAAATAGTACATCTACATTCTTTAAGAGTATCAGTATTGTTTTCAGGTTCACTGAATGAATATTTGGTTGACCATTCAAATTCATAAGTCCTTCCTATAGTCCACTTCCCACTCTTACATTTCTGAAATGTTTATAAGAAGTTTGATTTGGACGAGAAATGGGATTATCAGTACTGTCAATTTGAATTGAATTAATCTGGTGATTAGAAATTTCATCTGGGGTAAAGTTATTACTAGGTTTTTCTGCATTTAAGAGAAATTGGTTTTCTTATAACTTCCATAAGTAAATAAAAAAATAAAGAATCATTATCATAGTAGAAATTGGTTTTCTTACCTCTTACCACTGGGGTTACTTTTGACTGGCTAAAATATTTTGAAATGTCCATATCACGTTTTATTTTTCCTTGAGTTATTTTCTCATTTGTAATAAGGGCCATCAAATGGATGATTTTGAAGTCTGCACATGTGAAAAAAACATAGAACTTTCAAATACTAAAAATAACACGAATTTATCTAAACACAAGGCAACACAAGTTAAGAATGATGGATGAAAACAAAACTAAGTACTCAAACAGTAAACTAATATGTAGGATGACTTCAGAAAATACTGCTACTGGCCGGTCAGTAATATAGTAAATCTTTACTAGTTGGCAACACATATATATGGTATTGGCTAGTAGCACATATATATGTTTCGATTGATAACACATATATCTATTACTGTTCGGTAACACGTATATATGTTACCGACCTATAACACTTATACATGTTTCCAACCAATAACACTTGCACATATTTTCTTGTCATCCATCATCGCATAATTTATTATCGAGTGGTAACAAAAATAATTGTTACCATCTGTCAACACAAAATAAACTTTCAAGTATACAGACAACATTCTCTTTTTCGCTTACCTCTTGATTCTTTAAATTTTTCCTAAATCCTTTCGCTTGTGTTCTTATACTTTAAGATTATTCACATGCTTATAATGTAAATAATATGGCTATACTATGGTGAATTAATCCTATATATATTATAATTTTATAACATGAAGGCAAATATTCTAACATCAGTCGACCCTTGGTAGAAACATAAAGGAAAAATTATATTCAATTTTTTAGGCCCCGTAAAATTTTGGTGAGCACATTACCATACAATAGTACAAAAATTGCCAAATTCAAAATTCAAAATTCCTTATATTCACCTTTTCATGAATATTCACCCCTAAAATTTACCCTGAAAAAAGTATGTCAAGACATGTATATATCGATAGAGTAGTGTGCTAATAAGAAATAGGAAGTTGTATAAAATGAAACAATAATACCTGTGATGTGTATGAAAGTAGATGCCTCCTAGAAGCTGTTGTGGGACTGGGAAGATGTATAGTGCCAAACATCCATGTTGTGTCTAAATATCTATAGAAATTCTTCATCCAAAACTAGAGAACAAGTGAACATGCATGTTTATATAGAAAATATAATGACATACTAAGTAATTTATCTAGCATGTGAAACAAGGTGTTACATGTAAGTATAAGTAAGAAAGATTAAATGCAACCAAGATATAAAATATTCTATGAATGTGAATGGAATGGTATGCAATGTGATTGTGATAGGAGCAACGTGCCATTGATTTGATGTGTATGAACATGAGATGAGGTTCAGTTTATAAAAGACCCCTTGGTAGTCAAGAATGAATCATAGAAAAAGAGTGCATCATCGGGAAATGGTTTGAATATGTTGCACTAGAAAAATATGATCAATGAAGTATATAATGTGAATTGTGAATGATTGTGGTGAGGTTTACTTCAGATTTATACCCTTAGTAGTTGAGTATGAACACGTTGTCGTGCAAATGTGCAACAGGGAAATTGACAATTTCTAAGCATGACAATGATACCTTGTAGAAAAAATTTCATGTTTTATCATTCTGAGACACCCCAGATCTTCCCAGTCAGTCTAGTAACCTCCAAATTTGTGTTAATTAATCCCCCTATGTGAATTAGGAAAGTCAATTCAATCCCCCTAGGTGATTTTAGGAGTTCTCAAAAAATGCTATCTTTGGGCAGTGTTGGGAAGGGCTATCACTAGCCTTCTTAGGACTGGAGCAACCCCTTAGAGTGGAACAAAGGATCCAAATCCAACATGGAGATGAATTGAAGGCCTAGAAACAACATGGAAGTTATTTTGGAATATTTCGGGAATATTTGGGGAGTTTGGAACAGTTTTATCAAAATCAGGGTTTATAGGCCTAGAAAGTGCACAGGCCAAAAACGTTGTTGAACTTCGGAAGGAAATTTTGGGAGCTTCAGGTAGAGTTAGGAGAAAAAAAAACATCTTCAGAAATGGAATTCCAAGATATACAATATGATGAAATTATTTTTTTCAAAGAAATTTGGCACAATGGTTTTATAAGCAATTTTTCTCATTTATAGGTGGAGTACATGATAAAAAAATATGCCATTTTAGGGATCAAATTGATTAATAAATACCTAATACCCCCACCATTGGATTTATAAGGGCATTTCTAGTCAATATAATACAAAATTTCATCAAAAAAGTCCATCGAGAGCTCAAGATATTGACATCACAAGTTGTCCTCAAGGTTTGGGAGTTAGTCAAATTTTAAGCACCAGGAGCTTAGCAGGATTTTGTGTCCCTGATGTCCCTCAAGGTCAAGGACATAAAGGTTGGGAAAAATTTTCTAGCCCCCTTGAATCCCTCTAAACCCACATATGACATCCAGGATCACCAGTTCAGCCCCCAGGTGCTTGCAGGAGCTTAAAACATTCACCATTGGATCTTTGCCACGTGTTATCACCAAAAGCATTGTGGAATTTGATGTACGTCATGTAACTCACATTTCAAGGACATTAAACCTTGAAAAATGTGCCCATCCCCCTAAGGAGGATTTCTGGTCACCCATATGACCAGCTTCTAGCCCTTAAGTACTTTAAAGTTGAATTTTTTAACTTTCATTCCTTGTCGTCGGATCTCCGCCACATGTCATCACCTTGCTCACCGTGGAATTTGATGTCCCTCACGTCCCTAACAAGTCAGGGAGATAAAACCTTGAAAAATTTTCCCATCTCCCTTCTCAGCTAAATTTTACAATTTTAAATATTCACATGCTTCCCACTTCTAACATCTAACTCCTCCATGCACATGCTCTGTAACTCCCTCTGCAACTTCTCACCACCACTCCGCCATTTCCAAAGCTCAAACCAGATTCACTACAGAAAATAAATTCTCTACTCCATGATAATATGTAGGTATTGGAAGAAATATTGACTAAACCAAGAAGAAAAATGAAGAATGGAGAAGAAGAATAGTGGAAATTCCCATTACCGTGAAATCAATTTTTGAAGAAATCTTGCAAACGGATGCACAAATTGACAAACCATATATTAATATTTTTTGCTCTATAAAAAACCATCAAAAACATTCCTTCAGACCCTCCTCTCATGCCATTATACATTCACAATGAAGAAATCTTCTTTCCAGCCCAACAGAGAAAGAAGCGGGATTTCTCATCAAACCGACAGTCGGATTGAAACGAGATTTCACTAGAAGAACAAGAATAAAAAATGATATCAAAAATGTAAATTTCATCACAAACGAAGGAGAATACTAGACCTGTAATTTTTGAGGTCCATTAATGGCTGCCATGTCTAGAAGCACTGTCAGGTCAAAAAATTAAAACTTTAAAATCTCCCAAACTATTGAGTGGATAGGTCCAAGATTTTAGAGGGGTGATATTGGGAAAAAAACCATGTCAGAATGATTTTTTTTGTAGTGATCCAACTACCAGAGGTTCACTTTATAAAATAACAAGTCTTCTACATGGAGGATTGTCATTTCGGGAAAGTCATTAATTAAAGAAATTGTGAAAGAGGCATTAAACATGGAAAATGTATTACAAGGAGAGATTGATGAAATGGTTATCTTGGTCCAAAATTTACACTTACTAAAAATAGTAAGTGGTCCCATGAGCACCTTTCAAAAATAGAAAATTGATCCTGAAGGCAAGAAGAACGCAGGGAGATAGGGATATCTTAGTTGCAACATCCAGTTGAGGTTCGAGGCAACTGATTTTTCATTCTTACTAAAAATAGTAAGTTGTTTTTTATGAAGAAATCATGAAGCATAAATGGATAGAATAGAATCTGGTGCAATCTTTCACTTCCAAGTAAGAGATAGAAATAGTGTAGTCTTTATCATCATACTATGCAGAGTAGGTGATAGTGAGGATGTCAACAGTGTCTTTCGACACTCATTTCATGCTTTAATTGGTATGCGGGAGGTGGAATTCACAACCAACACCTTCAGATCATTCATAATATCTTTCATCAGGATCATGTCCGAATCAGCCGAGTAGTGCAATAGTATTGAAAAAAGTTAGGAAAATATTTTTTTAGAGTAGATCTCCATGACTGATGCCCATGGTCACCGAATCAGTCATGTGACATTGTATTTAAACATGATGTTCACACATCATCAAAAGGAAGTTCTTCAGTGTGTATAAGAGTTCAAAGATTCATATTTCATCACATTAGAGCATTTTATTGAGTCATCTGGAAGGATCAACGAGCTTTTTTTAAAGGCATAATATATCATCATTGACATCATCCTTCCTTCTTCTTCTTTCTGCTCTCTCTCACTCTCTCTCTTCTCTCCCCCCAACTTCCTCTCTCCTCAATGTTATAATTTGACATTGGGGGTTACATTTTTTCAATGTAATAGGTCACCCTTAAGTTATAAAATGGGACTTAATGTTCTTCTAAGAATTTGAAAAGTCTCATGACATATGAAGGGTCAATGGGGGGTAGGCAAAGAGAATTCCAAAGCACTATAAATTGTAATGAGCTCCTCATTCCAAAGGGTTCTAATTCTAAAATTATTTTAGCTAGTTGTATTCTTGTAATTTCATGAGAGATATTTTTCTCACTTGTGAGTGAAAAACATTAGCCACTCTCCCCTTATTCTCAATGTCTTCCATTCTCATACTATGTACAATTTCTACTAGAGCATCAATATAAGAAGAAGGATTTTTAGCCTTTTTTGAATAAGGGGTTTACTAATACTTTATGTTCATTAAATTCTAATTGGTCTTGGTGCTATTTATAGTATTGTTTCTTCCTAATTTTAGTTCATTGTGATGAAATTTCTAACTAGTGTGCGTAGTAATATGATTTTCTACCTGTAACATTAGTTCTCCTACCTCTTTTCTCACTCCCCTTTCCCACTTTTCAGACAAATTCTTCCCTAGTAAGATATTTCTAGCTTTGTCATAGGGTCAGTGGAGTGCCCCTGTTTGATCCCCGACCACAAGGCCACCAGGAAAACCCACTTTACTTGGGCATGCATATATGACATATGTACCAGTTAAGTAGATGGAATTAGATTCCCAAATCATTGGCAAGAAATCCACAAGTTTGTCCACCCGAAAAATTTTCTCACCAAAATAACCATGGAACTAGAGTGCATTATCGAGTAGTGTGAAATGTGACAGTGTGATGCTAAAAATATATGTCGTAAATGCGCAGAGTGTGAAATGTGTCATGTGTATAATGAGAGGTTCATGGATGCAGTATTTTCTCAGTAGTCAAGTGTGAACCGTAGAATGAGAGTGTATTATAGGGAAATGCCGATACAATTTGTGTGTATCAATGTGTGTATGATGTATGAGATAGAATAGATGTGAAGCATGAAGTGCAATAGTAGAAATATGAGAAACCTAATAATGCTAAGAGGGGGGAGAGTAAACATGATGCCCAAAGTGTATGATGATAAGTAATCTATCAGCTGAAAGTGAAGGGAAAGGGTCCTCCATGGGATTCTTATGGAGATAAAGGCATGTGACCATGCTCTAATATCAGTGATGCATGAGACAGATGATCTATCAGTGAATGAGACCTATGTGCATAAGAATTAGGTGGTGACGAATACCTTTGTGAAGGATACGATAGGGGTAATGTGCACCTATGTGATGGATACCATAGAGGTGATGTGAACCTATGTGAAGGATATCAAGGAGGTGATGTGAACCTATGTGAAGGAACTATCCGAGTATTGGGCCTAGGACGATGTGATGGACTAGTGGACCAATGAGATCGAGTAGATAGGGTGAGAATAAGAGAGATAGGATTAGATTTCACTTTAGATTTGAGAGGTCCTAGGGACCTAGACGCTCTAGTGAGTGTAATGGAAACCTCAAAAATAGGATGAGGTAATGGAGTGGATGATGGAACACCTTGGGTAGATACAACTTGCTTATTGCGAATGAAATTCAGACACAAATTATTCATATAAATTATAGCTTGAGTAGCACGAAGCTAGGGAAGACATAAGAACATGTCACACCATTTGATTGAAGGTGCCACAATAAATGACACAAGCATGGTAAGAGGACATGTTACTAGAAGCTTGACATAACCATAATATTTAGGAACTGGATAGGAAATATGTGATAGCGGATAGTTGATGGCAACAAGAAGTGCAATAGAGAACACACTCATATGAATTGATGGATCAATCATAGTATTATTGATAGAATGAGTTTGATAGAAGCATTGATATGGAATGTGTCATAATAAAATGTAGCTTGATAATCATGATCAGATAATGTAATGAACGGTGGAGATGCATCGACATGAGAAACTAGAAAATCAAGATCACCCAATGAAGGAGTAAAAAATGTCGATATGTATGATTAACTGAAGAGTCAACCACTTTCTTGACAAGCTTAGGTAATGGATATTTAAAAAATTTGAGATTTTGATTTTTATTAAACTGGAGTAGATGCCAAAAGTTATGGAAGATCAATTGCATTATTGTCGATGAGATCTTGAATAAGATGTCAAATCTTCAAGCATCGATATGTGGAATGACTAATGAAATGATGATAGTCACATCTGAAATTTTCATTATAATTACATCCTTTAGGGAAAGATGGATCCACATTAAGTGGTGGAGGAAGTGTAATATGATTGCTCTCGACAAGTTATGGCAATATAATATGTGGACCACAAGGAAATTTTGTGAATGTATGCTTTGAAGGTTTCCATTAAAGCTTCTTAGGAGTAGTAACAATGTTAATAGTTTCTTTATCTTCAATAGGATTAATAGATGACTTGAAAGTTCATTTTATTAGAAAAACAAGTTGAAGATGAAGCCTGCTCATGATATTTAAGATTTCCCATAGAAATTAATTTACTTTCATGTAGCTTAAGAGTATGGTATAGTTGATCAAATTATGGAGAGGTCTCAAAGATGACACTCTCCTGTAGAGGTGGTAAGAGACTTTAGACAAATAGATCTTGTAATTCAGAGTCCACGAGAACATTAGACATCTTAGCTAAGTTGTTCTTATATCCTAAGACATAGTCTGCTAAATGCTCATTATTTTATTATTTATTTTGTGCAAGTTAAACATAGGAGATCTTAGAGCCAATATTGATTGAAAAATGCACAAAAAAAACATCAAACAAATGTGTGAATGATGTTACTGAGTGTATAGGTAGATTGTATAACCAACACATTGCATAATCTTGGAGACTTCTAGGAAATATATTTTCTAATAATGTGTGATCATCAACATAGTCTAGACATACCATGTGAAATGATCTTGAGGATACACATAGCCATTAAAGGTGGGTAACTTAGGGTTGATGAAATTTGGAGGAAGTAGATAGGCAGAAATGGTGGGTGTGAAAGGAGTATGAAGAAGAAAAGTGGAATCAAGAGATGGAGATGCATGATAAGTATCCTATTGTAGTTGATAGATTTGAACTTGGAGATCATGATAGAGAGAGGCTAGGTATTGAGTGCCAGCAGAAGATAATTTCTGTGTGTGTGAAATAAGAGGTGGAGTGAAGTGATTGATTGGTGTAGGAATAGATTCAGGAATAATAGAAGTAGGTGAAAGAGTGGAAGTAAGGGGTTGAGTAGAAATGAACATAGAAGTGGGGATAGATGTAGGAACATTAAACTCAGCTAGATTGGTGGCCTCCTCATGAGAAATAAATAAAAGTAGATCTAGATCTTGAGGATGTTCAACAAGATGATTATTGAGCTCTTGAAATTGGGATTTAGTAAATTCACCATAATATTGAGCCATAATAGAAGAAGAAGAGGATATTATTCGAAGGATGGGTTCACCAAATGATTTAAAAAATATTGGAATTTGTAAAACCCTAGATATTTTAGAGTCACGTGTAATAGATAAAACACTAAAGTACATATTTGACCTAAGAAATAAGCTAAATGAATTTGAAAAATTAGGTGCAAGAGAGGGAATAAAAAACTTAGCTAATTTCATAATTAATCCAGAAGTATGTCAAACTGGAAAACTAATGAATAGGTGGATAAAATATTGCAGCCACACATAGAAAATTGTGGAACTATCAAAATAAGTTGGACTAGGGTGTCTAGACAAGGTTAGGGGTGCTTGAGCACTAGAGACTGATTCTGGGAGCATGTGATTGTGAAAATTGTTGGAATATGAAATTTATTCTATTGCAAGATGGTCACTCGCCTTCGATGTTTATCGCCTATGTGTCGCACTATTCTTGTAAGATTTTCCTATAACCTAAAAAACAAATGATCTCCTACAAAACCCCAAAACATATCAAATCCTAAAAAAAATATGTAAATGGGGATTCAGACTGACCCCAATGGTCACTTGACAGAGTGAACTTATGATCAAGCATCGTACTACATTTTAGACTCCATGAAGTTCTCGTATGTGTGTGCAAGAATAATTCCTTAGGTGGATCTTGTGCAAGATGAACTTGAATATCGATAAATATATAGATGTAGCAATATAAGTAGATGTGTGTATGGAAAAATTGACTCCCCCCTATACGTGTATGTAGAAAATAAAATACATTATCCCTTGAATGAAGCTAGATGGATTCTTTGATTCTCTTGAAACTCCTTTGGATACAACTTAGGTGATGATAATAAATTCTTAGAGCTTGGTCCTATACTATGGTCACATAACTTTATATTTATATGATTCCCTTAGTTGAATTTTACAATTAACAACTAGAAGGTTGACCCATGAAAAAATAAGATGGTTAAAGGGAGTGAGTAAGATACAAAGAGGTTGGGGGAACCCAGAGGGGATGAGGGCACCTAGGTGTTGATGACCTAGCTGGGTGTTGGTGTATAGAATCAATAAAGATAAAGTGGTAAATTATTGACTGGGATGTAAGGTGTAAGAGGCCATAAATAAGACATGAAACATAGATAAACATCAAAATATAGATGTCAATTACTAGTTTTCTCACTTAGGAATCATTTGAATAATAGTATGTGATTAGAACGTAGAAATTTAGCCAAGTGCATGATTTAGTGTCTACAATAATTATTCTTATGGTATTGTTAAAACACATGCACCTCATTTTTGTTCCCCTCTAGCTCATTTTCATTTAGCAAGGGGAAGTAAAATGTTTATACCATCATGGAAATGCTTGGTGACTTTGTATCATTTAATGGGTTATCTGTGTCATTTGTATTTGGAATTATTTCATATTTATCTAACTCATTTTGAAAGACTTAAAATGTATGAAAAAATGTAACACAATCCAATCCACCATGTTTTGTTGTATTATGAACTCTGCACCAATTTGGTAATGCAACTTCAGATAAATTTATCTCTAGAATTTTATTTTGAGAGGATTCTTCCTGGTTGTTATTATTACTTTAGAAGGGCCTATTATTATACCTTTGATAAATGTAATTCTTATGTGGGTTACCTTCCCCTATTTTCCTATTTTTATCTGCGTAATTAAGAAGTCTTAGCCTTTTTTTCTTACCATCCTTTCAATAGTATCCAATTCTCCTTTTTCATTCTCCTAATTTGTTACTTGGGAATTAGTATTGTTAACATGGACCGATGCTTGACTATCATTTTTTGGTGGATCAATAAAGGGTATATGATTGGCTAAGAATTTTTTATGATTTGGGGCTATGTAATTGATAGGTAAAGCATTCAGAACTAGTTTTTGTATAGGATTTGGGAATTTTTGACAATTATTAGGAAATTTATTAAGATGCAAGTTTTGGAAGAAGGGGGTTGAATATCCTTAAGGGTTCATTTTTTTATAAATTTGGATAAATTCATGACATCTAGTTATCAATGTAGTGATATTTTGGGACATGTTGGCTCCTGAAATAACAATTCAAGGATTGTGAAGTAATCTAGAGTTGGAACTACCTTTGGAGAATGGTGAACATGAAAATATTGTTGTTAGCAGCCTTGGATCTATTCAACATTCATCCAATGACTTGATTATAAAATAATGATCAAGAGTCACCTTGACTAAGGGGGCGGTTTGACCTTGCTACTTTTGGATATTCCTGAACCAAGGTGAGAGGACCTATGGATGACTTGAATGAGGGAATGATTATTATAACTTAGTTTCCTTCAAGATAGGCATAGATCAATTTGAGGTAAGTGTATCCATGGGTACAATATGTACTCACAAGAGTTGTCACTTAAGTATTGTATGCACTTAACACATAATACACATGTCATTATAGATAGATAATGGATTATTTATAGAAATCATCACCATGTAAAAGGGTTAACCAAGGGGATTATGATGATGCTTCAACATTGATATTTGTTAATTTAAAAAATTCACTTCATGATGAATATATACAACTGTGGTTTTTTAAGGAAAACACATGTATGATTTGCTTGTGAAAAAAGGAATGGTGAAATAGTTTAGCTAAAAAAAAAAATATGGAGGGTAGTTTCTTTTATGTGTTTGGTATGTCAATATTTCCATGAGGAGCTATCCATATATTGAATACAATATTTAGAACATAAAATCAACTTAACATAATTCTTGAGATAACATTTGTATTCATTGATACCTAAAGTATATAGATGTTGCTGACAATATTAAAGATCCTAGACACAAATTATTGAGCCATATATTTGATTAAATTCTTGTCACCTTTTTATCATACACCCATAATACCCTTAAGGGATGAAAAAAAAACTCCAAAATAATGTTTCTACTAGGATTTTACAATTGAACCAAAATATTTCAAAGTATACCCTACTTATACAATACTCATGTAGTAAATATATAGTGCAACATCTAGGAGTTATCTCTATGTATTCCACAAATAAAACTAGCACAAGATCGAAACAAAAATTATATTTACCTGATCATACATTCAAAAATATAATAGTAAAGTGTGTTTTAAAACAAAGAGAGTCCATTCATATGAGTTTTCATTATGTGAATAAACAAATGCCTTCAAAACCTGCTAGTGGTTATACAACATAACCACATTAGCATATTCTCATAGACATGGACTGATTACAAAATGCATTGTAAACTAGAAAATGGAGCTAAAGTAAGCTTAAAAAAATCAACAACTACCGACCCATAGAGTGAAGACAAGCCCCCATTATTATAAAATTTCTTCCCTCAAAATATTTTCCCAAATATTCCCCTAAAACTTCCTAAGAGAATCAAGACAATCAACAGAGGATCAAAATTTCCCAAAAGGGGAGAGGAAATCTTCTACCTGAAAAGATTCCCTCCCTTTTCATGAGCTAGATGGATGATGAAATATGATGACATATGAGGGGAAAATAAGGATATCCTTTCAATAAAATTTATCTTTTATAGGTAAAACCATGTTTTCTCTTATGATAGGTCAGTGATGAAGTTTGTACTTACAAACCTTCCTTTTTCTCAATCCTCCGGTCCACATTCACAGGTTATTCCTCCAAATTATCCCTTGTCCTGTCCAATTAAGCATCAAATATCTCAAATAATTGAAGGAACAGACTCTTCATTAGGCCCCTGATGATAGTGGAAAATTATTTCTTGTCTAGCACTAATTTTATCAAATGCCATGGAAACACTTTTCCCCTTTTTACCCTCTTCAGTAGCTTTGTAGTCATTTTCTCAATATGGACAAATCACTTGTACAATAAATAAATTCAAAGGCCTTAGGTGCTTTTGGTTTTCCCAAGGCATAATCCCTAAAAATATTAACCATATTTTCTATATTTTTTACCCTAATTATTACCCCACTACTTTCTCCCAACAACTTTATCAAGGAGAGAATGAATCCCATCAATGTATTCAATTCACCTTCTCTTCTACTTCTTTGAGAGTGTTTATACAATCCTTTAAAGTTTCAATCCTCAATTTTTCAGCATCATGATACTCATATTGATTTCCTATGATAGATTCAGGGGGAATAATCCCCTCCTTAATAATTATATCATCTTCCAAGCTCGTGAGGGCTTCCAGCTTGGGTATCATACCATTCCACATTTCATGTTCAGCCTCACACTTGTCCAATAATACCTTGGTTGATTCTATCTTATCACTGATGTGGGAATGGTTTTTCACACAATCTCAATCATCTCTTCTCCTCTAGTGACTAGGTCATTTTCCCATTACACGGTGACCTCCCCTCTTTCACCTAAATCATTTTCTCTCTTGATATCAACATAGGTGATCTCAAGGACTTCAATTTTTCTTGTCTAGTGAGTCTTGGCCAATTTTATGACCAGATTGGTCAAAGCCTTATTTTTGGCCTTTAATTCCTTCTTATGTTTCCTTAAACTCGTCAATTTTCTAGAAGACTCCCTCCACTGCAATATAAATTTCATGCTTAATCTCATCAGTGGAGGGCTTGCCCAAGGGAATCCTTATAACCTAGTAATCAGATGGAGCCACTTTGGCCCTGAGTATACTGGATTTGGAAGCTGTAATTTCCACAAATCTTTCTCCCTTCTTGCTTAGAATTGTCCTTGACATGACTCTATGGCCCTTTGGGTGGCCTAGAAGGGTTAAGTGTGGTAATATTCTATAGATCATCATCATCCAATTGAATTACCACCTTCTTCTTCTTTGTGAGAGCACCCTCTACCCAAGTTCCCATTGGTGGACCTTGTTCCTTGAGGAGACTGTGGCACTGAAGTTATAAGGATAATTACTAGGGATTTGGAGGATGGAGGAGTTGTAGAAGTGCTTCCTATTTCCATATGCATTTTATCCTGTCTGTAAACCCTATTTTGTATAAGTTCAACATGGCCACATGTTTCCTCCATTACCTCAGGATGACCTTTTACTTATCCCTCCTTCGTACTTGAAGATGGTTGGGCGCCAATATCACTTTCTGACTACATTGCCAAACTACCAACCATTTCTTCCTTAGAGGAATAAATTATACACTGAGATTCCTAGGAGATATGCACTAATTATCTGGAATTGGACCTCAAGGACTTCTACAATTACGTTCAGTGTCTTGGAGAGCCACTGTACTTGTGATATATTTAGCCTCTTCTTGTGCACTTCCCACCATAATCTATTCTGCATGGAATTGCACTACTACCTCCTCAACAGGCCCACTAGTGGGATGAACCACATGCTTAGTTACTTTCCACCTTCCCTTATTACTGCAATATTTGGAGTCTCCCAGGGTAAGATCAATTCTTACCTCAGTATCCAACTTATCAGGTTCCTCGCTAAAAGCTTGTCCCATCATGTCCACTTTTCTTCACTTTTTTTTGAGAGGGAAGCATTATGGGGGCATGGGAATAGTTTAAATTGGTTACTCTTCAATAGGTAAAGTAACTTACATCGGTGGGAAAATAGGGGTTTAGTTGATAGGGGTTGATTATACAAGAGGTAGAATTCTTAGGGATTGAGTAATGGTGGGTGGAGGTATAGGAGTACTTAGAACTATTATTTCCCCAACTGTTCTTACTTCCTCCAAATCAAACCATTCAGCTACCCTAGTCCTTTTTCTCCTTTGGAGGTGAATTTTCTCTTCCTCCTCTTCCAATTCCTATAAACTTGTCTCAGGAACAGGTACCTCATGGGGAACCTTGGGTTGGCCTATCTCCCTTAGATTTCTTTGAAGTATAAGTTGTCACCTTCTCTTTTCCTTTCAGTTCTGGAGCTGATGTCTGGAACAACCTATAAGGGAGTAGCAAGAAATAATAGGAACCCTACTCATACTTCCTTTAAGTACTTCCTTGGTCCTTTTTGTTAATTAGGTAAGGGAAGTCTCAGTCTTATTGATCTAAGCACTCACATCATCCCTTTCTTAGCTGATTGTAACCTTTTAAAATAGAGCCTGGTCCTCCTGCTTCCCTGGAACATCCCCACTTGTATGAATTTTCTGATATGGGGGAAGAACATCATAAATTACTTTATTGGTCTTATATTCTCTTAGCACTAAGGTGTTTTGATGACTCACATCTACCCCTTGTGAGAATAACCAATTTAAATATCTTATGATGACATTAGTAGTCTTGTTATGATTTGAACTCCCTTCATTAATCTCCCAGTTGATTGTTGGTAAGGGTTGAGAATAAATTCCATCCCTTACATACTCATCACTGATTACATTGTTTTCATCCTTCAGGCCTTCAAGGACTTGATGATTCTAAAATATGTCATCTAGGAAAGGTCATCCTTGAGTAGTCCCTCTGTTTAACTTCTGACCTCATCCCTATAATCCATCTAGAAGTCCTTGTAATGAGGCTCATGTTTGATCAGAGTAGAATAGCAACATTCTGCATAATTTGTTTTATGTCGTATTGAGGTCTGGCCTCAAATCTGTCCAACATGAACCTACCCATTTATGGTTCTAACAACTTCACCTTTTGGATATTTGGGCAAGTGTAGTTTCTAATGGACATGGGAAACTTAATAGGGGATGTGAGATTCTTACCAAAAATAATCTAGTACAATAGTATCAATTTCCTTACTAACTCCATGACCACCCATTTGTCATCCACATGCCTGGGGATCATGTAAGGGCACCCTTCAAAACCACTGACCCTGATATAAGAAAAGGTCTGGAACTAGATGAAATAACATCCATACTAGGTAATGACCCACTTGACATCTCGAGAGAATATTTCAACCTCCCAATTAGAGTGAAAGAGGCATATCACTAGCACAAAGAATACATTAAAAACATTCCTAAAAATAGAGCATAATTCACCAGGTTCAACTGAGAAAATACATTGTATACCCTGGCATTACTGAGGTCTCCTTCTTTATGAAAGCCTAGGAAACTTATATGAAAAGTACATATTGTAAACTAAGTTTGATGACATGAAGAATTACACTATACCATCCATCTCTCCCTTAGAAATTCGGGAAACCCCTACCATCTATTCATGAATTTACTGACTTATCATCTCAGCCCAAGGGAAGAGGTTTCTTGTTTGTCAATATAACTTGAATGAACTGGAAAATCCACTCATGGAAAAGGTTAGTGGATTCCAAACCCATCAATCTGCTTAGCAGTGTAATCAAGTCCTCGATTTCTTCTATAAAATCATATCTACTTAATTTCTTGGGAAATCTAGTGACAAAACCCCTGGGTTTAACCAACCAATTTCATTTAAAAATGTGTTCCATCTTCCTACATGCATGGATCCCAGTACAAATATGCTGAATTCATAGAGATGGCACCCTCTTCCCACTCTGGTGGGAAACCAACATCCTTGTCGAAAGCCTCTTCCTAGAAAGATAAAACCAAGGCTCCACTCCTATCCCAAACCTCCCTTGTTATGGGGTTATAATTTTGGGCACACACCCATACAAGTTTAGGGAACTATGTAGCAGGGGGAAAGGTGAAAACAAGTTTGATATAACTAATATCCACAAAATTCATGGTTACACTTATTTCTAGGGCATGCAATCTCTTCCTAAATTCTTCCAAGTCAGCATTGACGAGGTCAAAATTCGTGATTCTATCCAGAGGGGAGCTGAGACTGGAAGTTGTCTTTAGGTGGTTCAAAAGGATCTTCATGGCTACTACAATTTTCACAAAACCCCCCACTTCACTCAAAATTCATACTCGAGCCCTTCTACTTTAAAGATTTATGGGAATAAGAAAACTAGTTCACTTACCCATTTGAATCAGAATCTAGTTTTACTTCTTATCTTTAGACTGGCTCAAATTAATCTTAATAACCACTGTAATATTTCCTTTGTTTATTTAAACATGATTTTTGATTTGGCTCTCCTTAGGGCTTCTTCAACACTTAAAATTTTAAAGGTACTCGATGCAAAGTGCACTTTAAACATCAAGTCATCATCTTATTATTTTTTATTAAGGATAAAGGTTTTTTTCATGATACCCTACCCAGTTACATAGATTCAAAATCCCAAATATAAAATACAAAGCATAAGAGACCAAAAAAGACTAGAATAAGCTTCCAGTTAGCAAACAACACAAATACAACAAAATTTCAGCATAAATCTAACAAAATCGTAGAAGAAACATGACAGGGACACAATAAAATTTAGAGAGCCAACAACCAAACTAGGATACTTCATGATCTTCTGGAAGTTATTCTTGACATTTTCTAGCCCCCTTTTTATTTCTTTGAGACTAGTTTATTTCTTAATTTTCTCCTTCCATTTATAATCCCCAAGATGGATAATAATGAGGGAGAGAGAATCAATAGTTCCCTTGAGAATGGAAAGAACATTAAAGTATTTGGCCCTAATATTTTCAAGTTATTTTTTGATCTTGGTAACCCTCTTGTAGATTTCCTCCATCGGCTTCTTGTCGATATTTCCTCCATCATTATCTAACCTGCAAACTTCAATCTTGTCTTTGAGATCCTTTACCTTATTACTAATCCTGATGATATTTTCATTGTGGGAGTCAAGATAAACTCTAATACTCATATCTTCTGAAATGTGGGGGTAAAATTCCTTCTTAGCCATGGATAGAATACTAAGAATCACCTCAATTTTTCCATGGATGGGGGGAAGGGAGAACAAAATCTTCAGTAAAAATGTTGAGAACCTTGTTCTCAAGGGGATTATCTTAGGGATGATCACAAGATCTCTTTCTAGAAGGGTGGAAGAAGCAGAAGGGATGGAAGTGGTATCAATAGAGGATAAGGGGGCAAAGGTAGGGCTGGGGGAGGGATGAATGGAAGAGGATGGGATAGGGTTAGGTGGGTTAGGGGTGGGAAGAGTGGAAGAAGAGGGGATAATAGAATGGCTATCAAAGTGGGGGAGAGAAAAAGGTTTGGGGGTATAGATTCGAGTGATCAAAGAACCTATAGAGAATTATAATAACAACATGGTGTAAAGGGTAAACCATTTTACCCCATTTCACAATATTGATGAAATTATCAAGTGAATGCAATATGAAAAAAGGAAAATTAAGTGGAATTTTATTTAAAAATGGTTTTAAAAGACTAGATGGAAATGAGGCATTACCTTAAACCTTCCTTTAAGGGTTATGTATCAAGCCCTCATACTTATTACCCTTGGCTCCTTGCATTAATTTTCAGAGAATACATATTTGGGATCTTTTTTGTAATTCATAGATTTTCTTTTTTAACCATTGCGAGCCTTGTTATCTTATCTCTTATGTGATCTTATGTCACGGGTTATACAACTCATATATTTATGGCCCGGTTAAACCCCTTGACGGGCCTTGGTAATAAAATGCAAGGGTCCACACATGTAAAATTTACAAAATGCAAGCTAGATTCCTTTCTCCAATCTCGATTTCACATCACATGCTTTTTTGAATCAGTGTGTACTTGTCGAGTTCCAAGGTCAATCTTGCAAGTTCCATCAACAAAGAGATGTAATATTTAATTTACTTTTTTATCCCTTCCTCTGATATTCTATCATGTATCCCTTTATATCAAAATCTTGGGGCCAAGAAACACCTTTATATCAAACACAAGCATACAAAGGGTATAAATTGTAATGTACATTTTCTATACGACCACCAATATTTTCTTCAAGAATTTTTCCTTATAGGATTTAGGGAGGGGCTTGTATCCTGTATTTGAATAAGAATTGTTAATCCTACAAGTGACAAAGAATTTTACTATTAATTTGGAAATGTCAACCGCCATTTCTTTCATAGTTCTCAGACCAAGAATGGTCCAAAAAAGGATAAAAATAACAAGGAGAAATGATATCCCTTTAAGAAAATTTCTTGAAAATAGTATAGATTCAAACTAAGAAATGAATAAAACTTGAAATGGTGTTAGAATTTAACACTACAATTATGGGAACCAACAAGACATTCTCAGAAAAAATAAGGTCATGGGATCTAAAGAATTTTTGTAAATCTCTACTGCAAAGTCATCTATAGGTTTATATGGTTGGGTGGTCAAGCTATAAATCTTATATAATCTAGCATTGAAATCTATGATGGGTTTATGGACATCCCTTTGCAGGGTAGTGAAACTTTGATACAAGATTACTAGACTGCTAATTCTTTAAACATGGGTGACAAATATGTTATGAAAAGCTTGTCAGTTGGTAATTACATCTTCTAGTAGATTAAGAACTAGTCATATGCCACATTTCTCAGAGAAAATGGGAAGATCCTATAGGCCACATCCTCATGTGTCACATTTAGGATTCTTAGAGATGACTTGAATGTCTTGATATCCTCCTCAACAAAGATATTACTGGCTAGGTTAAATACATGGAGGTATTTCTCTAATTTCTTAGAAAATCATGGACTGCACTAGAGATATTAATGGGAGATCCTGCTAAGTAGGTCATTTTTGGTCATTATACTAGAAGAGGGGTTACTTGATTTAGGATGACTTGGTGACCTACCAACCTAGGAAGTACTTAAAGAGGATTTAGGACTCTTGGATTTTCCTTTATCAGAGTGCATTTTCCTACTTACACTCAAACAAACATGAGATAAACCTTTATTCAAACAACATCTAGTCATGATTATGTGTAAATCTAGTTTATCTACTCATATTATATAATTAAGTTCAAAGAAATTTCAATGAAAAAAGAATTTTAAACCATGATGTCATGAGATAAATTATATTTATTATGTGGTTTCAAGGTCTTAAGTGAACGATTTCAAGAAATGAAAATGTATTAGTGCAATGATTGATCATTCAAAAAATTTACTTAGCCCTGGATCTCCTTCTAGGCCTAACTTTTCTTTCTTACCTATTAGTACATATAGACTACACACCAAGGAAGAGAATGATAGGATCATATGTTCTACTAATTTTAGTTTCACAAGAAGTATGGTTCAATGCACGAGTTGTAAGGTGATGGTTATTTAAACTAATAATTAAAGTATTTTGTTGGGTTATTGGTCCTTCTAATGCTACTCTTGTAATTTATTCACTTGATTTATCCTTGAAGACCTCTTAAACTAATATAATCTAAGAGCATTACACAAAGACACAAAAAAATAAAGGAAGAGTGGAGAGAAAAGAGAAACCTCTTAAAATAGATATGTTTTAAGTACTTGAGGCCTGATTGATGTAGCCTAGAATTCACCAGTAAAAGGCCAGGAAAGTTAGCACATCACTTAGCCTAGACTAAGCACTCACCCAAAGTGCACAAAGGTACTAAGCCCCTCTTTAGGGTTACTGTTGCAGGATGTTAGCATGATGAAGACTTAAGGTGTTTAGATATATGTCTAATATTTCAGTCTACATTACATATTCAGATCTAGCTCTAGAGAATAACAGACTTAAGAGATAGCCATGATGAAATCAAGCATGCAGGAACCAATTATACTTAGGATTTGACACTCTAATTCAAACAACACATTACATTACATTAAACATGATAAATACATAGAAGCTGATTATAATAGATAGTACCATAGTCTATGTGCGCATCAGATTTGGCAGCATGACCTCACAATAACTCAATTCTCACATAATAATATACTACACAGTTCACTACATATTTATAAGGGTAGGGAATTTCCCTTCACTTCTTATCTAATCCCAAAATAGGTCGCATGCTATTATTAGACACGCGTCGTTATAATAATAGAAACACATACAAGTGCGCTAACAATAAAATACTTCTATTTAACTTCTAGTAGTATATCTATTCTCATATTGTATCCATGCAAAGCACTTTGTAGCCGATCCTCAAAAAATATACAATGTTTATCACACAAGTCTCTAACTAGTTTGTGTGCTATGTACACCATCTCCAAAAATAGATCCTTATTGTGAAAATGACTAAGTCACAAATCTGTCTTTGTTCCCAGTGCGTGATTCCTTTCCGATCCTCCCGCACTTTTGAGTATGCTCTACTATTCCTATGTGAACCTTTTGTATGTTCTTTTCTATGTGCCAAACTTTAACTGATCAACATTACCCCACACTAATTGTATTTTTGGCGTTGTCTCAAAAATGAATAGAAGAATAGAAAGAATGTTTACGAATAAAAGAATGTCTTGACCTTGCAGTATCTTCTGCTTCAACCTAAAGAATCAATTTTGGATATTCTTCTTTTCTTTATACCTCTAAAGTATGTCAATCATTGAGCACGAGCTCCACCATTTTTGGGATATCCAGTGTAATTGCCTCTAACTCATCCTTTGCAATATCTCCTTTCTCATTCTGTAAGACCAACACAATGTTGGACATGGCAGTCATTCTTCCTTCTAATAATTCCATCTTTTACGTGATGAGTTTCCTAAGCTCATCCAGCCTTTCCTAGTGTGGTTATTGAGCTACTGTAAGGGCCTCATGATTCTTCTTGACAAGTGATAATCATTCTGCGTGGCCCAAGGTATCATCTTTCATGGCCTTTAGGACTTCACTGTCTTCCAAAATGGTCCTAGTTCATATAATAGCTTCTGGGGCTGTACAGATATTCAGCACTTGATCTACTTTATTTAGTTCCTTCCACAAGCTCTAAAGAAACCCCTCATATGATGCAATATTTCTCATCACCAAAGCCTTTTCTCTCTCTTCTTCCTTTTCTCTATCCTTTGGTTCTGGCATCCACAGAGGTTCATCTTCAAGCACTAAGTCCACCAAGGTAATTACATAATGCATTGATGAAGGAAACGTCTTGGGTACCTTTGGCTCTAAGTGTGGCTTTTCTTTCATTATATTGTCCCCAACTTCCTCTTCCATGATGATGAAAAAAAAAAATTCTTCTTCTATGCCAATTATTTTTCTCGCTTAAGGCATGCTATTTCTACATCCTTAGTCTTGATCTCCTCCCTCAGCACCCTAATTTTTACAGCCTTATCCATATTTCATTGTGCCACCATTTTACCCATGTCCTCAGCATAGCCCATGACTAGTGGAACATACTCTTCACTTGTTCTCTTTGATCTTATCCCCTTAGGAATTTGAGCTTCAAGATTCAAAGATTATTCTATTGTACCTTGAGTAGTTTTGGTCGTTGTCTCCTCTACCTCCTTTTCTCTCTCTTCTCCATCCTTCATTTCTTCATCCTTTTATTCGTCCACATTCTCTAGAGGTGTAGGGGAATTGGGTGCACTTTCCTCAGACTCTTCCACCTCCTCATTCAGCTTCAACTTCCTTATTCTTTTCTTGGTTGTCTCCTTATGTGGAGAGAGTCAAGGAGATCTACGCACTGATTGCAGAGTAGTACCTTGGGTCCTTCTTCTCCTAAATACTCTTTTAAAATGGCACTCTCCTTGGACTGCATCCAAGTCCTCATCATCTCCCTCTTGTGGTTGAGGTGGAGTAGTCACATGCTCATCTTATTCCCTATTTAGAGGCTATCTTCTTCCTCTATGCTCCAAACCAACACTATCCTCATGCTCCTCTTCTTCATCATCTACATGTATTGTCTTTGTGGGCTTAGGCACTAGAACATTATCCATTGTATGCTTAACTTTTGGCATCCCTGGGAGTGCGAACTCATTCTCCACATACTTAGTGTTCTCCAGCTTGGGATTGTGTTGAAGGTACACAAGTGTTTCTCTGGTGTCACCAATGGCCAAGATTACAAGCTTCATGTTTAATACATATGAGATGAGCCTCTCAATGTAGGCATTCCACCCTGGATATAAATATTTCTTTCTCAGAGTGTGGTAGTCACAATCTACCTTGTCTGCATTGAAGGTTAGGTGGCATGCATCTAAAAACATGTGAAATGATGCATGGAAATATCTTGTTGTGAAGGCATACGGAATTTTGCACCATGGGCTTGAAGCCCCATCCTTCATTACAAACCACGCGATTTAAAAATGTTGGTAAACTACAAACCGAACTGCCTTACCAACCATTGAAAGAAACTCCTTGAGTATGCGCCATTCTTATTCGAATGCTACATGGAGTCTATCATACCACTTCTCTGCCCTCTGCTTGAATGGTCCACTCATTGATCCCTCACACAAGTACTTGCCAAATCTTTTTGCAGGTGACTTGTGTTCCATGGGGTACTCCCAAATCTTCTCCTTTGGCCCATAGGGCACTCCAATCTCCATAAACACCAAAGACAATAAAATAGTGCCAAAACTTATTCTGTCACCTATCCACACTTCTTCAATGATTGTCTTTACTATGTGATCTATGATATTATAGACCACTCCTTGAGACATCTTCTTTGCAACGTGTAGCCACATTGTGTTTACCTGTGACCACCTTTCTTGGTCATTCAAATTTGTTACAAGATGTGTAGCTGCCTGCACTACTGGGTAATTCTTTAATTTGTCAATTTCCATGCCACATGGACCTTTGGTATACCTCATCTCCTTCCTTGTCTCTAGGATTGTGGCCTTATCAGTTAAATCACTCTCTAGATCCACTCCTAAGGCCCTTAGTATTGTCACCTTTGAAATCAAAGAAGCTGTGATTCTAACCCTCCATTCAGCAAAATAGAAAAAGTCATCATGGACTCTACTCATCAACCATCGATACAATGGTTCATAGCTCCCAAAGTATGGCAACTTGTACAACTAGTAGACTCTAATCTACTTCAGTAACTTCTCACCAGTGTCATCGTACACTGACATATCTTCTGATGTGTGCTTGTTAATTTTTTGTGCTCAATAATGCATCAAGTTCCTTCTTATTATCGGATGCTCGATTTTTGTAATTTCTGATTTTACATTGATGGATGTGGGAATCCCATTCTTCTCCCATGATCACACCTTCTGGATACTGTATTTATGAGAAATTACTCTCAGGAGTAATTTCTTCTTCCACTTCAACCTTCTTCTTCCCTTTTACTCCTACTACAGGTGCTTTCTTTGGTGCCATCTATGAAAATCTCTCTTTTCTTCCTTCTATTAATTGAGAAAGTTGAAAACCTAGTTCAAATCTCCATGCCCTAGTGGAAATCGCATGCCCTAGCTCTTGTCTGTAGCGCATCTACTTCACTTAAACCCTTCACCTATGGGAACACAAGCTTCTCCTACACACAAACCTCCTCTCCACATCTGGTTTCACACTCTTCACACCTCAACATGATTTCTCGGCTTGCTCGCACTTAGCTCTTTTCAAATTCTCTTAATTGCAATGGTAAAAATGAACTCGCATCCCATCCTTATATATATTTTCAAAAATTTAGTGCATTTATTGTTCCTCCACCTACCAACAATCCTCTCATTAATCAACCATTTTTCATTTCTTCCACACGGTACATCTTCATGCCAAAGCTATAACCTTCTAGCATGCCCTCCTACCTTTTGGCTATAGACTTCTCTTCAGCACGCTTCCATGCACCTGAGTACCTCATCACTACACCTTCCACTGGTAGTCCTCACGACCCTTTCTTACCTCGCATTATACTTGTTTCTTCATTCATCTCCATCTATGGTCCTCCTTTCCAGAAGAAATCTTTTTTTCTTTCAATTTTCCAACTTGAATAACACCCGTAGCAGTTAGTTCCTTTCATGTGTACTTATTTTCATTAGTCATTGTACTTGGATATTAATAACCTACCCCACACTAAGGGTATGTGTAGTCCTCTACGCATAAAAATCCTCCAAATAGTAATTAGCTTCTGTGCATGTAAATGTGCTTATTACACAAAAACACCAACTAAATTGAAAAAACATAGTGACAAAGAAGGAAACACATTAAGGAAATTTAGAATTGAAAACCTAATCTAAATGGAAACACTGCCTTATTACAAACACCAAGAAGACTTATTTATAGTAGGGATTCATCCTACTCCCATTGAAGTATCTAGGTAACCATATTCCATTCAAGCACCTCTAATTGACAAGTGCATGTTTCAAGTATGTGAGTGATAACATATGGCCCCAACCAATGTACTTTGAGTTTACCTAGATGGTGCAAAAATTTAGAATCATAAAGGAGTACCATCTGTCCTATCTCAAGATTTTTATCCCTGATGTGCTTGTCATGCCATGCTTTCTTCCTGGCCTTCTCTTGTTTTTGACTCCAACATGCTATGGCTTGTCGCTCATCCAACTTGATTAACTTTTCAATCCATTCTTCTAATGCTTTCTCATCAGCTAGACCTCCAACATGTGCAATGTGCAAAGAAGGTAACATGAATTCCATAGGAAGAACTACTTCTATGCCAAACACTAACTGAAATGGTGTGGCTTTGTTCAACCTTTTATATGTTGTTCGATATGCCCAAAGTACTGCAAGATACTTTATCATCCCAATCCTTTCTTCCAACATCACATATTTTTGTTAATGTTATGGCTCAAAATTTTGTTGAAAGCCTCAGCAGTCCCATTTTCCTAAGGATGATATGGTGTAGTCTTATGGTGTGCAATCATGAATTCATCCAATAAAATTCTGATTGTCTCATTCAGAAAGTGTGTGCCCCTATCACTGGTCAAACTTAAAGGACATCCATACCATGTAATAACATTTTCCCATAGAAACCTAGCTGCTATAGCCATTGTGCAATCCTTTGTAGGTGTTGCTTCTTCCCACCTTTTCTAATAATCTATGCAAGTTATGATATAGCACAATCTAATTCTATGCACAGCTGGTGAAATAGGAACCAAAAAATCTATAGCCCATTTCTCAAACAGCTCTGCACTAGGAATAGGCCTTAATGGTATCTCATCTCATTGTCTTGGTTTTCCAAGACATTGAAAATGATCACAAGTTTTGCAATAATCCTTACAATCTTTATACAAGGTCTCCCACCATAACCTAGTGAGTAGAATCTTACACGCAGTTGCATCACCTACATAGTGGCCACCTGCAATACCACCATGAGCTTCTCCATGATATCTTTATGCTCATGTTCTAGTACACAATGACACAATACTTCATCCCAGCCTAACTTGTACAGGTCACCACTGATTAACATATAGGGTGTCGCACTCGTATAGCAAGTTGTTTCTTCTCTAAGGATTTCATTCCTTCTGGTGACATGCTTGTTTATAGAAAGAAAACAATGTCCTCTAATTTCTGATGGTGCTCATTGTAACCTATATAATTGTGCATCTAGGAATGGTATCTTCAATTGGCCTGTGCTTCTTCTCCTGACTGTATTCTGGATAAATGGTCTGGTCCAGAATTACTTTTCCCTAGTTTTACCACAACTGTGAAATCAAATTCTTGAAATAAGAGTACCCATCTACATATGTGCCCCTTGTAAAATGGGCTTTTTTACCAAATACTTCAATTCCATGTGATCTTTATAAAAGAAAAATGGTGTAGCCAGTAGGTACTATCAAAATTTATGAAGTGCATAGATCATTGACAAAGCTTCGTGCTCTATAGTTGTGTAGTTCTGTTCTGCAGGAGTCATCTTTCTACTAGCAAAATAGATAGGATGATCTATAATACCTTCTCTAGGCTGAGCCAATACTACACCAATGGTCATGTGCAAGAGGTGTCCACATGTACATGAAATGGTTGGTCCATGAAGGAAAATGTAGGATAGTGCACGGTAGTAAGTTTCTCCTTTAATGTCTTGAATGCACGTTGTTGCGGTTCTCCCCAGTAGAACATACCTTTCCCTTTCAGTAACTCCTCCAACGGTGTGGAAAATTTGGCATATCCTTTAATAAACTTCCTGTAATATCCTGTATGACCCAAAAATCCATGCACCTCACTCTGACTGGTAGGCTCCTTTAGGCCTATAATGACTGCAACCTTAGCTGGATCAACCAACAAACCTTCCTTACAGATTATGTGTCCTAACAGTATCCCAAATGGTGTAGCAAATATGCACTTCTTGATGTTCAAAGAGATACTCAACTGTCTACATCTTTCAAACATTAAGTGCAAATTGTCACAATGATCCTTAACTAATCCATACACCATCAATCATCCAAATAAACATGTAAGAAGTTGTGAATAAACTCCTTGAACGCTTGAACAACTATGCACGAAAATACAACAGGCACATTTTTCAGACCAAAAGGCATCACAGTATAGGTGAAGCTACCCCATTCAGTAGTAAAAGTAGTCTTTTCCTGATCCTCCTGGGAAATCCTAACCTGATGATACCCAGAGAACCCATCTGTAAATGAATAGATTTCATGCCCTGCAATGCCTTCTAGTATTTCCTTAGTGAATGGTGTAGGAAAGGGATCAGTCACACATGCAACATTCAGCTCCTTGTAGTCCACACAGATCCTAATCCATCCATCCTTCTTGATACTGATCACCATTGGACTAACCCATTCTGACTCGTCAAGGGGCTTGATAATCCCAGACTTCAACATTTTGTCAATCTCTTCTTTGACCTTTTCACACAAGTTGGGGTTCATCCTGTAGGGTCTCTTTCTAACTAGGTGCACACCCTCCTTAAGCTTTATCCTCATCTCCCCTAATGATTCATGCACACCTTTAAGTTCATGGTACCCTTGAGGGAATAAGTCCTGATAATCTCGTAGTAACTCTATGATTTTTTCCACTTCAGAGTCTAACCAATAGTCTCCAATTATGGCTTCCTTAGGCTCAGCATCTGATCCAATATTCACTTTCTTTGTCTTCATAGGTTCATGATAGGCACATGTGGTCTTATCTACACTGTCTAACACCTCACGCCTACCTGTTGAATGGTTTATATCCAGATCTTCTACTTCTTCATCATCCACTAAGTAGACCATTTTACCTTTTTCTTTCTCAAGGCAAGCATGCTGAAGTAGTGTGGCATCAGCCTCTGTCTCTTCAAAAAGATGCACTCCTGAGGTTCCTTCATCCAATAAATCCTGAAGGAGTTCTTCAGCCTTGGCACTATCTCCCATAGTTAAGTCTCTTTATGAATTTTAATGCTTCTTCCACCGGAGGCTTGGTAGAGAAGAAGTCAAACATCTAGGCCATTCCTGCAATTAAATCCTACCAATTTCTAGTCTCTCTATGGAGTTCTACATAGACATACCAAGCACACGCACAACCTTGTAAAGTGGAATAAAACTTGTGCACCCAGAGTGAAGGTGGTAAATC